>CM057453.1:1123440000-1124040000 GCA_016271365.2 Neoceratodus forsteri | reverse complement strand
AGCAGATACTCCCGCTCAGTTCCCCCCCACCCATGCATCTATATACCAGAGTGCTGTTGCTGTGCATGGTAGTTCAGTATGCGGCGTTGTTAGCCAGTTTTATTTTATGCCTCACAATATCACGGTCCATGATGTTATGCCGGCAATATTATTGCCATGACATTTTGTCCAAAATGTTACTGGCCGGATCCGATGCAGCACAGGATAACAAAAATTATTCTGGGCCAGCAGGGCATGTCTTACAAGATGCACCTCAAAGTACTGAACCTGCACTTTTCGGAGACCAGAAGTGAGAGGGGAGATATGATAGAGACCTATAGATTTCTAACAGGAATTAACAGGGTGAACTGCCATAGTGTTCTGACTCACAGTATGCAATATATGTCACCAGTCAGAAAAATCATTATTGCAGTACAACAAAGACAGAGGCAGAAAATGTTTCCAGTTAGACTGTCACAAGCAAGTTTCTATATACGGTACTACACAGAAAACCAGAAGGAAATGGTTTTCAAAAGGTTTTTGAGCGTGATGTTTTGATTGCTTTTTGTGAATAAAGCGTGCTCTCTGACTGACCAGGGCATTTCTACTACAGTAGGTTTTATTTTTGATAACGCACTAGCACTTGCAGTAATGTTAGTCCAAAGCAGGCATTCTCAAATCAAAATTCATCTGCTTTAGGGCATGTTTTAGGATGTGCACAACAGTGATTTTTATTTATTTATTTTATTTATTTAGTTCGCAGAGAATCTTTTAGGCAGATGCCTATTTTCGAAGGGTTCAGAGTTGATTTAAAGAGAAAGTGGAAATAAAACAATTACAAAAATGCAATTTGACATCACATTTCCATTCTGTATGTTTTTTTTTTCATTGTTCTATTTCAAGTTTAGTAAAATAGGTTACTTCACACTCGGGGGTGATCCTTTGACAATTTAACTGGAACACAGAAAACATATTCATAAGCTGGAAAACTGACTATTTATAAATCCTGGTTTCTGAGGTTATTTTTATTAATTTATATTGAGAAATATTATTTTTTATTTCTACAGCAACTGCTTAAGCATTGAATGTCTGAAATAAAAATAAAATAATTAAGTCTGTAAGGCTTGTTTTTTTTTGTTATTTCAGCTGTCCTATGAAATATAATTTTTATTGTAAAAACAGATACTTTTTTTAATTTAGATTTTAGCCCAGATTTTACCCCTGTTTTTCTCCCAATCCTGCCAAGCCATGTACGCACATGTGGAGGCGTGCACATGCCATGGTACCAAGACACCCTCCCTCTGCTTGCTGCCTGCTCACCTGCACTGCCCTTGGACCTCCATCTGGGTGCAGTGGAACTACAGCAAAGTGACAGGGTCCTCTCCAGGAGAGGAGAGCTGCCTTCCGGCTGCTCAATCTGCCCCCCCCACCTCGTGCTGGCTCTCCGATGACCCAGGCTTGTTCTCAAACTCGGTTAAAAATAGATACTTGAATATAGTAATCATAGAATGGTTTCACTTTTTCCTTCAGTTTACCTAATATTTTAACCAAAGAAAAGATGCAAAAATATTAAGTACTCTCCAAGTGGATATATATTTACAAAAAACAAAAAAAGGGGAGCACAAGGTTACGATGCTCACAAGCTCAATGGAAATAACAAAGAGAACAATATAGCTTGGGCACTCCACCACATATTACGCTGCACACCGAAATTAATATAAAAAACGTTTATTCCATATTTAAAATGAGCCTAACACATTTCTAGTCCTGGACTGAATATTTTCAGCTCTTTAAGACTACAAATTAATGTTCCTCATTTCACTGTCCCAAGAAATATGAGTGTAATAACTTACAGTATCTGTTTCTGTTGTATTGTCTTTTTGTTTAAATATTATGGGTGAGATATACAGACTGCAGCAGGGAAGGGGCACAAGCCTGGGCGCAGTGCAATTGTGTTGCGCCAGGGCATGGACCAGATGATATTCAATGGTGCTGCGCCATGGCTCAGCACTGTTGAATATGGCACTGAGGGTGCACGCACTACACATGGTGCAGTGGCACTGTGCCAGCACAAGTGGCAGAAGGGGAGCAGAGGGATGCACCAGTGCAAGTGTGGTTGCACTAGGCACATCAACTGTGATATTCAGCACTGGGCATGCAAATGAGGCCATTATGCATGCAAGGCACAAATGGGTCCATTTGCATGTCATTAATGGCCCCATTTGCATGCGGTGTGCCAATCCCAGGTGACTTGCCCCTGGTACCCTGCCAGGATGCTGCCCACTCCCATTCACCTCAATGTGGGCATGAGTTCTGAACAGGTCCATGGTGGACCAGTGGTGGCCCGCCCCCCCCCTTGTCGCCCGATCATGGGCAAAAGTAGTGATAGAGTCACAGGTGGACCTGTGCAACTCCCCCTTGCCCGATCACAGGCAGCAGTACTGTGAAGGTTCCTGGTGGACCTGTGAGCACCCCCCTTGCCCGATCATGGGCAGCAGTACTACAAAGGTCCCTGGTAGACCTGTGAACACCTCCCTTGCCTGACCATGGGCATACCGGCAACGCATGTCCCTGGTGGTCCAGTGGTAATCCCCCCCAATGCCAGATCATGGGTGGCAATTGCACAAGGGACCTTGGTGGTCCAGTGGTACCCCCCTCCCCACCCACACTGAGGTCCCAGCCACCCAGCACCCCCCTGTCATCGGCGGGCAGCAGCACCCCGCCTGCATGCCACCCGGCCGCCTGCCGAATGATAGCATACAGTACTGTCTGTATACCTATTGGTCCACTGCATGGACCAATGGGCATGCAGACCATACTGTACTACACAGGCCTGATATGTGAATGAACCGTGGTGGGGAGGCAGCTACCACTGGACCACCAGGGTTATATTCAGTGATGCCGCCCAGAGTCAGGTGCTGGGGGGGGGTTCCAATGGACCACCGGGGAGATATTTCACTTAAGCCTGTGATCGGATGTTGGAATGCAGTCCACTGGACCACCAGGGATATAAGTATCATATTCCCATTATCAGGTGATGGGGAGGCACAATGCTCCCTGGGCAGGGAGCATGTGGGCAGTGTTCTGGGTGGGCGGATGGCCACCCATGGCAGGCGGCTGCTGTGTTGTGCCCTGCAATACTGCAGCTCACCTGTGGATGGCCAGGACTTGCTCCTGGTTTCACCAGGCACATCTTTGATGCCCCCCGAGCGGTAAGGTGGACTTGTACCAACATATCGCCACACATCCCAGGCTGAGACCTCCGGGACCCGCGACATGCATGGGCACGCCCGCACTTGCGCCTGCATACCTTACCAATGCATCCCAGTATCAGGAGTTGCGCAGCACAACTTACCCCTTTGAATATCACGCCGGGGCACATTGGTGGGTTGCGCATGGTGTAACCCTATTGCGCCATGCGCAATCCTTTTGAATATCCCAACAAATGTTCCAATTACCTCTTTTTTAACTTGTTCTTCTTATGTGATAACGTTTCATTAAAAACTGAAACAGTGTGTAATCCAGGTGGTAAGACTCTTTAGTAAATTACAATAACAGTAACCAGCAAAGGAAATATAATATTTTTAGACCAGAAATGGGATTGTTTGGAAGGTGAAGTATTCATGTGCTATAAACTGCAGTTTTAAGTCATATAACAGACAAAGCAAGTGGTCTCATCTCAGACAAGTGCTTGTGTGTGTGTGTGTGTGTGTGTGTGTATGTGTGTGTGAGTGTGAGTCTTTCTACTGATGTACAGTGGTAGGATTACCCATAAGCGAGTGAACTGTGACACTGCGAGATTGACAACCAGTCAGGAAAAACAGCGGTAGGTATAAAGATGCATGTAAGCCTGCCACCAAAGAGAAGTCAAGCAAGGAGGGGACTGCCATATGCTGTTATGTCAAAGCAGCTATTTTCACTCACGCTGTTTTTTCAGCATGGATTTCACTGCACTGGTATTCCAATGAGATCTTGACAGGATACCTGCACAGTGTTATGCAGGAAAAATAAATTCAGCTACTCCAATGAGTATATTGTGGCATTATACTGTATACAAAAGGGTTAATTATTTGTTTATGATTTACTGTTTATTTTTCAAATTTAACATTTTTATTTCTACCACAATAACACAATATACAATACAAATACAAGTTATAAAAAATGATCTCTTGTCAACACAAAAAAACATTTCATTTGTATCTGCACCTAACCCAGACTGATGTATCACATGGTTTACATTTGTTTTTACAATTTTTTATAGTACTGATATCAGGGATCTGTTTTCCTCGAGGAGCTTGACCTGAACAAAACTCAGCAAGGCTAAGCACTGCAGGGGCTGGCTAGACAGAAAATTACAGAAACTAATATGCTGTAAAATGAGACAAATGACAGTCGGCAACAAGCAGCAGAAGGAAGTCTAGCAACTGGGAGATGTCCAGACAACTACCCATAACTATTCTTACTATGCTTTATGTAGCTTTCCAGCACTTTTTATTAGGACCAATATCACTTTTTATTTGGTCCAACAGCCATGTGATTCCTGTTACCGTTTACCCATGCCACTTTTTATTACATCCAGTGCCACTTTTTATTTGGTCCAACAACCAAGTGGTTGTTATTTCCTCTAGTAAACTCCTGCAAAAAGAATTTAAAATTGCCAGAGCTTTGAGAGCTTGGAGGACTGTAGAAGCAAACTTGTGGGAAGATGGCTGCTTACTGCAAGTGTTAGGTGGGTGCTGGCTACAGGCTGCTGGTAAAGTCACTGAAGGGTAGGAATAAGGTCACTCTTGATTCATGCATTGATCACCTCTCATACAGCTTAGACTAGCAGTCAAGACTATAGGCCAATTGGAATACTGGGTTAGGAGTAATAGTTTTATAAAATGAATGGTAATACTATGATACAGCTTAGCTAGGTTAGTTTGCTTTGTAACTTAGATTAGTAGTCAGTACTATAGGCCTATAAGACTGCGGGGCTTAGAAAATAGTTATTTTAGGATATTGCTTTTGCTGAGTTAAGAAATAATAGCTTTTTTAATTTTGTTTTTGGTTAATCTTTCTGATATGAGAGTGTGAGTATGTACTTTTATCTAGTTCCATGATAAGAATATACAATAGTAATAAAAACCTCTTGAACAATGCCATTATGCTCGGGGGTCTGATATTCAAAAGTTTGCACAAGTGCTAACGGGTCTTTTCCCATGCAGTCTGGGGCTTGCACTAGATTCCCATATTCATATGGGACTTTTGTGCAGACAAAAATGGTTAGCACCCTTGCAAAATGTAATGTATGCATGCGGGAAAGGGGAGGGGCGTGGCCATGAATGAGCGTGCTACCCCATATTCGGTGGCTTTGCGCTGCGTAAAAGGGTTTAGTAGTCTTTTTATGCAGAACAAATACCACTGAATAAAACCCTAACTTAACTCTAGGCAACTCTAGTGGCTGCCAGAGGTAATGCAGCCACCTACCCAGTTGGCTACTTGGGGAGCGCAACCTTCCCCTGTGATCCCTGACCCCTCCCACCGATCACTTGCCCATTCTGTATATTAATATATCCCTGGTGTTAGTGGTACTCCCCCCTTCTGATCCCCATCCCTGGCATAAATAAGACGATTCCTGGTGGTGGTGATCCCCCCTCCGACTGCCGGTCCAGAAGTCCTCCCAAAAAACTCCCTGGTGTCTAGTGGTCCCCCCCACCATGGCACCAGGGATATCCCCCCCATTCACCTGAGCATTATCTGTGGAATTAGCAAAGAGGCATGTGGCGTGTGACCCACAACATACAACGTGGCTCAAGGGAGTAGAAACCGGAGCTCTACCAACAACACAAATCACAGCAGAAAGTCAATGTTTCACACTTACTGGCGCTTTTTCAGGCATGAAACATTGACATGGTTTGCCCTGGGGGTGCTACCCTATTTCATTTTTAAATAATAAATATTTTTAAAGATATGATCATTTGGTCTTTCAATGTGGGGGGGGGGCACTAGATACCAGGGAGGTTGTTTTTTTTTTACTTCTAGGCTGGTGATCATGGGGAACAACTGCCACCAGAGATCATATTGTTTATGCTGAGGATGGCAATGTTATGGAGGGACCACTAGCACCAGGGATCATATTATTTTACAGAATGGGCCATTGATCTGCGGGGGTGGGGGGACCACTAGCAGCAGGGATAATATTATTTTTACAGAACAGGCCAGAAATTGGCAGAGGAGGGACACTAGCACCAAGGATTATATTATTTTACAGAATGGGCTGGTGATTGGTGGGGAGGGAACCACTAACACCAGGGATAATATTATTTTACAGGAGGGGCTGGTGATTGGTGGGGAAGGAACCCCTAACACCAGGGATCATATTATTTTACAGAATGGGCCAGCAATCAGCGGGGGGCACTAGCACTAGGGATATGTACACATCTGGAACTGGGCAATGAGGAGGGCAGCACTGTGCTAACCTGCCTCATTACCCATGCCAAAAAAGGGCATGATAATGGCCCCTTAGCAACCTGCATGCCCAATGGGATCATTTACATGGGCTCTTTGAATATTGCAAGTAGTACTCTGGTGGTATCCATTCTGGCAGCGTACTTCAGGAACCCTGTCAGGGCAGTGCTAAGTGGCTTAGCACTGGGCTGATATGACTAGTTGAATAGTGCCTGTGCACTGTTCGACTGAATATAGCATGTTCAGGCACCCAGGCAGTTGCAAGGCATAGTACACATTTTTGCACCCGCTTTGCATGCATTTGAATATCGGGCCCCAGGTGCTTTCTATACCTAAAAAAACTGAGTACTCATACCATGTCATAGTTAAACCCAAATGTAATAGTTAAACCCCCCCATCCAAGCACTCTGCCTTGGTGCTGATAAGTCTAACTACCTTTTGTCTTACTAAACTGCTCAAATTTAAGCCCCTTTACCTCTATGCTATTTAAGACCTGCTCTGTCTTCTTCTCTCTAGCTGCTTGTCCCTGAACAGGGCTGCTTCAGCTCACCCACGGTCGGCCGGCACCCAGCCAGCCACCGACCAAGACCAGGACATCCACCTGCAGCTCCTTGGAAGGTACGGGACAGCACAACCAATCGGAACACGGGTGCTTCCAGCAAACCCACTCTGATTGGCCAGGAGTTTTCCCCTGCTATAGACACCTGGCACTTTGTTAGATTTTCGATAGAACTAAGCACATTTCAACTGTGTTATTAGGAGTTTTTCAACTGTATTAGCTGGATTGTAATTTCTACTACTGTTTTAAAGTGCTTACACCTCTTCTGTCTGACTGCTCTTCCTGCAGTGCCCCCACCCCATCCAAGCACTCTGCCTTGGTGCCGATAAGTCTAACTACTTTTTTTTTTTTTTTTTTTTTTTTTTTTTTTGGTGGCTAGTTTTCCATTAGCAGGTTATACAGACCTGCCACTAGAGGGATTCTTGGTCTTCTACATAAATCACTGTATTCATTCGTGGGCAATATGGCCTGCATTATCATTCTACTTCTTTTCCGGTGCTGCTACAAGGGGACTTGAGTCTGAAGGGTGGATGGCCACTAACTAAGCTGCTCCTGCTCTCCTTGTTCCCCTTTCTGCTGTATTTTCTCATTTAGGTTTTAAGAGAGTACCTAGGTGGGCAAATTTCTTGCCTAGAAAATATTGCACTAATACAAATCACGAGACCACTCAATCTGGAACCATGGCTCTCCTTATTGTGTTTTTATTGCTCCTAAGGTGCAGAGTTTTCAGCAATACAGTGCAATTCGAAGTACCTCAATGCAATTCAGTTCTCCAAGGTACCTTATCAATACCTAATGTTATAACAGTCTACCGTGCAGACACTATGTCATTCTCCTCTCCCCTTTTAGCCTATTCCCCCCGGTTAGCCTACACTCCCTTGCTACTGTCCTCACCTATGTCAACCCAAGCACTTACATTGATCACGATCAACTGTCATTACAGTGGTGCCCGGCTGCAACCCATCTTTATAACAAAAAGATCCTTTCGCAAATTCAGTGCAGTAAACTTCCTATCTGACCTGAGCATGATCAGATGGCAAGATCTTTACCTAGCCAAAGATGTCAACAAGGCAGCTTGCATCCTTAATGACAAACTCACTACAATAATAAATAAGCATGCCCTTTCATCAAAGTAAGGTCCGAACAATTCCAACCCTGGTTCACCTCGGATCTCAAGGCAGCCCTTATAGCTCGAGATAAGCTCTGGGCTAAAGCTAGACATTCCAAAGAATCTTCGGATTGGCAGGCCTTTAGAACAGCCAGGAATAACTGTGTGAAAAAACTTAGCTCTGCTAAAGCTAACTATTATATTTCTACTCTTGAACAAGCTAAAGGTAACCCTCATAAAATATGGAAGACTGTCAAAGCTATAGAAGGACGGCCCATGGCCCCCTCTGTCCCAACAAAGATAGTTGCAAGTGGCAAGATTGTGGAAAACAAGTCCCTAATCCTGGAGGAACTTAACTCCACTTTGCCACAGCTGGATTAGCTTTTGACCTCACCTATGCTGGTGCTGCGGTGAGCCAGCATACCCTCCCGCCACATCTAGTCCTGCACCCAACCCCTTCCAACTGTGTGGAGATAACTTATAAAGAAGTAAGATTCTCTTCCTAACTTAGACACCAAAAGCACAGGGACGATGGCTTGGAACCCTTTTTCCTAAGGTCAGGCTACGCCCATCTCACTGCCCCAATTCTCCACATCTTCAATCTTTCCATTATATCTGCTACTGTGCCGTCCTGCTGGAAATCAGCACATATCCTCCCTCTATTTAAATCTGGTGACCCATGCGATGCAAACAACTATAGGTCTATCTCCATATTGCCTGTTCTTTCTAAAGTTCTCAAAAAACTGATCCATATTCAGTTAAAATCTCACTTGGAAACCTTCTCTCTCATTAACCCAGCTCAATCTGGCTTCTGGGCTAATCATAGCACAATCACTGCACTAGCAAAAGTAACCAATGATTGGATCTCTGCTATAGATGCTAAGAAGGTAACTGGTGCAGTCTTTTTGGACCTCAGCAAAGCTTTTGATACTGTTGATCACAAACTATTAGTCAATTGCCTTGCAAAGTTGGGTGTCACATACCATACCACCCAGTGGTTCTCTAGCTACCTAACTGGAAGATTCCAAAAAGTAAAGGCGGAAGGCTTTTTTTCTGCTGCCTTGCCAGTTGCAAGAGGAGTCCCCCAAGGATCCATCTTAGGCCTTATCTTGTTTTCTCTGTACATTAATGACTTAGATGCTAACATATCTACGTCCAAGCTGCACTTTTTTTCAGATGATACTGTGTTGTATACTTCTGGCTCATCGTTATCTGAAGTCAAGGGAGTGCTTCAAGCATACTTCACACAACTTGAGCATAATCTAATAAAGGCAAAGCTTCTGCTCAATGCTAAGAAGACTAAAGCGATGATATTCTCCGGCAGTGCTGTCTCAGGCCCCCCCAATACCCTTGCCCAAGACTTCATTGTCACCACGCTAAATGAGCCTCTGGAACTTGTAACCAAATTTAAATATCTAGGTGTCTGGATCGACAATAAATTATCTTTCAGTGACCACGTCGAAGATGTCTCTAGAAGGTTAAAAGCAAGGTTAGGTTTCTTCTACAGAAATAGGCCCCTTTTCCCCCTTGAAACTCAAAACAAGCTTGTACAGGCCACTTTTTTCCCCCTACTCGACTATGGCGATGTAATCTATTCCTCCACCACTCTTGCAAATCTAAGTAAACTGGACATCCTTTATCACCGTGCATTACGGTTCATTACCAACTCCCCTTACCATTCGCACCACTGTGACTTATATGCAGCTGTTGGTTGGACATCCCTTACTACTAGACGCCTGTTCCATGCTGGGCTATGGACTCTTAAACTGCTCCTGCAGAAATTGCCAAGCTATCTCTCTTCCCTTATTAGTATCTCACATAGTGCATACTAGTTAAGAAAATCTGACTTTATTATGCTTGACATACCAAGGACGCTGACTTCCTTTGGTAAACGTGCTATTGCATATGCCCTTCCTCCATTTGGAACCAATTACAAATCGTACTTGAAACTAACTTACACAGTTTCAATAAACTTCTACAAATCGCTAAGTTCAGCAAAATAAAAGACACTTGTAACTGTCATTAAGTCTCTTCCTTCCCCATGTGTGCCATATTTATCCACTGGTAAGGTACAATTGATTTGTCATATTAACTGCTTTCCTTCCTTCTACTCTGGCTTTATCTTTGCTTGCTCCACTGCTACTCTATCAAATCACTCTTCCCCCATATCAGTTGTAGACTGTTGTTTGTTCTAGCTGCCAAAATACTGTATATGTATTGCACACCAAGTCATCATTTTCATTTATCAGTATGCAACCTGTAAGTTGCTTCCCTGTCCCATATCAATGTTTACCACCTGCGGTCACCCTATGTGGTACCCTTGTATGTATATCCAGCCTGTATCATGTAACGTGCATTTCATGTATATACTGTTATTACCTATCTGTGCTTGTACTTTAAGTGTTTATGTCACAGGACCTCCTTGTGAATGAGCTTGCTCAATGGAGTTTTCCTGCAATAAACTTGAAACTTGAACTTGAAAAGTAAACCTGTGACAGTACACTGGTTACTGTATGCCATACCTACCCTCTTTAATGCTGCACTGTGTGTTGTCTAAATCTATTCGCTTCTATATACTGTACTTGCTCTGTTACATTTCATTGACATCTGGATCACTTCCATAAAAGAAACACTGGTTCTAGTCATCCTACCTAGTAACCAAATGAATACATGAATAAAGCATTTAAAAATAGCAAAAAGTCATGCAGCATGAACACGTTAAGTAAATTCCTGGAAACAAACATTTATAGCATAACTGATAAAAATAATATTGTTTGATCTTGAATTATATAATAACAGCAGATCCAGGACAAGACAAACTTATATGTTCATGCTGACAAACAGTAACTACTATGAAGTATAAAGTTAAGGCAGAATAAGAGATAACTGGTTACATAATACACAAAAATATTAACTTCATTTACTGTTTAACAGTTCAGTGGTTTCTTGCCTTGTTGTCTCTTGCAGTGCTTTGGACCTCTGTCAGTGTGGAAAGCACAGAGCTTTTTGAATATAGTAGTGGGTTAACAGATGCTCATTCTTTCTGTATATGAAGTTAGTGTTTCCCCTTCTTTGAATACTGTGAAAATAAAGGCTTTGTCCCAATAGAAGCAGTTAAAAACATTTATTTAAGTGTTATTTGACATCTTAATTCCTTGTGTGCAGCCTATAATAACTGAAAATATTTTTTCCACAACCTCAATGTAATGTTTGACATCATATTTTATTTACCAAATTCTAATTTTGTTTATTTGTAATAACTCCTGGCTTGACCTTTATAGGACACTGAGTGACAATCTTTGAATGATCGCAGGAATGCTGCACTCCAGAAAAAAAAACACTTAAATGACAAATCTGGGAGTATTAAATAAACAATATTTTAATGCACTCCAGTCAGCAGATCTATGAGAGGAAAGCTATTTAGCCTGGTCAAATATCTAATCACGTGCATCTTCAGAAAAGGGAGCCTCAAGCACTTTGAAAAGCATATTTGGACTACAGATATTTTTAACAAGTGGCAGCAGGATATACCATCTTGCTTTTCTGAATTGCTGGATAAAAGCTATTACACTCATCTTTTGGAGAGGATCCAAATAAAATGGGCACACAAAACATCATGACAGAACAGACTGGCACATACCCCAGAAAAACAAAAACAAACAACCAAAAACACCTATAATTCTAATTAGGCTTGATCAAATACAATCCATCAGATAATCCAGGGGATCAATTCAAAGGTATAAGAAGCCTTCAACCTGAAAAATTGCCTCAGATAGTACTCTGTGTGTTTTGCTTATGGTAAAGGAAGCAGATAATCTCAAGTATTGGAACAATTAGCCAACAAGCATGACTGATCATTGGTTATTAGGGAATTTACTCGTGTGTGTGGTGTGTCACAAGGCCCAGCTAAGTGACTTACAAACATGAGAAGTGGGTAATCCTCTAACTACCCATGTCCTGAAGTGCCTCCTTGTGAATATATAATAGGCCTATGAGTAAAATAAATTCAAAATGTATTTTATTATGTCTTATGTTTTTAAAATGCCTTTCCTCAGCCATGGGTTACTGCAGGATTCACCCATGGTTAAAGGCTTTAGCTGACCAATCATGTTACAGGATTTGTTTAACCATTATATAGTGAAACACTATCTGGATGCCATCTAAGAAAGCTTAATTTCAGTATGTGGAGAGCCGTTTTAAATCATTAATGTGATGTCAGTAAATCAGCACAGAGAGTTACTGTCCCTCTTAACCTCTGTACAGTGTGATCTCATGCAGGAGTGTTAGGAGGGCATGCTCTAGTTCAGCCTCGGGGGGGGGGGATGGCACCTAACATAAAGACTCTAAACTTATTACAGACTTTCAAGATAAACATGAGTGGTTTATAATAAAATAATAGGGGCTCCGAGGGATGTCTCTTATGGCAGACTGAAGCACTCTGCTTCGCTTCACAGTCCTTTTACCTAGACGTGATGCTTGGATTCTCTTACACCATAACAGACATCCCTCAGAGACCCTATTCACTTATATTATAACACATGGAAAAGCCAAGTCATGGCAGACAGTGTGGTCTAGTGGCTAGAGCATAGACTTGGTAATCCAGAAATCTGGGTTTGAATCCCAAGACAGCCACTTACTAATTCTGTGAGCCTGAGCAAATCACATAACTTCAGAGTGCTTCGGTCTACCAAGCTATAAAAGTCAGACCCAACTGAGACCAATACAGCATCTACATTTTTAGCTGGGTCATCCTGAATAGATAAATAAATAAGAACAGAGCCATAACAAATAGTTGTATTGCACATATCTGTGTTTGCCTTATTTATTTACTACGAGAGGAGCCTTGGGCATTTTAGAAAGGCACCATACAATTAAGATGATTGATTCATTAATTAATTAATTACATTTCAGATGTTTTTTAAGCAATGAAGTATGACGGGGTTAAAGTAACCCATGTGTCAGTCAGCCTCTAGGGGTGCAATGTGGCATGAGGCCTAGCCCAGCTAAGTGCCACATACCCCAAGGGGATGATTAATTGATGTTAATGTAACCCCAGAAGAACCTTATTTTGTTTATAGCAATCTCCTACTAGTTGGTAACTCACTGCATGCTTTATATTTTTTGTTTAAGTGTTTTACCTACTATGTTGTAAAAATAGTCCATCTGTGAACAGGTCCGATTGATGTGCAGCTTGGCTCCATGTACAGTGAAGCCCACCAGGACGAAGCGCAGTATCTCAGGTTTACTGTATGACAAAAGGGATTAACTCCCATTGAAACTGCATTGTTTGCTTCAGTAACTCTACTGCAGAATTCTGCAGTGCTGCATTTATCTTGGTGGGCTTCACTGTAGGTGGTCAGTGGTGCAAGTGGCAGGCACAAGGACACACTGTGACAGTTTCAATGGAAACCTTTTAGCTGTTTGACATTTGTGACTGTGCTTCAATTGCCTATTTTGCCTGAACCCATGTTGAATCCAAAAGATTTTTTAGTTAATAGAGGACTCTGTAATTCAATCATTCATGCATGTGTTCCCTGAATCTGCTCTATGCTCTACTTTGTTAGCCTAGCTACAGTTGCTGCCAGTCATGAAACGGGATTGTCATGGCAGTGGCAAAACACGATACGCACAGTGTGTCATTTCTGTGACTGTGCATGCAAACTTAGTTTTGGATGGGGCAGTACTAATGGAATTAACACTCTGAATAGGATCAACTGGCACAGAGCATTGAGGCATGTACTTTTCACTTTGACTGGTACCTTATTTGAGCAATTGTAAATAACATGTCTGACTTAACTGGGAAAACAGATGGGTTGCTATATCAGGTATCTAAGTGGAGACAGTAATGGTGGCCAATTGAAACTTAATTAGAATTTTCATGGTCAGTCAAACTGAGCATTTCAGGATCTTGGGGATCTTAGCACTGTGATGAGGCCCTACATATGTATTAATTAAAGATTAATGTAAGGCTAGAGGCTGGTCTCAGCCAATCAAATTGCACCACTCAAACCTGCATTGCTATAATAGAGAAAATATTAATGTAAAGACATTTTTTAATGATGTAAGGTATTTTGGTTTTCAATTGTTATTTTAAATTCTCAAAATCAGCTGATAGGGCTTGAGTAACATAAAATAACTTGTGTCTGTGTTCACAATTCTAGAATAGCTTTTCATAAAGTGGCTGGAGTAGTCTTTTAAAGGATTAATGATTTTTTGTATTTTTCTTGGTCTTTGATTATAGAACACCACAATTTCTTGGATCGTTCAGTTTAGTCCTTTCTCCTTTCTTTTGGAAACATATATTGTACAAACAGCTGTAGTACTTTTGTCTAAGCAAAAAAAATATTATTTTCTGTTATGATCAGAAAAGCCATTGTTGGTAACATAAGCAAACATGCTTCAAATATTGTCCCTAGAATCTGTAACTTGGAAGCAGATCCCTGGATGTTATCTCCTTTGAGCCAGGCTGCAATATTCAAAAGGTCAATTAGTGCTGGCACTATGAGATAGCGGCAATGCTAAAAGTTAATGTATGCAGGGGAAGGAGTAAGGAGAGGGGCCATGAATGCTGGGACACCGGCATATTCAAAAGTACAGCACTGCGCTACCTGTTGCATGGCACCCACTACTGCCAGCAAAAGGCAGGCATTAATGTCAGCCAATTGGGGAGGTGGTACTCCCATTCCCCATGCGTGCCCAAAGGCACAGCACACAAGCCCAGTACTGTTGTTCTCTCCCCACAACAAATCCTGTGGCCATGTGTCATGTGCCACACATCACTCCTTGGTAGCCTAGTGGGGCCCCCCATGTGATCCCTGACCACTGATTGCTGTCACAGGGAGCACATTATGCCTCACAATATACATGTACAGTGTCCCCCACACCTGTTCCGATAGCAACAATGAAATGTTCTTTGGTGGTCCAGTGGACTGCTGCAGCCCCATTCCCTGGTACAGTGCACCCCCCCACATACCTGGTAGTCTTTTGGCCTCCACACACCCCATCATGATCCCCGACACCTCTTGTAATAAATTTCATAAATTTCCCTGGTAATCTAGTGGCCCCCCCCCCCTACATCAGAATCCCTGACTCCTGTTGTAATATATTTCACAACTTTCCCTTGTAGTCTAGTGGCCCCCATCTGGCAGTGCCAACCTCCCTGCTCCCCCAACCATCCTGGAACGGAGCCGATGACTGGCTCAGCCCTCCTCTCACCTCCATGGCTCATAGGTGATTGAGGTATGAATGAGAGCATACTCAATATGCAATCATTCATAACTCAATTGGTGGCTGGCCGCAGAGGTGAGTGGAGGGCAGATCCAGTTGATGGTTCCATTCCAGAATGGTTGGAGGGGGAGCGGGGAGGTCAGCACTGCCAGGTGGGGGGCCATTAGACTACCATGGAAAGTTGTGAAACATAATACAAGAGAGTTGGGACCATGATGGGGGTGAGTAAACACTAGACTACCAGGGAGTTGTGAAATATATTAAAATGGGAGTCGAGGATCATGATGAGGGGTTAGCTACTAGACTACCAGGAATTGATAGTTTCCTTTTGATGTGGCATCTTACAATATTATTAATGTCTGCTGTAGTGTCCAAATGTGCAGCATATTCTGTGTGTGTGTGTGTGTGTGTTTGGGGGGGCACCTTTTCCAATAGTGACAGGGCAATTACAAGGGGTAAATTGAGGGGTGTCCCTCATAACGAGGGACACTTGTGAAGTATGCCAGTGATTGGGATGGGATTCTCATTACTGTGTGGGGATCATGCTTGGGGGGGAGCACTACACAACCAGGGTAACTGTGGACCTCCCAAACAGTGCTATGTGTATTTATCTATATTTCAATCTATGTATATATATATATATTCATGGCAAAAAACCTCCATTTAATGCATCAATTAGGGTTGTTCCACAGTGACAAAAGTGAGGAAATTCAGTGTTAGGGTTGCCACCCCTTGCACCTCAAGCTCATCCCATCCCCACCAACAGGCATCTGGGTGTGCGTTGGGGTCATCGGTCCTAACTCTCACCCCATCCCATGTGTAAACAAGCTGAGGTGGTGCAGTATAGGAGAATGGTGTGAGAGTTAGGATTGACAATGCCAATGCACAACCCGATGCCTGTTGGTGGGGATGGGGTGGGCTTAGGGTGCAAGGGATGACAACCTTAACACCAAATTTCCTCACTTTTGTCGCAGTGGAGCAAGACTAACTGATGCATTAAACAGAGTTTTTTGCCATGAATTTTCCTTCTTTTTGAGAATGAGCACTATAAATAGTGAATAGACTGTGGTGGTGGGAGGGGCCCCCCGCTCCCACCATGTGATTTTTTTTGTCACATAGTAACACTAGCAGTAATGCAAACACAAGTGCAAATGGTAACGCATATGGTGACGCAAAGGTAGATGCTAACCAAACAGTAAGAGAAATGCAAGTGCAAATGTTAATGAAAACAGAAATGGTAACGCAAACGGCAACGCAAACGCTAACGGCAACAGAAACACAAATGTTAATGAAAACAGTAACATAACATAAACAGTAATGCCAACAGAAATGCAAACAGTAAGAAAAATGGCAAAGGTAACAGAAACGCAAACAGAAATGCAAATGGTTAAGGCAACGGTACCGCAGAAGGAAACAGTAATGCAATTGACAACAGAAACGCAACCGAAAAAGCAAACGCTAAAGCCAACAGAAACGTAAATGATGACGAAAATGCAAATGGTATCAGTAATGCAATTGGAAACGCAAACAGTTACAATAACAGCAATGATGATGCCAAAGTGAACAGTATCACAAATGGAAATGCAATTGCAAGCACTTATGGAAATGCAAATGGTAACATGCACGGTCACAGTACTGCAATTGGAAATACAAATACTAACGGTAACAGCAACGATGACACAAAAGGAAACACAAACGCAAATGGAAGCACATATGCAAACGCAAATGGTAATACACATGGTGACGCAAAATGAATCACAAACAGAAACAGTAATGGAAATGCAAATGGTAAGAGTAATGAAAATGCAAGCGCAAACAAAAACGCAAAGGGTAACGCACACAGTGCCGTAGATGGAAACGGTAATGCAAATGGGTACGGAATGCAAGTGGAAATGCTAAATGTAACAGTAACAAAAACGCACACCCTTTTTTTTCCCCAACAGCTGCATAGAGAAATACAGTGAATACAAAGAATGTATGCATAGTAATGGTCCTTGGAGCAGAAAATAAGCACTTGGAATACTAAATTGCTTATATCTCAGGAACCGTATGACGTAGAAAAAAAAATTAAATTTCATATTATTTATGACTTTCTTGGCTAGTTTTGTACTTAGCTGCCTGGTGGGGAGCTAAGCATTTTTCCGACAAAAAGTCCGTATCTCAAAGCATTTCCGAGATATGAGCCTCCCGAAAGATGCAGTGGACGCCATAATGTTAGTCGGTGGGAAAAATAATCAAGTTTGGAGTACCATAACTTTGTATCCCTGTAATATATTGTCACCAAACCACCAAAAGCCACATCTGGGGGATGTTGGCTTTTTTCCCTCCCAATTTCAGCCCAAAAGACCAAACCGTTCTTTTGCAGCAGGGTGGCAAAGAATTCCTGTTATTTTAGGCATAGCATTGCAAAGTAGTGTCACAAATCACGACACTTTCACAAAACAAATCACGAAAGTGTTGCAAGTGCAACACTACTTTGTGACACTACAGTTTACAAAAATTTCAAAAACATATTTCTGGGGTGTTTAACCCCCCAAAAAAGACATGGCTAGCATCCTCAGGGCTCGACTAGGTGAACACATGCATAATTATGTCCCTAGAGGGTCCCACATTTAAATGGCAAGCATTTCTGTGACCAGTAACTGAAAAAAAAATGGCTGACTCACAACACTACAGGGGTCATTTGTGACACTAAAAACTGCATTTGCGACACTGTCAAACTTTTTCTGAACTTTTTCCATTGACTATAATGGGAAACTTGTTTTTTGAATAACTTTTGAACAGTTTAATATTTTTTCATGAAATCTTCGAAATGCACATTAGGACCCAGCCCACATGTTCCCTGAAAGTTTTGGACAGCTTGCACAAACCATGTGACCTATGGGCACAAGCAAAGAATGCACAAAAAAGAGTAAATGTGACTTTCTATTGTGCTTTATAACTCTGCAACTGTATATCTGACCATTACGAAACTTGGCGATCTAGAGATCTACAGTACCGTTTCATGCCTGCCAAATTTCAAGCAAATCTGTCATATGGTGGCAAAGTTATTAAGCTGCAAAATTTCACACTTTAACTTTAAATGGGGTACTCAACCCTGATTACAGTGGCACTACCATGCCACTATAAGATATATATATATATATATATATATATTTTTATAGCAAAAACTTCACTAAAGCATCAGTTGGGGTTGAAGCAACAAAATTAGGAAATGAGGTGTTAGGGTTGAGACCTAACCTCCCTGCTCTATCACCCACCCACCCCACCCTCCAGAAATCAGGATGGGGTGTGCCTTGGGTTGTTAGCCTAACTCTACCCCATTCCATTGCAAGAAAGCTGACATGGTAGAGTATAGGAGAATGGGATGAGAGTTAGGACCAATGACCCCAAGGCACACCCCATGTTCTGTTGATCTGTGGAGGGTGGGGGTGGATTGGTGGAGTGGGGGGATTAGGGTCTCAACCATAATGCCTCATTTACCTACTTTTGTTACTGCAACCCCAACTGATGCATTAACAAAGCTTTTTGCATTTCCTTACTTTTTGAGAAAGTGTAATATTACCCTTATATAGTTTTGGGGGCCCTGTGCTCCCATGGTATCTGTGTTTAGGATTCCATAAAAGCACAGACATTGTAATGAGCTGTTATCTCTGTGTGAGTGTGCAGTGCCCAGAGGGCCCTGCGCTCCCATTATTGCATAAGTGATGGCCCAGCAATCCCATTACTGCATAATGTTAGCCATATGTGGGAGTGCAGAGCCCTGCACTCCCACCTACCTATAATTATAGAGATGTAGCGCAGGCCTAGACACATTCCAAGTAATCCCTGTGCTGTAAATGGCACAATATCTCAGTAACCGTAGCAACCTTGGAAAACTTTCCACTGCAGTTGTAATCATAGACTGGTACCCTGCATGCATGCTTAGTACACCTAAGGTGTACTAAGCTGCATTTAGCGAAACATCTGTATCTCAAAGTGTTTTTGAGATATAGGCACTGAAAGGTGCCGTGTTCACCACAGTGTTATCCTATGGGAAATTTCTCAACTTCAGACTGCCATAACTATGGAACTGATGCAAATTTTTACACCAAACCAGCATAAGTCACATCTGTGGGACACACCTTAGTACTTTGCAAATTTCAAGCCAAAAGTGCTAACCATTTCTTAGCAGTGAACAAGCAAAGTTTTTAAAATCCATGTTTGTGAACTGCCAAATCCCCACTCGTGAGCTAAATTCTCTTTCATGAGGTGTCAAAATCCCTGTTCACAAGCCGATCCCTGTTCATGAGATAGGGCCATCTGGTCATCATATCGCGAATGGGGATTTTGACAGTTCACAAACAAGGATTTTTTTTTTTTGTTCATGAGCTGTCAAAACCCCTGTTCGTAAGCTAAATTCCCATTCTTGAGGTGTCAGAATCCTTGTTTGTGAGAAATCCTTGATCGTGAGATCTGGCCAGCTGGTCATTATCTCACGAACAAAGATTTTGACATCTCACGAATGGAGATTTTGACAGCTCACGAACAAGGATTATTTTTCATAATCCTTGTTCGTGAGCTGTCAAATTCCCTATTCGCAAGCTGAATCCCCATTTGTGAGGTGTCAAAATCCCCGTTCGTGAGCCCATCCTTGGTCATGAGATATGGCCATCCAGTCATCATCTCACAAACAGGGATTTTGACAGCTCAAAAACGGGGATTGGCTTCCGAATGGGGATTCTGACACCTCGTGAACAGGGATTGGAAGAAAGTCATGAACAAGGATTTTAAAACTCAAAGACGTCTGTTTTTTGACTAAACCAAATGGAACCAAAGCCATGGGTTTGTAGAGGGCAACGCCCTACAAAACTCGTACTTCAATCTCTATAGAAGACATCCCTGTGGCAAGTTACAATGTTTTGTTTTTGAAGAAAATTGATAACAAGATGGTGGTTTGCAAACAGGGATTTTTCATACGAACAGGGATCCCCATTTGTGAGCTGTCAAAATCCCCATTCATGAGGCCAAATCCTTGTTCACAACTATGCAGTTATCCAAAAGACTGAACCGAGCATGGTCAGAACCTGAAATTTCTAAATTGAATAACGTTGGAACAGATTAATAGTTTTTCACCAAACCAATGTTGGCTTGTTCTTTGAGGCAAGCTCTTTCTACTTTGAAAATGTCAGGCCAAAAGTCCAAATTGTGTGTGCACAGAGCGATCAGGAAAAATGGGCAAAAAACACACGTTTTTCACAATACGCTGCACAAAATTCACACAGCCGATTGAAATGAAACTTGGCAGGTCAAGCAATCTAACTCACTGGACAGTGCATACCACATTTCGTGCAAATCTGGTGAATGGTTGCAAAGTTATTAAGGTGTATAATTTGTGGTTTAACATTAAACTGCCTCCTGAACCTTAACTATAGTGGCGCTACCGCACCAGCATAATATATGTAATAGATAAATCACTCTGAGGTGTGCGGTCACGCTCTGATATATGCATGCCTTGGTGTGCATTGCTACGCACGAAGCTGCAGGCCGAGTGCATCATATATCGAAGGTATGCATATATCAGAGCATGGTCGCACACCTCAGAGTGGTTTATCTGTCTTATAAAATGTCAAAATTATTTTGGAGGGGGTTAAAAGTGGATGTGTGCAGTCGAACTCTGATATACATATGGTCGTGTGATGTGTTTTATACAATCCAAAGTTTGGATTTGGAGCTACTAGATTATCCATTTTATATATATATATATATATATATATATATATATATATATACATTTATATAGTCACACGTATATATTACCCTGTGTACATACAGAGCTACTGGTTTCCATAGTGTTCTGAATTTGTGTCTCCATGTTTGAAGATGTCCTTCCTTAGTGTCCCTCATTGTCCCTCATTCTGAGTGTCTGAGACCCTCATTTCAGTGTTGAATGGGTGGTAGGTAGGTATGCACTGTGTATGCCTGCTGACACCCATGATCCGCAGTTATCAAACTGTTCCTCAGGTCCAGCATACAGGTGGAATTGTGTGCACATCCCAGTCTGTGGTTTCTGACCTGTCATCCCTGTCCGACCAACAGGTGGAGCTGTGTACACCTCCTAGCCTGTGGCTTCTGACCTGTAATCCCTGTCTGACCAACAGGTGGAGCTGTGTGCCCCATGCATTAGCACTGGGCAAAATACATGGGAGTGCATGCAAAGCAGGCCATAATGAGATGCTAATGTGGCCGTTTGCCCACGGATTGCCTGAGTAGGCTCATTTGCATGGGGGCTTTGAATATAGCAAACGTTTGCCCTGGGCTAATGTGTTTGCACCAGGCTAATGTGTTAGCACTGTGCAATCGAGTTAGCCCTGGACAAACCTCTCAAAAGCATAGCACAGTTCTGCAGTGTGTGGCCTGCATTGTTGTTTGCAGTTGCTGTGCAACACTTCATTGCTATCACACACATTGTCCACCACCTGCAACTCTGCCTTACTCCACCTCCGTGTCCACTGAGCTGCTGTTGCAATTTGCCCTTCCCTGTTGCTATATTCAGAGCTGTGTTATTTCTTGGACTATTTTTACACTGCACTCTCCGCCCTGTTTGAACTGCTTCCTTTGTGCACTATATTCAGCAGGTTTAGCCGCGGGGCTACTCCTTTCAGTATAGTGTGCTAATGGTTCAGGGCTAATTTACCACACTGTGCAGTGCACTTTTGCCCCGGGGCTAAGTTTTGAATATCTGGCCCCAGGTGTCTAAGTAAGAAATAAGGGGAGAGGGTGGAGAAACCTTTATGACTCCAAATACGATGTATTATAGTAAACATCAATTGCAACATAAATGCATTTTAATTTTTATATTGACAGTGTGTTAATAGCCACATACCTTTGAATAAAGACAAATGACGAAAAGTACCACTGCATTGTCTTTTTGTTACTGATGTCTCTTTCCTAGCCATATTAATCCATGGAGAGCATACGATGCTGTTTTAGTCACAACTTAATTTTACTCATGTTTATTCAAGGCAAATTGAATTCCTCGCTAAAAAGAGAGCAAATACTTTCAGCATCACATTTCCTTTTTACAAATAGAACTTTTCATTTAAGGGCTAGGGATAGAAATAACTGGAAACTTGTGACTAGAGTGATGCTGCTGTGGATGGAAGACACCAGCAATGGGACAATAATTGGAAAACCACATTTTCATAAGCTTGTGGTAGGGCAGATAATTTTTTTTTCACTTCTAACCAGTACTTTATTACTGATGCATGTTATCACTAAAAAGCACATGGACCTGATTTTCAGCAACAAACTGGAGAGGGCATGCAATGGTTGAATTATGCCAGTGCTGTTGCATACCCCTCAAAGGAGATATACAGTGCACGGATGGAGGTGCACATTATGGGAAAGAGGACAGTCAGTTTTGACAGCAGTTCATTGCAAATCAGAAGGCTGGATGTCAAGAGAAGCAAATGTGATTTGTACTTGCTAACACCCAGGCATGTATCTTTGACTGTGGTACAGCAAGAAATCATAGGATGCATCTGCCACGTCACTTTGTCTGTACAATATTGCGCATTGTGATAGCAATACGCTTACCACCAGGCCTCCATGCTGGATGTATCCTGCTTTTCTAAACCCTCCCTGAGGTCTCCCTCCACCATGGCCTTTGCTAAAGTCCCTGATCATTCAGTGATTCAGTGGATCCCATACCCATTCCTGCAGAGGGACAGTTCCCTGGTGGTCCCACCAGTTCCCCTCTCTAATTCTGGCATCCGCACTTACTTGGTGACAGTGTCCCCCTCCAACACATCCTGATCTGTCTTTGGTGCCAGGTGATCAAACACACAGTTTTTCTTCCTGTTACTGTCTACGTTAAGGTGGCAGTACATAGGTGGGGCACAGCCACATGTTCTCAGGTCTCTGAAGGCCACCAGCCAGCTTTGAATGGCCCAATGGCCATTTGCATGGCTGACTCACCACCTTTCCTGACAACCCACAACTATCTCTGCAGATGCTTGGGAAGGAGTTGCTCCCCAACTTAGCACAGCACAATAGGATTGCAATGTCTTTGCTGACACCAAGCAGTTGCAATGATCACTTGGCGCCAGCCACAGTGGTTGAGACTCAGAGTCCATTTAATTCAAGTTGCTAAATGTAAATAATCTTTTAAGTACGGTAAATGGTAAAGAAGCAAAATAAACCAGCCATGGTAATAAACTGTGGGGTGAGGTACAGCCTCTTGTGTTCCTCTTTAGCTGTCTGTGCTGTCTGAACAAAACAAATTGCTTACTTTCCACAAATGCACTCTGCTGTAACTAAGTATAAGCATGATTTAATATACTGTGGTCTGACACTGCAGAAACAGAAGAGGATAAAGCACAGAAAGCCGTATGACAAAGGAATCATATTTCAGAACACTGATTTACTCAGCACATTAGTGTTATACTATCCAAAAGCTACGCATTTCACTGAACTGCAAGTCTTTCAGAGCAATACTGCCTACAATAAACGTGCTTCATGGATGCACATGCTGCAGTATGTTTCTTTAAATTTTAGCAAAACTAATATTTTTGGGGATGGCAAGAAAAAGGTACCCACCAGAACCTTTGGTGTTGTTGCCCTAGATGTACACAACCTGACATCTGTGAACAACTTCAAATACCTTAGTTCCATGGTCTGACAGGTAGAAAATGGGCAGACAGGATAGACCACTGGGTCTTTATAAAATGGGGCAAGAAAAATCCTGCTATCTGATTGGCTGTCACTGCCTGGCACCCATGCATTTACCTCAGCCTAATTCTCTAGTATGAAAAAGTTCCTGTTGAATATGCAATTTGGGCAAAGCACATAGAGAATTCATGACCTATTTCACTCATCCCTGATTGCGATCACAAACATGGCTGCCACCTTTACTCTTACTGAAACCCTTCAACAAGGTCATAAAAAGTAAAAACTCCCTTAAATTTCAGTAAATAAACACATATTCTTTCATCTCATGATCCCCTCACATTTTTTAAAAATTAAAGTACTATTAATAGATTTAATTATTGGTGTTTCTTTGGTAACCATGAAAATTCCCCCTTCCAGCCTTACAATTGTGCCATGGCAAGCCCTGCCCTTTACTCTGCCACAGATAAAACAGAGACCAGGGGCTTGATTTTCAAAGAGCTCTTAGAGTGATGCAAGTTGTGTTGCTCTAGGGCTGTGGTAAAGTCCAGGTGTATCAGGGACCTTGCACCCAATTTTACAAAGGGGGGAAGGCTCCGAGCCCAAAACACAGGAAGTGCCACAGTCGCAGGCTAGGGCCAAAATATGGTGCACCTGCAGGAATTCCTGCAGGTATCTGGCCCCCCAGTCAGTGCAACACTAGAGGAGCCAGGATGGTTTGGGGGGGAAGGTAGTGACTCTGCTGGACAGGAGGGGACCAGGGGGCAGTAGGGACATGGGATGCGGCATAGGGAGAGTTGGTGATACAGCTGCTGGGCAGAAGAGGGAGTGAGGTGGCACTCGGTGGGGTGCAATTGCTTTTTTATGTATTTCTGTATTGTCTATCAGGTCTTATCAGTGTAATGCAAGGTACTGTACCTATTAAATATACACTACATATAGAAACAGACATGACCACCACATCACTGCATCCACGGAGGGACAAGTGATATTCCCGAATAACACTGCACCATATGTAAACATAACGCAGCAAACCTCAAAACCTGTAAGTTTAAGATCATTACAGTCATCTGCAGTAGTACCTATTTTGGGGTTGCTGTTTGCATATCCTCACCGTCGGCGGGATGACCACTACATGCCCAGGGACAGAAAGTGACATAGCACCAGGTGGGCACAGCCCTGGCAGCTGCCCCATGCCTACCTGGTGCCATATCACTTTCTATCCCTGGAATCCCCAGTTATTCCATCCCATTGGCAGTGAGGATATGCAATTAGCACCCCCAAGAATAGGTACAGTATATCACAAATGACTGTAACAGTCTGTATAACTTACAGGTTTGAGGTCTGCTGTATTACATTTACATATGATGCAGTGTTATTCAGGAATATCACCTGCCCCTCCACAGATGAGGTGGTTGTGTCTGTTTCTATATGTAGTGTATACTTACAAGGTATAGTACCTTGTATTACACTGCTATGACCTGATAGACAGTACAGAAATGCATAAAAAAGCAATCATGCCACCTCACTCCCCCTATTGCCCAGCAGCTGTCTCCCCAACTCACCCATGTCACCTCCTGTGCCCCTACTACCCATGACAGCCCAGTCTCAGACCCCATCACCCTTCACCACAGTGCATGTGACACTGATGCACCTCCCTTAGACCACCTCCTAGCTTGTCTAAGTGGAGCCTCTTGCTGTGTCTATGGTGGGGCTTACAAATTCACAAAAAAATGGATGTTGCAGCCCCACCATAGCACAAACCCCTTTGTAACCTGGCTCTTCTCGATTTGGGTCATAAGGTTGGTGCAGTGTCACTTTGGCAAAACAGCTCCCATTTTCAACACAGACCATGTTCAAAAATTGGGAATGCCGCATCTCTTGACGCAAGGTGCCACTTGTGTCATTTATGTTTGATGCAGGCACCTTGCGTCATTCCCTAGGCTTTGAAAATCGAGCCCCATGGCTCCATTTAAGGCTTTCTATTACATGTGAGAGGGTGAACATTCTGTCAGAGGAATTCTGCATAATTTTGAATTCCTGTATTCCATAGCAAACAAACACTCCATCTGTTGAATGTGTAGAAAGACATATGATTGATAGGTGAGGAGGGACTATGTTTTACTAGTTACTTTTATAAAAAAAAAAAATAGTTGGCATCTTTTGTTTTAATTTTTTTCTCAGTTTTCATGTTTTATAAGTACAATAAGACACTCCAGGAGTGTGTTAGGCTGAGATAACTGCCCTTTAAGAGGCTGTAAAGCCTTCCACTTGTGGCATTGGGCTTCACTATGCCCCTGGGGTGGGCAGTTATCTCAGCCTAACCCACACCCTGTCATGTCTTATTGCTTGCTTATTTGCTGACACATTCTCTGTATCTGACAACATAATCAAGCTTGAAAACACATTGATCAAATTTCAAGTTCAAGTTTAAGGTTCCATATTTATTTAGTGACAAGTCACTGAGCCGAGGCTTATTGGCAATGATGCCCCTACACACATACTCACCCCGTTACATAATATAGCATATTTAAATACAGTTTAAAAGCACTTTAAAAAGACACAGTTACACTTAATACACCACATATTCAACACAAGCTAAATAAGGCTGCAGTCTGTTGAAGCATGTACGTTATAGTAAATTCTGCTATCAATCAATAATGTACGATATGGTGTAACAGGCAGCAGAGACTCTCTATGGAAACCTGAATGGTAAGGTTATGTTAGAACTGCCCTACACGTTATCACATATTTGAGATAAAGTTGATAGGAACCATGCTTTTATTTGTCCTGAGGTGTTGTTTTTTCCCTTGCTGTTTATTATAACCAATGTGAATTCTGGATATAGGCCATTCTACATATCCTGAGCCTACTTATTTCCTGAAACTTGGCATAACCTTGCCATCCAACTCCTTATATGCATAGTTGATTAGGGGATACAGTCTAAGTGACTGACCTGGAGACTAGCCTTGATCAGCCTGACTTGGGAATGAACAAAATCTGTGTAGGGATATGTATTCCAATACCTACCAAAGACATACAACTGAGGCCTGTTCAACACTGGGTTAGGCTGGCAAAACTTATCAGTGGAGTTGCCTACTGCTCAGGTGCAGCAGTATTTCTACCCCTACTGTGTTACATTTTATCTCACCTCTATCATGAACCACTACAGCCTCCAATAATCTGATTGCACACATAAGTTAAACACTGAGAAAAGGCAAATAGGCTCTAATCTACAGGGTTTGCTGGGGTTGGAATCATTGACCATGAGTTGCCAAATCAATTTATACATCGGGAAATTTAAAAAACTGTGTGAGGATCGCTATAAGAGTTGATCATGGATGCTCCTGCAGTCTATCAATTTTTTTTTTATTTAGTTTGCGAACCAGGAAGGAGCACTAGCCATAAATGTGTATTTTTAGGCAATAACTGGGAGAGTACTAACAAGACAAATACAGGATTGCAAAGTACTACAACAAGTACATTACAAATAGAAGCACAGTGTACAATAAAAACAATTACCTTATGTACCTCAAAGATACAGCAATCATAGTTATGAACAAATGACAATGTTTTAGTCCGACATAAAAATGTGAGTCATAAAATCATAGGCAAACACAGGCTTTATTCACTCCTGAAGAGCAAAATAGAGGAGACACTATGTACTTCCAGAAAGAGAGTTTATTTATATCAATGCCCTTCCCTGGAGGCCCAGGGCACCATTATAACAAATGCTAGCAGAACACTCAGAAAAAAAACGATTTAAATAAAATAAATAGAATAACCCAACTAATAAAAGCATTCCTGCTAAAACAGCCTACTGTAATATAATAAATAGATACAACAGCAATAAATACAGTAACACAGCTGCGATACTAAGAAATAACAGGTAGTAAATTGTTCCCCAAATGCTTGGAGGAAAAAGGATGGTCTTGAGGCCCCTTTAAAGGCCTCCACTGAGGGGGCTTCCCTCAGGGTCCCTTGGGAAGGAACTCCACAGGACCCAGCCTGCCACCTCAAATGCCTGGTCCACCAAGGCTTAATCTGGCCCGGAGTACCACCAGGAGGCTCTCCTCAGTGAATTAGAGTGGCCGGGAGGACAAATAAGGATGCAAGAACTCACTTAGGCAGCCTGGTCCCAAATCATATAGCGTCCTGTAAGCCAGCAAGACAGCTTTAAAAGAGATATGCCATTTAACTGCCAGCCTGTGCAGGTCATGCAGTACCGGGGAGACGTGACATGACCTTGGAAGGCCAATTAGCAACCTAGCAGCTGGGTTATGCGCCAGCTGCAGGTGCTAAGGCATACCTCCATTGACCCTGAGATACAGAACATTATAGTATTTGAGGCTAGAGATCTCAAATGCGTGCACTAGCATCGGCAAGTCTCCAGGGGATAAGGTCTGTTATCCTGTTAATGTTCCTGAGATGGTAGAAACCAATCTAGACTAATGCTGACAGCTGAGCCTCAAATGGCAGCCTCTCATCCAGAATGACACTGAGGTTCACCTTAGAGGCAGCCACCAGACCAGCAGAACTAAGCCAACGCTAAGTCCCCTGTCCAATGGCCATCACACCTCCTCTCTGAAATAACTTGACAACCAGCATTTTAGTCTTGTCCTGGTTAAGTCTCAAACAACTTGATGACATCCAGTCCTGGATCTCGGCCACCTGTTCAGTACATCAACTGCACCCCCAGTGTCCCAGCGCCAAAAGACAGATAGAGCTTAGTGTCACGTACATAACAGTGAAACCCAAGTACATGCTGTCTAATGATCCTCTGCAGGGGCAGCATATATGCCACAAAAAGCATGGCAAAAGGACCTAGCTCTGGGGTATGCCACAGAGTATTGACACTAGGGATGAAGAGAAGCCTCTCAATATCACCTTCTGTATCCTGCCACTGAGTTAGGACTCAAATCAGCAGATCACTTTGCCGGTGAGCTCCACATACTCCCTGAGCCTGTCTAATAACATCCCATGATCCATGGTGTCAAAGGCTGTGGAAAGAACAGAAATTAACCATTCCCCTCTATCTCTTGCTCTGAGTAGGTCATTGTGTACCTTGACCATTGCTGTCTCTGTGCTATGCTTTGATCCAAAACCAGACTGGAGAGGCTCATAGATTTCAAAGGCCATGAGGTGTACCTCAAGCTACAGCAGGACCACCTTCTCAATAACCTTGCCCATAAAGGGCAGGTTGATAATTTTCTAAGACATCTGGGTTCAATGTTGTATTTTTCCAAAAGGGGCCCTACCAGGGCATTTTTCTAAGCAACTGGGAATACCCCCTCTAATAGGGAACACCGAATTATCTCAGTGAACACTGGATCCAGTCGACCTACACAGCTCACTGGTAACCATGGCGTCCAGTTCACAAAATGATGGCTACAGCTCAGATATCACCTCAATGACCTCATCCACCATCCACCATCACCAGTTTGAACTCATCGCATGACTGCTAAATGCACCTGCAACACATAGTCTTCATTCTGCTAGGCTATAAAAGGCCACTTGGAGACATCCTGGCCTTATTAGAAGACACCCTGTCTGAGAAGAACCTTGCAATTTGCTCACATTTTGCAAGTGAAAAGGCTCTGACAGGCTCCATACAGGAAGGATGGAGAAGCCTGTCCAAGGTCCAAAAGAGCTGAGCTGGTCAATTCCTCCCAGAAGCAATATCCCTGGACAGAAAACCTGCCTTCTTATTCGTGATTGCCCGTTTATGCTCATGATGAGCAATCAAAACTCGTGTGTCCTCCTGGGCCCCAGACCTTCTTCAACAATGCTCAAATCTCTGCCCCTTTAACTTCTGCTCTCTTAGCTTCCCATCAAATCATGGTGAGCCAAAGCATGAAACCAATGGGTGTACATGAATTGGCACCATGTGATAGAAGGCCACCCTGTTTACCCTATTATCGGATGCCACAGTTTTCTCTGATCCCACAGCACATACCACCAGCACAAGCAAAGAATCCAGCTCAGCCAAAAGTCCCTCTGGCTGAAGCTCTCACAAAAGGTAGTACTGGATCATCTCCACTGAGAGCAGACTACAAGAGGGGGCCCTGAAGGGGAACCTGATTATGCAATGATCCGACCAATTGACCAGATCAATTTTGAGATCCCCTACCTTGAGCCCTAGAGGGAATACCAGGTCCAAGGCATGGCCATATTGATGGCTCACAGAAGTAATAACTTGTGCAAGGCCCAGAGACTCTATGCTCAGGAGGAAATCTTGACCAAACTACTAAAGTTTATCATCCACCAAAGCACTGAAGTCACCCAGAATAAACCATCTGGGTGACTCCGGCACTCAGTTGGCAACAAAGTCCATGATTTTCTGCAGAAAATCCTCTTCTCGACCATAGGCTGGTACATGAGTAGGATTCTACAAAATGCACCAGGAACTCCATGCACAGCCATGCATTCAAACGATGAGGTATCCTCTCCACCAAGTTCAGATCAGTTCTAAAACAGATGGTCAACCCCCCCACCATGATCCCTCTCAAGCAGTGCACATGGAGAACCCCACTAGGGCCACTAACTTCAATATCAAACCAGTGTCATCACCAAGCCAAGTCTCTGTAATGCACACCAGAGGAATGAAAAATAAAGTCTAACAGTGGTCTTATTCCTCATCGATCTGGCATTGCACAGCACCTCCTGAAGAGGATGAGTAGTGATAGCGGGCTCTTCAGCTACCTGTTCTTTCAGCCTGGTGGGATCTCTGAATAAGGGAAATAAACATGTCTAACCTGTCTTAAATTCCCATTTTGCCCACGGGCATCTCCTGGTTTTCACTATCCCAATAGCAACCCCCCCCAAGCCCCACTTACTCTCTACACCTATTAGCAGAACAACTTTGGAAGAAATAAAAATGATTCCTAATGGGATTTTAGTGGGTAGCGACACAAGGGGAATGGAAGCAGAGCAGCCAAGGAAGTGGTCTCATGTGCTCTTAATTGCTTGTCAGTAAAGCAACCAAGGGAAAAAGAATGCTTGGCAGAAAAGGGTACTCAACCCAAATACGAGTATGGCAGACAGTGGTGAGTGAGATGATTAGATTTAAGGCAAAGCAACAGATAGGTGACATTCCACTTGGGCAAGTTACTTTTAGCGGTATTAAAAAAAGCTAAAAAACAAGAAAGTGTAGTAGTGCTTCTTGTGCCCTTGTTAGGTGAGCCTTAGAGGTAAGGTTATAATGAATTCTATAAGCAAGACTCACCCTAATGTTAACAGATTTACAGATTGAGAAGTTATGATGAAAAAATCTGGGATCAAGGTAATGCCCATGTAATTAAAATGACTTACAGTATTGAACAGGGACCCAGCAATACAAAGACTTGTTTTTTTTTTTACTTGGTATTTCTGGCCTCCTTTTTTTTTCTGTCCTTATCTGGTTGTCCCCCCCCAACTCAGTCATCCACCAGCCCTGTGACTTACCCCTGTTCCCCCATGACTTACTCTTTGGTGGGAAGGGTCAGAGGGGCTTGCCATTGCCCCTTTAAAGCATGATACAAGTAGGTCCCCAGTCAATGTTGCCAGGTCTGGGGGGTTATCTTTCATCTCACAAAGCAAGGTATTTTCCTCTGAGTTTTCTACCCTGGGACATTGACACACAATTACGTGGAGCATCTATTAATGTTCCACACCCTTCTGGGCCTCATGACTGCCTTGACACCGAGCCTCTGCTAGGTGTTTGGTGCATTGAGGGGGCATGACCACTCCCATGCCATGAGAGGAGAAGAGTCCTTGATATGCTCAATTCTCTCATGCCCGACAAACTGCCAGTGACTCACATTTGCTCTCAGACCTGAGTTAATGACATTGTGAGCAGTAGCACTATCTATGCATGAGATCTTTAGCTGGCTGGAGTTTAATCAAAGTTTAGTGTTAGAGCCAAACAACATAGACTGGATCTGTTTAGAGTTTAAAACCAATTTATTATTAAAGCTTGATCTTTGGACCTTGTGGAAGTCATAATATAGACTACTGTTTAAATCAGCTAAACAGTGTAAACTGTGATTTAATACCAGGTCATGGTCATATATTACCAAGAAACAAGAGGATGTGGCAAGAGGGAGGGTATTAACAAAAAGATAAAGCAAATGGATGCATTAATAATATAAGAAGACAGACAGCTGTTTATTTAGTACCCCTCCAATTCATATGCATGTACTTGAAAGCATAAAACCTGTGCAAAGCATCGTGGATATGCAAATCCTTGTGGGGGGGGTTGCTGAATTGGAAACGTCTCACATTAATGTAAATTCTATGCTACTTTTTCGACAGTCCATATACTATCATTAATCAGAATACAAACAGTGCCGAACTGGCCCACTGGCGCAGTGGCAATGTGTCCATCTGCGGCATTGACATCCCGGGTTCAGGGATGGATTCAAGAGTTGGAGGGCTGGCTGGGGGAGAAGGATTGAGCATCCCAGGAACTGCTCTCCTCCGGAGGGAGGAGAGAAGAGTGTTCAGCGCTATGTGGACCTCTGGAGGAGGCCGGGGGTTCCACTGTGGCCAGCACCACATGTTAGAGGGTGGGGTGGATGCTGCTGTCATTGCACGTCCCTGCCCCATGGAGACAAAAATCATCAAAACATTAACACCGGCTGCTAATGATGGCCCTGCCTCCATCACCACTCCCATTGCTGACAAAGGTCTGCTGTGGAGGGGTCCCGCTCCCGTGATCCCACTCTGGGAGGCAAGCCAGGGCTGATGACCATGTTTCCTGGGAAGGGGGTGCCCACCTGGTGGCTCTGCCCAGGGGGGCGTAAGCCTGGGGATGCGGGGGTGGCAAGTGGGAGTGGGGACCAGAACCTCCGTTTGGGGGATACAGCTGATATATATATATATATATATACAAAAAAGAATGCAAACAGTGCCAAAAGATGCTAAAGTAATCATTCTCATTTTGCCTTATATTCTTCTACTTGATTTCCTGGATTGTAGGACTGTACTGCTTGGCAATAAGCTTGATCACCAACAGAATACAAAAGTAAGCAATTGGCTCATGTAAGCACTGCCAGAAACAGCGAATCAAGATAGTATTTTTCCATGTATCCTCTTGGTATGGACATTCCATACCAGCTGTTACAGGCTCATTACATCCAGCATGACATACATGAGAAATAGAGGTAGCTGGTAGAAAGGGCACTGCACAGTATGCATAAACAATACAAGCAGGTAGATCATTTCCAGTCTGTGTGATTTCTGTAAACTCAGGCACAATTAAAAGTCTCAAAAGCATAATGAGTTTGCATATCTGTGTGTTGGGGAGGGGGGTAAGCTAAGTAACAAAATGTCTAGACATTTTACCAACTAAAACCCTCAAGAATAAGATGCAGAAATGCAGGCTCAGTGGAGGGGTGGTTGCATTTCTACCCCCCCCCCCCACAACGGTGACCCAGGTTTGGGAATAGACAGGGTTTCTCAGTGGGCTATCAGGGTGAGGGAGGATTGAAAGCCCAATGGCAGTTCTCCTCTCTCGGTGAAGGGGGACCTCAGGTCCCACTGAGAAAGGCCAGGTTACAGTGCAACATGACAGCACACAAAGGGGAAGAGCTGGAGCATGCCATTCTGGTGCACATGTCCTTGCACTTCTGCTCAGGGAGAAAATTGGAGGAAAATGGCTGGGCTAATACATGCCGGCATTCTGCAGTTTCTCGTATGACCAATATGGCTGGCTACCCAGCATACAGTGGTCCTGTGCAAGTGGTGGGTAACTGGTAAGTCTGTTAGAAGGTTGGTGATTGGGTGGGGGGGGGATGCTGTCAGGCAGACCTGGGGGACAGAAGCATAAAATACTTATTAAAAAAGGGGAAAAAGGTGCTTAGTACCTAAGCAAAGAGATGGGCTGCAGTATTCTATACCACCTACAGGTGTCTGAACTAGCCAAGTATACTGCAGAATTTGAGGCAGCATGGTACTGCATCACTGTTTTCACACAATCAGCTTCAAGAAAGGGATAAAACCTGGCAATGATAAAAGCAACCCTGAACTATAGCCAGGAAATGGATTTTTTTTTTTTTTGCAAATAACTGTACTTTATTGTAATAACAACAAAACATACATATAATCCCCATCCCATATAAATCCCATACATCTAGTACAATAACGGAATAGAATACAAGAGGTGTAATACAAGCCCGACTCCACCCACCCCTGACCCAACCCAACCCACCCTCATGGTCTGGCAGCTCAGTATCTAAAGGTAGGGTAAAAGAGATCCAAGTTACCTGAGAATTAATGTAACAAAACAGGGAGGATAAAAGTGTAAAGTAGGAAGGAGTACTAGAAGAAGGGGGAGAAATAGAGGAGGAAGGGGGAAATTACCATTACAGAGAAGCAACTCAACTAATCTATTGAGGAGGGGTAGTAAGGGAATAAATGCAGTTACCTTTGGAGTATAAAAATATACAACTGCTAAACACTTTAATAACCAAATTTATCTTTTAAAAGCTGGTAGAAATTACCCTAACATTTATCGAACTTTCTGTTCGAATTGAAAAATTAGTCACAGACCTTTCTGCATTTAAAGCTTCCAAGAAAGTATCCCACCCACTTTATGTGAGGGAATTCTCTCTTCGCCAGTAATGGAGAAGTAACAGCTTAGATACCAGAGTGATTAGGGCTATCTGCTGTTTATGGATTGTCGATGGGATATGAGTAAACCTGCCAAGGATGCCAGTTTCGAGGTTCAAATGCGGTATGACATCACAGAAAGGGGTCATCCATAAACGGACTAGATCCCAGAACTTAACCACTTTAGGGCAGTCCCATAGTTTGTGAAGGATGGTAGCCAGGGGGCTGCCACAGTCCTGACATTTTGGGGATCTATGTTTGTATATACGCGAAAGCTTGGCTGGGGAAAGATATAAGTTGTGTAAAATATTAAATTGAAGGCCTCTCAATCTGTCCTGCTTAATATAAATATATAGATCCTGCCAAATCTTTGTCCAGGTTTCTTCTGGCCAATTTAGGGACAGGTTCGCCTTCCAGTAATGTGGGGCAGAAGAGGCTATAGAATCTCTTTGCGCTAAATTAAATTTGTAGATCTTAGATATCACTTTGTTGGATAGTGCCAAAACTTTTATTTTCTTTATCAGACTTCAGGCCTTTTCAGACCCTGGTCCACCCTTCAGGAAGGAACAAACACATCTCTGAATTTGATAAAACCGAAACTTGTCCTTAGGGCCTATCCCAAACTTTCCCGTCAGTTCTAAAAAGGAGACCAGACGACCATCTGAAACGAAGTCGGCTAGTCTGAGTTTGTGGGGGAGGTTGCCTATACATCTTTTTAATGGCTGATTACCAACCATTAGGTTAAGATTGTTAGTAATAGGTTGCATCAAATCTTTTTTAAAGGGAATATTTAGGAGTAAGTATAACTGGTGAAGAGCTTTAATATCCCAACCAAGTGGAGTGTCTTTGAGTCTGGGAGGGATTTTGGACCAGGGAGAAAATAAGAAGGACTCCAAGTCCAAATTAACTCTTTGGGCCATCATACAATCTAAGGTACCACTTGCAGTATTCATTAGAGATTCTGAGGCCCATAGGGCCGATCTTGCCACATGGCTTGCCAGGTAGTAAATGTAAAAATTTGGTAGCTGTAAGCCCCCTTGTTCCCTGCGTTGGGTAAGCTTCCGGTAGGCCCTGCGAGGGAGGTTACCATTCCATATAAACTCTGTACAGTACTTATGACAAAGATCAGAAAAGGATTTTGGAAGGTATACATTGAGATTAAAAAGAAAATAAAAAATTTTTGGTAGAATGGTCATTTTTATTGCATTAGACCTTCCCCAGAAGGTTAAGGGAAGCCTGGCCCATCTTCTAAGGTCCTCTTTGATCGATTTAATTAAGGGTTTAAAGTTTAAGTCTGGTAACTCAGTTAAATCTTTGGAGATTTTTATGCTCAGATATGGCAAGTAGCTCGTCTGCCAACATAAACCTAGAGATATACACCAAGTTCATTGTAGATGAGGGGAGAGTGGGTAAACCATAGTTTTACTCTTGTTCAGTTTGTATCCAGAGAATTCACTGAATCGTGAGATAATAGAGAACAACTGTGGAAGTGAGGCCTGGCTGTGCCAAATATGAAGTAGCAGATCATCCGCAAAAGCGGACACTTTAAAATCGGATTCCCCTATACGCACCCCATGAACTCCAGTATCCATCTTGATGGTTCTGATAAGGGGCTCTAAATATAAATTAAATAGAAATGGTGAGAGGGCATCCTTGTCGTGTTCCCCTGTTAACAAAAAGGGGGATGAAATTAAGTTATTGCAAAAAATCCTTGCAGAGGGCCTTGTATACAATATCCAGATATAACCCAAAAATTTGTCCGGGATCCCAAATTTAGAGAGTACTTCAAACATAAAATCCCACTCCACCCTATCGAAGGCTTTTTCAGCATCTAACGAGACCAGAGATGCTTCCATATCTGGGCTCTTAGACTCCTGAATTAAGTCTGCAGACGATCATCCCGCCACGAATCCAACTTGCTCGGGGCTTAGTAGATCCCTCCAAGCAGCTTTCATTCTATTGGCCAGAATTTTTGCAAAAATTTTAATGTCAATATTTAATAGGGATATTGGCCTATAATTTGTCACCGAATCTGGGGATTTTTCGGGCTTTGGCAGGAGGATAATCCTTGCCTCGAAGAGGGAGTGGTCTTCTATTCCAAGAACTGGAATTTTGAGGTTATCTGATGCTTCGTTCCATATAGCTGGGCAGCTATAGATGCTTATGTGTTATTCTAGTTTTTGTTTGTTGTTAAAGACTTTATTGAAAATTTTCAAGTACATTACAAACAACACAAAAAGTAGTATTTCATTCAGTAACAGTAAAAACAATACAATTTTAGACCAGCACAATCATGAAATCCATTCTATGACTGCAACAGTACAACAGTAGCATTATACTTTATATGCTGTAAGAACTAGTAGTTAAAAATGAACTGGGTCCTATAGTTTAAAAGAATAAATCATGGGCCTGGATGTCCCCTAGCCCCATAACACGTCACCTAGAGTGTCAAGACCCACAGTGGAGTTACCGTCCATCAAAGTAACCCTGAAGATTAGGATTGGGGTGTACAGTCTCCTGAGATTTAAAAGGAAGGGGGAGAAGGGGCAGCATAGGTCCCCAGCCTGCCATCACAAAGTTGCCTCTGAATGGGGCAGCAGGTTTCTGGAGGTAGGTGCACTCACTTCCATCCCACTCCATGGTTTGTAACAGCTGGGTCGAGACAGCTTTCCTGTACTAGTGGAGCAGTTTAGGGGTGACAGACCTCCAGGGTCCACCTACATAACCCCCTAAAGTCGTGCCCCAGCTACTACCTATGGCACAGGAGGACCAGCCCCAATGGAGATCTGTTCCCTGCTGATGTTGGGAGGGCTGGCACCTGGCAGGGTGGGGAGGCCAGGTAGGGTTAAGTGTAAGACTGTAAACTCTTCACCAGATATGACAGGCATTTAAAAGTGGCTGCTTGACTCCTGAAGCTTTTGCCACTCCAGCAGAGTGTGCACAGTCTGTGACCTCCATTTCCAAAGAATAAGTCATCTGGCTGCCACACAAGCAACACTTACCCAATATTATAAACAAGCATTTGTCAATGCCGAATGTTGTCGCACTGGCATTAGCTTTGGTAGTACAGTGCGAGATAACATTTTCAGCAGGCTGTGAAAAATGACAGCTGTACAGTTCATAAGGAGGTGTAAAAAAATGGCAGTGTTGAAAATGTGGCATGTAAATATTGCAAATTTGCAAAGTTACAAGGGTGCATGGGAAATGCGCAACACACGCTTATAACACAGTCATTTTATGGACGGTCGGCATCAAATTTTCAACATAGGCATTTTAGCTCTGCTCACATACAATGTCACTGTTATTTCCTCAAACTGTCCCAAAAAGTGATTTCGCACAGCGACCGGGCTATTCTGCGCCGGACTGTTAAAACTCATTTTGGGCAAGATATGTGAAATGACAGCTGTACTGTTCATCAAGTGGTGTGGAAAAATGTCAATGGTGAAAATCCAGAGAGAAAATATTACAAATGCATGACGTTACGAGAGTGCATGCAATCTGCCAATGCACGCTGGTAACACAATCATTTTATTTAGTACTGTCACCAAATTTTTAACATACGCATTTTAGGACCTCTGCTCATGAACAGTGTCACTGTCATTTTCATAATCTGGGCTAAACACTGGTTTCCCACAGCAACTGTGCTATTGTGCGCCGGAAGTGCAGAAACACATTTTGCCCAGGATGTGAAAAATGACAGCTATACTGTTCACAAGGAGGTGTACAAAAATGACAATGTTGAAAATCTGGCATGAAAATATTTCAAATTCGCAAAGTTATGAGCCTGCATAGCTGCTGTGCAACATATGCTCGTAAAACAGTAATGTTTTTGAATTTTTTCCACCAAATGTGCAACATAGGCTTATTGAGAACCCACCTCATGAACAGTGGCACTATCATCTCGATAATTGGTCCCGAAAGGTGATTCTGTACAGTGACTGAAATCCACTTTTGGGACCGATTAACGATATGACAGTGATAGAATTCATGAGGAGGTGTCCCAAAAACCCCATGTTGAAAATTTGGTGTAAAAATTCCAAAAATGCCCGAGATATGCATTAAATTTGAAAACCCCCTATTTATTCCATTATACAGCTTACTGGCATTTCCACAGTTCGCGGTTGGCTTTGAAGAGTGTAGACGTGTTCCCGGTCCACCGAAGATCATTGTGCTGGACTCCGGAGGTAAGTATGGGGTAGGGGTGTGTGGGGAGGCAGGTGCGCAGGGGTGGGTGCGGTTGTGGGAAGGGGTGGCAGGGAGACCGCTGAGGAACCATTTCCTTCTTTACAGATAAAAAAAAAAAACGAAAGACATCGGGGGACTGTTTTAGTTTTTAATAGATGCTTTAGCATGCTGGAGTGGGCTCCCAATGTGCCACCTGAGTGTGTGTGTATGGGTGCTTTAGCCGACGAGGGATTGGACACCCCTTTGCAAACAAGGAAAGGGGGGAGTTGCAGAGCCGAGGGGATTGCACCGACAAGCAAAAAGCGGGGGCACATTATGCCATCGAGAGTGGGCCCCCATCGGCAACATTCAAGGGAAGGGAAGGATACATGCCGACAGGGATTGAGCCCACATGGACAAAGAGAAACTGTTGGGGGGAGGCACATGATGCTGAGGGGGATTGGGCACCCCCTCGGCAATCAAAAAAGGGGGGAGTTACATGATGCTGATGGGGATTGGGCACCCTCATCAGCACACACTAAATGGTGGTGTTGATAGGCAACAGCGACAGTCACTGCCGCCATGTTGCCTGCACATAGGGGGAGGAGGCGTGTTATGGTCACGCTGCATGACAGCTTCGCTCTCATTGCAGCGGACCTTTTCTCTCATGTCTTTGCCTCATTAGCTAGGCAGGGTGTCAGCCCCTGCTGCTAGCTGATTGGGGAATGCGGGATGTACCTACTGGTGCATCCCCTGCATATGCCCAACAAGGACCTTCACTCCAAATCTGCACTACCACAAGATGTTGGCTGTACAAGCTCAAACATAAAAAGGGTCTCAGAAATCATGCAATCTAATTGGCTGAAAGAATTCAGACAGCCTTACATTAATGCCTGTTATACTGTTATGTACAGCCTGATCACCATGGCACATGGATTCTTCCTGTTAATATTCCATCCTCTAGCGCTGCCGGATGACTGGAATGATGCATTCTGATTCTGAACCGGCATTCCTAAACTGTTGGTGGAAAAAACATTTTACTAAAAATCTCCCTCTCAATGGGGAAAACATTCAAAAGGTACATGTTTAACACTTTTCTGTTGGAATAATTTTTTATAATAGCAATAAGGTACTCCCAGGGGTTAGATTAACAGTCAATCACCCACTAGGGGTGATACAGTACTCGGCTGTGCCTCGTACCACATTTCCCTCCTAGTGGGTGATTAACAGACTGTTAGTCTAACCCCTGCTCATGCCTTATTGCTTAATTATTAAAGAAAGTGATCCCTACTATTGTGGATGCCAGGCCCAGCAGCCCTACCTAAAGAATGATACCATACTGGGTCCGTAAAGTCTTCACACGTGCCATCTGAACCCGAATCAAAAATTGTCTCAGAGTAGGAGAGGCCCCTCAAGATATGTGCAAGATTCAAACCATGGGCTCTGCACCACCAGCATTGATAATTTGGAGCAGCTTTATCAAATGTAACATTGCCAGGGTGCAGTACCATAAGTGCAACATTTTGTTCTGTACAACAGGGCCCAGCTGTCCCTGCAGCCTTTATGAACATTCATTCACCCAATAGAATTCCAGTTCATGTCTGTTAGCCAGATGCTAAGGGAAGATTCCCATGCCACTTTCACATCCAAGGACTGGTCTAGGAGGGTGTCCATGATCCCCTATAATTTCATACACCCTTTCCCTTCCTCAGTGCTAGCCATGTAATAAGGGAGTAACTCCTGGGGCCCCATGTGGGATGATAAATAGGCTAGGAGCATGCAACTAAGTTGAAGAAACCTCCAAAACTTAGTTCTTGAGAAATGGAATTTGAGAAAGTTTTTAAAGGAATCCAGCAAGTCGGTTCCAGACAACAGTATGTCTTTGACCACGTAGACCCATTTGTGCCTCTAAGTGTTCCAGTTTATTGGGGCCTCCCCAATACACAGCTGGGGATTTCCCAAAAAGGAGATGAGTTGTGCTGAAGTAAGGTCAGTTTAGAGAAGTTTAACAGATTCCAAGTTGGCTGCTGAGTAGTGAACAGTAGATGCAATGAGCTCCATAGCAAATCAGTTCTGCCCCTCCAAACCTGCAAGCAGATTGTTCAAATTGGAAAACAGACAAGCCTCCAAGAAGACTGAAAAGAGCCAAAACAACTTCTAAAGATATTGCAGCATTTTGCATACAGCTGACAAGTATGCAGCCAAAAAGCTTCTCCAGCCAGCAGGTGACTCACGCTGCACTGGGAGCTGTGGAGGAAGGCAACTCTACTGGGGCTGTAACCACTCAGCAGGCAATGCAGCAAAACAAAATGGACCTCATGCTGAATGAAATGAGGCAAGGATTTACAGGGCTGAATGCAAACTATGGTGCACAAATTGTGGACACTTCACCTTCACACAAACGGTGCTGTCAAATCAGCTTAAAACTGCTTTCGGCTGCTTTCCTTTAAGTATGGATAAGATTTGAACAGCCTGTGTATGGTGGGGGATGGGCAACGTGTCGCCAAGCTGGAGTATTTGCAGGCTATACAGTATATGGAATATTGAGCAGCACAGAATGAAATTCTCACATGCAGACAGAACACTTGCCCTGATTTGCAGACTCTGCCGAGTATGACTGGACAAGAGGTACTAGATGCTGTTTGTTGTTTCCCATATAATTCCCCCCCCCCTTTGTAAAAGTAGTTAGTGGATATCTGGAATCATATTTGAAGGGGGGTGGGGGGGCAGCCATGTCAACCGGCCACCTAACTATTAATAGCCAAGCAGCTTCTATCTCACGCCTCTGTATATATATAACCTAGTAATTCTGCAGACTCACATCTTGCTGGATACACTCCCTGGCAATATTTTTGCTTGTTTTATAATAGGTTGAGGCTTGATACATTGTGTGACTCATTCTGAACACAGGAAATGGGAGCAACTATAACAGACAAAGACTGGCTCACTGAACACTTAGCAAGCAACTACAGCTGATGCTGATATCCCTAGCAGAGGGACATGGGCGACCCCCACACCCTCATAGCCAACATGGGGTTGCATAGTTAGAGATTTCTGGAATGATGAAGAGAGCCAGAGAGGACAGTCATAGCTGGGAAGCTGGGTGGAACATTCTGATGCTCTTCCAAGTGATCTACTTTATAATCTGTTTTCAAGGAGGAGACAACACCGGCACGATAAAGCCACATGAAGAGTTCAGTGCCCAGTGCTGCATAATATGAAATCTTTTCACTCCTAAAAGGAACAACCACACACAGCAGGGGACAGCCCTAAGGGGCTGCCGCAAAGAGTGTGCATTTATTCCTAGCTTCAGAGTTTACTCAATCACTGGTATAGCCTCTTGAACAAGGAAGAGGTTATTTAAAATCAAAGGGATTGGGTTAGTGGGATTCAAATGCAGTCCTCCAGTAGTAAACACAATTTGAATACTTAATACTGCATTGTTGTCTGATAGACCTTCGAGTAAACCAGTTTAAGATACTTGAACACATTAGATGCTGATAACAGGTTCTACAGATCATAGGGTTTTTCATGTACTTCATGTTCTTATTGTTAATTTTGTTACTCTTTCTATGCAGATTTATGATGATATGCTCAAAGACCCCCGAGACACTGTTAGCAAAAGATGAAAAAAATGTGAGATTTAAACACAATTCAGTTTATATTTCATATATTTTCCATAATTCTTTCCCATTTTTCTTTATTACTAAGGACACTTGCATGAAAGAGAATTACTGTCCCTTAGGCCTTATCTGCTTTTTCTGGTTGTCTGCACCTGACATCATTATCCTGTGTTTATGGCATCATAATTATCTCCACAGCAACAGCTTGTGATGTCATAAACAGAACTATGATGTCAGGTGTAGGCAAGCAGCCAGAAGAGGTAAGGCAGCATTCCTGTTTACAAGCTTGTCTTGGTCATTCTGTGTTTTGTTGGACTGTTGTCGTCATTCTGCTGGCAGTGAGCTCTCCTGGTCAGACGCTACTCTCCCTCTGAGCTCCATGGCCTCCGTCTTTTGACTGTCCCCTTGCCTGGTGAGGTATACAGGCACTGTCGAGCAATGGGGATTGTGAGGCGGAGGTGTCAGTCTGGGGGTCATGGACCTGAAGGGGGAGTAGAGGTGGGCAGGCGGATTGGGATTGTGGGATCCAGAGGTTGCCCTGGGCCAAAATGGGTATCGGAGAGGGGTCCTCCCTATCTGGTTCCCATACCCAAGGGCTCCACCTTGTGTGGACAGCTGACACGGCAGACATTGGTGGCTCATCCTACTTGAGCAGTGTTATGCGATGCCAGGCCTATTAAAAACAAGACCTCTGTAATCGCTGATCTTGTTGAGTCATCCAACCTGGTTTGCATCACCAAGACCTGGCTGGATGAGAATGCCAGTACAGTTTTGGAGTCTGCTGTTCCAGATGGGTTCTCGATGATACATCACCCAAGGATGGATTGCAGAAGCCGGGGTGTAGCCATTTGTTTTAGAACGTAATTGGGTCTTGTAGATGTGCCAGTGGGGGAGACCAAGTCCTTTGAGTGTATCATTGGCGCAGCTGTGGGGTGCAAGATCCTTCTCGTCTATCATCCACCCAGTGGCGAGAAGTGGTTCCTGCAGGAAGTCTCGGACTTCATCATTGACATGGCACTGGAGTCTCCCAGATGGATGAATGGGTCTGACTTCAATTGTTTTGGTGGTTAGGGATGTTGTGAGGATCATCCAGAGTATGCGGCCAATTTGCTGTAGTCTGGACCTGGGCCCAACTCATTTCTTAATGGGGTGCGTTGAGGTCATCAGCCCAGTCCTGGTGGAGACAGTCAGGTGTTCATTAGAGCCAGGTGTGTTTCTGGACACCCTGAAGGAGGCAGTGGTTACACCCCTCCTTAAAAATCCTCTCTTGACACTGACTGTCTAGCCAACTACATGCCAGTCTCTAACCTTCCTTTTATGGATAAGGGTACTGAGAAGGCTGTCACGCTGCAGCTGAAGGGCCATCTCACCATCCATGACATCTATGACCCTCTCCAGTCCAGCTTTCAGAAGATGCATACCAAGATGGCCCTTGTTCGGGTGCTCAATGATCACCTGATAGAGAGAGACCAGAGGACACGTTCCATCTTGGTTCTCCTTGATCTCTCTGTGGCATTTGACACCGTGGACCATAATGTGTTACTAGAGCGCCTGCAGTTCATCTGTGGGCTATTGGGTAAGGTCCTCAGATGGTTCCATTCTTTTCTCATCGGCAGATTTCAGAGCGTGGTGTCCAGGATTTTTTTCCTCAGACCCAGTCTCCCTACCATGTGGGGTACCGCAGGGCTCTGTATTGTCACCCACATTGTTCGTGGTGTACATGCTCTCATTGGGAGACATTGTCAGGTGATATGGACTGAGTTTTCATTGCTATGCAGATGATACTCAGCTCTATATGTCCTTTGTGCCCGAGCAGGGTGATACTATCTCAGTATTTAACAACTGCCTCTCTGAGATTCAAGAGTGGATGACTACCAACTGGTTAAGGTTGAATCCGGACAAGACCGAGGTGCTGGTGGTGGACCCGGGTCATTGAGTTAAGGGGCCTTTGACTGGGTTGCCTTCCGGGCTTTGGCTTGGGGGTGCTCAGCTGGTGACCTCTGACTGGGTGCACAATCTTGGTGTTATTTTTGATGAGAGATTGACACTTAAATCTCAGGTGTCATCCATCAAGTGTTCTTTTTACCATTTGAGGAATATCACCTGGATCAAACACCTGGTCCTGCCTGACGATCTTCCAACACTGGTCCACGCCTTTTGTGACCTCTTGCCTTGACTATTGCAACTCCCTTTACCTAGGGCTTCCAGGGGTGGATATCCACCACTTGCAGCTGGTGCAGAATGCAGCTGCCATGCTGTTGACTGGCCTTTCTCATTCGTGCCATGTCATGCCTGTGCTCCGCGGACTGCATTGGCTGCTGGTTCGGTAGTGGATCACCTTCAGGGTCAGTTTGCTGACCTATAAAGCCCTACATGGACAGGGTCCATGTTACCTGCAGGAACCTTTGCACCCCTACCACCCCTCCCGCCCACTCTGCTCTGCCAACAGGGGATTGCTAGAGTTTCCAGGGTCCTTTTGAAGATTTCAGGTGCCAGGGCATTCGTGTTCATGGCCCTGACCCAGTGGAAGTCTTTACCTTGCTGGATAAGGGAGTGTCTGACTGTGGAGAGCTTCAAATCTGCACTAAAACATATTTATACGATCTTGCTTTTCCACAGTATGACTGAATTTTGATGATTATACTGTATTCTAGATATGTGTTTGAAGTGTTATTTATGCTGTTTTTAACTGTTATTTTTAAGTTGTTGAATTTACAAGTGCTTGGATACTTGTTGATTTGCACTTTTTATAAATAAATTCTGAGTTGAGTTGAGCTTAAAGAAGTAAGGATGCAAAGTACAGGAAAAGTATTAATTATAAGCTGAATTGTGTCTAAATATTACATTTTTTCAAAGTTGTTACAGTGGTGTCAGGGCCAGGCATAGAATTGTAGACCGGTAAACAGTACCTAAATACGAAAAAGACAAAGAAATGGAGATTTAGTCTATGGCAGTGTGACAGGGAATGCAAATTTAATATGGATGTAAAAATGAATATTATAACACGGAATGCAAAGGACATGAAGTTCCCTATAAAATAGAAACAATTTCTGACATACCTTAAAAAGCAACATACTGACATCACTCTAATCCAGGAAACACATCTAATGGATTTAGATCATGCCAAGTTAAAAAAGACTGGGTAGGGTAAGTATTCTATGCATCTTATATATCACACACCAGAGTGGTGGTTGTACTAATACATAAAAAAATGCCAATACAGGTGTGAGAGCACATCTATAGAACTACAGGGCAGATGGGTACTTGTCCAGGGCACATTATATAATAACTCAGTGGCATGGTTGAATGTCTATGCACTAAATTATGATGACAGCACTTTTTTTCAGGATTTGATTCTGATGTTGGATCAGACAAGAGGAGATATAATCCGGGGGGGGAGGGGGGCTGGAATTGTGGAATTTCAACATGGTGCTTAATATGTACAATATACATTGGAAGAGAGGAGAGGAGAGGAGAGGAGAGAATGGGGAGCAATGATAGAATACTTCAAGTATCTTAAGGGCATTAACAAGGTGCAGGTGGGTGAAATCTTTCAGTTTAGGAGATGTACAAGAATGACAGGGCACTATATGAAATTAGAAGGGGGCAGGCTAAGGGGCAATGTGAGGAAGTTTTTCTTCACAGAAAGGGTGGTGGATGCATGGAATAGCCTACCCAGGGAGGTAGTGGGAGCAAACACGGGAATAATTTAAGAATCCAAAGGATCGGCTTAAGTGTACCCTAAAGGGGGGAAAGAGAGGCTAAGCCAAGGATTAAGTAGGGTCAGTGGCTGCTGATACAGGTAGGGGAAATGGGCAGACTCGATGGGCCTAGCTGTCCTTATCTGCCATCATGTTCTATGTTTCTATGTTTACCCTTTCATGGACAGGTCCTCCATGCACCCCTACCAATTGCTCAGGGCAGTGGAAGTTCTGAAAACACAAAAGGAGGATATAGGGTTATAGGGGATTATTCCTTTTATTCTCATGTCTAGCAGTCAATACTAGAATAGAGCTGCTCTTTTAAGTGGGGGAGTATTGTAGAGGGTGAGCTCCTGTGAATATCTACCAATACAAATTTCAGATCATCCTCCACTACAAATGCTATGGGAGTTACAGCAGCTGAAAACAAGTAATCAATGAATTTGACAAATAGACCCCTTAATAGTACAAAGGAAAGAATTTACTGAACAATTGGGGAAAAAGATAAAGAAATTTTGGGACAAAAACAAAAACCTGGTGGAGTATGTGGGGGCAGTGTGGGACTCCCTTAAAGCATATATAAGAGGGAGGGCAATAGTGTATGTGAGCAAGCTGAAAAAGGACAGCTGGGTACAAATGGATAATATCGAGGGGAAATAGCAAACCTTGAAAAGAAATTCAAGCAGACCCGATCTATGGCATCTCACAGAGAACTGGTGGTACTGCAGTCCAAATGTAATGAGCTCAACACCAGGACCATAGAAGGAGCATTAGGTTTTCAAAGGACTAAATTTTATGAAGCGGGAAATTGTTAGTTTACCATCTTAAACAGGACAACATGCAAAGACATAAAGACTGACACTGTTGGAGGTGAACTTAAATTGCAACAACAAGAAATTAATGACCAGTTTGTAGAATTTTTGGAAAAAATTGTACACTTCAGGTGAAGGAAATACTGGGCCACCAGAGGGTATGTGCAAAAGATAAATTTCTACACTGACCTCCTACAAGTAGGAGAAGATGATTTCGAGGCCCTAGAAACTGAACGCACAATGCCAGAAGCACTGTAAGCTGTGGGCCATTTAAAGGCTGGAAAGGCAACAGTCCCAGATGGCTTCCTATTGATCTCTACATAAAGATGACTCCAGCTATCCTTGGCCTGCTTCCTTTAACTCAGGCCAGTTATCTGCCACATTTTATGAAACCAGAAGCACTTTGTTGCTGGAATCTGGCAAACGTAGAGAAGAAGTAGCAGCATAGAGACCTATTCCCTTACTTACTGCTGATTTCAAAATATATGCGAGAAGTCTGGCAGGAAGATAAGAGACAATTCTCCTAAACTTTGTGCATGAGGACCAGGCAGGTTTTGTTAGGAAGATGGGATCACAGGCCAATATCAGAACATTGGTGCAGGTACTGGCTACTAGAGATACAGCGAACTTAAATTCCGCTGGCGAAGTGAACGTGAAGTGGGCACTTTGCATTGCCACTCCACTACGCGGAGTGGGCAATGCAAAGTGCTCACTCCACCTTGTCATTACCACTTCGCGTTAATGCAGAATGGCAATGGGAAGTAAGGTGAAGTCATTGTTTTTAACAGACTTCGAGTTCCTCATTATGATTCTAAGTGATCCACTTGGTGTTTCAGATTTGGTAGCCCCCCCACACATCACATGGCTTACAGTACTGTAAGTCACATGCTCTTTAGCCAGGCAGGAAAAAAGTGAGTCATACAAGCAGACAGTTTCACTTTCTCCTATGCAAACTGAGAGAGAGGAATGTGGAAAGAGGAGTGTGTTGAAGTGCTGATACTTTGAGATCAAAGTGAGGAGGAGAGTTAAACTTTGATTGTAATCCAACAGCTTTTTTAAAAGCTACATTTTTTGTCTTTTCTGTACTCTTTTTTACTTAATTTGTTCTTTCTGTAAATTTTATTTTTCTTACCTCTATAACTTAGTTAGTTGTTTGTCTGTGTCTGTGACTGTATATGTGTGTTGTGCTTGTGTTACAGTGTGAGTTGATTGCTCAGACTGAGGGAGCACAGTAGAAGAGATGGAGCAGGGTGAGTGAGTGAATGTCTGGGGTGGGGGCAGCTCTGGGACAGCATGGTAGTACGCTTCATACTATGTACATGCATGGAGGGCATGGGCACCCATTCCTGTTGGACCGCTCTAAACTTGTGAGTGTCCAACCCCCGGAAGCAGGACCAGCACCACCTCCTGACTCTGATGCAGTTCAACCACCACCACCACCACCACCAGGTCCAGCACAAGATCCTCTGGAGCAGGATGTGCCTGTTCCCCCAGGCCCAGGTGTGGATCTCATCTGTGTTCAGCAGTGTGATCAGCCGGCTGCCAGTTCATCTGGCCCTCCCCTGCCTGTGCCTGGTCCTTCCTGCACCTCCGTTTGGCAGTTTTTTGACTGTGTCAGGGGGACAGCAGTGTGGTCAAGTGTCGCCTGTGTGAGGTGGAGGTGCACCGTGGTCCCCAGGAGAGTCACCTGGGGACTGGAGGCCAGTGCACCCATATGCTTAATCACCACCAGTTGGAGTGGCAGGCTGCCACAGAATGGACCATGTCTGCACCTGCTGGCCATTCCATGGCAGAGGGTGCAGCTGTGCATGGCAGCATCCCTAAGAAGAGGAGGGCCACAGCAGCACCTGTTGCTTCACCAGCACCCCCACTCCCACCACCACCACCAGCAGGTCAGCCTGTAGAATGTGTGGACTCCAGAGAACTGTGTGTAACACACGCTGACTTGGCAGTTCTCTGGAGTGCTATTGAGGAGAACAGTGAGAGGATGAGTGCTGTGGAGCAGCGGCTGGATCACATAGAAGGACATCAGCCGCAAATTATGTCCATGATGGAACTACTGCTGGATCATGATGGGATCCCACATTAGTTTTGTTTCCTCACACCATGTGCCCCCCCACAGCTTCCTTGCTGTGTCATAAAATGTATTTCTCCACCATCCCTGACCCTAGTATGTAATTATGCCCTTTTTTTGTTGTCTTCCATATGTGTGACACTTTGTATTCTGGGCCCCCTTCCTTCTGTTAAGTGTCTGTGTGTGTGTGTGTGTGTGTGTGTGTGTGTGTGTGTGTGTGTGCGCTGTTTTGGTGCCTCATTTTTCTGCATCCACAAAAGGCATCTGTCTTTTGTGCAGAAAATTGACAAGTGGTAACAAATTGAAATGTGAGCGTTACAGCACATACAAAGTCCCCCAGAATTAATGGCACACTCAGTCATGCGCTCAGTGGTCACATAGAGTCCCCATATTTTTTCTGCATGCCCAAAATACATCTGTCTTGTGTGCAGAAAATTGACAAGTGGTAACACAGTGAAATGAGAGTGTTTCAGCAGATACAAATTCCCCCAGAATTAATGGTGCACTCAGTCATGCACACAAAAGTGTCAGAGAGTCCCAGATTTTTTTCTGTCAGCCCAAACTACATCCTCCTTGTGTGCAGAAAATTGACAAGTGGTAACACAGTGAAATGAGAGTGTTTCAGCACATACAAAGTCTCCAAGAATTAATGGTGCACTAGTGTCATGCATGCAGTGATGGCACAGAGTCCCAGATTTTTTCTGTAGGCCCAAAATGCATCCTTCATGTGTGCAGAACATTGACAAGTGGTAACACAGTGAAATGAGAGTGTTTCAGCACATACAAAGTCTCCCAGAATTAATGGCGCACTCAATCATGCGTGCAGTGGTGGCACAGAGTCCCAGATTTTTTTCTGTCGATCCAAAATGCATCCTGCTTGTGTGCAGAAAATTGACAAGTGGTAACACAGTGAAATGAGAGTGTTTCAGCACATACCTCAGTATAAAATTTTGACTGTGAGCATTGTGTTGCTGGTCCAGTGTGATCTGCGAGACGATTCGAGCAAATGCAATGTGATCATCTCAACTGGATTGAAGGGTGCCCTTTGGCTGTATACTATCAATAGCCTTGGTGAGTAGATTTTATATAAATATATATATATATATATATATATATATATATATATATATATATATATATATATATGTGTGTTGTGTGTGTTTTGTAGGTGAGGAGGGGGTTGACATGGACATGTACTCATGGTATTGTTCTGCATCACAGGTCACACAGAAACTGTTGGTGTGCACATTCCAGTGCTCAATGAGACTTTTTTTGCACTGAAATTGGAAATGAATAACTCTCAAGCACATGAAGGTAAGTATTTTTTTTTGGGGAGGGGTCATATTTGCAGGTTTGTCTCTAATGGTTTCTTATTTTTTACTTCTTCACAGATTTCATCAGCATCCTTCTGGAGTCCAGTTGTTAGGATGGTCATGGTCATGTAATGAAACGGCTTTTGCGTGTTGCATGTGTGCCCAAGCTCGGGGGAGGGGGGTGCCTGATGTTAAAGAACTTTTTTGGATAATGCCACTTTGACAGAACAACAAAGCATCTATCTGGAAGTGTCCTAAAAAAAGAAATGAATGACTTCTTACAACTTAGATGTTATGTGTCCCTCCCTGGTTCTCAAATCTCAATCTAAAGTCAAGTTGCATTTCAAACCCACATCTTGTCAACTAACACAACCTGTGTGCAATATTTGCTGCAGTCTTTCCAAAACAATGAAACGGATGAAATAAAATCTTCATACTTCCCAGAATGGATATCACATGGATATTATGTCGCTTCCTCTCTGTACGGTACAGCTACAGTGCCATTCCCAACTATTTTTAGCGATGGAGCCTTTTTTTGTTACCCTGTAAAAGAAACAAAAGAAGTGTACCATATGTGTTTTACTATTGCAGCTCTGAAAAGCTACAGAAAACAAAACATAAAACTAAAGGAAGTGAAGCAGCATAACAAACATGAGTACACATACTCACTTTATGGTTTAAATATTAAGAAGCTTTGTGTCTGTGGCTGACAGATGTGGTGGTGAGGACAGACTCTGACTCAGTGGTGGCAGTGGCTAACATCAGTTCTGGTGGTGGTGGTGGTCCGGGGCAGACAGACTCATAGTGGCAGTGGCTAACATCAGTCCCAGTGGTGGTGGTCCGGGGGGCAGACAGACTCATGGTGGGAGTGGCTAACATCAGTCCCAGTGGTGGTGGTCCAGGGGCAGACAGACTCATGGTGACAGTGGCTAACATCAGTCCTGGTGGTGGTGATCTGGGGGGACAGACAGACTCATGGTGGCAGTGGCTAATATCAGTCCTGGTGATGGTGGTGGTCTGGGGGGCAGACAGACTCATGGGGGCAGTGGCTAACATTTGTCCTGGTGGTGGTGGTGGTGGTGGTCAGGGGGTAGACAGACTCATGGTGGCAATGGCTAGCATCAGTCCTGGTGGTGGTGGTCCGGGGGGGGGACAGACAGACTCACGGTGGCAGTGGCTAACATCAGTCCTAGTGGTGGTGGTGGTGGTCCGGGGGCAGACGCACTCATGGTGGCAGTGGTTAACATCATTCCCAGTGGTGGTGGTCCAGGGGCAGACAGACTCATGGTGACAGTGGCTAACATCAGTCCTGGTGGTGGTGGTCCGGGGGGACAGACAGACTCATGGTGGCAGTGGCTAACATCAGTCCTAGTGGTGGTGGTGGTCTGGGGGCAGACAGACTCATGGTGGCAGTGGATAACATCAGTCCCAGTGGTGGTGGTCCAGGGGGGACAGACAGACTCATGGTGGCAGTGGCTAACATCAGTCCTGGTGGTGGTGGTCCAGGGGCAGACAGACTCATGATGGCCGTGGCTAACATCAGTCCCAGTGGTGGTGGTCCAGGGGGCAGACAGACTCATGGTGGCAGTGGCTAACATCAGTCCTGGTTGTTGTGGTCCAGAGGGGCACACAGCCTTTTAAAAACTTCAGTTAAAACCTGCCAACATTAACCACATCATCATCCTCATAAAGAAAGCTGCCCTCATAGTCATCGATGTCTGAAGTCTTACCACTGGGAAATTCTTTTTCCATTGTGTCGTCATCTACGTCAGTGGTGGGTCGTTTTAGGCAGCCACAGCCAGTGCCACCAGGATGCTCCATTTCCACATCAGCAAGACCACCATGACTAGGCCAGGGTATGAATACCGAGGCTGCAGTCTGTGCTGGTATGTGCCTCTCATTCATTTTAATGAATGTTAGCAAACTAACATTTGCAGGAGACAGGTTTATCCACTGATCCCTGACTATTGCACCTGCTGAGCTGAATACCATCTCAACACTTACACTGGAGGGTGGGCATGTGAAGTACTTCAGTGCCACTGCAGTCCGCTCTGGCCATTCACTGACCTTTCCACTCCAGTACAAAAGAGAATCTTCATTTATAGTCAGATGCCTGTTTTCAGACAAATATGACTCAACCATTCTCTGTGCTGCACGAAGTCCAGTTGCTGATGCATCATCCTGTTCTAACGAATCATTTATTTCACAAATACCCACTTGGGACAAAGCCTCCCAAAGTGGGTTGACGCCAGCCGCTTTAGATGACAGACCACCTGGAACTGCAGTCCCCTTCCCCTTGCAGGATATGCTTGATGGTCCTCCAGGTACACCTTCAGACGGATTATGCTGCTGAAGTTTGTTGACCTTGGCACGTGACTTCTGTGCCCCATGAACCAGGCACACCATTTGATCACTGATATTTTTTACCTGTTCAGGCCCTCCCTCCCTCCATTACTGATGCAATTCCACATTTGTATCATGGGTCCAGCATTGTTGCTATGGCAAAGTTGTCACTACGCTGAATGCTCACGTGATGATTCTGGTCAAATACTGTCAGCATGTGTTGCAGCAACATACTGCTACCACTGTCTCCAGCAACATCAAAGCTGTGCTGTACATTCACCAATGTCTGCCTCAGAACCCGCAGCAGTGGAATTGATTGGCTAATGGAGGCAGACTCGCCACTCACTGCCTATGTGGCATGTTCAAAAGGCAGCAAAATTGTTATTAGCGTCCATGAGGCACCACTGTTCAGTCATCACAGACATGGAGGCCCCAGAACTATCACAGCTAGTGTGTATAACAAGATATTCTGAGATGGCTTTGTATTGTTCATACAACCTCTCTGCCATGTATAAAGTGGAGTTCCATCGAGTGGCAACTTCCAGCTTCAAGCGGTGTTAAGGCAGGCTGTTTTGTATCTGCAACTACCGCAGTTGGTCACGGGCCTTTCCAGATCTTGAAAAGTGAGAGCAGATACATTGTGCAATGGTCAGCATTTCCTTTACATCAGGGTGCGCAGAAACTCTTGCACCACAAGAGTTAAACAGTGGACCATGTATGGAACATGAAAAAAAACACCATTCGTGATGCATTTCACCACATTTGACCCATTGTCACTTGCTATGAACCCAGCTCTCAGGGACACAGGGTTTAGCCATCTGTCAATTTCAGTCAGTACCATGTCCAACATGTTCTCACCAGTGTGCGAACAAGTCACACTGTGCATAGCAATTGTTGCATGCTGATGAATTCCCGGAAGATTGCTACAGCGACAATCCACCTTCCTGCACTGATTATTCACACTACCAGCATCACAAACAACCCCTGGCACCTGCGCCCAGTGTGCAGTTATACACAGATATGAACTCCCCACTGTTTTGCCATTTGCCACATATCCATACTTAAATGGATGAATGGAGAGGAGGAATGTTGAAGGGCATGTCTTACTTAGTCTGAGACAGTGTGGAACAACTCAGGAACAGCATGGGAAGAAAAGTATGTCTTGGATGGGACTTTCCATTTTGGATAGGCAGAACCCAGAATTTTCCACAAACGAGAAGGGCAAAAGATCGATTGCCAGTATTTCCGCTACAGCAGCATTAAGTTCATGTGACACTGTATGATTGGGGGGGGTACTTCAACTTATGTGCGAAAACATTCTGTAACATGGGCTGACTTAAATGTTTTACATGGGGTGTATTGTTCTGGTCACAAATGGTTGTGCTCTGTGATGAATGGCATTGGCAGGGGGTGGAGTGTGGACATTTGATGAAGACGGTTGCACAGGTGATGATGACAAACCCAGAAATTATGTTATTTTTCCAGATTTGCCAATCGGGGTTGATGTACCACTTGCACTAGACATACTGCATTCACCACCACCACCACCACCACCACAAAAACTGCTACTCTCACCAGCACTGGGCAACATTTCAAAGTCATTATGGTCCTCCACCTCATCATGCCTGTAGTAATCCTCTGCTCTTATTACCACACTACTGCACACATTTAATTTCCTACTGCTTAACAGTCATGGAAGGGGATAACATGCTGGCTATGGTTGCCGGTGACTAGGGTGAATGCCCCACTGTGGTATTAGCTGCCAGCTTGTGCTGGGTCCACAGAGCCAAGTACCTATTCTTAAGATGCGTATGCTGTCCTCCTGTCCCAAGATGGCTCCCCTTTTTACCTCGACTCACATGCACATGGCAAACCTGGCAGATTGCAACTGAATCATTATTTGCATCTTGAGCAAAAAAATCCCAAACAAGGGACTATGATGCTTTGCTTTTAACATGTCCATGATGATGTGGCTTATTTAAGTCTGTTATTTTAAGCACTGAAGTGGGGGGCACATGATATTTCTGGCACTGCACAGCTGGACTGCAACTGACCACCATGACTACCTATCATATTGATTACTGGGTCATCATCTTCATCATCATCAACCAAAACCAGCAAATCACAAGTTTTTACAGGGATGGGATTCCTGCAGATTCAGACACAGCCACTTTTAATTTATTTTTCTCTGGTTCCCAGCTGGGGTCAATTACATCATCATCATATTCATCAAAGTCACTGTCACACACATCCACATCTTCTGCTTGGATGCTAACATGTGGACTGCATGTTGCGACAACAGCAACATCATCATCAGCAGCATCTACACCACCATCACCTGATATTTTTTCACCACACTGTGAATCGCTGCATGGAAAATGCGTGACGTTAAGTGCCACAGTGGATGAAATATCACACTGTATGCTATAATTGACATGATCATCAGAATCAGGTTCAGTTAATGGGATGTTGCTGGGAAGTATCACATCATCTGCGCTGTCACTCACTTGCACTGCTTCACACTCAATAAGTTTGGATACGGTACACTGGTCAGAATTAGAACTTGATGCAACAATGCTAATACTACCTCCACCACCACTAACACCAGTAGAAAAAAAAAAGGGCAGTGCAGTTGCCCTTGTAATTTGTGCTTGCTGCAAGTATATACTGTTAGAGCCAATGATGGCTTTCACAGTTCAGGCTGCTTTTAAGGAGAAAAGCAGCGGCTGATTAAGTAACGTTAAATAAGCAACATTTAGAGAAAGAAAAATAAACTACTGTGAATGTACGCACAGTAGGCGACTACAGACGGGATGATTTGAAAATCCTCCCCCCCCCCATGTTGCCTATCTGTGTAGTTTCAAGTTTTTCTGTATCAATTTCAAGTTCCCTTGCCTCCTACAGAGGCTGAAACATTTGATCCCAAACCCAGGTACTGGGGACCTCCACCAAATAGATCTCAACCTAGTACCTAGTACTGTTACAGATTTTTTTTGTTTTGTTTTTAAACTGCAAACCAGAGCTCTGGGAAAAGACTTAATTTGGCAGTTTTCTAATAATGGCCAAAAGAAAACCTTTGAAAGGGTTAATAGCTGCAGTGTTTGAAGATTATCATAAAGGTTCTGCAGTCAGTTTTCTCACTCAGACCAGTGTATCAGAAAAGAAGAAGGAAAATACCTTGGCACCGGGTAAGTCTGAATTTTTTTATTTAAAGTTGTTTTATGTCTGTCTGTTTTATCTCTGTGATACATATACTAAACAAAGTAATGCTCCGTCTCTCTCGTGCATATTTTCTAGAGCATATCTGTGTTCTGTAATTATGTTCTGTTGTCCAAATTGCAAAATAGCATTGACTGCCTTTGGTGCACGACATGTTACAGTAAAAAAAAAAGGAGAAGAAGCTTCTTTGCCTCATAGCTGACTGTTTTAATTGGTTTTATTTTTAATGGAACATTTGTGCTGCCTAGATAGGGTCAGTGAAGAACTTTTGTATGTAGTTGTTGGTTGGAGCAGTTAGTGTTGATGGTGAAGAGTTATAACGTCATAGATTGCAATGTGCAAAAAGATTTGTAGTTTGCAAGCAATGTGGCAAGCCACTGCTAGGTAAAAATGTAATGTGTTAACAGCTATGAATGGCTTTATCATACTTCTAGTTATAACCAGAAACTTTTTGCAAAATGGCAGAGTGCCATATTTTGGCTATGCCCCAGAAGGTGTAACCATGTTATACTAAATGTGTTCACTTACAGATGGTATGTTGTGCTGTATTTTAAAGGTGTTGGAAGGTGTTTAAAAAAGAGTTTTGTTCTGAAAAGATTTGGCATGGAGATATGTATAAATTTGTTGGTTTAACAGGCTGTCAGTGTTACAAGACAGGCAGGAGGCAGCACATATATCTAAAACACGTACAGTTTTCTAATGAAACTATGGGCATTACCTCAGCGAATTGGTGTCAAATAATGTCAGTCTTGTTTTCTGTTAAGTATTTCTTTTTGTGTATGTGTACTGTCTTGGCCATAATTATTTAAAGATATTGTTCAAGGACACTACAAAAATAACTGGGTTTGAACAACCCTGGCATGCACACTGTGACCTTTTGCATGTTATTTGACCTTCTTGTGTTTCAACATTTTATGTTACTACCAGTTCAAACTTGATGTGTATTCCATACCTAAAGCACAACTTTTCACACAAAATGTATGTTTTCATGAAAGCACACCAAGAGTGAACCATGTAGTTTGATTTTTATTGCAAAACTAGTATTCTAAGTAAAAAAAAAACAACCTTTTTTTCTTCTCATTTCTTCTGACTTGCAGCCAACACAGGCAATACTCCAGCTGGAAGGGGAGAATTATTCACCACCTCCCCATACTTTTTTTATTATATTACTTTTTTATATTTATGCAGTACACTTTTGAAAAAGGACTATTACAGCTGTTTTTGAGAGTTTACCATCTACAGTTAAAAACAATGGCTTTTGTTTTTATGTGTGACCATGGTGTAATCATTTTTTTCTTTTAAAATGCATTCTAAGAGATACGTACGTACAGTATTACCATCAATCCGAATTTTTTATAAACTCAGCTGACATTTTGTCATGCTTAGGATAAGGGAACCCAGGGACGCTTGGCTTCTTTTATCCTATGGAAATAATCTTGTTTTATTTTTAAACTTGTGTATGTTTGCTTTTGTTGTTTGTCTGTGTTTCTTCTCTTTCTTCTAGAGAAAAAGAAGTTCCCCATCTTTATAGTAAGTTATGAAACTTACTAAACTAATTGTAATATTATCTTGTTATAATTTAAAGTGTAGTAGGTGGGGACTGCAATGGGGCCACCCCGTTACCATTTATCCAGTGCACATTTTTTTTAAGGTACTGTGCGACTAGCTACTAATATCGCCAAACCATTTCTGGGTTAATATTCATGTCACCATCCACAGCTAACCTTTTTATTGCTACAGTATTCGAGCTGTCTCTTCCACCTCGAGCTGTCTCTTCCACCAGTAGGAGCTTGGAGGAAGGGGGTTAGCTACCCTTCCTCCCTTCCAGTGTAATACCCACAAAGGTTGCAAGGTACATCACTGTTCCCCCAAAGGGGTAAATAAAGAAAATGTGAATTTGCCAATAATTGTTTCTTATTTACAGGTTTTAAAAAAGACCCAAAGTATTTTAACAGCATAACCCAGCCCAAGCCCTTCTGTTTTTTCTAGTGCAAACAGTTAAATCTCACACCTATTATTGGTACAAGGGCTTCTGCCCTCAGCAAGTAATCAGTTACGCTGGAGGGTGAAGTTGTGTATGTATGTCCACACATATTCATTCTTTTAATTGTTTTTTCAGCTTTCTTATCCTGTCAAAACAAATGTAAAACAACTTTTGTCATAGCCTTACAGCAATAATGCATTTTTTTCAACCAGTAAATTCACAATACTCTAACATTTCTGGACTCTAAGCTAAGTTTACAGTCTATATGTGTTGTTTAAAATGTATTTTATGCATTATGCTCAATACTGAAATTGTTCTATTACAAACATGCTTATGTTTCACGTTTATGTTATAATGTTTTGATATACATCTTGCTACGCTGTATCATGCGTGTATTCAGAAAAGTGCTCCACTTGTATAACGTTTTTAATGCTCATAACCAGACCTAAATACTGGGGCCAGCATTGCTGACCCACCTCTACAAAATGTTCCAAAGCAAAACCAAAAGTAAAATTAATGCTCCGTTTGTCTTATTACTCACAGGTACCCCTGAAGAATGAGTGCACTCTATGCAGGTTTTGTCATTTTAAATTTTAACAATTATAATATGCAAAATTTAGATTGTACTCCAAACCTATGCTTCAAGCCTTACCCCACTCAGTACTTTGGAGTATTTCACTATACAGGGTAAAAAAGGTAGACCTTTTCATTTGTCACAGGTGCAATAGGCACTGTTATTAAATTGGCATAGGCCAACAACATATGTATTTGTCCCAATAATTGATTGCTATGAACTATATGTTTAAAGCATGTTATTGTAACATTACAAAATTTTATAACTCAGGTCTCAGTCAGGCCTGTTTGCAACAGACAGGGAAATAATGTTCATCACTGTCATAACTGCTTTTGTGACTTAAAAGCAGGAGGTAATCATAACATTGTCATGATTTACAGATGGTCAAATGGTATAATTGAACCTCGGCCTGCACCCCCAGGTGTGCGGTTGATGTCCCATTTTTATTTTTCTCTTTCCAATTTCCAGAATTTAGGCTCTGTCACACCACTCTTTACAAAAAAAAAAAGTAAATGGTTTAAAAGATTGTTATTTATGTGTTTTTTAACTCAGTGTCTAACACACTTTGCAAGTTTGCAGGTTTCCACGGTGTGGCACACATAAGACCTCCACATTCAACAGCAGTAACACTTTCATCTAAGTTGCCAAAACCTTCATCTTTTTCCTTAAAAAAGAAAACAACTGCCACAGTTTTGATGTTATCACCATCTTTGTGCCTGACTGGTTCCTTATAAGGACCTCTGCAAGTGTAATGTTTCCAGTAAAATTACACCTATTTGTAAAACTTTAAATCAACTGAAGAAGGTCCAGTCAGTTCAAACTCTGCAATCAAGCTTATTGTTTCTGCTTACTATGAAGTTAAGTCTGGGGTAGGGGCAATTCCCTAACTTCAGCAAGAAGATTCTTCTTCAATTGACCTTCAAGCAATACATCCATTTTATTTGCTGCTGCTTGTTCCAAACATGGCTGGTACTTTCTACAACCCTATTGCTCTGTTATGGACTGTGTTCTTAATGGTTTATTGTCAATTGTTACCTTTTTATGGACTGTTAATCTTTAAGCTGGGGTGTAATCAACTACCACAACACAAATGCCATGCCTGTGTGTGTGTGGCTACTCCATTAAAAGGACTCAATGCACAATCTAATGCACCCCTGGCCAGTGTGTCTGCTAATTAGCCATCCAGCAGCCAGCAAAATGAACACTGACTTTTCTACTATGCTGGTGTTTTGTTTTTAAATTACTGTCTGCATTGCCCCATGTGCCTTGTGGGGTTACTACCGTTCTGCAAATGACATTTCACCTGTACTGTAACTACACCAACCTGTGGTTACTTATATAAACTTATGAACTGTTAATTTCATGGACTGTTATGTTTTATAAGGACTTATCTGTCAAGAGACATTATCAACAAATTCTTCAATCAAGCTCCAAGGGTGTGCCACACCTCAACACAAGGTAGCATCTACCTTATTCACTCTCAAAGTGAATTCCATGAACTCTTTTTCATCAACAAAATTATGTTATATTGTGTTATATGTGGTGTCACATGTTAGCATTTTTTCACATATTTCAATTGTGGTGTTGGCATCCCTCAATTCTGTAATATGTTTTACAAACTCACAATTTGTGTTCCGTCTGTAACCACCCCTGTACCAACTCCAAAACAGGATGCTTTTTATAAATGCCTTGACTATCTGTATGCTGGCAACCAGTTTTAAATCATATACCTATTCACCTAGTCTAACAGTCTAAAAGTAGAAATGTTTAGTTTTTATTTTTTTTAACCTTCAGTTAATAACTAATATCTTTACATTTATGTTCAATTTTTGTGAATGTTCAAGTCCCTCAGGGGCCTCCTATCTCCAGGGTGGAAATTATTAACAGTGGTCAGTGGCCAAGGTTTTAGTAATCAGTGACCAAACTTTTATCAACAATATGTAGTTGGCTAACCATAAAATTGAGGAAATAGAAAGGTGTAAAATGGCTAGTGTAGATTGCTAAAGGGCTAGTAAAAGGTAAAAATGGTTAGTAAATGACTAAATGATGCCAACATGTAAATTAGTATATCTAGTAGCAAAAGGCTGCAAGTGGCTAAATACCACCATGTCACTTAATATATGTGTGTGTAAGACTTTAAAACGGTTAATTGTAATATTCTATACAATAAAAAAAATAGCTGAAAGCATAAGGTGAAGCTGTAGCCAAAATATGCACACAGCTGTGTTTAGCCTTGACTGTTAAAAGTTTCTCATCATATAATTCTCTTGTGTTAAAAACAAAAATATGTTTAACAGAAAACTAATAAGAAATAATGAGATACCTCATTTGGTTGCTGGTACAAGGTTACTTTGACATTTGTAGCAAGCTAGTCACTTCTCTCATATGCTTTCTGGCTCCCAAAACAAAAGTTATTTGTCATAAATATACTATTCTGTCACCATTTGTTTTCCCCTCCAAGGGTGAAAATAACTCCCCTGTCTTGACAAAATGTCAGGTACATCTCGTAACCAAAAAATTTGATTACGGGATGTCTCAGAAATTGTAGCTACAAAATGTATCAAAAACTTTAATTATGGAAATGTATTAATGTACAAGTGTCCAGGCTCTGCTGTCATAGTTTTTTAGGAAATTCCAGCCTTACATTTTTTTCTAAGCTTGCTACACATAAATATGGGACCCATGGTCATGACTTACAAGTGTAGTTGGTGACTGGGGTGCTACTCTTCTCCATTGGGTGACAGTACTTGTAAGTGGTCATATTGGCACTCTGGCTACTGACTGTCCTAATCAAACTTCTCCTACGATGCCTGTGCAACACAATGGTGTCACGGGACGCCACCCAACTGCCCCCTTGCTACAACCTGAACAAAAGGACCCCATTAAACTGGAGGGGGTGTTTTCATTACAAAACGAGCCAAATTGTGACCAAAATATAAAGTGAGAAAAAGTAAAAAGGAATCGGTTAGTTTATACATAGTATCAAAAGGGGGGAGAGTGTGAGGGAATTTTTATATATCCTAAAGCTATATTTGCTATTATATGCCTTGAAGCTATGCTTGCTTTGAAAGCCATGCTGTAACAAAGTCATAATGAATGTAGTAGAAATTTCTGAGTTCATGCTGCTTCCTACAGGGTTACAGAATGTTACTGAGGTTACTTGAGGTACATTTGTAGAAACAGAAAGCAAGATAAAACTGGGCAGAACTGGTTGTACCAGCCTGAATAACAGGCTCGGACAAAATATAAGATAACAGCACGTTGAGGCATTGAAGGCAAGCTTTATGTTGTTGTATGTTGCTATGGTGTGAGTGAAAACTCATTGTCTCACTCAGGTCAGATTGACCCAGGCATATGTATCAAGAAGTATTGGGTAAAAAAATGGAATAAGCAGTGGAAAAGTACATCATACATTGGTATCAACTTGTTATTCTGTTTTGTGATTGGCTTATACTGAAATGTTGGTATTTTTCAAGATAAGATGTGCAAAATCTAGCTTATAAAAAGCTGCTGTAAATTGTAATCGGAGAGCTTTCTCCTTTGCAGAAACTCCCGCATGCATGTGAAAGATTTGATCAAATAAAGCGACATTAAGACAAAACCCAGTGGTGTGGTTTTGGCCCCTTGACAACGGGAGCGGTTGCTCAGGTAATACTTACAGTGAGAGAATTTGCGATCACACACTAACACCACCAGCTGGGAAAACATCATCTCCTCCAACTATCAGTGAAGCCACTGATTGGGCTGTAAAAAACATTGCAGGAGAAATACATTTCCTGACATCAGCAATGCACTTCTCAGTCTGTGTACTACTGCCACGCCCACAGACCCTCCTACTGCCAACATTGCCATGGCCAGAAACAGCTTTACTTGCACGTCTCTTTGCAGGCATTTTGGGGGATCAACCACAAATATTATTACCAAATTCAGACTTTGATACATTCACTTTCTAACTGGAGGGACACTGGCTGGATGTGAAGCAAAATAAATAACTGTGACTTCAGCAACAGGTAAGAGACTACTGTGTTGTGACACTGTCACAGAATTAAAACAACTTCAGTAACCAGTGGTGCTGATGGGGTCACTAAAACAATCCAGTCTGGTAAAAAATATCTTTTCAACATGGGGGTGGAAGGGGGCACTGAATACAGACAGTGCTGATTTTTACGGCACTACAAGCAGCAAAACTAAGAACAGAGAACACGATCACAGTACAAAATTAGGCAGCTGCAGTGGATAGCAGGTTCACACTGCTGTGCTTAGTTGAACTTACACTAATCTGTGTCACAAATTTTAAAAGGTGGTATTATATTTGATGCAAGCAACACTGCACACACAACACAGAACACTTTGTGTACAATGCTGAACGAGGAATGTGTGCAAATGCAAAGTTCAGTGTACTGCCACGTAATTTAAATTTGTAATTTAAACAACCTGGCCTTATGAAATGCTGCACCACATTCACACAACAAACATCAAGAAAATTTGTACCATTATGGACAATTTTACTATGTGTACAGTAACACAGTCAGTTATATAGCAAAAATATAACCAAAACACAAAGAAATTACCAGTTCTCCAACTTAAATCTTCCTACACACAGATACTCCCCTCCCCCACACAGCACACGTCACTGTCTTTCACTACACACACTCAGTGTTGTAAATTTACATTCAAAATCCACACACAAACAAAAACGCTCGATGATGTGAGCACAGGAGGGTTTCCTACAATCGATGAACTACAGTTGGATCCCAAAAAGATTCCTACAGACAGCTATCAGAGCACACTGTCTCCTACTCCTTCCTACTCATACTACCCTGAACTGAGGCTGTGCAGATCAATATAGACCCCATGTGACCTGAACTCCCATGAATCACTGCAAAATCCACCTTCGGAGCTCAAAAACAAGGTGAAGTGAGGTGAAGTGAACTGCCACCATTGTACTTCGCCTTAAAATTGAAAGAGTAGTGACCAGTGGAGTCTGAGTAATGCGAAGTCGCTGTTTTCAATGCACTTCACGTTCCTCATTATAACGCAAAGTACTCCACTTCACGCTGTGGAGCACCCCACTAATTCATCTATGCTCTGCGAAATGCTTCGCGGAGTGGATTGAGCCCACTTCGCCCACCACTAGCAGGGAGAAGGAGAACAAGAAAGAAAAAGAGAGGAAGAAGTCTCCTTCCACAACCATTTTTTCTGTTTGGACCAAGGGCTCCGAAGGACCCTTACTCAGATCTTCATTTTTTGCAGGAAGGTTTTTGTGACAGCACACCCATGAAGAGTGTCCCACTTTCTTTTTGTGTTTTCTTGTAACAAGAAAAAAAGACCACCTAGGGTATGTGTGACAGGAGAGATGCTCAGTAGTTTGCTCATGGTGCTGCCAGCAGCAGCAGGGTGAGCATGTCCAGAGGCCTTGGCTCTGTTTGAGTGGGGGATGGTGGACGGGGCATGGTAATCAATGGTGAAGATATTATGGAAGGTACAGTAAGCAATTATGGTAAGTACATAATTTTCATATCTACCCAGGCTCAATCTTCCCCATCGATAACCACTTACAGGTCAAACTATCAAGTTTCCTTTTTTTTATGAGAGAGGAGCTGGCTTACCCTGAGGGTAACAAGTTCCCTTAGCCCTCTGTGTGGGGGGGGGACACCTGAGGGCAGAGGATCTACACAGGTTTGTTTGGACCAGAGACTAGCAAGGTGGATACTCCTGTGGCACAGGAGCAGGAGGCCACCCCAGCAGTTCTCATGTGGCCCTGTGGGAGAAGAAATGAGCTCCCTGGCAGTATGAGTTCAGCAGCTTACACTAGGCCAAAGGGGTTAGGCTGGCGAGGCAAAGCTTTGCCATCTACCTGATGCAGACTGCAGTTCCTGCAAACCTGGAGGCCACTTCACTGGTATCATATGATGCCCTTGGCTGCTGCCTTCCGACCTCCAGGTTTCAAGCAAAAAAACAAATGGCTTGCCCTAACTCACATTGAGGCATTTCAGTTAGGAGCTGACCTAGCTGCAACCACAGATGCCAAATGAAGGCTGCCTGATGTATTTGATGTGCTTCAGTGCACATAAGGGCACATGCTGAGGAAAGAGTCTTCATGTCCAAGACATCTGTCTGAGCAAAATCCATCTCAGGATGTCAGCCACACGTGGGGCGTCTCAGCCCTAACAGGGTCTGTAACATCTCCAGCCCTGAAGAGGGGTGAGATATTGCACCTGCAAGCCTTGTGGGTGCAAGGTACCACAGCATAAGGTCCCTTGGGGCTGGAGGACAAGAGAAGGGATGCCTCCATGCTACCCTTGATGTCTCATCAAAGGCTCTAGACCAAGAAGGGATGCAAGAAGTGCCATCACTGAGAACTCCCAGGAGACCCAATGGCAGGGTTGCTGGATCTTGAGCTACATATGACCCATTATCAAACAGCTCCAACATGTCCAAGAGGTAGGGAGAGTGGTCTGGGCAGCTAAGCTGCAAAGGAACTAAGGCTAGCACAGAGGATCAGAGAGGAGGAAAATGACTTCTTCAGATATATAAAGGAGAGAAGAAGTAGTAAGAAGGGAATTGTTAGGATCAAGAAAGATGGGTGGAAAACAGTGAAGAACAGGACAAGGCACTGAATGAGTATTTCAGCTCTGTATTCACTTGGGACAAGGATGGACCTATGCTGCAGGGATTATTAGGGTAAGAATGGGGGGGCAGGGAATAAAACAGATGGGGAGATCAAGGTAGATAGGGTCTTAGAAGGTTTCAGGACTCTTCAGGTGGACAAGACACCTGGCCTAGATGGCATACACCCGAGGGTCCTGAAAGAACTGGCAGAGATATTGGCGGCCCCCTGGCAAATCTGTTTAACACTTCACTAGAGATGAGGTGTGTACCTCAGGACTGGAGAATGGCTCAAGTAGTGCCACTCCACAAGAGTGGTCCCAGAGATGAATCTGGCAACTACAGACCAGTCAGTCTAACATCCATTATTGGTAAATTAATGGAGACCATTCTAAAGGAGAAGCTGATAAACTTTTTGAAGTTTAACAGTCTCCAGGATGATAGGCAGCATGGGTTTGTCATGGGGAGATCCTACCAGATGAACATGATAGAATTTTTCAACTGGGTCACAAGGTCATTAAACAAAGGCCAGGCAGTGGATGTACTATACCTGGACTTCAATAAGGTCTTCGACTTTGTGCCGGATGGTAGTTTGCATAGCGAACTGAGTAACCTGGGAGTTGGGGATAAGCTGCTGGGGTGGGTAAGGAGCTGGTGGCAGGAAAGGAAACAGAGTGATGGTAGAGGGTGAACTATCCAAGCCTAGACCTGTAACCAGTGGGGTACCACACGGATTAGTACTTGGTCCAGTGTTATTGAACATCTTTATTGGCTACATAGTAGTAGGGATCAAAAGTAAGGTCTGCCTTTTCACAGATGATACTAAGATCTGTGGGAGGGTGGACATAGAGAAGGAGAGACAGGAACTCAGGGAGGATCTTGCCAGACTAGAGAAATGGTCTATAATCTGGCAATTGGGGTTCAATGCCAAGAAGTACAAGGTCATGCACATGGGAGTTAGGAATCCAGGGGCCAGCTACTGGATGGGGGTTATACAAGTGTCCAGCTCAAAGAAGAAAAAAGATCTAGGGGTAATAGTCAGGGGTGACATGAAACACTCTGCACAGTGTTGTAAAGTGGCAGCCAAAGCAAATAAAATGCTGGGATGCTTCATCAGAGGAACCACCTCCAGGAGAGAGGAAGTCATTCTGCCCCAGTACAGGTCATTGGTTAGACCACACTTGGAATATTGTGTGCAGTTCTGGTGCCCATATTTAAAGAAGGACATCAAACTACTTGAGGGAGTCTGGCATATAGGGTCCAAGATGATCCAGGGCATGGGAGACAAACCATACAATGAGAGGTTAAGGGAGCTCAAAATGCATTCCTTGGAAAACAGAAGTGGGGATATGATAGAAACCAAGTATCTAAAGGGCATAACCAGGGTTGGAGTGGAGAGCATTTTCAATTTAAAAAGAGAAGAGACAACTATGGGCCACAGTCTGAAACTTGTGGGGGGGGGGGGTAAATTTAAAAAGGAAATGAGGAGGCACTTTTTCATGGAAAAGGTGGTGTTAAAGTGGAATGAACTGGCTGAGGAGGTGATATTACATAGAAACATAGAATTTGATGGCAGCTGCTGTTTTTGACAGAAGAACTTTGCTTTCAGAGCAAGAAATAGCATTCTAGAACTACAGCATTTTTACTGATAAATCACTTCTATCTCAGCAGGAGTCAGTGCCTGTTTGGATTAAGCAAACAGATACTTTATTAGAAGAAGGGTGTCTCATTTAAGTTAAAAAAAATAAAAGAAGAAAGTCACTGTGTGTTTCTCTGAAGAAGGGCACTGTATCAGCTTCATTTACTGAGTCAGGAGCAGAGGGTAATTCTATTTTGTGGGTGTGGCTTAGGATTTTAGGAATACAAAAGTAGGTGTCTCCAATTACAGCTTCCTGCTGTTTCTGACAGAAGATCTTTGCTTTCAGAGCAAGAAACAGCAGTCTAGAACTACAACACTTTTACTAATTGCCCTCATTCCCACCCCTCCACCCTAAGCCAGTTCTACTTTTATAACCACTGGATTTGACTGACAACAGGAACTTCCTGTTTGGCAGTAGGAAGGAAAGGATCACTGAGACACATTAGTTTCATCAGCCTTGAAGGAACCTAAAAAATAAATCTTTCTCTCCCCTTGGCTGCTGGAGGTCTGAATCCAAGCACGGAAGAAGGAGACTACTGAAGACTACAGGAAGTTCCTGTCCTAGAACAGGAAGGGTGAGAGTTGTAAGGCACATAGGCAGTAGGAAAGTAAGGTAAAATACATAGAGGGAGGAGACAGTGAAGCATACAAGCAATGGAGAGGGACACAAAATAAGTCAAGATGGGAGTGGTGCAGTGCAATGGCTGTGGGGCAGCAATGTTCCGGGAGACATTCTGGAGGCTGCGATGCTGCCCTGTTTGCAGGCACCTCTCTGGTCTGAGGGAGGAGGTTGCCCATCTCCAGGCTGACCTGGCTAGAATTCGTGAAACCTCTTCCCCCACCCAGGGACCACCAGGGCCACCACTGCTACCTCAGAGCTTGCCAAGAAAGAGGAGCGGTGGGACCAAGGTGGGCTCAGGGAGGGAGAGGGTGGTGGAACAGAGGTGCATCCCTCCAGTTGTACCTCTCCACAATTCATATGCTGTTGTGGCAAAAAGTGGTTCCTCTATGGAGGCACCTGCAGTGGAGACCAAGGAGGATGCTGGGAACCTCTACAAAGGAGACCCACAGGAGGGTGGCACGAGACCCCACAGGGGAAGGAAACAACTCCTGGTGGAGGACTCAATCATTAGGGGGTACAAATGGGGGAGGAAGGGGATAGGGAGGTAAGGTGCCTGCCTGGCACCATGGCATGGAGGGACAGGAAGCGAATCCTCAGGATCGCGGGAGTGGCTGCATGAGGGAGGGAACTGGATGTCATTGTCCACCTAGGGACAAATGACCTGGCTGTGAATGAGATCAGAGCAGTGCAAGAGGAGTTTGCAGAGTTGGGGAGGGGCCTTAGACAAGTAGCATGTATGGGAACCTTCTCGGAGGTGCTGCCTGTCTATGGCAAGGATGATGCTAGGGTATTCTGCACCATAGGATTCAATGAATGGTTGAAAAACTGGTGTGGAGCTCAGGGTTTGGGCTTTATCAAGGACTGGGGAGCCACCTGGAGGGATGCAGGCCTATACTGGTGCGATGGTCTGCATCTGTCCAGGAGTGGAACTGGGATCCTACGTGATACAATAGGTTTAAATGCTTCATTGGCAAGCATTTAAACTAGCCAAGCAGGGAGGCATTGGAAAGGAGCAGGGAAATCCCAGCCTTCCCCCCACAAAACACAGTAGTTAGAGAGGTAAACACCAAGGTAGAGAAGTCAGTAGGGAGCAGGACAGGGGTAAATGCAGAAAAAGTCAGTAAGGACAGGGATGGGGCTAAAAGGGGTAAGGCCATAAAAAAAATGGAAGCTGATGAGTACCAATACCCACAGTCTGCGTAACAAGCTCCCTGAACTAGTGGCCTTGATGGAAGAGGGATGCCTGGATATTGTGGCAGTCACTGACACATGGTACACAGAGAACCATGACTGGGATGTCAACATACCAGGATACACAGTCTACAGGAGGGATAGGGTGGGTAAAAGAGGAAGAGCAGTAGCTCTCTATAAAAGGGAAGGGATTAAAGCAACAGAACTAAAGAGTAAACAGGAAGTTGATGAGTCACTATGGGTCACCCTGGAGACAGAAAATGACACTACAATCCGCATGGGAGTTGTGTACAGATCCTCATCTCAGGGGAAGGACATGGACAAGGAAATGATAGAAGGCATCATTAAAATAGCAGAAAAAGGAGAGATATTGTTGATGGGGGACCTAAATATGCCAGATGTTAACTGGAGTACCTTTGCTGCAGGCACATCCCAGAGCAGGGTCATTCTTGGTGCCCTACAGGGGGCATGCCTCAGACAGCTAGTGTTGGAACCCACTTGGGAGGGAGCAATCTTAGACCTGGCACTCTCTAATGGGGAAGGAGAAAGGACATCAGATTTAGAAGTGGGTAGCCATCTAGGAACAAGTGACCACCAAACAGTGTGGTTCACAATAAACACAGCCATAGAGGCAAGCCATATAAAAACAAGAGTACTGGACTTTAGGAAGGCTGACTTTGGGAAAATGAAAGAGTGCCTCAGAAAAGCACTAGCAAATGGGCAAGAAAGAGGGGTGGAGGAACAATGGGGAATAATCAAAACAGCCATCACAGAGGCAACAAATCAACAAAACAAAATGAAGGAAAAAAAACTATGGTTCTCAAAAGAGGTGGAAGGGAAGGTTAAGGAGAAAAGGATAGCATTCAGGAAATATAAGGAAACACAGAAGGAGCAGGACAGAGAACTTTATCAGTTAAAGCAGAAGGAGGGAGGGAAGCCAGTCAGAATAGCAAAGGCACAAACTGAGGAAAAGACAGCCAACTCTGTTAAGAAGGGGATAAAACCTTTTATAGGTAGATTAGGGAGCGAAGAAAGATCAAGGGAGGGATACAGAGACTTAATAAAGTGGAGGAAATGTGGGCAGAGGGTGACAGTGAAAAAGCAGGGATACTGAATGAATATTTCTGCTTAGTATTCACAACGGAAGAGGAGGGGGAGGTACCTAACCAAACAAGAGAGAAACTCTGACTAGGGAGGTTGATACCAGTCCATTCACAGAAGAAAGAGTTTTGAAAGAATTCCTGAAACTGAGGGTGGATAAAGCAATGGGGCCTGATGGGATTCACACAAGAATTCTAAAAGAACTAAGGGTAGAACTAGTAACACCACTGACTACTCTCTTTAACAAATCATGGGAGGATGGGGTGGTACCTGAGGACTGGAGGAGGGCAAACGTGATGCCACTTCACAAAAGTGGGAGCAGGGCAGAGGCAGGAAACTACAGACCAGTTAGTTTGACCTCAGTGGTAGGGAAAATGATGGAATCACTTCTGAAGGAAAGTATTGTTGAGTACCTAGAGGCCAGTGGGGCACAGGACCCAAGGCAGCATGGTTTCACAGCAGGAAGGTCATGTCAGACTAACCTAATAGATTTCTTTGACTGGGTGACCAAAGTAGTAGACCAGGAAGGGGCTGTGGATATGGCCTACCTAGATTTTAGCAAGGCATTTGACACAGTCTCACACAAAAGATTAAAATACGAGTTAGCCAGCCTTGGAGTGGGTCCCAAGGTGGTAGCCTGGATAAAAAAATGGCTGGACAACAGGACGCAAAGGGTTATACTGAATGGAGTCCACAGAGAAGAAAGGAGGGTAACTAGTGGGGTACCGCAGGGTTCAGTACTGGGACCGGTCTTCTTTAATGTCTTTATAAGCACCTGGAAAGAAAGGTATGTCTCTTTGCAGATGACACAAAGATCTGCAACAGGGTTGATACACAAGGTGGGGTGGAAAGGATGAAAAGGAACTTGGCAAGGTTGGAGGAATGGTCAAATATGTGGCAGCTCAGATTCAATGCAAAGAAGTGCAAGGTAATGCATCTGGGAAACAAAAACTCAGGGAAAGAGTACACAATGGGGGGTGAGTTAATAACAACAACAAAAATCGAAAGAGACATAGGAGTAATTATATCAGATGACCTAAAGGTGGGCAAGCAAAGTGAGAAGGCAGTAAGGAGGGCTGGGGGGATACTGGGATGCATAGGGAAAGGCATCAACAGTAGAAAACAGGAAGCTGTTATCCCTCTGTACAGACAGTTGGTGAGACCCCATCTGGAGTACTGCATGCAATTCTGGAGACCCCATCTCTGCAAAGACATAGACAGAGTGGAGGCTGTTCAGAGGAGGGCAAACCAAAATGGTGCAGGGTCTACACCAGAAGACATATGAGGAAAGACTAAAGCAGCTTAACGTGTATACCCTCGAGGAAAGGAGGAAGAGCGGGGACATGATAGAAACTTTCAAGTATCTCAAGGGAATGAAGTACAAGAGTGTAGCATCTTTCAGAAGAAGAGATGTGTAAGAACAAGGGGGCACAATTTGAAGATAGAGAGGAGACAGCTCAGAGGTAACGTTAGAAAGTATTTTTTCACATAGAGGGTTGTGGATGCAAGGGTTGTGGATGCATGGAACAGCCTGCCTGAGGAGGTTGTAGAGTCAGGAACAGTGGCAGAATTCAAGAATGCATGGGGCAGGCATAAGGCAATTCCAGTGGGGGGTAGGAGGAAGTAAGCTGTTGATTAGCTAGAATCTGCAGCTTATCCATCAGCTAGGGAAATGGGCAGACTAGGTGGGCCAAGCTGTCCTTATCTGCCATCAAATTCTATGTTTCTTTGTTTCTATAAGGACCACTTGGCCCACCCAGTCTGCCCTGTTCCCTACCTAATGGATAAGCTGCAGATTCTAGTTAACCAACAGCCTACTTTCTCCTACACCCACCCCCTAGAATTGCCCTATGTCTGTCCCAAGCATTCTTGAATTCCCCCACTGTTTTTGACTCCACAACCTCCTCAGGAAGGCCGTTCTATGCATCCACAACCCTCTCTGTGAATAAATACTTCCTTACATTACCTCTGAGCCGTACCATCTCTAGCTTCGAATTGTGCCCCCTTGTTCTTACACATCTCTTTTTCTGAAAGATGCTACCCTCTTGGACTTAAATGATTCCCTTGAGGTACTTGAAAGTTTCTATCATGTCCCCCCTCTCCCTCCTTTCCTCGAGGGTATACATATTAAGCTCCTTTTTTTTAATTTAATATGCTTTATTTCAATTTTTATCACAATACAGTACATCCATTGGTGTTTTGTAATGACTGAAGAGACAATATACATGAATAATAACAACATGAGCAAGGTTCAATCCTCAATCCAAGTAGGCTTAGGACAATATCATTACAACACTACCCCTTAACCCTCCTTTCCCATTATCCCACCCTCTAGATCAGTCCTGTGCCAAGTGATGTAGGTTGTGTTTAGGTCAAAAGCTGTTCTTATACCTGTGGTAAACAAGAGTAATTTATTGTTTCTTCACTGTGAGGAAAGCTTCCAGTGGGCCCCATCTGTCCAGATAGTTCTGGGTTCTATTAGCCAGCAGGGCTATATGTTTTTCAAGTTGAAGAGCTAATAACACTTCTTTATGCCATTCTAATATTGAAGGCAAAACATTATCTTTCCAGTGCCTCAAAATTATAAGCTTAGCCACTGCTGAGATCAGGACAATATGTGCCTTTCTACGTTTAATGGTTCCTGGAGGGAAGTTATTAAGTAGGCAAACTTCAGGGGTAAATACAAGTTGTAGTCCAAGAAATGGGTCTAGTGAATTTTTAATATTTTGTCAAAAAGTTGATACTTTAGCACAGGACCACAACCTATGATAAAAGTCACCTGGAAAGTCATTACATCTATGACGCAAGGGGGATGGAAGCTTTCCCATTTTGTATAATCTATTGGGGAGAAATATAAATTATGCATCACATTGTATTGCACTAACTGAAATCTATCTTGTTTGATAAACTTATATATATTGCAGCAAAGACAGAGCCAGAATGGGACTTTAGCAGATAATGACAGTTTATTTACCCAATAATAACAGACACCCTTGGGGAGACTTTGATCCATGGTTTGCAATTCTTTGTATACCTTGGATATTGCATGGGATTGATTTGCTATCAATAATATTGGATATGGTTTGACAGCAGAGGGAAAAATATGAGTTAGTTTTCCAATATAGGACAGGATCACCTGCTGAATTTGCCAGAATTTAAAGGGGTTTAGGTTTTTAATTCTATAATTCTGACAAAATTGCAAAAGGGTGAGAACTTTATTCCCACGTACCAAGTCACCTAATTTCAAATTCTGTAATGGGGCCCAGAAATGGGAGGAAATGGGGGTATATGTAATTTGAAAATTAGGATTACCAATTAGGGGTTGCTCTAGGGACTTATACCAGTTGATATTCCAGTGCTTTTGCATTTGGAATAACGCCTTTAGGGACCAACCAATCAGAGTATTTCTTAAAGCTTTAGGAAGTGCCCAAGACGGTGAGTACCACAGTGCAGTCAAGGAGCAATGATAGGCATCTGTTAACACTGTCTCAATATCTAACCATAAGGGTTTGAGGGAACCAGGCAGTCTTTGAGTTGGTGTCAAAATCCACTGAACAAGTTCAGTTATGTGTGTGGCACAATAATAGGTAAAAAATGAAGAGAGAGCAAAGCCTCCATAAAGTCTGGGTGCTTAAAATACGCTCGCCTGACCTTCTTTCCTTTCCATAAGTATTGTTTAATTAAGGTTTGCAATTTAGCAAACCAGCTTTTTGGAAGAAAAATTCCCAACATATTTAGGGGGTAAAGAATACGAGGTAAAACATTAATTTTGATAGTTTTTCTGCCCCACAGTGAGATTGGCAGAGAGCCCCATCTTACCAAGTCTGCCTTGAGAACTGTCATTAACACCAAGAAGTTTTCTTTTATTATATGTGTGATTTCTCTGAAAATCTTCAGGCCTAGGTATGTTATGGATTTTGATTCCCAGGTCAGATTCAACCTCTCTATTTCGCCAGGTAAAGATTTTCCATTCATTGGAAATACTTCTGTTTTAGAGGAATTTAATTTATAAAACAATACTTTTGAAAACATTTCTATTTCACTGAGTAAAGTGGGAACACTCTGGGCTGGGTTTTCTAAATGTAATAATAAATCATCCGCATAAGTGGAGACAAGGTGGTGAGAGGTTCATATCTGTATGCCTTGAAGTTTTGGAGAAGAAAGTAGTTTCCTAATAAAGGGTTCTAAATACAAATTAAAAAGTAGTGGGGAAAGGGGACAGCCTTGTCTTGTGCCATGGTACAGTGGAAGGGGGTCAGATAGGAAATCGTTGCACCAGACATGGGCTGTAGGTGCATTGTAAAGTAGTTGGATCCAGCTAATAAAACTATTTGGAAAACAGAATCTTTCAAGAACTGTAAACAGAAAGTTCCATGAGACTCGGTCGAATGCTTTTTCAGCATCTACTGAGACCAAAACAGTAGAGGTATCTGAATGATTGGACAAGGATAGTAAGGGAAACAGGCGACGAATGTGGTCACTAGAATATCTACCTGCCATAAACCGTACTTGTTCAGGACCAAACTATTCATAAAGGGGCCTAGTCTATTGGCGAGGACTTTTGCCAAGATTTTAGTATCAGTATTTAAAAGTGATATAGGGCAATAATTTTCCGGATATTGAGGATCCCTATCAGGTTTGGGTATAAGGGTAATAATAGCTTCCTGAAAGTGTTGCTCTGAGAAACCATTCAAGAACCAAAAATTGTATACTTCAGTCAGAAAGTGGGCAAGGTCTTCCAAGCAAGATTTAAACAAGTTATTTGTGATTCTGTTGGGTCCTGGTGATTTACCCAGGGGTAATTGACGTATTGCATACTCCACTTCCGTCATTTGAATTGGAGTTCCCAGGAAAGCTGCCATGTCATAAGGTAATATGGGAAGAACAATTTTATCTAAATAATTATCTATATCCCTCTGACAAGCAACTTCCTTGGAAGGAACCGAATATAGAGTCTGAAAGTGTAGTTTGAAAATATCAACAATTTCTTGGGGATGGGTAACTACAGGCCCCACATTGTCTGTTCTTAAACTAAAGATACAATGGCTCATTTCAGCCTGCTTGAGACGGATAGCTAGGAGTTTACCTGCCCTTTCACCTGATTCAAAGTATTTAAGTCTAGTTCTTTTTATTGCTAGTTCTGATTGTTGAGACAAAAAGAGCATAAAATTGAGCATTTAAAGCATGCAACTTAATCCAGTCTTCCTCTGAGGAATAGTGGCTAATGTTTCTTTCTACAGTTCTGATGTCAAGTAATAGTTTATCCTTTTTAGCTTTAAACTGCCGGGATCTGTTGGATGCAAGGCGAATACATTCACCACGCAGTGCACATTTGAAGGCCACCCGTATAATATTAGGTCTTGTAACTGAACTTATGTTGGCTTGAACAAATTGTGAGACAAAATCCTTAATGCATTGTAAAGTGGGGTGTGATTTAAGTAATAGGTTGTTCTAACTCCACAGGAAGTCCCTGCATATACCAGGTCCAAATAAATAAGAAATGGAGACAGGTGAGTGGTCTGAGATCACCCGGGCTGTGTCTGACTATCAATTATTCCTGGCAGGAGAAATGAGCTCATTAAAAAATAATCGAGTCTTGAGCAGGTACGGTGGGGAGATGTAAAAAAAATTTAAGGATTTTTCAGTGGGGTGTAAAGTTCTCCATATATCCACCAACTCTGCTCCATTCGTAAGGTCTCGTAAGGCCCTTTGAGCTGGCAAAAGTCCAGTTCTCTTATTGTCAGATCTATCCAAATGGGTTTCTGGTGTTAAATTCCAGTCCTCCCCCAGGAAGATTGATGTATGTGCAAAGGGGGTAGTTAAATTAAGAAGTTTTGAGAAAAACAAGGGTGAATCTGTGTTAGGACCATAAATAGATCCTATCAAAACAGGCCTAGTTTGCAGCTCACCTAGGAGTAATATATAGCTACCTTTTGTGTCCCATATTTCTTGCACAAGTTTAAATGGGATGTCTCTGGCTATTAGGATAGCAACCCCACCACGGCTGGTAGAAATCCCAGCACCATATGCTTGGGCCACCCAATTTCTACAGAGAAGAGAGGTGTCTTCTCTTTTTAAATGTGTTTCTTGTAGACATGCAATTCCCACCTGAAGATGAGACAGGTGCCTGAGAACTATTTGTCACTTGCATCTGTCTCTAGTACCATGGACATTCTACGTTGTAATATTGAATGGACCTCCCATTATAAGATGGCTAATATAGGATGAAACCCGAGAAACTTTGTTGATATGCTTTCCTCCATCATTATTAACCAGCTACCATATGGTAAACAAAACTGTGGCACTCTCCTTCCCCCCTTATTTGTGTCCTTGAATTTCCCCAGCATTATACATTAAACACAATTTTAACAAATGTCCCTGGTTCTAGCAACCGTGCTGACTAAATATACTGCCAGGCGATGTTAACTTGCACTCCTACGATACAACATTCTCCGCTCCCCCACCCTAACAAACCCCTCCCCCCCAAGCTTACATATGCAGAGTGTAAACATTGTTAAATAAACAGAATATAAATTCTCGACCTTATTAGGCAACTATCCACTCAGGTCTGAATATTCGTTAAGCTTTGCTATTATTAAACCTCAACACTTACAAAAGTTTAAAGTAAATGTCTACCATTTGGTTACCACATGGCATAACAATACAATTAAAGTGAAAGTCAAACCTATTCAGGCAATATAAGTATGGAAGTGTAAACCAAAATTATCCTCTAGCTAGGATAAAGACAAATGGCGTATGTCTATAGGTATCTTCATTCCAAGGGCTGTAGTTTAAATAAGTATCTGCCCATGGGATAAGAAGGACATATGAAGACTGATTGTTACGTTTTTAAATGAACCCCGAACAGGTATAAACCAACATCCACTTGTTCGGATTTGTGTTGGAGAGTTCCCCAATATACACTGATATATCAATTTTGTCTCTCAAGGGTTCTAAACACTTTAGAGATCCATGCTTGAAGAAAGAATCAGGCATTGTGGGGCCTCAGGAACTTGTCACACTCAGTAGGAAAAAGTCCCAAACAATGTTCCATTTTCTAGCCTTTGACTAGGCCCATAGGATTAAAGAGTCTCCTTAGCGCTCAGTAATGCCAATTCCCTCACTTAAACAGATCTGGTAGCAGTTTGTTGAGTTCTCTTTGCGCTTGTTCGTGCATGTCAAAAGCGTGCCACTGCTCCTCAGTTTTCACCTGTAGGATGGCTGGGTATCGAACTCAGAATTGTTTGCCAGCTGCAATCAATTTAGAGATGATAGGATGCAGTTATTGTCTTTTGATTCCCACTGATTGTGGCAAATCTTAAGTGATACCTATTTTTTCCCCTCCCATTGTACCTCCTGGAGCATTATAATTTGTGCCAATATGTGTTGCTTATCTAAGAAGTTTAAGAGTTTGAATATTAGTGGCCTGGGAGGTGATCCTGGTGGCGCCATTGGCAGTAATGCTCTGTGAGCTCTCGCGATAGTGTAGGTGGTTCTTTTGGGTGAGGGACCAGCTATTTTTTCACACAGCTTTTGTAAAAATAATATTGGCCAGGTACCTTCTTCTCTTTCGGGGATCCCGAGAATGAGCAGGTTGTTTTGGCAGCTTCTGCCCTCAAGATCCTCTAGTTTTTCCTTCATTTTTTTTATCCTTTTTCCCACGATGCTATGGTCCAGTTCAAATTTGTCTGCCTTTTTTTCCAAGGAGGCAAGATATGCCTCTGAGTTGGAAAGATGAATGGTTAGAGAGTCCATTGAGGAGTGTACTTGATGTAGCACTTCAGAGATGGCTGCAATCAAGCTCTGAAACAGCTGCATGATTTCTAGAAAGCGATCCTCCATAACAGCAGCTGATCCCGCTGCAGATTTACTGCCAGTAGCAGGCTGTTGCTTGGGCCACTTGACGACCTTGTCTTTCTCTGGCGTGGGAGGAGATGAATGGCACGGTGGTGCCTTACGCATAAACACTTCCATTTTTGATTGAAGTTTCCCTTTCTGTATGTTGTAGAGGGTGTGCAGGTCCTTTTCCCCAAAGATATATCTAAATAAAGCAATGGTTTTCAAAGAAAATAGTCAGGAGGGATGCGGAGTGAAGGGAGCTAGCTGCTGCTCATTAGGCTGCCATCATGTGACTCCCATATTAAGCTCCTTAAGTCTCTCTTCATGTCTTCTGGTGCAGAGTCTGCACCATTTTAGTTGCCTTCCTCTGGACTACCTCCATCCTGTCTATGTCGTTGTGGAGACTGGGTCTCCAGAACTGCATGCAGTACTCCAGATGGGGTCTCACCAGCTGTCTGTACAGAAGGAGAACAACTTCCTGTTTTCTACTGGTGATGCTTCTCCCTATGCATCCCAGTATCCCCCAGCCATTCTTACTGCCCTCTCACATTGCTTGCCCACCTTTAGGTAATCTGATATGACTACCCCCAGGTCCCTTTCCATTTTTGCTGTTGTTAGCATCTCACCCCCCATTGTGTACTCTTCCTCTGGGATTTTGTTTCCTAGGTGAATTACTTTGCACTTCTTAGCATTGAATCTAAGCTGCCATTTGACCATTCTTCCAACCTTGGCAAGTCCCTTCTCATCCTTTCCACCCCACCTTGTGTATCAACCCTGCTGCAGATCTTTGTGTCGTCTGCAAAGAGACATACTTTTCTTTCCAGTCCCTCTGCAATGTCACCTATAAAGACATTGAAGAGGACCGGTCCTAGTACTGAACCCTGCAGTACCCCACTATTAACACCCCTTTCTTCAGAGTGGACTCTGTTTGCTATTACCCTCTGTGTCCTGTTCCCCAGCTAATTTTCTACCCAAGCTACCATATTGGGACCCACTTCAAGGCTGGCTAACTTGTATATTAATCTTTTGTGTGGGACTGTGTCAAATGCCTTGCTAAAGTCTAGGCAGGCCATGTCCACAGCCCCTCCCTGATCTACTACTTTGGTCACCCAGTCAAAGAAATCTATTAGATTCACCTGACATGACCTTCCCACTGTGAATCCATGCCGCCTTGGGTCCTGTGCCCCTCTGGCTTCTAGGTACTCAACAGTTCTTTCCTTCAGAAGTGATTCCATCTTGCTGGCCCGGTGGTGGTGAGGGTTGAGGCGCTGGAAGCCACACCTCGTGCTGCGCCGGCGACCCAGGTTTGGGAACGAGCTTGGGTTGGTTGGAGTCGGCAGGGGGAGGGAGGATTGAGCATCCCAAAGGATGCTCTCTTCCCTCTGTGGTGGGATACCAGGGGTGCAGTATGCACCTGACGTCCTAAGAGAACCGGTGGGAACATGGGCTCTCGAGGCGTTGGCAGCTCCATCTAATGGAGTCAGGGAGGGGGGATGCCTGTAGGTGCTTGAGAGGGATGGACGTCAGCACGTCACCTCTCTGGATGCTCGCCGTCCTTGCGCCGGTGTCTCAGGGGGCTGGCAAAAGAGGAGACCACAGAAAAATGGAAAAAAAAAAACCTTGGTGGTCCTAGATGATGACCGTTCCGGGCCATCCAAGACCACCAATTCCAGACAGACCCCACTGTGCAGGAGGAATAAGAGGAGAGGCAATCTAGGGGTAGATCCTGAGTTGGGGACACAGATGGTGAAGAGCGGCCCAAAGGAGTGGGCACCGAGGGTAGATAGGAGGAGATAAATAGAAATTGTGAAAAAAAAGAAGTGATTCCATAATTTTCTCTATCACTGAGGTCAAACTAACAGGTCTGTAGTTTTCTGCCTCTGCCTTGCTCACACATTTGTGAAGTGGAATAACATCTGCCCTCCTCCAGTCCTCAGGTACCACCCCATCCTCCCATGATTTGTTAAAAAGGGTAGTCAGTGGTGTCACTAGTTCTACCCTTAGTTCTTTTAGAATTCTGGGATGAATCTCATCAGGCCCCATTGCTTTGTCCACCTTCAGTTTTAAGAGTTCTTTCAGAACTCTTTCTTTGTGAATGGGCTGGTATCACCCCCTCTATCCAGAGTGTTTCTATTGTTTGGTTTAGGTACCTCCCCCTCTTCATTTGTGAATACTGAGCAAAACTATTTGTTTAGTATCTCTGCCTTTTCAGTCACCCTCTGCCTGCCCCCTGCTCTTTATTAAGCCTCACTATCCCTCCCTTGGTTTTCCTTTGTTCCCTGATGTACGTATAAAAGGTTTTATCCCTCTTCTTAACTGAGTTGTCTATCTTTTCCTTGGTTTGGGCCTTTGCTGTTCTGATTGCATTCCCCACGTCCTTCTGCTTTAACTGATACAGTTCTCTGCCCTGCTCCTTCTGTGATTCCTTGTACTTCCTGAATGCTATCTTTTTCTCCCTAACCTTCCCTGCCACCTCCTTTGAGAACCATAGTGTTTTTTACATCGTTTTGTTTTGTTTATTTGCTTCACTCACAGGCTTATTGCATCAGTGATGACAGTTTTGATTATTCCCCATTGTTCTTCCACCCCTCCTTCCTGCCCATTTGCTAGTGCATTCATTAGGCATTCACCCATTTTGGCAAAGTCAGCCCTCCTAAAGTCCAGGACCTTTGCCTTTGTATGGCTTGACTCTAATGCTGTGTTTATCGTGAACCATATTGTTTGATGGTTGCTAGTTCCCAGATGGCTACCCACTTCTAAATCTGTGATCCTCTCTCCATCTCCATTTGAGAGTACCAAGTCTAAAATTGCTCCATCCCGAGTGGGTTCCAATACTAGTTGCCTCAAGCATACCCCCTGCAGGGCATCTAGAATGACCCTGCTCTTTGATGTGGCTGTAGCAAATGCACTCCAGTTAACATCTGGCATATTCAGATCCCCCATCAACAATATCTCCCCTTTTTCTGCCATTCTAAGGATACCTTCTATCATTTCCTTGTCCATTCCTTCCCCTAAGATGGGGGTCTGTATACAACCCCTGTGTGGATTGTGGTGCAATTGCCTGTCTCCAAGTTGACCCACAGTGCTTCTTCTCCTCCTCGTTTACCCTTTTGTTCTGTTCCTTTGATTCCTTCTTTTATGTAGAGAGCTACTCCTCTTTCTCATTTACCCTCCCTGTCCCTCCTGTAGATAGTGTACAATGGTATGTTTACATCCCAGTCATGGTTCTGTGTGTACCATGTTTCTGTGACTGCACGATATCCAGATGTTCCTCTTCCATCAAGGCCACTAGTTCTGGGAGCTTGTTACCTAGACTATGGACATTGGTACTCATTACACTCCATTTTTTAATGTCTTTACCTCTTGTAGCCCCATCCCTGCTCTTACTGACTTTGCTTTCTCCATTTACCCCAGTCCTGCTCCCTACTGATCTTTCTACCTTGGTCTTTACCTCATTTAGTACCCTATTTTGTAGGGGCAGGCTGGGAATTCCCTGATGCTTATCAGTGCCTCCCCCTTGGCTAGTTTAAAAGCTTGCTAATGAAGCATTTAAACCGATCACTCAGGAGACTGGTTCCCTTCCTGGACAGATGCAGACCATCGTGCCAGTATAGGTGTAAACAGTGGGAAGTTTTAAAGGGGGGGTGGGACAGGGTAGGAATGAGAGTGGTAATTGGAGGGAGGGAGGAAGGGGAAGGGAGGAGGATCACTCTGGTGGGCAAGAGAAGGGTTGGGTAACTTCAGTAAAGTAGACTGAGTTGCACACTTGAGCAGACTTGATAGATCACTAAGGTCTTTTTCTGCTCGCAATTTTCATATGTTCTTGTGTTTGTATGTCTACCAGGAATCATTGGTAAAGAGTGTACTCAGCAGCTGAGGACAGATAAATGGAAGATTCATCGTTATTTGAGGAGGTCTTTGACAGAGAGGAGGCACTGATCCCAGAAGTTGATGGTCACTGGGAGAAGAGCCCTGTCAGAGTCCCTATGGAAAATCTTAAGGGGACCAATGAACTCTTAGTGCTGTTCCAGAGTTATTAACCCTGGAGCACCTGTGAAATTAAAACAATGTCTGGAGAAGATGGAGAGGCTGGGAGTGAAATGGGACATTGGGTCTCAAGGGCCGCTACCTGGGCTGCAGGGTTGCACAAGGGCCCTCACCCAACGGGATGACCTGACAGGACCTCCTGAATGGGGTTGTCCTACATCAGAGGAACAACCTGGTAAGTAATCATGGTGGGGTTCACCCCAGGTGGGGAAAGCAGAGCTATACAGTCACCGTAGGGCAGCCCAGCCCCCATCAGTGATGGTGTCAGCCAGCGGCTCTGTGAAAAACACCACCTCCTGGCCACCATCAGACTGATCCAGTGCTGCCTCTGACACTAGGCTAAGGGTCAAGAACTGGCTCAGAGAGAGGTTCAACCACATCATCATGGCTAATGCCTTTCTTGGTGCCAGGCTCGATGCCCAGCAGGTGGTAACCTCTGAGCCATCCCCAACCTGGGGCCATGAGTGGTGCTGGCATCAGCGATAACTCCAGGAACAACACTATCACTGGCATTGCACTCAGTGACAGGCCCAAGACCAACACCATTTCCGGCACTGCATCTGTTGCCCAAGGCTGTGGTGTCTTCCTCCTTGGCATCTCTAGCAACACAGAAGGAAAGAACCACCTCCACCTGTACAACTGGACTTAGCATGGCTGCAGTGCCAGTCCCTCCTTCAACACCGGTAATGGTTTCAGGGGGGAACCAACATCTCAGCTGGTACCACCCCACTCACCGACACCATGACTGGTAACAGGAGTCAAGGACAGGTCCTGGGAAGAGGTCCAGGGGAATCACCCAATGGCCATACCTTGGCTGTACAAGTGTGATACCTGTCTCCAAAGGTAGATGTTGGCTGACCCCACTTCATCACATGGATCTCGAGGGTACAGTGGTCCATAGAGAAGCAGGAGTTGCACTCATTCATGTTGTACTGAGTGCCAAGGCAAGTCATACAGCAATGATGCAGGTTCATTGAAATCTTCTGCCTCTCACAAGAGCGATGACGCATGATGGGGAACTGCCAGACTTTCTTGCTCTTCTGAGCCCCTTATTTTCAGTTTTCAGCATCACAGAAAATGAAGAAAAACAATAAAGAGAAATGGCACCACAAAACTACACAAGGCGGTGACTCAGTTATTAAATGGCAATGAGAAACTTGAAGTACTGTTGCTAGCATGGTGTGCTCTCTACGACAGGAAGAACAGAACTGAGGTGCATGAGGGAGCCAGTGATGGTTACTGGCTGGCAAGTGTGGCACCATGTGAGTTGCACAGGTGCTATCAGTAGCTAATGTTGGTGCCCTCCTCTGCAAAAATTTGCTCCCACCATGATCCTAATCCCTCCAGCTCCAGACTTCAATGGTTTATTCTGTAATTCAGTGGGGACTGCCAGACTCCTCCCCCTTCTCAACTACAAAAGGACCACAATCCCTCATCAGTCCCATGGATTGTTTTGCAGGTACCTTCATCCGTGTGCTGTTTTGTTCTGTTATTACTCCTTTGCTCCTCCTGTTGGCTGTTTGCTTGCTCCTTTCCTTTGTCTCTGCTGCCTGTTTCTTGCTGCCTTTCCTTGTTCCTCCACTCTACTCATGGCTTTGCTGTCCCCCCATTTCAATCCTTGTCTCACATCTTGTGATCCCCCTTCTCTGTCTTCTGTTCCCCCACTCCTGTTTGCTTTTCTTCCTGGATGACAGCTCTGCTGCCCCACATTCTATTCTCTTTTATTTCCCTGTGGCTTCACCTGCTCCTTCTGTCCTCCACCCTTTCTGCCCCTCTCTCTGCTCTGCAGCTCTGCAGTGTCTCCCTCACTCTCCCTCACCCTCTCTGCTTCCCATTTGGCCACTCTGCCTCCTGGCGTCCTGGCACTTCCTGTGTTCCTCTGTTCTACGTCCCCTCCATCCTGCATTCTGTGTGTTTACTACCACTTTGGTGTTGCCTGCATTCCTGCTCTGCTTCTCCAGTGGCTATTTCTGTCTCTTTCTCATTGCCTTTGGCTATATAACTTTAATTTGTCTTTGCTGCCTGTTTCAACCACTTAGTCGCTGGCTGTTGCTTGTTGTAGGCACTTGTCTCTCCAGGGTTCTTGGTACCTTTCTTTTCCATAGGTTTCATAAATTTCATAGGTCAGTACGAGTTTAGGAGGCCATGGCCTTTTATGAAATCACCACCTAGAAACATAGAAACATAGAATTTGATGGCAGATAAGGACCGCTTGGCCCACCTAGTCTGCCCATTCCCTACCTGATGGATAAGCTGCAGATTCTAGTTAATCAACAGCTTACTTCCTCCTACCCCAACACTAGACTTGCCTAATGCCTGTCCCATGCATTCTTGAATTCTACCACTGTTCCTGACTCCACAACCTCCTCAGGAAGGCTGTTCCATGCATCCACAACCCTCTCTGTGAAAAAATGCTTTCTAACATTACCTCTGAGCTGTCCCCCCCATCTTCAAATTGTGCCTCCTTGTTCTTGCACATCTCTTCTTCTGAAAGATTCTACCCTCTTGTACTTTGTTAATTCCCTTGAGATACTTTTTCTATCATGTCCCCCCCCTTTCCTCAAGGGTATACATGTTAAGCTGCTTTAGTCTCTCCTCATATGTCTTCTGGTGCAGACCCTGCACCATTTTGGTTGCCCTCTTCTGAACAGCCTCCACTCTGTCTTTGCAGAGATGGAGTCTCCAGAATTGTACGCAGTACTCCAGATGGGGTCTCACTAACTGTCTGTACAGATGGATAACAACTTCCTGTTTTCTACTGTTGATGCCTCTCCCTATGCATCCCAGTATCCCCCCAGTCCTCCTTACTTCCTTCTCACATTGCTTGCCCACCTTTAGGTCATCTGATATAATTACTCCTATGTCTCTTTTGATTTTTGTTGTTGTTATTAACTCACCACCCATTGTGTACTCTTCCCCTGGGTTTTTGTTTCCCAGGTGCATTACCTTGCCCTTCTTTGCATTGAATCTGAGCTGCCACCTTTATTCGATTGGCAGAAATGCTGTTTTATGTCGCCCATGTACATCTAACCGGTTTTTAAACATATTCATGTCATAACTTTCCACTATATAGTTGGGTAGTGTATTCCACATGGTGATAATTCTTTGGGTGTACCCGTTCTTCCTCTCGTGTGTCCTATTTACAGTATGTCACATTTTAGTCTTTGGTTAGGCATTCTTGTGTTGGTGGTTGCACTATGCCTTTTCAATCCTATCGTTTCCATTAGGAATTCATTTTGCATAGCATTAAAAGTCAGGCAAAGGTATCCCCTAAGGCTTCTGTACTCCATTGAGTACATGCCCAGCTGTTTCAGCCTATCTCCATATTCTAAGTGCTTCATATTATTAATTATTTTTGTGATTCGTCTTTGGACACCTTCAATCATTTTTTTCCCTCCCACAGTAGTAGGAGCACACAAAGGGGAACAAAAATCAAGGTGTGGCCTTACCAAACTGGAATACAGTGGAACTATTACCTATAGGTGCTTTTACACACAGGTTTCTGTAACAGAATGACTGTTACAGAAACAGTATACCGTTACATACCCAGTGTGTAAAATGCATCTGTTCCATTCACCTGAACTGCAATCTCTACCTTCCTCGGGTGTCCAGATGTGTTGCGTTTTGTCTGACTGTGTAAAACAGCCATTCCAGCAGCAGTACAAAAACAGCCATAGAGCACTACACTCTGTGGGGCAGCCAAAACACAAAATATTGAAAACGGAGATGGGGGTTGCCAGAATACCTTCTGTGTATAAAGGGAACCACAAATGGAACAGAGTACAATGGTGGCACACAGGTAATGGTCATTCTGTTGTATTCGCCTTTGTGTAAAAGTGCCTTTTGAGTCACAACTTTTAATATTTTAAAAAATTCATCCAGCTATGTTGTGGCATTTCTTAACTATAGCTTTTGTACGTGCATCAAATGTTAACTTATTATCAATTATTACCCCCACTTGTTCAGTTCCTGAATCCCCATTAACTTTCAGTGGTCTTCCATTCCTGTACACCTGTTTCATGTTTCTTTTCTGCTGTTCTTGTCTTCTAAACAGGAGTACCTTGTCTTGCAGCAATCCAATAATTAATTACCAGTTCTGCTGTGTCAAAGGCGTCACTCTCCCCGGACCTCCTATGACACACTCTGGTGGATGCAGTTCAGAGCCCTTCTCTTTTTCATTCAGGAAAACTTTTGCAGATGCCAGTCACAGGGATCCTGGATAAGCATTGTAATGGTAGTGCGGTGGCCTTGAGAAGCACAATACTGTGGCTGTGTATCTAGCCACAGCCTGTACTTGGAACTGGGTCCCACACTGGAGTGTTGCATGGAACGCTGGGAGTCATCTGCCCTTAGCAGTTACCTTCTTGTGACAGGCTTTCACCACAAGTCTTTTGTTTTCTTTTAGTTTCCAGTCACCATGTCTCTGCCTAAGGGTGGAACCACTGGTCCATTGGACCAAGAAGTTTCTGACACTCCCATAATTATCTGTAGGAAGGTTGTACCTAAATCCATGCACACTAATAAAGGGTGGACTGTTCCCAAACTTGTGGCCAACCTTCACAGTCTCAAAGTCTGCCTTTCTGCTACTGCCAAAAAACAGGAACTGTTTAACCTTTACATAGCTACTATTTCTGCTAATCCTGTATCAGCCACCACCACACCCGTTGCATCTCAGACTCCTGATCAAACTTCTGCTTTCTCCCAGTTTTCAGAACTACATGATTTGCTGCTTTAAATCAACTTGTCAGTTTTAAACCTAGATACCACAGCTGTCTTAAAATCCAGACCATCCATATCTCAAGAAATGTAACCTGCTTCTGCTCCCCTACTCGTTCTGGGAGCTCTTTCAGCTTCACTACCGGTCATTACTGCATCATTGGCACCTTCATTTCTGACTATTCCTCCATCATCTGGTCCATCTATGAGTTCTCATGTCTCCAGACAAACTACATCCATCTCAGGTACTACTCCCATACCTCAGACTCAATTACTGACTACTGCTCCTCCTACCCATCTGGTTCCAGATCATATCAGAAGGGACATTATTGAAGGAAAAGACATTGATCTTGTGGCCCTTCTTATATTGTTTCATGAAACTATAGAAAACAGGATTGTGTCCTGCTATGATGTATCCATAGTACTAAAGGCTAAAGATCCATGGCTACTAAGGAAATTAACAGGAGCAGAATTCACTACTGTCTTTTCTATTTACTGTGAAATTATTTGTGAGGTATTTTCCTCCACGCATGAAGAACTTGACTTCTACCTCTAGCTTGTTATCGATCTGGCAGTTCAATATGGTGGCACTCATTTCTATGACTGTCACAAATCCTTTTTGGCTAGAGTGCCTGCTTACCTATCAAAGTTCAAATTGTGTATTTATTGGGCTTCTGTCGACAATGGGTTGTTTTACAATCATTTTGCTGTGCAACGAGCACTGATGTGTGCAATCTGTGGCTCCTTCTCTCATTTGACTGCATTGTATCTTTTAGTCATTACTGATACTCGGTCATCAGCTACTTCCACTTCAACTCACCCATCCACTTCACAACATGTCTTCTATGCACCAGAAAATCTCTTGGATGAATGGGGACATCAAATAGCCCTCTCTGTCAGGAAAGCGGTATGTAATAATTTCAATGAAACTGCCTGCTTTGCACCATCTTGTACTCTTCTACATATTTATAGTCACTGTGGAGAAGCTCACTCAAAACTGGTTTGTCACCAAAAATCAAATGTCGCATATGCTCCAGGTCACAAATGATAGTCCACCCATCCCTCGATACCAGTAAACATTTCTCTTTTGCAGGGGTTTTTATCAACCCAGCCATCTTAGTCTCTTGTGCAATTCCTTATTTCAGGCCTATCCTATGGATTTCATACAGGTCTTCATGCACTTCCTACCATATCCATTCAATGCCGCAGTCTCAGATCTGCTACAGCTGAGCCTCAAGCTGTGGATTCCTTACTGGCAAAAGTATTGTCTAAAGGTTTTAACATTGGTCCCTTTGCAGCTCCCCCTTTCCAACTTTCTGAATAAGTGTTATAGGTACAGCCACCTGAAAGTGTTCAGGAAAGAAATATTTGAAGATTGACCTTTCAGGTCCTCATTTCACAAGAGATCCAAACATCAATTCCCTCATTCCTTCTGAAGATTATTCACTTTCCTATTCTAATCGATGATGCTATGAAATTAATTAAACTCGCTAGACATAGTGCTTGGTTAACAAAAGCAAATATAATAGGCTCCTTCAAATTGTTGCGTATTCATCCTTTACTGTGGCACATTTATGGGATCTCTTGGAGAAACCAGTACTGCCTTGCTGTACTCCTAGCTTTTGGATGTAAAAGTAGTTCAAGTCTCTTTGATACTTTCTCTAGTTCTTTGTGTTGGATTCTACTGAATGAAGCACCCATCACCAACAATGCTCCCGAGGGCTGCAGATGAGAATTGCTGATAGCCTCATAATAAGCTGAAGAGTTGCTAAATGGGAGGCAGTATAGCGCAGTGGTCTAAGGCTCTGAGCTGCAAATCTGGTGACATCCGGCAGACCAGACCTGGGTTTGAATCCCACAGCTTCCACTTGCATACTGTGTGACCCTGAGCAAGTCACTTAACCTCCTTGTGCTCCCAGGTCGCTCCTGTAAAAAAGCTTTCAGCTTAGTGTGCTATACCTGGATAAACAACTAAATAAAAAAAAAATTGCAGGACAGACAGGAGCATGCCCAGCATTCTGTGTTCTTTTAAAGACTGTGTCCTGTTGTAGTTGCTGACTGTGAACTGCTGCTCATTGAACTGTATTACTCACAGCTGGTGAGGGAGTGTGGCAGTGGGCCAAGTACTGCGAGTTGTACAGAGGGGTTGGGACACTGCAAGAACTATAAAGCCAGTGCTGCCTGACCTGTCTAAGAAGCACCCAGCACCAACAATGCTTCCAAGGCCTGCAGGTGAGAGCTGCTGATAGCTTCGTAGTAAACTGAAGGGTTGCTGAATTATAGAACTAACAGGAGTGTGCCCAGCATTCTGTGTTCTTTTAAAGACTGTGTCCTGTTGTAGTTGCTGATTGTGAACTGCTGCTCCTTGAACTGTATTACTCACAGCCAGTGAGGGGGCTTGGCGGTGGGCCAAACACTGTGAGTTGTACTGGGGGGTGGGGCACTGAACTATACACCTGTGCCAACTGACGGTGTATGCGAAATGGCGCGAGCGCCAGTTGAGATAAAAATTCAAAAGGGCAGCAGCCTCAAATGGTAATTGAGTTGTTGCTATTTTAGGTTTATTTTAACTTTAGCTCTTTTAATGGGGCCTTTACTGTAAACACTGATTTTTTTTCTTAGCATTGGGATAATTATCATGGGAGGTAGAGAGTGAGATCGTTTAAGAAGGGACCTTCAGTTGAATAGTTTAGATTTGGCCCATCTTAGTACGTGCACCGATAGTAACACAGTTCCCTTGTGTTGCAAAATGTTATCAATATATGTCTATTCTTGTAGACGTAATTATTATCTACAAACTCAAATAATAGATATGGTCAGATGTTATTCTCTAACTACAGGTTCGGGTGGATTTTTGGGTTATGAGATTCGGAAGTTAGGCGTTTTTACTTACCCTTTGTGTAAGTCAGGAATGGGAGTTTTATCCAGAATTTGTATTTTAATGAGCTTACTACAAAGTGGGGTTATTTGTCCAAATCCAGGCCCACTTGATCACAATTTAAAAGACAGGAAGGGTATTTTGTTTATACATTCTAATGTTAGGAGTATTCTCCCTAAAATGGACCTAATTAAAGATTGCACTGTGGATTATGAACTGGAATTCATGATTTTCACAGAGACTTGGTTAAATGAAAGACAGAAGGATGCCTTGTTAGCAGTTCAAGGATTTAATTTGATGAGGGAAGATCAGAATAAAAGAGGGGGTGGTATTTTAATATGTTATTCAGAGAAATTTGTTTCAAAACAACTCTTTTTGAATATTGACCCTAACGGTTGTGAACATTTGGCTTTGGAAATTAAACTACATACTGGGAAGTCCCTTCTATTATTTGGAGGGTATAGACCACGTCATTTCCCTATGCAGTCCTTATTGTCCATTTATGATGTTCTATTCCCATATTCCTTAACCCATGAATTACTTGTTATAAGGGATTTTAATGCCGATTGGTTGAATTTGACTAAATCTAAAAAAAATATTAGAACAATTGCCCTGGCTTTAGGTCTGGTCCAGCTGTTGGAGGAACCTAGCTGTTTAAATCTTAACAATCTTAAGGGCTCCTCTTTGATTAATTTAATTTTAACAAGTTGCCCTTATCATTATACTGCATCTGGGGTCTCAGCTAATCTTTTTAGTGACCACAATGTGGTGTACTGTATAAGGGAACAAAAGGCCCTTCTAGATTTGTGAGATTTAGATTATTTAAAGATTTTGACTACTTAGCTTTTATTTCAGACTGTGAAAGCCTAAATTGGGATTGACTTAAGTTAATACTAGCTATTGACTTGGGCTAGGAGTATTTTATAGGTGAAACAATGAGAGTGTGTAACAAACATATGCCAATAAAATCTAAAAAGGTTAAAATAAAATCAGCTGCTTGGTTTACCCCCAAATTAATGAAAATGAAATGAGATAAACATAAAGCATGGGAAAAAGCACGGCCTACTGGGATCATAGAGGACTGACAATACTATAGGAAACTCAGGAATATTTATGTGGCTGGGGAAAGGGAAACTAAAAGAATTTTTTATAGAACAAAAACCTTGGAGTCTGCAGGGAACCACACAACATTTTGGTCCACCATTAAAGATTTAAATGGCCAGTCAAGGCTTAATGCAACTATTCAGCTTTCACCTGAAGAAAAGTGTGGCCAAGGTAGTCCTCTTTCTCATAGATTTAATACATTTTTTCGTTGAATCAGGAAATTTCTTTGGAGATCTGATACAGCCCCTACAGAACCCTTGGTATATTGATAAGGAAGGTCCCTCCCAGTTTTCCTTTAGAAAAATTGAACAATTTGAAGTCCTTAAAATGTTGCTAGATCTAAAAACTAGTGGGAGTTGTGGCACACATGGTTTAACTTCAACTGTGTTAAAATACTCTGCCTTTCAAATAGTTGAACCACTCACATATTTATTTAATTGGTTAATTTCTTCAAGTAAACCTTTACAGGCTTGGAGGTTGGCCAGGGTTGCCCCAATTTTTAAGGGAATCAGCCTGGTTGCCCATTCAAGTATAGGCCAATTTCTTTGCTCCCTCTTGTAAGTAAGGTACTAGAAAGACTATTAGCTAGGCAACTTGTAGAGTAATTTCAGATACAGGTTGTATTTGATCCATACCAATCTGGTTTTTGTAAACTTCATGGAATGGTGGTCTCCATGTCGAGGGTCTTGGATGACATCAGTAAGGCAAATGATGATCAATGTTTTACTGGGGCTATTTTAATCAATCTCTCCAAGGCCTTTGACATGGTTGACCACCAAATATTATTACAAAGGCTTTACAGAGTAGGTTTGCATAGGTAGGTGCTAAACTGGTTCTGTTCCTACTTAAGTTATAGATATCAAATGACAGCAATGAATGGCGCTGAGTCTGCCTGACTGCCTGTAGTTAGAGGTGTGCCCCAGAGTTCTGTTCTGGGCCCCCATCTTGTTTTGATTTATTTAAAAGATCTGGGTAAAAGTGATAGAGAGGAGGCTATTTATGGGTGAGGGACTTCACTTGACAAGAGAGGGGGTTAGTGCGCTTGCACAAAAGTTTGATGTCTACATTAGCACTCTAGGATGACTAGCACCAAATGTTGGATGCCAAGGGAGGATAAACAGATTACTAATACAAGGGGCAATCAAAGAGGACTTTAGTGATGGTAAAGAGAAAGTGGGAGGGAATGGGAATAAAGTGGGAGGCTGGTGGGAGGACGGCTAATAATAGGGACTTTCTGCAATGGGGGGATAAGGAGCACCAAGGAGGATAGCTGAATGGGTGGATCAGCAGTATGGAGAGTCATGAGCACAAATGCTAGAAGACTAGGGAACAAGGTCCCTGATCTAATGGTAGTCATGGCTGAAGTGGACCTAGACATCATAGCAATAACGGAGATGTGGGGCTATGAGGGCCAGGAGTGGGACATGGTAGTACTGGAGTATGTTCTATTTAGGAGAACAGGGTGGGCAGGAAAGGGGAAGGTGGCACTATATGTTAGATATCACATAACATCTACAGAAGTACTGGGCAATTGGGGGGGTGAAGCTCTTTGGGTCTCCCTGGAGACAGAAAAAGGGGACGTCATCTGTACCGGGGTAATATATAGACCACCATTGCAGGAGGGGAAGGTAGATGATGCCATGAAGTTTGAAATATAGAGAATGGAAAACAAAGAGGAGGTGCTGCTCATGAGTGATTTCAATATGCAGGATTCTGATTGGAGCACCCCAACAGTGGCCTTGGTCAGAAGCAGGGATATTATAGACTCTCTACAGGGGGCACTCATGAGACAGCTAGTTAGGGAACCCACTAGAGAGGGAGTGATACTTGATCTGATTTTAACCAATGGAGACAGGGTTGAGGGGTTATCAGTGGGTGAGAGTCTTGGGGTAAATGAACATAATACCATCTGGTTTATGGTAAATCTGCAGCAGTGGGGAGACAGTCTAAGGTGAAGGTCCTAGACTTTAGGCAAGTGGACTTTATGAAGATGAGTGACGGTATTCAAAGAGCACCTGCAGGAGTAGGAGACCTGGTAGGCATGTAGGAAAAATGGTCAACAACAAGAGAGGCCATAGTACAGGCCACAACCCTCTGTGTTAGACAAGTTGGCAAGAATAGAAGAAACCGGAAGCTGCTATGGTTTAGCAGGGAGCTAGCTGATAAGATCTGGGTAAATAGAGCTTCATTCAGAAAGTACAAACAGATGCAGGGTGAGGAGGATAGGGCCTTGTACCAGGGAAAGCAAAGAGAGGTGGGAATAGAGGTTAGGAAAGCAAAGGCAAAGATGGAAGAGAAAATTGCTAACTCAGTCAAGGAGATGGATAAGACTTTTTACCATTATGTGAGTGAGTGAAGGAAGTCGGGGGGGATAGTTAGACTGAGGGTGAAGGGAGGAGATGGTGGAGGGGGACCAGGAGAAGGCAGACATGCTAAATAACTATTTCTGTTCTGTATTCATGGTGGGGGGGGACAAGTTCAGGGAGAAAAGGATGTTAGGTGAAGGGGTGGACACCAGTCCATTCCAGACAGAGGAAGTCCTGAAAGAGTTGGCAGGGTTGAGGGTAGACAAAGCCATGATACCAGACAAGGTACACCCCAGGGGATTGAGCGAGCTAAGGGAGGTACTAGCAGAACCCCTAACTAGCCTTTTCAATACTTCTTTAGTGGCAGGGATGGTTCCTGAAGACTGGAAAAGGGCAAACATGGTACCTTTCCACAAGGGCAGTAGTAAAGAGGAGATCAGTATCTATAGTCCGATTAACCTTACATAGGTGGTAGGGAAGCTGATGGAGAAACTGTTAAAGTCAAGGATTATAAGCTATCTGGAAGCAAATGGCCTACAAGACCATCGTCAACATGGGTTCACAGAAGGGAAGTCATGTCAAATTAACTCGATTGAGTTCTTTATTTGGGTGACCAGGGTAATTGATCGGGGGGGGGAGTGGATGTGGCGTACCTAGACTTTAGCAAGGTGTCTGACACCATGCCGCACAGAAGACTTCTGCACAAGATGAGGTGCCTAGGGCTGGGGCTGGTGGTGGTGAGTTGGGTGAAAAATTGGTTGGAGGGGAGAAGGCAAAGGGTAATTGTAAATGGGATATCATCAAGGGAGAGAAGGGTGACTAGTGGGGTGCTGCAGGGGTTGGTATTGGGACCAATCTTATTCAACATCTTTATAGGGGACATTGTGTAGGGACTGCAGGGCAAGGTATGTATATTCACAGATGATACTAAGATCATCAATAGAGTGGACACCTTGGAGGGGGTAGATAAAATGTGTAGAGTTCTGCGCAAACTGGAGGAGTGGTCAAAAGAGTTGCAGTTGTGCTTTATTACAAAGAAGTGCAAAGTTGTGCACTTGGGGTACAAAAATCAGAGGGTGGAGTACAGGATGGGGGGATGGATGCTTAAGGCTATAGAGCAGGAGAGGGACTTAGCATAATCATCTCCCAGGATCTCAAGGTGGAGAAACAATGTGAGAAGGCAGTGGCGAGAGCCAGTAAAATACTGGGATGCATTGGTAGAGGGATCATGAGCAGGAAAAGGGAGGTGGTCATACCCTTGTACAAGAAGTTGGTGAGACCACACCTGAAATATGGGGTCTGGTTCTGGAGGCCATACCTCAGGAAGGACATGGATAGGGTGGAGAGGGTCCAGAGGAAGGCAACAAAAATGGTGTGGAGTCTTAGCCATCTGTCATATGAAGATAGGCTGAAGAACCTAAACATGTACTCCCTAGAACAGAGAAGGGGAAAGGGGGGACATGATTGAGACTGCCAAGTACCTCAGGGGTGTAAACAGAGTACCAAGCATCTTCCAGTTGAAAAAGCATTCAAGAACTAGGGGGCATGACATGCAGATAATAATAATAATAATAATAATAATAATAATAATAATAATAATAATCATCTTTATTTATAAAGCGCCTTTCCAGGAGATCAAGGCGCTGAACATATAATATAAACACATATAAAAATAACACCTTTTAACATTCCATAAAATCCAATCAAAATAAGTTACTCCCATAATACAATTTTCAACAGCAGCTTAACATTAATAACCCAAACTATCAACTGGCAGTGTCAGGGAAAGCTAAACTAAGTAAATAGGTCATGAGGGATGACTTAAAACTTTGGATGGTCAGGCAATTCCTCACCCGACGAGGTAGAGAATTCCATAGGGTAGTAGCTGCATAAGCAAAGGAATGAGCCCCGGATGTCTTTAAGCATATCCTGGGAATCTCTAGCAATCCCTCATCGGTTTATCAGAGTGATCGGAAGGGGCAGTAGGGACAAAGAAGATCTTTCAGGTAGTGAGCTCCTTGTTTGTGTAGGGTTTTATAGGTCAGCAAACTGACATTGAAGGTGATCCCCCACTGTACAGGCAGCCAGTGCAATCCGTGGCGCACAGGTATAATGTGACTGGTCCTAGAAGTACCAGTCACAAGCCTGGCCACCACATTCTGCACCAGCTGCAAGCAGCAGATATCAGTCCCCAGGAGCCCTAGCTACAGGGCATTGCAGTAGTCAAGGCAAGAGATCACAAAGGTGTGGACCAAGGTAGAAAGATCATTGGGAGGAACCAGGTGCTTCACCTGGGCAATATTCCTTAGGTGGAAAAATGAGGTCTTGACAACTGCTGACACCTGAGATTTCAGGGTCAGCGCATCATCAGAAATAATGCCCAGGTTATGCACCTGATGTGAGGCAGCCAGCTGAGTATCCCCGAGCCAAAGCCCAGATGACTTTCCAGCCAACATACCTGCCACTCAATGATCTGGGTCCACCACCAACACCTCAGTCTTATCTGGATTAAGCCTCAGCCAACTGGCACTCATCCAGTCCTGGATCTCAGAGAGACAGTTGTTAAATACCAAGATCACATCTCCCTGCCTGCGTACAAAGGACAGGTACAGCTGAGTATCATATGCATAGCAGTGAAAACTCAAGCCATACCACCTAACAATGTCTCTCAATGGCAGCATATACACTGCAAACAACATGGGTGCCAAAATGGAGCCCTGCAGAACCCCACAGGATAGGGGAGAGTGTCAGAGGACTAAATCCCAGTGACCACCCTCTGAGTCCTACCTTGGAGGAAAGATCTAAACCATCTGAGGACTGTACCAGACAGTCCACAGATGAACCACAGGTGCTCCAATAGCACACTATGGTCCACAGTGTCAAATGCCATGGAGAGATCAAGGAGGACCAAGATGCAACAGATCCTCCAATCTCTCGCTATTAGGGGATCATTTAGCACCCAGACAAGAGCAGTCTTGGTACTATGCCTCTTCCTAAATCCGGACTAGAGAGAATCATAGGCATCATGAGTCGTAAGATTGTCATCCTGCTGCAGCATAACCACCTTCTCAATAACCTTTCCCAGAAAGGGCAGGTTAGAGACAGATCTGTAGTTAGCGGGACAATCCGGGTCAAGGGAGGGTTTTTTCAGGAGTGGTCCTATGACCACCACCTTCAGGGGATCGGGAAAGATCCCCTCTCCAATGAACTCCAGACTATCTCTGCAATGATTGGACCAATCACATCCATGCAACCCATTAGGAGTTGCATGGGGCCTGGATCCAAACTACAGTTGGTTGGCCACAAGGTCTGGATGACCCTCATGATGTCAAGGAATTCCGGCCAGCTAAAGTCCATCCAAACAAACCTGGTGCTTGTGTCTTCCTGCTGATCACCGCAACACCCCTTAGAGGTGGCATGGCTGATCTTGGACCTGATGGTGTCAACCTTGTCTGCAAACAAGTGAGCAAACTCATCACACTTCTCTTGTGAAAAGGCTCCAACAGACTGGATACAGATTGGATTGCACAATCTGTCCACAGTCCAGAAGAGCTGAGCTGGTCGATTTTGTGCAGCGGCAATCTCCCTGGATAGGAATTCTGCCTTCTTATGGGTGATTGTCGATTGATAGATTATATAATGTTCCATCAATCTAAGCTTGTTGCCCTTCAGGCCTGATTTCTGACAGGCCCTCTCTAGCCTTCGCCCCACTTTCCTTAACTCCTTCAAGGTCCCATCAAACCATGGGGACCTTGGATGGAGGGTGAGGGGGCGAACACAAACAGGAGCAATAGAATCCAGGGCCTCCATTACTGCCATATTATAGGCAAGCACCAGGTCTCCTGGATCCATGCACTCCCTCGGTACATTCAATAGGTCCAGCACCGCCATTAGGCCATCTGGGGTCACACCCCTCAAAGGGCGGTACTGGACCATCTACATAGGGGCAGGCCTATTAGGCGGTGCCACAAAACTGAGCCCTATGGTGTGATGGTCAGAGCATCTGACTGGTTCCACCACCAAGTCAGACTCTCCATCCCCAGGAGTAACACCAGGTCCAATGAGTGACCTCTAATGTGGGCTGTGGAGGTAACAACCTGTATGAGACCCAACAAAGTCATTAGTTGGAGGAAGTCACAACCAAATTGTGAGAATTCATCATCATCCCAGGCATTGAAGTCCTCCAAATACCACATCGACAATGAAATCTGTGACTTCCTGCAGGAACTCTTTCCCATCTGTAGGTGGACGCTAGATGAGGTGTATACTGCACCCCACACCCACACCCATGATACACTCAAAGAATCAGGTGGACCCCACTGGCACCTCCATAAGGCCCAGTTCTGATCTAAAACAGATGGCTACACCCCCTCTCCTATGATCCATTCTCAGACAGTGTATCACCGAGTACCTGGACAGAACAGCTGAAGCCAATACTGGGCCAGCATTCTCGTCCAGCCAGGTTTCAGTGATGCACGCCATGTCAGATGTCCCAGCAAGATCTGCTATAATAATAGTCTTGTTTTGAACAGACCTGGCATTGCATAACTCCGTCCGAGTAGGATGAGTATTCAAGGGAGATCGTGCCACCTGACTGCATTCAACAGAACCCTTGGGTATGGGAATCAGACAGGGAAAACCCCTATTCTGATCCCATTCTGATCCCATTTTGCTCCAGGGCATCGCCTTTCCCCACTACCTATCCGACTGCCCCTTTCCATTCTTCCCCAGGCCCAGCTCCCCTCCCCCTCTTCCTTTTCCTAGCTATCCCAAAGGCACATCTGCTGTATGTCTCAGCTGACAGAGCGGGATGGTTAAAAGGGTGAAGATCCTTGGGTCTGAAGGGGGAATAGCACATGACTGTCTTACTACCCTCCCAACATGTTTCATATAGCAGAGACAGTAACACAATCAATCCAATCACACACACACACTCACACACACACACACACACACACACACACACACACACACACACACACACACACTCAAACAATACTCTAACACTGTAACAACCCACCTACTCAATCCTTAAACCATCAATAACAATAACCACTAATACTCACACTTCTCAAACGCACCCTTATACACTCTCAACCAACACAATTACACACCATACATCAAAATTGTCAATACTCGAAAAAGACAATAGTAATCTCCACCACCCACAATGTACACCATAAAATAACAAACATTTATAACAGCATCAATACAATTAAATTTAAAAATTGAATATATGTATTTAAATCAATATATTTAGATATATATTTAGATCGAACCCAGTCTACAAATAGTTTTTAGAAAATAGACATTGGAGTTCCCACCTCCTTGGGCTAATGAATGTCCATATCCAGTCTTTTACTACTCTCACTCCACAAAAGTTCAGGAATTCAGTTATTTATAAATAAAACAAAAAATTAGCAGCTGAACCTAGGAGCTCCCACCTCCTAGGGCTTATAGATGTTAGTCTCCAGTTATTTAAGGACTCTCACTCCATAAAGTTCCAAGGATAAATTAAAACACTGCCCGACATTAAAGCATTTTCTGATTAATTACTATTAAGTTTGACACAAACGCCAACTACAATTACTTGCAGAGTAGTGAAGAGTGTTTTCCAGATTAGATAATCTTGTCGCAAGTTCAAGTCCTGTAGAATATTTCACTGGAGCCTTCAGTCCTGGTCCTTCTTTACCCCACAGAGCCAAATGAAGTCCCCAATGGTCCTGACAGAAGCCAAGAGCACAGAGTAAACTCACCCGCTAGGCCCTGCAGGATCAGAGCCAAATAGCCAGATATGCTCCACAAAGCTCTTTAACCTCCTAGGACTGAGGAAGACCGCCCCCCGACTCCAGCCCTATCTCAGGACCCAACCACTGTTGCAGCTGCCCATCGACAACTGCACAGTAGAACAGAGCAATGCTGCCTCAGTTGCCCTCCAGCAGCAACACTGCAGAGTACAACTGGGTAAGGACCAGAACCAGGAAGGAGATCCCTCACTCACTACTCAACCAAAAGAGCTCGAGACCCGGTCTCCAACATTGATCTCCAGACCTCTATCTTCAATTTCCAGCTGCAGGCTCCAACCTCGGGATTCAATCCAAGAAACTCCACAGACACTCTCCCCAGGTTCCCTCACGCAAGCAGGTAACAGGTCAGATAATAATAATTCTGTACCATAAGCAAATGGGCAGCAAACAGACCAAAACAGATTATAAGCAGATGACTTCTGCTTAAACTTGTGATTTCACTGATTTCAGTCAGCTCCAAACACTAGGTTCAGTCTAACAATATTAGCGGAACTAGAGGTAGCGGGCAACAAGCAAGCAATTCAAATGGCAAAAATATCCAACTACTGCTATCGCTACACTAACGCTTAAATTAATTGAATTTACTTTACAACACTGACAAAGTAAAATAAAAACAAATAAAAACTTAACTCTGTCTTTGCTCTGGCTCTGCTCTCCCAGTGGTCATCCCAGCATGGCTGCCATCTTAGATAGAAGGGGGAAGGTTCAGGAGTAACACTAGAAAGTACTATTTCACAGAGGGGTGAAATAGACTCTCTGGGGAGGTGGTGGGGGCAAAGACAGTGACAGGATTCAAGAATGTCTGGGCCAGGCATAGTGGGATTCTGGTAAAATGGGGAAGAATAATCAGATAAAATCATAGCTGACTGTCTAGCACATAGATAGTACACTGGAACAGACTCTGTGGGCCTTGAGGTCCTTTTCTGCTGACAAATTTAATGTTTTTATGACTCTATGTACCATTTATATCCTGATGACACAATCATTTACATTTCTCGATCATCAGTGTATGAGATTCATAACACACTCCAGAGCAGTTTTGATGGACTCCATGCTTTTTTCACTAATTCAGAATTGAAACGTAATACCACCAAGACTAAATCTAAGTTATTTGGACCTGTTACTAAACTGAAGAATTGTGAGAAGTTATTGGCACTGGATAATAGTGAAACTGCTCTGGAGTGTGTTAAATCACATAAATACTTGGGTTTCTGGTTAGAACAATTGGGTTCAGGGAATAAACTTGTTGATAAACTGATTTCCCAAGTTAGTAAGAGGGTAGGATTACTATATAAGAACCAGTATTGTTTGGACTCTGTAACTCTAAAAACTATAGTTCAGGTACAGATCCTCCCACTGATCAATTATGCAGATGTACTGTATGATAATGTGTCTAAGGATAGGCTACATAAACTGGATGTATTATGCAATAGATTAGCCAGGCTAATCCTTAAATGTCCAAAGAATGTCTACCATTGTGAACTGTATTTGAAACGGGGCTGGATTTCCCTAACTAAGAGAAGGGAACTACATAAATGCATCTTTGTTAATAACAGTGGATTGGGCCTTGTTCCTAACTTTTTAAGTAATAGGCTGTTCATTAGAAACATTGACTCTTCTCTGAGAAATTCTCATTTACAGGAATTATTGGTACCCTGTACCAAAACTAAAAGATCTATGTATTTTTCAGTCAATTTTAACCAAGTTACTGGAATAAACTTCCACCTGAATTTAGAAAGCTACATGCAAAACCACCATCAGTCTCAGTTTTGAAACAAAGTTTAATATCTATCCTAAAGATTTGTACCTGTTTTGATTAAGTGTCTTTTAATTATTTAATTTGATATGTTATTGTATATTTTGTATGGTTGTATGTATTGTATCTGTAAAGGTCACCATTATGAATGATCTTATGCTCACTGGGCTCTATTCACGAAAGGTGCGGAGGGGCTACACGCCACATAACCCCGGTGCATAGCCCACCCACACCTGGCCATGCACACTGTGCATACTGTGCACCATGCACAAACCCATTATGCCCCCTCCACACAGCTGAAACCCTGGCTGAATGCACAGGTTCATGTGGGGGTGGGCCGGGGTCTGTGTCTGCACTGCACCATTCATGATGGTGCAGGTGCTCTTGCGGGGGTGAGGGCTGTGCCTTCTGCAGGCAGCCGTAAATGTTATGTGCCACCCCCAGGATGCTGCCACTGGTTACAACAGGGATGGCAGGGGTCGATGGACCCCCCACCGAGGTGGCCTCTGCCATTGGGGCACATTGGGAGGGCTGGGGCAGTCATCTGGGAGATATCGCCCCCTGCTATTTGTGCATTTGTGCTGGCTGCCAACATGATGCCCCACTGGCACAGGAGATCCACCAAGGGACCCAGGATGGGCAGCTGATTGGCTGCATGCCTGGGTCCACAGCTCCACACTGGACCACTCCTCCAAACCTGCGCATCATGGGGGGTGGGGCCATGGACGGGCGCCGTGCATTGGCCGGTGTTCAAGAATACAGCTGATGTGTGGAACTCCCGAGGGTGCAAACTGCACGGGGGGGTAACATGCCTTTTGCACTTACCCCACCTGCATTCATGAATAGCCACCAATGGTTCTAACCTTAAATAAAACAAAGAAAACAATGTCTTTCAACATCTATTTGTCTTGCATCTTTTGGATGATTCTTTCTCATCAACACCCCAGAGTCTCCTCTTGTCTCAAGCATCACCTGCCTTCGATGCTTATTCTTGGCACTTAAAATTCCTTTGGCAGACAACAGAACAGAAGGATCATTTCATACATTAGAGTTCCTAGGTATTGAATCAGACACCTTAAAAATACAAGCCTGCCTTCCTAAGGAGAAATTACAGAGAATTGTGAATCTAATTTCACTCTTTTCTACAAAATGATCCTATACAAAATGAGAACACCATTCTCTGTTGGGTTATCTCACTTTTGGTATGAGAATCATTCTACAGGGCCAGAGTTTCACATTCTACCTACTCACTCTACCTGTCAGTTACACCTTGGGCCATCATATAACCCTAACTGTTGCAGCTGATCAGAACTAGCTATGTGGTCTCACATAGATGTCTTCCAAAAATTATTTTGTAAAATTATTCTATACAGGCTTCAGCATTGGATAAATGAAAAAATATAATATTGTAAGTGGATCACAGAATGGATTTAGAACTGGAAGATCTATGATTCAACACTGTTACATACTTTTCCACCTGATTTGGAAATACATAAACATCAAAAAGAGTAAACTTTATTGTTTCTTTGTTGATCTATCGGCAGCATTCGATAGTATTAGTTAAACTTTTTTATGGCAAAAATTAGAAAACTATAACATTGACCCATAATTAAAGAATATTCTTATTAGACTACACCAAGATACCTGGATTAAAGTACAGTATGACCAATTTGCTCATAGGACTTCTACTATACACACCAACCTCAGCGAATGGCAGGGCTGCCTTCTTGAACCTACATTATTCAGACTCTATATAAATTCTATACTAGGGGGTTTGGAACATTCAATCTTCCACTGTCCCATAGTGTCTGGAAACAAAATATTGTGGCTCGCTTATATGTACTATATAGTCTTGATATCTACTTCCCTTTTAGGTTTACAAAGAAAGTTAAATTGTTTCATAGAACTATGTAAGGCAAATTGCCTATCTATCAATAAAGTGAAAACTAAAATGGTTATTTTTGGCAATAAATCTAGATCTCCTCCAAAGATATCTATTGGTAATGAAAAGTTCGTAACTGATATATTTTATGACTATCTGGGAGTAAGGTACACCCAAAATTTCAAATGGAATGGGCATCTTTTCATCTCCAAACTAAACTAAGAACAGCCTCCAATGCGTTTAAAATATTTAATGCAAAGTTATGCAAAAGTTCAGTCAGAGGGTTACTCATGACTTTAAATGATAAAATCCAAACCAGTGCCCTTTATACAGCAGAAATCTGGGCAACTACAGATTTAAAAAGTTTAGAAACTGTCATGAACAAATTATACTGCAGTATTCTGATGGTCCCCCAATCCATCCCTCCCGAAATACTGAGACTTGAATTGGGCCAACATTCAATAGAGACATTAGTCTTGGAGAGGTGCTTAATTTTTATGTTAAGTCTCTTCCCTCTACCTGAAACATGCATACCAAGATGCTGTTTGGAAGAAGAAATAACTTACTTAACTCAAGGATTTATACTTCCATCAATTCAATTAATAAAAAAGAGCTACTTCCGCTTGGTTTGGGTAATTTAATCTATGAAATGTATACCAAATCAAGAATGGATATTGTTCAATTAATAAAAGAGTCAGAGACACTGCAATTGCTACAGATTTTGCTAGAGTAAATACTTTAAAACATTTCAGATGGTATAAAGTGATGAAGAAAATACATCAGTTAGAACCATATTTGTCTTGCATGTCTAACCCACAATCTAGACATTTAATAACAAGGTTTAGCACAATTTATATACATTCAACAAAAAAGATCTGGAATTCAGAGTCAATATTGTAGATGTGGCTACTATTGTGAGGATGACTTGAAACATATATTGCTACAGTATCGTGCCCCACTATATTCAAAATGAAGAAAAGACTGGATAGGGGAAATAGTGGGTAGTCTTGGTTTCCCCCCGACTAAACAGTTATGTTTCTTTGTACATTCACTAACAGCAGAATCTTGTATAAACTTGCTGGATTCGTCACAACAACTCACCTATAATGCATGGTAGAACATTAGCAGTAAAAATCCATCATTTTAAAGGGTCATTGTACTCTCGATGTGACGTCACGATGTTGTTATACCATAGGGTATGTCACATTGATGGTACAACAATAACATGGAATGCATTAGCGCCTGCACGTTACGCGGTCCTCAGGTATCCCTCAACTAGCTGCAGCAGTGAGAGCTGGGCCCAGAAGAGAGCGGCGGTGACTAAAATAAATTTAAAAGTAAGGAACCTGCGTGTCTTTTTGTGGTATTTATGTGGACCATACACTATAAAATAAATGTATGGTCCTCTGTCAGCAACAAAGCGTGTGCAAGATGACTGAAACCTCTCGAGCTTTGATCTTGAGGTTTAAATGGACACCATGGCAACCTGTCGATGGCATATGCTCTTGGTAATGCTAGAAGACCATACATTATACTCTACAGTATGCAATCTGGAAATATGTAGGGTTGATATAAATAACCTTTTGATATATTTGTTGAATGTACTCTATATAAAGATTATCAAGCCATTTAGTACACATAACCGACCTCTGCAGTTTCAGAATGGATGTAGTATGGATCTGGATTTCTGCTTGACAAAAATGTTAGGGGCATTTTCCCAGATATGAATCTTATTATATGCTATATATTCTTTTTAAAATGAAACATTGGTATTGTAATGCTTGAATCCTATATAAAATGATCAATGAATTTTTAATGCATTGTATTACTCTGTGTATTTATTGTAACAATATTTTGTAAAGGCTTTTAGCCGATCAATAAAAGATACTTGAACTTGAACTCTCCATCATGTTATTGGGACTATTCCATGAGTCAGAGGAGATGGATTCCATTACAACTCACTTTGTATTTTTGGCTCTTTAGTTATAACTTTTCTTTTAGCTGCAAGGCTATTCTTCTGGCACCTCTACTAAGGATGGGAAAACAGAGAAGAGACAAGCCATGGTATGGTATCACAACAGCTGCACAAGCACTTACACATTCTGGCAGCCTCCTGTTGAATTTAAAGGCTAATCCTTCAGTTCAATGGGAGCTGTTAGACTCCTCCCCCTTCTTAACTACTAAAATGCCCACCATCCCTCATCATCCCTGACTAGTTTCCTTGCACATACCTCCTCCCTCCCCTCCTCCTCCTCCTTCTCTGGTGTTCTGCCTGTGGTGTGGCTCTTTAGCTATAATGTTTCTTGCAACCTTGAGCCCATTTTCTTGGCACCTCTACCAGGGGTGGAAAACCAAAGAAGAGACAAGCCAACTGTCATGATAGTTGCACAAGCACTTACACATTCTGGCAGCCTCCCGCTGAATCATACGTGGAAATTAATGGTGAAGATTTATTCCTGGAAGACTGACCACCTTCCAGGCACAACTCAAATCATTATTATTATTATTATTATTTGATCTTTGTCCTAAAGTAGATGAAAAATGTCCATGTGGAGGCAATCATCTGGGGATCCAAGTCCTTAAGTCACTATCCCTTCAGGCTTAATATTTAATTTCAAAATAAAAAACCTTAAGGCAAATGCTAATCCCTAGATGATAAATAATGCCCTTATACTCATAAAACTACAGCATGTTGTGTTAATTAAAAGTAATGAATGATCTGCTCCTTCTGTCTCAGATGAGACTTCCACCCTGTCAAAGGTGCCTTATGGCTCAACCTTGCAACCAAAGGAGTCCCTTTTTCCATAAAAGGACTCCAACCCTGGAGTGGTGTTCAGAGGGATAAGCCCTGGTCAGAAGGGAATGTCAAAGTTACAGAATGAATCTGGGGAGAAGGAAATACTTATGTATAACTGTTTTAGAACTGGCAACCCAGATACTGTCCACTGAAATACAAAGCTTATAGTGGAATCATTAGAGTCAAGCCTTTTAATGGTGAAGTCCAAAGACAGCATACAGCTCTTGAGGTACAGAAACACATTGGGATGAGAACCTGATAGTTATTGGGGCAAATGCCTGGTAGTTGTTGGGGTATGTGTCCAGTAGACATTGGTACATTTGTTCAATTGTTATTGGGGTGGGTGCTCCAAAGAATAAATCAGGCAGTATGAAGTTTGAAGGTGACTGCCCAGTAAGATGGAATGACAGGGAGGGTGAATCCCTGTATGAAATTGAGATGGTATTAGTGTTAAGCGCCATGGAGAGGAGCTGGATGACCACCTGCATGAGCTGCTGTGGTGCTACTGGGAATAAGGAGTGGACCGAAGGCCCAACAATTCAGAGGGTGAAGCATGGTTAAGGCAACTGATGGCTGCAACAACATGGAGATGAGGCTGGAAAGAGGAAGAAGAGCAGCTACCAGCAGGGGCAGGCAAAGGATGCTTAACAAATCATTGCAAACTATAAGCCTATTTCTGTCTTGCCTGCCATAGCTAAACTCCTAGAGAAAGTGATCTTTGACCAAGTGACCAAACATTTAGAAGAGAACCATTTTCTCTGTCCTGATAAATTATAAATGTTGAGGGTGTACAGCACATTGACGGCCTTGGTCAGGTTAACCAGTGACATATACGACAATATGGATCATGGATTGCTCACTGGGGTATTTTTATTGACCTGACCAAAGCCTTCAACCTGGTGGGCTACTCCCTATTGATTAACTAATTAGAAAATATGGGTGTAGGGATTTACACACTTGAATGGTTTAAACAATATTTGTTAAACAGAAGACAAATGGTTAAGGTTGGATCTGTAAGGTTGACTATGAGGACAATAAATATGGGATACAAAAGGGATCAGTTCTAGGTCCACTTCTGTTTTCAATATTTGTGAATGATCTACCAGGTATCTATAAAGAAGTATTAACTATAATGTATGCAGACAACACAGTACTTTGTTGTGCTGGAAAAGCAATAGTAAACCTAGAAGTAAAAATGCAACCAGTATATAATGCGTCACAAAACTTGTTTACTGAAAGGAAAATGTTGTTAAACAAAAAGAAAACCAAAACAATGTTTTTTTGGGAACTAATCAAAGGGCTGAGGTAAAAGGTAGTAATATGAAAATATTGGGGGTGGCAGATGGACATGGCTGGAGGTTTCCTGTTTTAATTATTTGGGAGTTATGCTGGACCAAGCATTATTTTGAGGCTGGCAAACAAGTTGGTTAGCATGGAGGTAAGCAATAGGGTGTTAACCTGGGTAAGAAACTGGTTAAGGGATAGAAGGCAGATGATGATGGTAAATGGAGTTCGCTCTGAGGAGGAGAGAGTGACCAGTGGGGTACCATAGAGGTCAGTACTGGGCCAGTCCTCTTTAATGTCTTCATTAGTGACATAGCAGAGGAACTGGAAGGGAAGGTGTGCCTCTTTGCAAATGACACCAAGATCTACAATAGTGTGGACAATCTAGGGGGGTGTAAAGGATGGAAGGAGACTTAAAAGACTGGAGGAGTGGTCAAAGTTTGGCAGCTAAGGTTTAGTCAAAAAGTGCAAAATAATGCACTTGGGTCACAGAAACTCAGGGGTGCATTTTGAAATGGGGGGGGGGGGCGATAGATACTAGCAGTGACCAAGCAGGAAAAAGACCTGGGGGTAATCATATTGGATGGCCAGACAATGCAACAAAGCGATCGGGAGAGCTAGCAGGATGCTGAGATGCATAGGTAGGGGTATTACCAGCAGGAAGAGAGAAGTGGAATTGCCACTATATAGGTCTTTAGTAAGACCCCACCTGGAGTACTGTGTCCAGTTTTGGAGGCCAGATTTCAAGAAGGACATAGATAGGATGGAGGCCATCCAAAGGAGGGCTACCAAGATAGTACAGGGTCTACATCCAATGTCCTATGAGGAGAGGCTAAAGAAACTAAACATATACACCCTGGAGGAGAGGAGGGAGAGGGGGGATATGATAGAGTCCTTTAAAGAGATCCACCAATATAAATGTAACTACCCTGCTCCTGAAATATAGGTGCCTTACTGCCATAGGAGTCCAGAACTGTGCTAATGTCAAAATATAATCCAGTATGAAAAAAATGTTCTCCCTCATAAAATGCTTGAAACCAGGTCCCACAGACTTCCCAGTTATAAGTGCTGCTCATGCTGTGCCCCAGCGCTCACTAACGTGATGATGAGATGCCAATGAGAGCGCGGGGACATGCTTCATCATAATCAATGGGCAGTGGCTTTTCCATCAATTTTTTTATATTATTATGGCCACTTGATAATGAAACGTGGGCATCGGTTGACTAACAGGGGCAGAGTGTGGGCAGCACTTATAACCTGGAAGTCCGTGGGATCCAGTTTCAAAAATGTTATGAGGGAGATAGTTTTTCTGCTACTGGATTATATTTTGACATTAGCACACTTCTGGACTCCTATGGCAGATTATATTTTGATATTTGCACAATTCTGGACTGCTGTGCAGGTAAGGCACCTATATTTCAGGTGCATGGGCTTTCATTGGTAAATCTCTTTAAATACCTAACAGGGGTTAACAAGGTACAGTAGGGGAGTTCTTTTCAGAGAAAAAGGTACCCTAGAACAAAGGGGCATGCTATGAATCTGGAGGGGGGTAATTTCAGAAAGGATGTAAGAAAGTGGTTCTTCATGGAAAGAATGGTTGATCCCTGAAACAGCCTTCCAGTGGAGGTAGTGGGAGCGAAAACAGTGATGGGATTCAAAAAAGCCTGGGATATGCACAAGGAAATCATAAGGAAAAGGTAATGGGGTGGCAGAGAAAGTGCCGTAGACCTGGTGGGGTCTACAGTGTAAGCAATGCAACAAAAAAGGGCAGACTAGATGGGCCGTGCACCCTTATCTGCAGTTAGATTCTATGTTTTTATGCTTCAATCTTTTTATGAACATCTAACAAAAGTCACAAAATGTGAATAGTAAGCTGGGTTATTTATACAGAAACAAAAATAGTTCAGCACCACATGTCAAAAGAACCATAGCAAGTCAGGTCCTGTTTCCAAATCGTGGTATTTCCCCAGCCTTTGTTAATGGTATTAGGAATCTTTATTCAAACACGTGGGCCCAGATCCACACTGGAAATGTCTTATCAAGTAAATTAATTACCAAAAAAGTGTAAGACAGGGATGCATACTGGCACCCATGCTATTTTCCATTTACTTGGATAATTTATTAATTGAACTGCAGGCTTCTCAATTGGATTCTCCTAAAATTGGTTCAAATATCTGCTCCTCCCTTGCTTATGCAGATGATCTGGTACTAGGCTCTTTTACTGTCTCAGGCCTTCAGAAAAAAACCTAGACATATTAGCAACTGTTTCTGAGTCTTTATCTCTGAAAATAAACTTAAATAAGACACAAGTAATGGTCTTTGGTGCTAGAAACACCAGGTATCAGTGGAAAATGCAGGATGACTTGCTGGAGATAGCTCCTACCTATATGTATTTGGGCATTTATTACTCTTATAATGGGTCTTGGAGCCAACATTATGATCACACACTTACCAAAACTAACAGAACTGTTGGGACTTTGGCAAAATGTAATCATGCTTATGGAGGGTATTCTCTTAGATCGCTCCTATATGTCCTGCAGGCAAAGTTTAATGCTCAGTCCCTTTATGGGACCGAAATTTGGGGACTCAACCCCATTGATCACTTAGAAAAACCTGCTACTAAGTTATTGTGGAATGTAATGGGTTGCCAAAAATCAACCCCAGTCTGTTTTGTAACAGTAGAATTGAGCATTCCCAAATTGCAAGATCTGACCAACTCTAGGATAATTAATTACTGGATAAGAGTGCAAAGACTGCCCGGTGAAAGATGGGTGAAAATGCACTTAGCAGAGAAAGAGGTCTGGGTGACCAGAAGTTCTACACAATCATCCTGGCCTAAACACTTGTATAGACTCCTGGATAAATACTCGCTCTCTTTTCTTGTGTCATACAGACAACAAAATGTGGTCACTAGTGAACAATATAGACCTTACGTGAAGAAAAAAATACTGCAATATTATTGAGACTTGCATATGGCTTGTATTGCTGCATCTAATTACTCTAAATGGTATACAAATAGTGTAAATACACGTGCCTATAGATTTTATCTTGATATTCAGGAAGACCTTGATATTTGTAGGAAGTACACAAGATTTGGGCTAGAATTGATTGAATCAAATGTAAAAAATGCCCTAAATAAGAAATCTAGGGATCCGAAGGACACCTTTTGTTGTTGTGAACAGAGAGAGAAAGAGAAGATCTGGCTCATGTCTTTTTGAGGTGTACTTGGTATAGTAAAATTAGGAACACGTGGCTTTTGCCACTGATAACTGGTATTTCTACGACTAGTGAAACAGAGCTAATTCAGGTGTTCCTCTCCACTGAGGAGCCCCTTATAATACACACTGTGGGGAAATTTGTTTACTTAACTAGAAAAATAAGGAGAAAGAAAACAGACAGTCCCTAGATTCTATTCTACATTGGCCTATGGCACCTTAGTATTCATTGCGATGCCATACTGTCATTTTTGCATAAATACTGTATGTAATTTTGTTTTTTGCTTGTTCTATGTTCTATCTTGCACTGGCCTGTGGCACTCTAGCATTTAGTGCAATGTCTTATTGTTATTTTGCACAAGTATTATATGTAAATCTTTGTCCTTGTTGTCTTTAATGCTTTGTTTCAATTTTCATGTATGTGTGTATTTTGTAATAATCATTTTTAAAGATTGAACAAATAAATGAACTGAACTGAAGGTCCTGTTTCCAGCCCTGGAATATAATTCCATTTTACTGGTCAACTTACCAAGTACAATATTTCAAACATATATGGTTGCATTCAATAATATTATTAGATTTGCTACTAATCAAAGTAAACAGGAACATCACTGTGACCTTTACCAAATGTCTGGAACTATATCGCCTGCACAGAGAATTCAATATTCAGCATTAACATTTCTGCACAAGGTCTTGAACACAGGACCATGAAATGTTTTAAGAAACAGGTTAACAAGAGTGAACCATAGCAAATCATTATGTATACCAGCACTAAAATATCATCAAGAGGATCAGACTAAATCCAAAGTAGTTGATTGCTCATTGTTTTGATATAGTTCCAGATTGCTAAATAAAACACTTGGATTGGGGACTAGACATTCAATCTAAAACACATGTGTTTAACAGAAACATAAAGAGCCATCTAAAGACACTGTCAACATGTGATTGCTTTGCTAATACCCAATGAATCCCATACTAAGATTTGCTGCATTAATTGTACTTATGTACTGTAGATGTATATATTGAACTTTTGTTATGTTTTTGGTGCATGAGTTTATTTCTGTATCATGTAAGTTGTAATTTTATACTGTCATACCTACTGTATACTGCCTTCTCCCCCGGCATGGCTGAAAACAGATCATTGATTGAAATCCCTTTCCTGGGAAATCAATCAAATAACAAATAAATAAATAGGAAGTGCACACCGCTAGCAGCTACCCAAGGGGGCAGGAAGGCAGACAGGAGAGCCAGGCATGGCTACTTGGGACAAGTGGGCAGAGGATGACCAGGACCACACAGACAGCAGAAGGAGCAGAAAGAGGATATATGGTGAGGATCTTGAAGCAGCAATCCCCACAGCAGAAGGAGCAAGAGAGCAACACAGTAGGCAATCAGGACAGCAGAAGGTTTTGAGTGGATTGATGGGTCTTGTTTAGGAGTAAAGGCAGGTCAAAGCACATAGAAATCTGGCCACTGGCAGGAAAGGGAGGTGAAAGGGCATGGTAGGCCCAGGCAGCAAGCAGTAGCAGGAGCCCAGAGGCAGGCTATGAAGGGGCTACAGAACCAGCATGGCAGCTGGAGCCAGATTAGGCAGAAAAACATTGTGACCACAGAACAGAACCCAAGAGTAGAAGTGGAAGCAAGTAGCTGCAGGGGTAGGATGGTAGGACATCACCAGCAACAACGGAACTGGGAGACAGGCAGCTTCTGATTTAATGAGATTGCAGGTGAAGTGGGCAATGTGGTCTTCTACAACTAGCCTTTATTGACATATGATGAGAGGTTGTGTACAGTGTTAGGCACTAAACCAAGGGTTTCTTTCAAAAGGGCCAAAAATCTGAAGGATATTCTAGAACACATCAAACTACCCAGTTTAAAAACTGAACAAACATCTACTTGGTTTGGAACCAAAGGCTTTCATAAATGTTTACACTGTAACATTTGTCAATATGCACACACTAGCCCAGAGTTTGAACATCCCAGAGACAGCTCCAAAAGCAATATGGTAAATCAGCATATAACACATTATACAAATGTTACAGTGTATGCATTATGGTGCCCCTGTAATTTGGTATACATTGGGAAAACTATCCAACCTGTTAAACAGCGGATTCAGGAACATGTTCGTTCCATTTATAATCAAAGATGGGAAACCCCTGTTGGATGGCATTTTGCAGACAAACATGGCTCTAGGCTTGATAACTTGAACTTCATGGGCCTCAAGCAGGTAAGAGTTCTAAAGAAAGGTGGTGACAGAAAAAACATGTTGCTCAAAAGAGAGAACTTTTGGATTTTTACTATGCAGAGTGTCAAACCGTGAGGCTTGAAAGACAGATGGGATCTCAAACCACATTTACTTCAGATTGTAGCTTCAGTAAATATCAAAGTTGTGGTACTACTGGAAGTAACTGGTTTCCATTTTTTCTCTTTACAGATCAGTCTCACTTCTCTGTCTCCATTTAGGAGTGCTGAAATATTTATCCATGTGATGTTATATGTACGTTTTACTGTATCCCTGACCTTTCACCTCTCACCTTTTTTCCCTTTAAACCCCCCCAAAACCCTCCCTAATCCCTCCCTTCTACTGTTTACACATTGTCTTTGTCTTGAGCTCCACAAAAACAATTACATGTAAATTATATAAAAAAAATTATTTGAGGAATGAAAAATAAAAATAATTCTCTAATTTTGATTTAAGGAGCTAAGGATCAAGTTCTCCGGCACCTGATGTGTTTTCTTTCTTGTACCTATGGTCTTAATGTTTAATTAAACGATAGAGGTAATACTTGCACTGTCTAGTGCTTTTTTAGCAGCCAGCAGATAATTTTTCATTTAGTGCCATAAATACTGTATAACACATTGATCATGGGGTTAGTTAGATTACCAATTGCTGTTGCTGGCATTATCATTCAATTTCTTTTCTTTTTTGTTTAAATATCTATTTAAGTGAATGTTTTAAACAATTTTCAAAAAAATGACATCATGTGTAAACTCATGAATATTAATGATTTGGGGTATTATAAAAGGAATGAGTGCCTTGCTTTGCCATGACCCCTGACAAATGGACGTGGTCTTGAAGCGCATCAGGGCACTGAAGCATCCAGTAATGGTCTGTGTTTCATCCACCACAGAATTCTTGTTGGAATATAGCTACATTCATCTTAAGCTTGGTTTGAGGATGATTTCTTTCATTGTCCGAGAGTGCAGAACTTCATATGTATTTTGTTAGCTTTTGAGGCTATCAGTACTGATACCAGCAATGGAAACAGGTCTAGGTAAATGGCTCAGATGACACTCAGCCAGTTCAGCAGAGGGAGCTGAGCTATCAGACACCTTCACAAACCTGTAACTTTGGAGTAAATCTTCATTAGAGTCATTGAATATAAAGGGACTTGACAGCTAAGGGCATTAACATTCCTATTGTTATGCTTTTTACTAATAAACAAATCTGCTATTTGCATTGGGATTTATTAAGATATCAGTGAATGAGATTAGTGAAGAATTCATTATGGATTTATAAAACAAAATGCTGTTTTTTAGTGGTGCACCTTAGAGAGAACACTGGACTAGAACGATGTGGTGCTTCAGGGCATGACATTTTCCTTTTTTCTTGTTTTGTGATATGAGGAGAATAAAACATCAGAAACAAAACTTTCTGAATTGAGTCAGTGAGCCTTATCTTTATTTATATTATTCAGAATCTATTAGCAGAGCCAGGATGGGGAAGGTCACCAATGAGAGAGGTACAGTAGGGCTACAGAACAAGCATTTGTCAATGCCGAATGTTTGCTTGCTGGCATTGGCATTAGTAGTGTAGGAGTTAGAGAGCTGCATAATAGGAATGGCAGTGAAGTATTGAACTGAAGCCAACCCCACCACCACCCTGCAGAGACTGACAGGCATTGGGGTGTGCCTTTGGGTCATCAGGCATAATGGCCACGCCATTTCACCACACCCTACCCTGCAGACACTGACAAGTGTCACAGTGTGCCTTGGGGTCTTAGGCCCTTATGCTCACCCCATTCCATCAGGAAATACGGTGAGATGGGTCCTGTATAGGAGAGTGGGGTGAACTTTGGGACCGAAGAGTCCAAGGCACACCTTGATGCCTCTCTCTGGCTGCAGGGTGTGGAATGGTATGAGCATTACATGTGAGAATCCTAAGTCACACCCTTGATGCCTCTCAATCTCTACAGGCTGGGGCGTTATGGACGGAAACCCTAATATCTCAGGCGTTCATTGGCATTTTCACTCCAAATTTTAAACATGTTTTTTTTGTGACCCCCACCTGATGAACAGAGGCAATATCAGTTTGCTAGCCAAAAGCTGATTTCGCACAGCGACTTCGCCATTTGGCACCACAGGTGTGAAAACACATTTTGAACAGGATGTGAAAGATGACAGCTGCACTGTTCATGGGGAGGTGCAAAAAATGGCAATGTTGAAATTCTGCAGTGAAAATATTTAAAAACCTGGTGAGTCACGAGCATGTGTAGAAAATGTGCAACGCACACGCGTAATGCAATTAGTTTGGGAATTTTTTATAGCAGATTGTCAACACAGGGATTTGGTAACCTCCACTCATGAACAGTGTCACTGTGATTTTCTTAATCTGTCCCAAACAGTGATTTCCCACAGTGACCACGCATTTCTGCGCTGGAAGTGCGAAAACACATTTCGGCCATGGTGTGAAAAATGACAGCTGTTCTGTTCATAAGGAAGTGTGGCAAAATGCCAGTGGTGAAAATCTGGACTGAAAATATTAGAAATCCATGAAGTTACAAGGGTACGTGGAAACTGCACAATGGTAGCTTGTAACACAGTCATTTTATGGACGTATTTCACCAAATTTTTAACATAGTCATTTTAGCACCTCTGCTCATGAACAGTGTCACTGTGATTTTCTTAATCTGTCCCCAACTTTGATTTCGCACACTGACTGCGCCATTGAACGCTACATGGGTGGAAATACGTTTTGGCCAAGATGTGGAAAATGACAGCTGTACTGCTCATAAGGAGGTGTGGTAAAATGCCAGTGTAGAAAATCTGGAGTGAAAATATTGAAAATTTGCGAACTTACGACCGTGCATAGGAACAGTGCAACGCATGCTCGTAAAACAGTAATTTGGGGGAATTTTTTCACCAAATTTTTAACATAGCCATTTTAACACCGCTGCTCATGAACAGTGTCACTGAGATTTTCTTAATCTGTCCCAAACATTGATTTCGCACACCGACTGCGCCATTGTGCACTACATGCATGGAAACACATTTTGGGTCAGATGTGAGAAATGACAGCTGTACTGCTCATAAGGAGGTATGGTAAAATGGAAATGTTGAAAATCAGGAGTGAACATATTGAAAATTTGTGAACTTACGAGCATGCGTAGGAATAGCGCAACACATGCTTGTAAAACAGTCATTTTTGGGAATTTTTTCACCAAATTTTCAACATAGGGTTTTTGGGGGCCTACATCATGAACTGTGACACTGTTGTTTCATAAATCAGTCCCGAAAGGTGGTTCAACACAGTGACCACGAAATCACCTTTCAGGGCTGATTAACACCATAACAGTGACAGAATTCATGAGGTGGGGTTCCAAAAACCCCATGTTGAAAATTTGGTGAAAAAATTCCCCAAAATGCCTGAGATATGCACTAAAGTTGAAAAAACCCTTTTTATTACATTATACAGCTTACCGGCATTTACTCAGTTCATGGTCGGCTTTGAAGAGTGCAGACGTGTTCCCATTCCACCGAAGATTGTCTTGCTGAGCTCCGAAGGAGTAAGTATGGGGTGAGGTGGGGTGTGGAGAGGCAGGGTGGGCAGTGGGGGGCACGGTGGAGAAGGGGAGTAAAGACAGCAGCGAGGGAAGGTTTTTTCTTCAGGTTTTTTTTTTTTTTACTTAGACGACGTGACATTTGCCACGCTGGTGGCCCCAGCGTGGCAACTAGAAAACTGTTGGGCGTGCTGGAACCAATGGGGATTGGGCACCCCATTCAGCCACATGATTTGTTGCCACGCTTGGGGTGGCCTCAGCGGGTACCCGTAGTCTCTTTGGGGGACAGTGGAGCCAAAGGGGATTGGGCACCCTCGTTGACCATATGATCTGTTGCCATGCTGGGGTGGGTTCCAAGCATGGCATCTGGAACTCTGTTGGGGGGGGAAGCGCAGCACAGCCGATGGAGGATTGGGCACCCTCATCAGCTATACAGTGTGTGCGTGGGAAGGGGGAAGCACGAGCGCACAGTATGCTTGCGTGTGTGTTTGTGGTGGGGGAGCGTGTAAGAACATGCAATATCTTATCGCTGCTCACTGAAGAATAGCTCTCCCTTTCAGCTGTATGGCCACTGCTGACATAGACAGCTGCAGCATTCATTGGACAACTGCAGCAGCGCCTGCAAACACACTGACTGAATTGGAAGATGGCTGCCACACCTCCGAAAACTCGGATGATGGCGTTATGTTTCTTGCACATGCATGCAAGCAAACATAAAAATGAAGTGATGCAAGAGGCAACAGCCACAGCAAAGAATGAGGAACTGCAACAAAAAGAGGCAGCCAGTGGATGCTGAGGTATTCTCAGTTTAAGTACTGTTTGGTGGGGGCATGGTGTGTGTCACCCACTTCCTCACCAAACCACAGGCAAAATCCCATTATTATAGATATCTGTTTCAATTAACAGAATTAAAACCATGTGGTATAACCTCAGGCTCATGAGAGAGAGGTTACAAGGCAACAAAATGAACCAGTCATTATCAGAGTAGTGAAATTATGGAATATGTTGCCAGAGCACACTGCAGAGGTTCATAGAGTAAGGCAATTGGGGTTGGTCATATGGGTCACATTAGTTACTTTTTAAAAATTATATATGCTGCTTAAAATGTTACCAGGAAAGGCCTACTGAGCTAGAACAACTAATTTTCAGAGTAGCACTGGGGAACAAAGGATTTAAGGGGGAGATGCAGCAATAAAACAATACAAAAATGGCACAGAGACAAAACAGTACAATAAGGTGCATCCAGTAAATGAACAGTAATACAATACAAGAAAGGTGGGTCAGTTGTGACAGTGTAAACAGGTTAACAAAAGCAGAAGCAGAAGACCTGAAAGAGAAGTATCCAGCACATATATGGCAACAGTAAGGAGTCAACCCAGGTTGAAACAACAGGATGGTGGTTGGGAGAGGGCAGCAAGCAGAACTGAAATCAATGGGATGGGGAGTGAGTCAGAAAGGAAAGGAGAGTATACAAGAGTCATTCTGGGGAAAAGGAGGGTTAGGAACATGAGAAGAAATGTGAAGTTTGGTCACAGAGCAGGGATTCAGTTCAGAAGGGGAAGAAGAGAAGCAGATAGAGAGGGGGAAGATAGACCAAGTCGTGGGAGACAATAGGAGAAGACAGAATGTCCTGCCTTGGTGTTCGTCTGAGATAAGAAGACAGAGCAGGAGTCAGCAGAACAGAGGGTGCAAGAGAAAAGAAGGGGGCAGGAGGAAGCTGAGACAGAGGAGAGGAGAGATCTGAACCAGAACTTAATTATAAGGGAGACTCGAAGCTAGCCCAGGAGAGAAATGGAGAAAAGTAATGGAAGCAAGCTGGGCAGTCATGCTCAAAGTGACAGAAGAGATGGTCCAGTCTGGTTAGGGTGGATCAGGAGGCAATACCATTCACCACACTTCCATAGCCAAAGGCTAAGAGTCAGGGTGTGCATTACTAGAATATTCTTGATTACCACAAATATTTATTTTCTTTTACAATTTTTAACCAGGAAAGCCACACTAAGCTATGGCTTGTTTCCAGGTACATCCTGGAAGCACAAGGAAGTTTACTGACTTGCTCAAGGTCACATATTATGCATGTGGTGGCTATGATATTCAAACCCAGTTCTCCAGGTTTGCAGTTCAGTGTTATGAATCAATATGCTATATAACCATATTCATTGCTCAGGATCAAATAAGTACTAATATCCGCTATTTATTTTATTTAGGAAGTGACCGAAATAAATAAGTTAGAAAATATTAAAATAAAAGCCCTCTGTTCCCAAGGTGTTCAGAACTAGACCTTTGTCCACCCCAACCCCACCCCAGTGATTTCCTATCCTCCATTTCCCTTTTTGGTTCTTGCAAACTGATTTGTTTCATCAATTGCTGGCTCCTGGCACAGCTGACTGATAAAGCATGATGGTACTCTTGACCAAGAAGGGGATGTGTACACGTCATTGAAGACATGACACTGTCTTATTGGCCTGTCTGCATAGCTTCATGGCTAATCCACAACCCTCCACTGCATCCCTCTTGGTCATGTGCACTTTCACACCCTATCAGTTAGCATCACATATCAGTTCTTAATACACCAATAACATAACAGCTAAGATCTTTTCATATTTTGGGTGTGGTCAGATCTAGACCTTTATTCTTTTCGTGCACCCCAGTGGCAAAAATAATAATAGCATTTAGCTTGACTAAAAAACAGATGTAGAGCTCCATTAAACTCTAAGTGTCTCCCAGACTCTGTACACAAAATGAAGTAAACACATGATGGACAAATGGAAATGTAATTCTAAACCCCCAATAAACTAGAGTTATTTCTGATATGGGTCGATAAATTGTAGAAAGTGGTCTCTTTTCCAACAAGATCTGCGACCACTCTGCCCCAAAGGCATAAATCATCACCACACAGAATGGTTTCCTCTAGTTCAAAACCAAAAAAGCAAAGCAGTACCAAAATGTCTCTCCTTGCACTCTGAATCCACTTTGCTGGGTGATGCATAACTGATAGCAGTCTTCCATGTTTTTTGCCTGTATTGTACAACTTACACAAAGGGTTTCTCTTCTTTTTACCCTTGAAACAGCATGGGTATAGGACGCTTTTGAATGACTAAAGCCTTAATTTCTGTCACACATGAACTGTATTGGGTCAATAAAACTAAAAAAAGAAACATGGAACACCAGAGGATGAAACAAGATTGACAAAATGGAGACCCCAGTTGCCTAGGTTGGGTTTGACAGATGTTCATCACTGAGTATGCCTGGAATCACACTGTATGTATCTTGTTCATAGTTATGAACCCTTGGGGTAGCATCTAGTGTTCCCTTCTGTGCTGGAGTAGCTTTCTTTCCTTCAAGCCAATACGTCACCATGTCTCCTTTGCCCTGGAAGAAATAATACAAACTGTAAGAACAATGAAATTCATTTATTTTGCACATCACACTAGAAAACAAATCCGGAAAAAAGTGGTGAGGTTTCTATCCAAAAATAAAAAAGGATTCTCCTAATTTGGCAAAAAAAATCTTTTGTTGATAGGTCCCAAAATTCCAGAAATGGACAATGAAAGTGTCAATATTGTGAGGCACAGCAATGCAATTTATTTTGAAAATCCATGTTGGATCATGAACCACTTAGCAAACTTCCATCTAGGAACACAGAAACCAGGATTTCTTTTTTATAGAGGTTTTGTTATCATCCCGTCTCCCATACAGCCCCCTTCTGCACTGGCCCATCCAGCCCTGTCTCCCACATTATTCCGGATGTACCTGCTGCAGTAATCCCCCATGCATTTTCCCCCATGGCAGGGTCAGGGGAGGGTGGGCCATCCTTCCTTCCCCGGAGTCCACATGCAGATAGGGAGTAGAGCCTGGTTAGTGGTGAGGAGCCTGTGGTGGGCAGGGCCTCATCCTGCTGTCAAGTTAACTTCCTCCAGTTTCTCCCTTAAATTCTGCCCCTCCTCCTCCTCTCATGTCGGCGTAGCCCACACCCAGCCTTACATGCATTGGCCTCACTCTGCAGAGGAGGCAAGCTCCCTGGCAGGGTTCACCGGTGTGGTGCTACCCCAACACCATCTCTTCCCTGGCTGGTAGTGCTGCCGCACAGCATCGCCTCCCCAGCCCTCAGGGCCAACCAATCGTGGGCTTGCTTCTGAACTTGGGTTGCCAGTGTCACAGTGCATAGCACTACCCAGCAGGCTGTCTGGTAGCCCCAAATATCAGGATTTCTGAATTTGGAGAGAAAAACAATAAACATTGATCCATTTTGTGATGGAATTTATTGCCTAGAGGTTAGCATAATGAGCCATGAATGAGCTTAATACATCCATCAGAAAGACCTGGGTTTGATTCCTACTACCTCCACTCTCAGCAAGTCACTTAAACTGCCCAGTGCTCCCAGGTCACCCCTGAAAACAAGCACCTCTGCCTAGTGGGTCTACCCGATTATCAAAGAATAAAAAAATAAAAAAAAAGTATTTGAAACTGATTAGCAAAGGTGATTTTACTAAATATTAAAAGGTAGCCATGCAAAGATATGCGTTTATATGTTTCTAGGTTTATATTCTTCACAGTCTGTAACCCCCTCTTCTGGCCCAGCTACTTCCTGAATATACCCATCTTACCTACACCCAGGTGTGTGGGGGTACCAGTGGGGGGGGGGCACAAAACCCATGAGTGCCTGTGCTGTCACCCTTGTGACTGATGCTTTTCCTACAGCTGCTTTTATTCCCTTTGGACCCTCTCTCTACTCACCACACCATGCTAACCTGTTGCCAGTGTCACACACATGCAGTGTGCCCTTAATAAATGGACAACATCACAGGCCCACTGTTGGGGGTTATTGTGGTGGTAGAACCCACAAGTGACCCTCCCCAGTCTAGGACATGCTGCCCTAGGCAGTTCTCCTCCCAGTCAGATACCCAGTCACTACAGGCAAAGGTCTGCCCCAGACTCAGGTCTCTGGCATGGCAGCACACCGGGACCATCATGAAAAAATAGTTTAAATACATTTGTACTAATCTGGGTAATCATCCCGTGTTTGACATTTCAATATCCTCCTAACACTTGATTTTAAACAGATATTTGCGGTCTGAGTCTGAAGTTGGTTAAACAGAAAAATATGGCAATTGCAAGCAGATAAAGGCCCTCTAGCCAATCCCGTCTACCGGCATCACCTATAGTATGATGCAAATGCCACAGTGGCCACTAACTCCATTCCTCTGCTAGTCAACCTCCTCTGCTATCCTCACCAGTCCCATACTGTGTCTGTACCATCCTCACATGAATTCCTCAACTGATTTTGCATAGACCACACCCTTTGGCAGTCTGTTCCACTTACTGTATTACCACCCTCTCTATAAAGAAATACTTTCTGACATACTTCCTAAATCTCCCTCCGACCAGCTTTTTTGACTTCCCCCTTGTGTATGTGTTTCCACACATTGCAGACAGTTCTCCAGAGTCCACCTTGTTTATCACACGAAGAAACTTGAAAGTTTCAATCATGCCCGCTCCTCTCCCTCCATGTCTCCTTTGCATACATGTTGAGGTATTCAAGCCTGTCATATAGGACTTCTGTTGCTGCCCCTTAATTTTGTTGTATTCCTCTGCACCACCTCAACCTTCTTTCTGTTCTTTTACAAATATGGTACTCCAAAACTGCAAACAGTATTCCAAGTGTAGCCACTACAGGGGCAGGTTAACCTCCTTTCTGCTGCTGAACCCACTCCATATGCACCTCAGCATTCTGTTTTTCACCTCCACTTGTCTGTTGCACTGTGATTACTGCTTTCAGTTGTATGTGATTAAGATCCCATTATCCCTCTCCTTTGTCATTTTCTTCCTACACCTCCGTTCCTGTTTTCCGTCTTTGGGTTCCTGACTCCTATGTGCATAACTTTTCACTTTGTGCATTGAATTATAGTTTCCAGACCCTTGGCAATTTCTCCAGTCTCTTCAAATCTCCCTCCAGTATTCTGCTCTCTCATTCCTGTCCACTCTATAACAGATGTCTGTGTCATCTGCAAATACTGTAGGCACATCTTCCCTTGGACCCTTCTCCAATGTCACGAATAAAGATATTGAAAATACTGGGCCTAAGACTGAGACCTGGAAAACCCCACTGGTGACTTCCTTTACCATTGAGAAATTCCCATTTACTACTCTGTGTTCTCCCACCCAACATGTTACTGATCCATCCTGTAATCTGATTCCCCACTCCAGGTTCTCCAATTTCTTAACCATTGTTCCGTATGGGACACAGTTGAAGACTTTGCTAAAGTCCAGCAAAGGTATATCCACTACCTCTGTCCACTGACTTTGTGACCCAGTAAAATAACTTGACCAGATCTGTCTGACATGACCTCTCCATGGTAAATCCTTGCTGTTTTTTGTCCTGGAATGTACTGGCATCCAGAGACGTCACCATTCTCTCTTTAATAATGGTCTTAAGTTATTTTCCCACTATAGATATCACTGACTGGTTGATAGTTCCCTGGTTCATTTCTGTTCCCACTCTTGTGCAGGGGTACCACATCAGCTGTTCTCTAATCCATAGGCACCATTTCTATTTCAAGTGAACAACTGCAGAGGTCTGCCCGTGGCGTGGCCAGCTGCTGCCACATTTCTTTTAGCATTCTGTAGTGCAACCCATCAGGGCCTATTGATATGTCAATCATCAGAGCAGTTAGTTTCCTCAGAACCCTCTTATCTGTGATTGGTTCCATATACAATTTGGCCTGAAGACTGCATTAAGGTGGTGGCCCCATGTTCTTTACCATGAATACCAAGCAGAAATGGTCATGTAGTATTTATGCTTTACTGTTATGCTCATCCACCCATTCTTTCATCTTCTTCAGTCTACCTCCCGTCCCTTGGATTTGCACTTCTGAATGTAGTAGAAGAACACGTGATCCCCCTTCTTCACCTCCTTCGCAATAATCATGCCCTCCTAACCCTCCTGTTGGAATCTCTCATTTTGATCTGTTACACTTTCTTGTTTTCATCTGATTGGCCCTGCATTTTTGGATGGCCTTCCTTTTCTCCCTCACTGCCTCATTCACCTCCTTTATGTACTAGAATGGTTTCCCTTACTAACATACTAAAATGCCAGCAGAATAGGCCTAACGGTCTTTCTTGTCTGCTCGTTTGGTCAGCCTCCACCCTGGGTGCTGACCTTGCTGTCCCCCTCGCCTTCTCTGGCTTCTCCCTTCCCAGTTCTGGATATTCTTGCTGCATTGGATTTGCTTCCAGAACCCTTCCCTGTACCTGTCCCACCGTCTTGAACCCTCCACTGTCTCTGCCTCCACTAGCCCCTAGGCAGTGCATTCCATGGCTCCACCACCCTCTCAGTGAAGTAGCACCTCCGCCTTTCTCCCTGAATCTTCCCTCCAGCTTCCACCCATGCCCTCTAGTGGCCCCTCCTCCTTCCTTGAAGCACCCTGACTGTTCCTCCCTATTTACCCTCTTCATGTACCTTAAGACCTCATCATGTCGCCCGGTCCTCTTCTCTTCCAATGTGTATATATTTAGCTCTTCGAGCCTCTCCTCATAGGTCCTGTCCCTCAAGCCCCAAATCATTTTGGTTGCCCTCCTCTGGACCCTCTCTAGGAGGTTAATGTCCCTCTTTAATTGTGGCCTCCAAAACTGCATGCAGTACTCAAGGTGCAGCCTCACCAGGCAGTTATACAGAGGAAGCATCACTTCCCTCCTTCTGGAGGTGATCCCCCTAGCGATGCATCCCAGCATCCTGTTGGCCTTGGCTGCTGCCCTCCTACAAGTCTCAGAGTTGTTCATCTTGACATCCACCACCACCCCGTCCCCCTCAGCCATCGAGACTTGTAGCATTTCCCCAGGGTGTACACTTGGCCGGGTTTCTGCCCCAGGTGGAGTTCCTTGCATTTCCCTGCATTGAACCTCAGCTTCCACTTTCTAGACCATCTTTCCAGAGCCTCCAGGTCCCCTGTAGGGCCCTCCCCTCCTCCCATCCACCACCGCCCCCAGTTTCAGAGTCATCTGCAAAGAGACTCATCTCACTCCTGATTCCTGTCCTTATGTGTCAGAGACAGAGGCGTGGAACAGAAGGGCCTCAATGACTGATCCCTGTGGGACCCCACTAATGACCCTTTTTGGGGATGAGACTATCCCGCCAACTACGACCCTCTGGGTCCGGTCCTGGAACCAATTGCCTATCCATCTGATCATCTGGTTCCCCACCCCCATTTCTCCCAGCTTATCCAACAGGCCCACATGAGGAACAGAGTCAAATGCCTTGCTGAAATCTAGAAAGAGGATGTCCACTGGTCTACCCAGGTCAAAGGCACTAGTCACCCAGTCATAGAACGCCACCAGGTTTGTCTGACACGATTTCCCCGGGATGAATCCATGCTGTCTATCATCCAGGCACCCTGACTTATCCAAGTCCCCCCTAGCCTCTCCTTGACAATGCCCTCCATCACCTTGCCCACTACTGATGTCAGGCTGACAGGCCTGTAGTTCCCTGCCACCTCCCTTGATACCCCCTTGTGGATAGGCACTATATGTGCCACCTTCCAGTCTTGGGCCTTCTCTGTCTTGTTTTTTTTCCCTACTTTCTTATACAGAGAGTAGTTACTTCAAACAATCCTTTTTTAATTAAATCCCATTTACTATCCACCCTGCTGCTCATCCACCCCTGCCAACATCTCCTTAATCAGTTCACTCTTTTTACCAACATCCACCTGTCGAAAGTCTAAAACCTTAGGTTGTGTGGGCTTGCTTTCTGGCTCTAGTTCTATGTCAGCTCACATGGTCAGGTGATCGTGGTTCCTAGGAGTTCCCTTACCGTGACCTCTCCAATGCTGTCACTGTTTATGAGAACTCCATCCTGAATGGTCACATGCTTTGTGGGCACCTCCGTCTTCTGCACGTGAATGCACCCGGTAGGCCTCTATTAGCTTCTGGTTTTGTGTACTCACTCCTATTGGGACACACCAGTCCATGTGTTGCATGCTGATTTCCCCTACTAACAGCACCTCATCTTGCTTCACCACCCACATTATTACCTCTATCAACTCCTTGCCTGCTTCTTCTTTTTTAGATGGTGGTCTATATGCCATGAGAACCATGATAATACTCCTGCCATCCATGTCTACCCACACTCACAATGCATCTGTATCAGTGCCCCCCACATGCCTTTGCCCACTGTAGCCCTGACACCCTCCTTCATATACAAGTCAACTACTTCCTAGCCCTGCCTCCTATCCCTCCTAAAAACTCAATCCTTGCATGGATAATTCCCAGTCACTTTGCTGTGCAGCCCATGTCTCTGCCACAGCCACCAAGTCTAGCTGGGCCTCAGATCTTATCCCTAAGGCTCTTGCCATTCCTGCACACCACCTTGTAGAGTTTCCATGTTTCCCTTCTTGTGTTTGTTTTAGTTTTCACTTTCTGCCCTTTTTCATTTTACCCCTTGGTCTTGTTCCCAGACCCTTCCCTCAGTATGTTGCGATGGCTCATTATCTCCCTTGTATTGCAATCTCCAATTCGAGTTCCTGCCTGTCCTATACATTGTTCCAATTTTCTTACCTCTCCCTATTTCTTACTTTCCCCATAAGCTTCCCTGTCCCCCCCATCTGTTTGTGTCCTCTGTGTTCCATTCTACTGGCAATAGTGTGGGGACAGGCCTGCCTGGCCTTTCACAGTTACGTAGGTGTACCTATACTCAGCTGCCCTGCCTCCACTCTCACATGGTTTAAACTGGTCCTGATGTGATTTATGAACCTCTGCCCTAACAACCACGTGTCTTCCTCATTTTGGTTCATGCCATCCTTTCTGAACAGCTGCAGCCCTTCCAATGGGGACTTCAGTCTTCTAGGAACTGAAACCTGTCCGCCATGCACCATCATTTTAGCCATGTGTTGAAGAGATAGAGCTCAGCTGTTCCATCTCTTTGTCTAATGGATTTGGATAAACCTTCAAGAAAGTTACTGCCGCTGCTCTTTCCTTAAGTGTCCTTCCTAGAGTATGGAAACTCTCCTTTAATTTGTCCACACTCAGATTAAGTCATTCATGCCTACACACAATATAATATCTGGCCTCTCCATCCCAATGAGTTTCATCATTCTGGTACAGAGTCTGCCCACTGTTGCCCTAGGCAACAGTGAACTCCTCCTTCCCTCATGTGTGGAACTCACCATCCCCTCTGTCCTTCTTACAATGGTGTCCTCTATCACTATCTCTAGCACCTTCTTACTTCCCCTTTAAGACATCCCCACCTTGGCTCGACCCTAGTGGATGATGCCCCCTCCACAGGTGCACTAGTTCCAACTAACTCGTGGGATATTGGTGGAACCTCCTCCAGAGGAAAATACCTGACAGCGGTATCCACCCTCTTCCCAAAAGGTAGCACCCCATTTGTCTTCCTCCTCCCACCCCTATTGCTGGACTGTGGAATCCTTTGTGGTTGTTAAACACATAATAGTTCTAATGCCACACTAGCTTTTTCCCTCAAGAAGGGTATTTCAGCCCTCACAGCTACAAGCTCAATCTTTATGGTATGGAACTCCTTACAATTTAGGCAGCAGCCATGCTCCCAGGGCATGCATTGGGTCACCATTGTTCTTCACCACCTGCACTCCATCCATCCTCCCATAGTTTTCCACCTGCATGTCTGTGAACAAACATAGAAAAGTACCCCTATCATCTAGGTCATACTCACCCCCAACCCCCACAATGCCACATGGTTGAAAATAATATCCTCCACCTATCTCCCTACTAGGCCCCCACCTCCCTCCTGCCTCATGTGCATTGGATGAAGTTGTGAAAATAAAGTGAATCCCTTCTACCCACCCACAAAAGCAGATTTTTCCCACCTTCCCCACCCTGTCACTAAAAAGCATGAGTTAGACCCTTAACCTTCACCACCCTCCTGCCAATAAACTTTCCCCTTCCCCCAATGCCCCCAAATCCCTATTTCAGTAGTCACACAAAATCCTGTGAAAAAGCAAACTGTCATCCTAGTAGAGCAAGTGAGTATCCTCACTCTTCTGTGTTTGCAAGTTGAATGAATGGTGTCCCCCAGACAAAGTCGGTTATTATGGATGGCCTGGAACAAGGAATGTCACAGAAGGTGAGTGGTTCTAGTGGGATACTTTGTTTCAGAGAAATGGGGAGGTTGCCCAGGCCTGTCTGCATGTCTGGAGCATGCACAGGAGAGGATTATGAGTGGTCAGATTGCCAGAGGGGTCTTGTGCTTGAAGAGCAAACCAGTTACCAAAGCTTGTCACAGACAATGAAAAAATATCTTGAGCCAGCCATGATAGAGGACTGGTGTCAGTTCACATTCCTGAACCGTAAGAGACAGAAGGAGAAGACTTACCATAAATCAGTTTCATGTCAGTTTGGCAAAGGAAAAATAGCGACGACAATGTCATCGATGGCAATCTCAGCGAATCCAGTTATGGCGCACGTACATATGGGTGAACACCATTACGGTGAAAATATCACAAATGCTTGTTTTGTGGGGGGCTTTGCCTCCCACACCCCCTTACTAAAATAACCAACCCCAAGGTCACAGCACCTCAGGAAGGGGGGAATACATTTGTCACCGTAATGGGTGTTCGCCCATATTTATGGGTGCTGTAATTGGATTCGCTGAGATTGCAGTCACTGATGTCATTCCTATTTTTCCTTCACCAAATTTACATGCTACCCATAAATCTGGGTACGTCATCTGACATCTATTTGCTAAGGCATATCCTATGGCAGACCTGGCTACAAAGAACATGTTATTACAGAATCATTTCATAAACAACAAGAGCTTGGTAGTCCAAGTATAACTTCAGAATGTAAAGTCAAGGTTGCTGGAGCAAGTGGTATACCCTGTGCGCAAGTTCGAGGAAATTCATGAACTTGAGAAGCTATGATGTGGGATGCCCCAGATCCATCCATAGAGAGTGCCAGCTGAAGAAGATAAGCCAGATAATGATATGCAGAAGATAGCAGGTGCTGTGGAATGACTAACAAAGAAGACTGAAGTCCTTAAAACCAGGATGATGCCCCATCCTTCTGTGAATGCCAAGGGAACCACTGAACTTAATGTACAGGAAATGGATAGGATAGGATAGGTTAGGATAGGATTAGGCCATGAGAAAAGGATTGAAGGGACATCAAATTGAAGGAAAACTGGGGGAGGGGGTATGAGTCCAGACCGCCTCCTATGTGAGTGCCCATGGCACCTGTTCAGTCAAAGTTAGCAGGAGGTAGAAGGCCCAACATCTGCTATGAAGATGGAGGCCCACAATAATTCATGATTAACATTTATTGCTGTTGGGAAAAGGTGTGTTACGTTCAGGAAGAATCAAAGGGATTCCATGTTATGTACTAGTTTACTTAGGAACACTGATCTTGTTAGTCAAGCTTTGTGGGCCAGAACCACCACAAATTCCAGCTCAGAGCTCTGACCTTACACTGGCACTGTGAACATGGTCAACAGACAGACGATGAGGATCCTGAGCACCTTGTCTGCTGTCTCTCAGATTGGAGACCTTCAACTGCATCAGTGGCAAAGCTAGTGCCTGAGATCTGGTCAGCACTGACTTCCTCACTAAGTCTGGAGTCATTGTAGACTATGTTTGTCAAGTAACTGGATGGCAGCTGCTCTTTCTGTTTTGAAGATAGGAAGAGGGCTCTATTAGGTTACAATGCCTGATATGGTGACTATCACACCATGAAGCAAAACTGTCATAACTGGAATCATCAGGGACTGGAATGAACTCTAGTAGCTGACAGAGCTCATCAAGTCACCAGACAGAATGGGTGTAGCTGGACTGTTGGTGGGATGAACCTTGGTAACCAGAAAAAGTAGGCAGGTACCAGTCTGGATCCTGAACATGGAGTGTAAGACTAGAATCCTGGAGAAGAACCATGACATTAGAGAATTTGAGCCCTGTGAGGCCCACAATGTCCTGGGAACATAGAATAAATGGCTGCCAAAGACTGGGTCACCTGCAGCCACCTGCTTTTTGACTGTAGATGAGCTGATGGAAGAGATGGGACTCTCCACCTGTGGCCATAAACCCTGTGATGAGCATACTTTGAGAGAAATCCTTCAGTGATGACCGTCCTTGTTCATTTGGGAGATTCACATCTGGGCAAGACAGACTTGACATACCACGGTATTGACTCTAGATATGCGGTACCTCAGAAGCTAGGATAAGGAGGGTCCACATGAGCTTGCAAGATGAATTCCAACAGCACCTTTATAACAGTAAGAAGCATACAATCCTCAGCCATGCTGTGGGCTGATCTGATCATTCTTGTCCACAGGAAGGATGGCAGGTAGAGATTTCATGGGGAATATTGTAAGTTGAATGCAGTTATGGAGAGGGACTCCTACCTGTTGCCATGAATCAATAATATTCCGGACATCCTAGCCACTTCACAGTGATTCAGCACTCCGGACATGGCTACTGACTATTGGCAGGTAGAAGTGGCACCAGAAGACACGGCTTAGACAGCCTTTACCACCAGGGTGGGACTCTATGAGCTCAATGTGATATTTTTTGAAGTCTTATGTGCTAGAATGTTTCTGTGACTCATGGACCTGGTCCTGGGAAATCTGCAGTGGACTCCCTTTGTGGGATATCTTGATGGCATCATAGTACTTGACTGGGCTGTGCAAGACTATCTCACCAAGCCGGATGAACTTTTTTGTTGTCTAAAGCAGGCAACCCTGAAGGTCAGATTATCAAAATGCTACAAACTGCAGACCTGTCAGATTCCTTCCTGTCATCAGCACCAAGGGGATTACCACTGACACCCAGAATGTGCAAAGTATGAGAAGCTAGCCAGTTCTGAAAACCATTGACACAGAAGTGGAGTTTTAGGCCTGGCTTCCTACTTCCACAGAGTCATACAGAACTTCTTAAAAATGGTAGAGCCCATACACTGGTTGGTCACCAAAGGGGTGAATTTCATCTAGTCTGGGGCCTAAGTGGAGGCTTTTGATAAGCTTGCTACCTGCAGTGCCTATCCTTGCTTATCCAGATCCAGAGAAAAATAAAAATAACATATTCATCATAATTCTTGATCTTATAGGACTATCTTCACCATTGATTCACACCAATAGATTCAGAACTGGAGATGCTAGGACCCTGTGGGAGCCAGGAATTTTCAGGAGGGTTGGTGCTGAGGAAATCTGTGTGCATGCATGGTGCCATGAGGGGGAGCTTGTGGCACAGGCCTAATTAACCTATAAACTAACCTAAGGGCATAAGATAGCCCTGATTACCTATACAAGAAGAGGCAACAAACAAGAAACACAGTGTCTTTACAGCCCAAATCAAGAATAAGGGGTGAAGACCAAAAATCAGACAGAGTGAGCCAAAGGGATGGTAGGTGGGTGTGTGAATCAATAGTGAAGATATTCCTAGATTATCAAGAATTACAGTGAGTACGTCATTTTAAAATTTTCCAGAAATCAACCTTAACCATTGATTCACACCAGTGGGTTAGAGTACAAAGCTCAGGTTAAAATCCCCTGGGTCAGGGCAGTGGGAGCCAAGGCTCACTCAGGACAAAAGTCCATTTAGGATGGCCCTGCCAAATGAGGCATGCTGCCTGGCATGAACATACAGGGCATATTGCTTAACAAAGGTGTGTACTGTGGTCTGTGTGGCAGCTCTATAAATGTTACTGACAAGAAAGCAAATCTCTGCAACTGCTCTGGTGGAGTGGGCATGTACCTGGCATTCCAACTTAACCTTTGCCATAACATAGCAATGAAGAAGGTAGCTGACAATCCAAGCTGAAATGCATTTGATTATAATATGCTGTCCAATCCTATTAGGATCAAAGGAGACAAAGCTGCTTAGACTGTTGAGAGTCCTTAGTTCTGTCTAGGTAGAAATTTAGGGCTCTTCTAACATCCATAGAATGGAGAATGTGCTCCCCTTTATTCTGGAAGTTAGGAAAGTATGTAGGCAGCACAAGAGGTTGATTTAAGTGAAACTCCAACACTACCTTGGGTAAAAATGTAGTGTGTGTGTTAAGGACCCTTTGTCTGTGTGGAAAACAGTATACAGAGGATCTGTGACCAAAGCATGACTCTCAGAAGCTCTTCAGACAGAGGTGATGGCCACTACAAAAGCCATTTTCCAGGTTAGGAACTGCAGGTCTCACATAACCATGAGCTCAAAGGGTTTATGAGTGAGCATGTCCAAAACAAAGTTACTATCCTGGGCAGCTACAGGTTTCCTGACTGGAGGCCTTGTGTTCAAAATGCTCTTCAGGAACCTCTTGAAAAGAGGCAGCTGGCTCAGAGAGAGGTTCTTGATAGGCTTGTGGTATGCTGAAACAGTGCACAAGTGGGCTTTAGTTGTAAAGTACTACAAGCCTGCATCAGAGAGGTCCAAAACCTTGTCTGGTGAGCAGTGGAAAGGGTCCATTGAAGTTCATGAGCATCACATGGAAAAATGTTTCCACTAACAGTAGCTGTGTAGGTCTTCCTAGTGCAAGGTTTATGAGCAGTCAAAAGAATCTCAGAGACCCTCTGAGATACCTTATACATGGAGGCAGTATAGCACAGTGGTTTAAGGCTCTGAGGTACAAAATTAGAAACCTGGGTTTGAATCCCACAGCCCCCACTTGCATACTGAGTGACCCTGAGCAAGTCACTTAACTTCCTTGTGCTCCCAGATCACTCCTGGAAACAAGCTTCAGCCTTTCCTGGTTAAACAATTTCCCTTCCCCCATACCTGCTCACCTCTATCTCTTCAGGATCCAGGTCTGGAGGTGAAGGGAGTGCAGGTTGGGATAGACCAGAGTCCTCTGCATTAGAAGGTCTGTCTGGAGAGGAAGGGCCCTTAGAGTACTGACTGACAGTGTGTTGGGCAGAGGAAACCATATTTGTTGGGCCAACATAGAGCAACCAGAATCATCTTGCCCCTGTGTGCCTCCAACATGAGCAGTACCCTCTAAACTAGAGGGGTTGTCAGAAATGCATACAGAAAAAGATTTGTCCACTGCAGTTTGAATATATCCTGACAGAAAATACCATGTCCTGATTTTTGGAGCAGAGTCAAGGCAATGTGGTCTTCAATGGAGACACAAAAAGGTCCACATCTAGTGTTTCCCACTTGTCAAACAGCGATTGCACAATGTCTAGTGCTGGTGACCACTGGTGAGGATCGGCTTCTGTTCAACTGAGCTTGTCTTCCAGAATGTTCTGAGCTGCTGGTAAGTAGACTGACTGTATCAGAACATCCTTCTCCAGGCACCATTCTCACACTCTCATCACTTCCTTGCAGAGAGAATAAGAGTGTGCTCTCTCTCTTGCTTGTTGACGTTGCACATGACAGTCTTGTCCATCTGAAGGAATACTACCTTGTTACTGATGAGATTCACAAGAGCTCGCAGTGCATAGAGGACTGCTCTCATTTCCAGCACACTGATGTGAAGATGGGACCCAGCATGACTCTAATGTGGTGCCCCTGACAATGGGCTTCCCAACCTAGAAGAGACACATCCATGTTGAGAGTTACCTGAGACTGTGGCTGAAAGAAGGGGAGACCCTGGAGGAGGTTGTACTTCTACGTCCACCATGCAAGACAGCAAAGCAGAGGCTTCGTCACCTTGATGGGGTAAGATTGAGTGTGCGATGCTGGTGACCACTATGTGCTGAGCATCCACTGGGTTATTCTCATGTGCAGTCATGTCAGAGGCACTGTGAACACTGAGGAGGCTATCAGACCTAGTATGTGCTGCATGGAGCAGACCTGAACTGACTTGTACTCCATGATGTAATGTTCCACCTAAAGGACTGCCTTCCTTCTGTCTTCTGGAAGGAAGTCCCTGGCTCTGGTGGTGTCCAGAACAGCTCCTATGAAGAGGAGCTGCTGAGAGGGCTGAGTCTGCGGCTACTCAAGATTTAATAGGACTCCCATGGAGATAAGGAACTGAGAGGCTGTGGCCACTGCTCATCCCATCTCCTGCTGGAACAGACTGGCTAGAAACCAGTCATCTAGGTAAGGGAAAACCTGAAGCCTGAATTTTCTTAAATGAGTGGCAAGGACAGTAAAACACTTTGCAAAGGGCAGGACTTGAAACTGATGATGCTGGCCCAGTACCACAAAGTGGAAGAGTCTGTGGTAGCTGGGGTGGACCAGGATGTGCTGGTAAGCATCCTGCATATCCAGTGAAGCTAACCAGTCTTGAGGCTTAGGAGTGGTAGCGCAATTCCCAGAGAGATAATTTTGAACTTTTCTCATTCCATTAACTTTTTCAAGTTTCTGAGATCAAGAAGGGGGCACATGTCCCCTGACTTCTTTGGAACAAGGAAGTAATGGGAGTAGAAGCCTGTGTTGTGCTTTGCCTCTGGTACTACTTCCACTGCCCTCTTGTTCAGAAGGCCCACAATCTTCTTTGCCAGAAGTTCTGATAAGTGGGCTGAAAGAAAAAAAGGTTACTCACCTGTAACAGTAGTTCTTGGAATGGAATGTGTTGCTCATCCACGCTGTTCGGCATGTCCCTTTCCCCTTTAAATCTTGCCATATGGTCTAAAAGCTGACTCCTCCTACCCACTCAGGTGGTATATCCCTTGGTTCCACTCCTTGACACCAGATCTTGTCCACTGGAAGCAGAAGGTCGTGCGTCGAAGCTGGGGAGGTTGGGTGGGTTCGTGTGGATGAACAGCATATACCACTCCTAGAACTACTGTTACAGGTGAATAACCTGTTTTTCAAGGATCATGGACATGTTATTCTATTCACAGTGTTTGGCAGACTCCTAGCAGTTTTCCAGGATGAGGGAGGCAAGGTGCACACCCCCTACTTAGGGAACAGAGACGGAGAACCGAGGCCCCCAAACCAGCATCCCGGTGTGACTCTAGGTTGATGTGGTAATGGAAAATGAAGGTGTTGCTGACTTCCAGGTAGCAGCCCTGTAGATACCTTGGATAGGGATGTCTCTAGAAGCAGCCATTGATGCAGCAGTATGGCAGGTAGAATAAGTTCTTATCCCTACGGGAGGCTTCTTGTCCGCCAACCAATAGCAGAGATCAATCCAAGATGTAATCTATCTGGCAATTGTCCACTTGGCTGCAGGTCTGCAGGTGCAGCTTTAGCGTAGATGACAAACAGCTGGTGAACCTCTCCCTGAACTTCAGCCATATGCTCCTTGTAATAAGAGAGTGCTCATCTCAGATCCAAAGTATGGAGCCTGTACTCGGCCTCCAAGGTGTAATTGGGGTAGTACACTGGCAGAGTCATCACCTGGTTCAGGCGAAACTCTGATACAGCCTTCGGAAGGAACTTTGGGTTGAGGCACAGGACAACCTTGTCCCTATGGAAGACCATATAGGGAGACTTAATAGAGAGCACCTGGAACCCTCCAATCCTTCTGGCTGACATGATAACCGCCAGGAAGGTGATCTTCCATGACAGGTGTGACATCTCACTCCTGTGCATTGGTTCAAATGGCTTGTCCATGAGCTTTGCCAATACCAGCAGTAAATTCCACGGTAGTGGTGGTTCGCGCTCTGGGGGAGAAATGTAGTTGAGGCCCTTGAAAAAGCACCAGACCACTTTCTCCTGTGCCACCATCTGCTGACTGACCCACACCCAGTAGGCAGCGATGGCTGCCAGGTGCACCTTAAGGGTCATAGACTGAAGACCCCCCTTTGGAGAGAGACCAAAGGTAGTCAAGAATGCTTGCCGCTGGACAGGACAAAGGGTTCAGGCCCTTGCCCTGATGCCAAATGGACAATCTCTTCCATTTGAAGGTATAGCACCTCCTGGTCGATTTCTTCCAGGATGCCTCAACAACAATGAGAACATCTTCAGAGAGACCCAAAGCCTGGAACTCTAGCCACACAGGAACCAGGCTGTAAGGTGCAGGGATTGAAGGTCCTGGTTGAGGGCCTTTCCCTGATTGACTGAGATCAGGTCCAGGCATGCTGGAAGACACCTCAGGAGCCTGTTGCTGAGGCTGAGGAGATCAGGGTATCAAAACTGGTGAGGCCAGTCCGGTGCCACCAAGATAACCTGTGCCTTGTCCCTCCTGACTTTGAGGAGCACCTTGTGGATCAAGGGAAATGGAAGGAAGGCATAGAAGAGGCCTGGGGTCCACGACCTCAAGAAGGCATCCCCTTGCAGCAAGCCATGCTGTGGGGAATGGGCATGAAACAACCTCAGCTTTGTGTTCTCCTTGGAGGCAAACACATCCACCTGAGAGGTGCCTCACTGGGAGAACAGGCTGTGTACTACCTCCGGATGGAGAGACAACTCGTGAGATGCCTCACCCACATGGCTGAGGACATCTGCCAGTTGATTTGAGGCCACATGGATGGCTTGGAGACCAGCCTCCAGTCAGCTCCCGAGGGTCCAGATGAGGAGCGCTTACCTGGACAGAGGCTGGGAGTGCATGCTGCCTTGCTTGTTGAGATAGGACATGGTCGTGGTATTGTCTGTTAGTCTGGACATGCACCACTTGACCCCAAAGGAATGAAACAAAGGCAGTTAGCATCAGCTGAACTGCTCAAAGCTCCAGCAGGTTGATATGACATCTAGATTCCTTGGGGGTCCAGAGCCCCTGGACTCTGTGGTTCCCCATGTGGGCACCCCAGCCTGTGAGAGAGGCGTCGGTCGTTAGAATGACCATCGGCTTAGGGTGGACACATGGGATCCCCTCCTGCAGATGTTCAAGGATGATCCACCATTGGAGAGTGTCTCACATCTTCTGGGTCACAGTGACCAGCTGGTAGAAATGACCGTGTCACTGAGTCCGCTAGCTGGCCCATTGAAGGGGGGTACATATGCCACTAGGCCCATTGGACTACAGAGGTGCAGGTTTCCATGTAACCAGAAGGCACAGGAAGTCCCAGGCAGGGTGCAAGTGCCCAACCAGAAATGATTGGGCAAAGGAGGAGAGAACCTCCGCCCTGTCAGCCTGGGGCCGGGCTCTGGCTTGGCAAGAGTTGAGCTCTGCCCCCATGAAGCAGATCACCAGCAAAGGTAAAAGTTCTGACTTGGTCACATCGATCAGGAGACCAAGTTTGATTCAGGTCTGAAGGGCCAGACCCCTGGACCTCTTCAACTCCTATTTGGAGGGACCTGCTATGAGCCAATCATTGAGATATGGGTCCACTCTGACTCGCCGACACCTAAGATGGGCAACCACCACTGCAATGCATTTGGTGAAGACCCCGGAGGCAGATGACAGGCTGAATGGCATGGCTTGGAACTCAAAGAGGGTTCCCTCTACTCAGAAGCAGAGGAACCTTCTGTGTGGTGGATGGATCGGGACGTGGAAGAATGCATCCTGCAGATCCAGGGAGCAAAACCACATGTTCTGATCGAGAGATGGCATGATCTGAGACATTTAACATCCTGAAGGTGCAAGACCTGAGAAACTGGTTCAGGTTGTGCAGATTTAGAATGGGACACCAGCCCCCCATCTGTTTCAAGACCAGGAAGTACCTGGAAATGAACTCTGGGCTGACAGAGGGATCCGCAACTCTGACCACTACCTCCTTGCAGAGGAGTTGGGTGAAAATTGGCACTAGCTATGTGCATTGTGATGTTTGCCAGTTTGTCAGCACTTTGCCTATGAAGTAAAACTTTGCAACAGTCGTAGTTGGAGCGAAGGACATAAAAATGCCTCTTGAAAAGTAATAGATCTAGCAGATCTGTGGAAATTTTTTTTTTTAAAGACAGATATAGTAATTTTAAGGCTTAGGCTTTTGATAATTCTATTCTCCCATTTACAGAGGCACTAACAACTGGTGAAATATCCCTGTTCGAGGAATTAATAACCAAGCCAGAACCCTCACAAAATATGGTCTTAATTTCAGTGCACAGAGGAACAGCTTTTTGGCAGCATGCACAATCTTTTGTCTAATGTGCTGAGTGCTCAGAATTAAACAAATTCAATCTATATCTGAAATACATTGGTATCTGTACTGTATTAATTTCTGCATGAGGAAAAGACTCCATGAGAAGCATTTCTAATAAAATTACTACAGTCAGTCTAAGGGACAACCTAATCTCATCGAGCAAAACATGCACCACTTTTCCTAAACTGACTTATTATCTTAGCATTTATGTAGAACAGAAATGCTACTACTACTGATATGTTATTGTGTGGGAAACATTTACCATTATTTTCCTATTATCAAGAGGCAGCTGTATGGGTTGTTCCGAATTTTCTGCAATACAATTATTAATTATTTTGTTATCCCTAAGCCCATTTAACTTTGTGCTCTAATAAGGGATGTCTAAAATGAGTTGGGGCATAAGATTTACTTGTTTTACAGTAGCATCACTCTCACTTAGGCTTTTCTGCACTTCCGTTTGGGCACCTATTATGTATATAGCCACACAAGTACAATCTTTTATTGTGACCCGAGTATGAGAACCCTTTGGGTAGCAAGTGAAATTTGCACTCAGATTGTTGATATTGCTCACCTTTATATAGCATGTTATGTTCTACAATGGTTATGGATTTTTTTTCTGATAAAAACATAGCATTTGTCAGCAGAAAAGGACTGCCTGACCCACCCAGTCTGCTCAGCTGTGTATGATTATCAAACAGATTCAAAGCAGTCAGGTTTTTGAGCAGTTTATGTTTGAGAATATGCATGTTACAGTAATGCAGTTATTATTAAATCAGCTAACTTTCAGGTCTAAACCATTGTTGAGGTGGTGTCATTTTTAGCAAAGTATTTTAAGACAGGTTTATAAGCAAGTAAATTACTTTTCTATACTGAATGTGTCCTAAAAGTATTCAAGGTAGAAGGAAACTGTTTAAGACCTCATTTCAAAGTGACTAGATTTTTGGATCCTCTATAAAAATCCCAGGTTCAGACAATTTGGTTTCATCTTCGTCTTGTATTCACAGGTATAATTTGCTGCTTTCTCCCTTTCTCTTAGAATCTTTATATAAATAATTACTGTGGCTAAGAGAAAACTTATTGCAATATTGTTCTTTTTTTACCTTAGTTATGTCTTATGTACAGGTGTGTGAACCTCCCGAAGTTCAACCAGGCGAAACTTGACTATCAAACTACGTAAAGTTCACCAATGTTCTCTTAATGGTGAAATAATTTGTGCTGGTTTGACCATTAAAAAGCATGAGACAGAATGAATAAAATGAATATTAAAAATAACTGGGCTGATGAGGCACCCAAAACAGTAGGATGGTGCAGTGAGTCACATTGAGGGGTAATGGTTCCAAAAATTGTGTCCATTCAGTCAGTGCAAAACATGGAAAATGCTAGTACAAATAATAAACAAGAGTATGGGGCTAACTGATAATGCTCAAATAAAAAATAAATACATTTTAAAATGTTTGTAGTTGTTATTTGTAAGGTCTGTATATATGCTCACAAAATATCAGTTACAGAATCCCACAGTGTGAGCTATAAGTTCCATATAAATTATGCGTCCATTGGGACAGTACCACACATGGAGAGGGCATCCAGTGCTGCCATGAATCAGAGTTGTACACACTGGTTTAATGGGCAGTGTAACCATCCCACAAAAAAAAATTATGTATGCGGTCTTTGTAGGCCTGTCAAAAATTCACCAAAGATTAAAGACTGACTGCAGACAACAATGCAGCATCCCACAGTTTGAGCTACTGGTTCCAAAAATGATGTGCCCACTGGGAGGACAGTGGCACACATGGACAAGGTGTCCAGTTCTGCGTTGGTTTCACATGGGCAATGCTGTCCCAAAAATTATTTATTTGGCCTGTGTAGGCCTGACAAAAATTCACCACACATTAAAAATGGACTGAAGACAACAGTGCAACATTCCACAATGTGACCTACTGGTTTCAAAAACTGTGCACCCACTGGGACAGTACCACACATGGCCAGTGTGTCCGGTTATGTGATGGATGAGTGTTGTACACTCTTCATGGGCAATATTTCTCCAAAAAGTATGTATATGACCTGCGTAGGTCTGTCAAAAATTCAAACATTAAAAGGAATCTGTATGATTCCCTCCGAAATTATTGTGAAGGTTACCACGAGGATCCAGTATGTAAATTGCTGAGTTACATATATAGGAGGCAATATAGTGCAGTGGTTTAAGGCTCTGAGCTGCAAACCTGGAGATCTGGGTTTGAATCCCACAGCCCCCACTTGCATACTGTGTGACCCTGAGCAAGTCACTTAACTTCCTTGTGCTCCCAGGTCGCACCTGTAAACAAACTTTCAGCTTAGTGTGTGTCTCCTGGTGGTAACAAAAAAAAAATATGGAGAAAATATTTTCAGCAAGAGAAAAATACATTTAGGCCTGGATATTCAGACTGCACCTGGCAATGGTGCAAGCGTGGGCACAGCGCATCTGGGATGTGCTGGGGCCAGGACCAGGTGATATTCAATGGCGATGCGCTATGGCGCAGCACCATTGAATATGGCATGGAATGTGCATAGCACAGTGACATTGCACCAGCGCAAGCCACAGATAGGGAGCATGGGCATGCACCAGCACAAATGCAGTTGCGCTGGGTGCAGCACCCACGATATTCAGAAGAGGGCATGCAAATGGGGCTGTAATATATGCAAGGCACAAATGGGGCCATTTGCATGTCATTATGGCCCCATTTGCAGTGCTGCACAGGGCAGCCTGACAAAATGTGCTTGGCGCCCTGCACAGAATGACGAACATACAAAATTAGCCAGCAGATAAAGGCCTAGAGGTCTATCAAGTCTGCTTGAATGTGCAGCTAGCACCCCTTATTCTGCAGCTGCCCCTCCCTTCCACCCTTCCCCTCCATTGACCCTCCCCCTTGTCCTGTCCCATCCACTTTTGAAGCAGTCCACTGTTCTACTGGATACCACTTCTGCAGGTAATGCATTCCACCCAGCTACCACTCTCTCTGTAAAAGAGTGTCTCCTCATCTCCCTTCTGAACCTTCCTCCTTCCAGTCTCATATCACAACCCCTGGTGTTCCTCCCCTCCCTTACTTTGAACAGCCCCTCTGTACCTATCTTGTTTATTCCTTTCATGTACTTAAAGGTTTTATTCATGTCCCTCCTGTCCCTCCTCTCCTCCAGCGAGTACATGTTCAACTCCCTCAGCCTCCTCTCATACGATAAGTCTTCTAGCCCCTTCATCATCTTTGTCACCCTGCATTGCACCCCCTCCAGTAACTTAATGTCCCTCTTCAGATACGGGCACCAGTACTGCATGCAGTACTCCAGGTGCGATCTAACTAATGACCTATACAGTGGCAGAATCACCTCCTCCCTTCTTGAGGATATACCCCATGCAAGCCAGCATTTTGTTGGCCTTTGCAGCTGCCTTCCTACATTGTGCCAAGTTGTTCATTGACCCTGTAATGAGCACCCCCAGATCCTTCTCCTCCTCTGTCTGGGCTAGCTGCACTCCCCCCAGCTGGTAACTCCTCCTTGGGTTCTTCATCCCAAAATACAGCACCTTACACATTTTGGCATTAAACCCCAGTTGCCAGGAGTCTGACCAGGTTTCAAGCTTTGCCAGATCATCCTGCAACACCTGCCATCCCCCTAGGTTGTCCACCACCGCTCCTACCTTGGTATCATCAGCAAACAGACTGAATGACATGTGGACTGAGGGGGTTCCGGGGCATCCCCCAAACTGTAGAGGTGATCGCGGATAATAGTAAACAAAACACACTCCCTGGCAGTCTAGTGGTAACCCCTCCCTCCTCCCTCCTATAGCCATGATCGCCAGTAAAATGAAATTAATACAATCCCTGGTATTCTAGTGGTACCCCTCCTCCCCATAGCCGCAATCACTGGTAAAATGAAATAAATACAATCCCTGGTAGTCTAGTGGTGCCCCCACCCCAGCCCGATCACCAGTAAAATGGAAACATTGCAATCCCTGGTAGTCTAGTGGCCCCTTCACCCCACCCATAACCCCAATCATGGTAACCCTACAGATCATACCCTCTGGTGGTCCAGTGGCACCCCACCCCTCCCACCCACACAGGACCCTTGCCCATCCAGCTCCCCTATCATCGGCGGTGGCTGTAACCCGCCGCATACTGCCCAGCCATCCGCCAAATGACAGCTCACAGTATGGGCTGTAAGCCCATTGGTCCACACTGTGGACCAATGGGCTTGCAGGGCATACTGTACTAGACAGCCACATATATGTGCCTGATTCTAAAAGGTTGTGCACATTTGTGACACTTTACCCTTTTTATGGTGGCTTGCACCAAATATGTGGTGCAAAAACCCGTAAAAAGGTTGGCAAAGTTTGACCAGAAAAAGCTGGTCTAACTTGGGGCACATGGCACATGGGATCGAGAATCCCGATTGCCGGCTGTGCGGGGTTGCGCCGACGCAACTGTCTTGCACCAGGCACATTCCCTTTGAAAATCTGTGCCTTAAACTTGTGATGTGGAGTCATCTCATCCTACAGACCATTGCTATTGAGAAAGGTTATCAACCTCTCCTTCAGAATGGTCTCCATCAACTTCCTCACTATAGAAGTCAAGCTCACTGGTCTGTAGTTACCTGGTTGGTCCATGGATCCACTCCTGTGAATGGGCACCACGTGAGCCATACTCCAGTCCCTGGGTACATTCCTTGTCTCCAAGGAGGTGTTGAACAGGTCCATCAGAGGGCCTGCCAACACCTCTGCCAGTTCCCTCAGGACCCTTGGGTGTACACCGTCTGTTCCTGGTGCCTTGTCCACCTGCAAGACTTTAAGGCCCTTCAGAACTCTGTCCTCTAGGATGACCCTGTCTGTTATCTCTGCACACCCTCCACCCTTGCCCCCTTTCCCCTGCAGTATTGGGCCATCCCTTTCTTTTGTGAACACTGAGCAGAAATACTCATTGAATGCCTCTGCCTGATCTTCCCCTTGTTCCAGCTATCCCCCCTCTCTCTTGATTCTAAGAATGTCATCCCTACAACTCCTCTTCTCCCTTATGTATTTAAAGAACCCATTTTCCCCCTCTCTGATCCCCTGAGCCAACTTCAGCTCCTTTGCTGCCTTGGCTGCCCTGACTAACTTGGTCGCCTCCCTAGATGCCCCTGAGAACACTTCTCTATCCTCCTCACGCCCAGATTTTTTGAACTTAATGAAGGCCAATCTTTTTTGCCCTCACCTTCCCCTCCACCTCCTTGCTGAGCCAGCTAGTTTTTTTTTTACCTGGACTGCTTACTCTGTGATTTGGCACATGTGTTCGTGGCCTCATAGTCCCTTCCTAATGACTGCCCGCTTCTGTTCCACATCCATCCCTGGGTTAATTTCAGACAAATACCCTTCTAGGATGCTGCCCATTCTGACAAAATCTGCCTTACTGAAATCCAACACTCTTGTCCTGGTGTTAGCCGACTCTCTCCCTGTGTTGAGGAGGAACCACACTGAGCAGTGGTCACTTCCTGCTAGAGGGTCCTGTACTGCCACATCCTGGACATCCTGGACTTGGTCCTCATTTGTTAGCACCAAGTCTAATATGTTTACCTCTGTGGCATCCATCACCCCTTGCACTAGGTAGCTGTCTTGGATAGCCTCCAGCAGCACCTGTTCCCTGGTGTGTACTGTAGTTACTGTCTGCCAGTCAACCCCAGCTAGGTTGAAGTCTCCCACTATAACTGTATTCCCTTTGTCACTGATCTCCCTGATCTGCTCCCCCAGCTCCCTGTCCACCTCCTCACTCTGTGAGGGTGGCCTGTACACCACCCCCATACTGAGCTTCTTACCTTCAGGGCTTTGGAGCAATACTCATATGGCTTCTGGCCTCCCCTCATCCCCTTCTTTTCTGGTACACAGTATCCCCTCCCTGACACAAATAGCCACCGCTCCCCTCCTTCCCCCCTCCCGGTCCCTGTGGAACATCTTGTATCCTGAGATTGCAAGAACCCAGTCATGGTATTGGTTGGCCCAGGTCTCTGAGATGGCTGCAATATCTACCTCCTCCTCCGCCATCATTGCCTGGAACTCTGCCACCTTGTTTGCTAAACTCCTTGCATTCAAGGATACTACAGTCCACCTTGTGTCCTGACCCTCCTCTTCCAGTCTCTACCCCTTCCACTTCTGTCTTTGTAACTTCCCCTCATTATCCTCTCCCCTCTCTGGGGGGTGAGGCCTTCCAGTCTCCCCTGGAAGGTGTCTCCTCCCTGCTTTCTGACTCTGCCCTTCCCCCTCCTCAGTTTAAATCTATATTGTTTTTAATGTACTTCTCCAGCTCCTGTGTCAATACCCTTGTACCCTTGATGCTGAGATGCAGCCTATCCTTAGCATAAAGCCTCTTATTGTTCCATGTCTCACCCCACTCCCGTTCTACCCCGTACCCCATTTCTGCACACCAACCCTTCAGCCGCCCATTAAACTCCTGTATTCTTAGCTTTCTTGCTGAGCTTGCTCTAGGTACCGGGAGTACCTCAGAGAATGTCACTGAGCTTCCCACCCGATTGCAGATACCCCCACTTCTCTGAATCTCTCCTGCACTTCTTCCACTGCACTGCCCTCTAGGTCCTTTGTTCCTAGGTGCACAATGAAATGAGGCTTCCCTCTCACCTTCTCCACACATTTCTGAACACACTGCCCTACTCTCCCCATTGTCATACCTGGCATACATTCATAGAAACATAGAAACATAGACTTTAACAGCAGATAAGGACCGCTTTGCCCACCTAGTCTGCCCATTTCCCTACCTAGAGGATAAGCTGCAGATCCTATTTAACCAACGGCCTATTTCTTCCTACCCCCCACAAAAATTGCCTTATGTCTGTCCCATGCATTCTTGAATTCTCCCACAGTTTTAGACCCCACAACCTCCTCAGGAAGGCTGTTCCATGCGTCCACCACCCTCTCTGTGAAAAAATACTTCCTCACATTACCCCTGAGCCGTCCCCCACTCTATCTTCAAATTCTGTCCCCTTGTTGTTGCACATCTCTTTTTCTGAAAGATGCTACCCTCTTGGACTTTGTAGATTCCACTGAGGTATTTAAACAGTTCTATCATGTCCCCCCTCTCCCTGCTTTCCTCAAGGGTATACATATTAAGCCTCCACCCAGGTTCAGCTCTTCCTTGCTCCCTTACCTCCCCATCTCATCCCCCTGAGCATAGAATCCCCTAATACAAGTACTCGCTCCCCCATCCCTTGCACTTTCCCCATTGTTTGACCTCCTATGAACTCCTTTTCCTCAATGTCCTCTCCTTTCATACCCTGCCCCTTTCCCTCCCTTCTCCTCCAATTGCACCTCCACCTGCTCTCCTCCTCCTCTGTCCTTTGTGTGCTTGCTCCCTTCCACAACCACTCCCTCTCCACTACTTTCATGTCCTCCCACTGCCCCCTGCATTGTGCCTCCCCTTCCTAACATGTTTTGGCCTTCCTCCCCTTTTGTTTAGTGTGTTCATGCCAACTTGACCTACTTTCCTGCCCCTCCCTGCTTTTACCCCACTGTCTTCCCTCTCTTCTTGTACTCTATATTCCCCCTTCCCTCCTGGTCACCTGACTCTTGTTCTATGGTGGCTTCCCCAACCTCCTGCTCTGTTTCATCAACCAGTACTGCCTACCTGTTTGTTGTCTCCAGCCTCCTGCCCCTGCCTTCCCTTGAAATCCCTTCCTGTCTCTGCTTACTCTGAACCTCTTTCCTACTTCCTTTCTGTCTACCCGTGTTCCCTACCACCTGCCAACACCCCCTTTTGGTGCTCCCAGGACCCTGTGGACTTGATCCCCCTTGCTGAGTGCCCCCTTCCAACGCATGGCAGCCTGGTCTATCTTGTGATGGAGCCTGCCCTTCCTCTCTGCCCCATCTCCTCCTTGCCCCCTCATACCTGTCTCCTCTCCCCAGTTCCTGTCTCAAGCTCTCTATCTCCAGCGTAAGTTATCTGAACATCCTGCACACTGGATCTTTCTAAATCTTTTGAGAACTGAGGCTGAGTATGTACTTGCAAGTGGGCAACCAAGGTGCTCATCAGCTACCTGTCTCAAAGAGGGCCTAAGAGTATTTTTTGGTACCAGTACACTAGAGGCTCATCTCCTTCTGCTAGTAACACATTCTCATCTAGGTAATCCTGCACCATTTTCTTTACTGGCATCTCAGGCACCGCTGTGTCAAAAAATTACCTGCCATACTTTTTCCATCAAGCCACAGTCAGACATTTGTTCTCATAGTGGTTTGCCATCAATGACTGTCTTTCTGGGGGTGCAGCAGGAGCAGCAGCAGCAGCAGCAGTAGGTTGATGTGGAGGTGGGGACAAAAATGAATGACTCCTGTGACCTACTGGTATGGCCACATACTCGACCTGGTGTTCCAGCTGAGTCTTGGGGTTGATAACCTTAAGATCGACTGGGTCTCTTGGTCCAATCATTGCACTTTGGGATTCACATTTGGGGCCCCCCAGTAGTCCTTCCCCTGTGGAGATGGTCAACTACTGCCCTTTAAGGGGGATAGACCCTCAAGGACTTTTGGCGTTGGCTCACCTATCTAGAGCTGAGGCAGCTTGTGCGATTATTTCCAGTGAGGTGGTGGCCACCTATAAAATGATGGTGTCCAAAGGACTGGATGCCATCACTCCAGTTTGTATATGACCCAGATCCTCTCACTTAAGATCCTCTAGGTTTGATGGGGCTCTCAAGGTGATGAAGATCAAGGGTTGGAAGTTGGAGCATTGTTGGTGGAAGACCCGGCTTGAGGGCAACAAACTGGTCCTATGTGCCCACTATGGTGAGTACCAGTAGGCAATCTCCCATAAGAAGGCAGAGTTCTTGTCCAGGCAGATTGTGGCAGGTAGGAACAGACCTGTTCAGCTTTTTTGAACTGTGGATAGGCTCCTTCATCTGGCCTGTCTACAGCCGAAGAAGACTTTTTCATTCACCTTGCATGAAGAGTTTGCTCTGTTCTTCTCTGACAGGGTGTCATCCATCCAGTCAGGGATTTTGTCAGGGGGGCTTACACCTTGCAGCAGCTGGACTGGTGGGAGCAGAGGCTCTCTGCCTGTCTGGGAGGAGTTTAGGCCAGTGGAGGTGCCGGAAGTGACTGGGATGATTTTAGAGCTGAAGCACACATTTTGTGAACTGGACCCAGCCCCAACGTATTTCTTGATGGGATGTGCTGAGACTGTTGGCCCAGTGTTCACCAGGATTGCCAGGTGTTTGATGGTGGAGGGGGTGTTCCCAGTGGCCTTGAAAGAGGTGCTGGTGAGACCTCTCTGAAAGACATCTTCCCTCGACCCAGGCATCCTGTTGAACTACTGTCCTGTCTCCAACCTGCATTTTTTGAGCAAGATTGTTGAGAAATTGTGGCAAATCAGCTCAAGGATTGTCTTGTGTTTTACGACATCTATGAGTCATTTCAGTCGGGTTTTCAGGCTAGAGACAGCACAGGGGTTGGGCCACTGGATCACCAGGGATTTACTGTACCATATACACAATTTACCAGTGGATTGAGGCAGGGTGGGGGGATGGGGGCCCTGGAAACAGGTGTTACTCTTATGTATTATCACACTGTATGGGCAGATCATGAAGGGGATAGGGACACTAGATCACCAGGGATGTGAGTCTCATCTATGATACACTGGTGGGGGGGAACACTGTGGTGCACGGTTGTCAACCCTCCCAGAGGGTGTCTCAGTACCATTACACCTGCCTTTTGATAGTCTAATGGTACTTAGACCTTGGCCCTCTGCGAGGTTTCTCTGAATAGGATTTTAAGGGATATGGCAGCCTGCGACTGACGCAAGCCCCCTTGTGCCATGCCACAGCCATTTTTGTGGTGCAGGTCTAGTGCATACCCCCTTTGCTGCAAGCAACCTGAGTTTTCCATGGGCTGCTTTGCTGAATAGCTCCTGGATGCATCTTCAGAGGCAAGGTGCCAGTTGCAGCACAACTGTTTGCCACAAGCATCTTGCATCCGACATAGGGCTTTGAAAATCCAGCCCGGTGTTTCTATGTTTCTATTTGCCCCAAAAGTTTGCTGCCATCCCAAAAAATCACAAGCCCAAAGCTCAAGGTGTTTGACTCTTTTGTAGAACAAAACTTGCAGCCCTAGACTTATGTAGCAGTAATTTTAAAAGAAAATTCTATTAGCAATGCACTGTAGAAGACTAAAGAACTGCTGAAGCTAAAAGTGACACTAAAACTGCCAGATCACATGGTTGCAATGCTGTTTCTTTCCAGCGCTGCTTTCATGTAATGCAGTTTATGTTAGGCTGAGCCTACTGTAATCATTGTATTTATTTTTATAGATTATATTATAATTATTAGCATGTTTCCTGAATGTTAGACTTCACGGGCTTGATTTTCAGAATGAAAACCATGAAACAAGGTTCCTGTGCCAAATGAGTATGAAGCAAGTGGCAACTTGTGCAATAGTTTGCAGCTACCCTGATTTTTCAACAAAAGCTGCATCGAAATCCGCATGGCATGTGCAATAGCCACCCTGCACCACCCTCTTTTGGCAGAAGTGCCCATGCACCAGGTCACAAGGGTGGTTGTGCCACAGTGAAGCTGCTCCATTCCCCTTTGTGCTATTCCATAGACCCTGCCCATGGTAGCAACAGGGGCTCTCTTTAGACCACCCAGAATGTGGTCTAAGAGCCATGCATCACAGTCAGGCATCATGGCCAATGGAGAGGGACTGTGAGGAGGGGATAAGAGGCACAAAGAGCACGGGTGCCCTAGTGAGAGAGGGGGGTATGGTGGCAAGTGCAGGGTGCTGGGGTGGCACCCATTGGGGCTGTCATGCTACCGTCCAGTGAGCCAATTGGCCTGGGTAGAGGGGAGATTGGCAGGAATGGACTGTGACCCGGCTCTGGCTGCACACAGCCCTGGCACCTGCCCATGGGTGCACCAGTTCCCAATATTGTTGGTGGGCAGAAGAGGCCAAAGGTTGCTGGGTGCAGGTGGTGGAGGGGAGCATTCCCAAGGAACTGTGACCCCCTCTGCATGGAGGCATGCTGCTGCCCATGGATAGTGGTGGGGACCAGTGCACCTATGGGGCTGGTGCCAGGGCTGTGTGCAGGCAGAGCCAGGTCATGGTCCATCCCTGCTAACCCACCTGTACCCTGCAAACGGCTCACTGGATGTTGGCATGGCACCCCCAGATGCCACCCCAGCACCCTGCACTTGCCACCATGCCCCCTCACTCACTAGGGCACCCCCTCATGCTCCATCTTCCCGCTGCTCCCCTCCTTGCTAGCATATTCCCCCCACCTTTGGGTTGGGTGGGAGGGGTGACAGATCCTGCTGTCAAACCTCACAGGTACACCACATGTTTGGGGCAACACTGTGGCTGCATCAACTCTCAGGTCTGTGGTGCAGGGACCCCCCATTTTTATGTTTGCTTGCACGCATATGCAAGAAACATAGTGCCACCATACGAGTTTTTGTAGGTGTACCTCCCCCACTTCCAGTGCCCTGCTCCCCTTTGCAGGCGTGGCTGCACCACTCCAGTGAATGTCAGAGCTGTCTATGACAGCCATTCAGATGCAATGGCGTACAGTTGAAAGCAAAAAAAAAAAAAACACTGCAATCAGCGGTGGTAATGTGTAAGCAATTTGCATACTACCATCAGCAGGTAATTTACATACTGCTGTCAGCAGTATGCAAAGTGCCTACACTCTGCACTGCATCTGTATAGCTGTCATAGACAGCTCCATTTTTGTCTGCCAAGTAGCATGCTGGGAGCCCACCCCAGTGTGCTCATGCACCCCCCCACACACCGTATGGCCGATGGGGGTGCCCAATCCCCCGTCGGCTTCACTGCCCCCAACAGACTTCTGGTGCCATGCTGGCAGCCCACCCCAGTGTGGTAAAAGTCTGTACAGCCGACTGGGGGTACCCAATCCCCCACTGGCTCCACTGTACTGTTTGTACCCTCCGAAACCAGAGTTCCATGTGCCATGCTGGGAGCCCACCCCAGCATGGTAGAAGTCTGTATGGCCGATGGGGGTGCCAATTCCCCATTGGCTCTACTGGCTCCCCTCCAAAAAAACTTCCAGCTGCCATACTGAGAGCCCACCCCGTATGGCAAAAGTCCCATGTAGTCTAAACAAACAGAAACACCTGTAAAAAAAAAAAAATGGTCCCTTGTTGACAGTCTTCCCTCCCCAACCAGCACCCACCCTCTCGCACTCCTTATACTTCCATTTCCTCCGGAGGCCGAAAAGCATTTATCTTCGTGGACTGGAACATACCTGCACTCTTCAAAGCCGATCAAGTAACTGAAGAAATGCGTGTAAGCTGTATAATGCAATAAATTATTTTTTTTTTCAACTTTGGTGCATATCTTGGCCATTTTTGGGAAGTTTTTCACCAAATTTTCAGCATGGGGTTCTTGGGAACCCACCTCATGAATTCAGTCACTGTCATTTTGTAATTATGTCCCAAAAGGTGATATCGCAGTCACTGTGCAGAACCACCTTTTGGGATCGAGTAATGAAATGACAGTATCATAGTTCATGAGATAGGCCCCCAAAAACCCTACATTGAACATTTGGTGAAAAAATTCCCAAAAATGACTGTTTTATGAGGGTACATTGCTCAGTTCCAACGCACACTCATAACTTTGAGAATTTTTCATATTTTCAGTCCAGATTTTCAACATTGCCACTTTACCACACCTCCTTATGAACAGTATAGCTGTCATTTTTCATATCATGCCCATAATGTGTTTTTGCACATGTAGTGCGCATTTGCGCGGTTGGTGTGTGAAATCAATGTTTGGGACACATTAAGAAAATCACAGTGAAACTGGTCATGAGCAGAGGTGGTAAAATGGCTATGTTTAAAATTTGGTGACAAAAGTCCATAATATGACTCTGTCACGAGCGTGCATTGCACAATTTCCATGCACCCTCGTAAGTTCACAAATTTGTAACATTTTCAGTCCAGATTTTTAACATTGACATTTTTCCACACCTCCTTATGAACCATACAGCTGTCATTTTTCACACCCTGGCCAAAATGTGTTTTTGCACTTCTGGTGCAAAATAGCACAGCCACTGAGGGAATTTAGTGTTCAGGATAGATTATGAAAATCACAGTGACACTGTTCACGAGTGGAGGCTCAAAAGTACCTGTGTTGAAAATCTGCTGTAAAAAATCTCCAAACTACTTACATTATGGGTGTACATTGCGCAGTTCCTACACACACTTGTGACTTCACCAGTTTTTGTATATTTTAACTCCAGATTTTCAACAATGCCATTTTTTACACCTTCTCATGAACAGTACACCTGTCACTTTTCGCATCCTGTTCGAAATGTGTTTTTGCACCTGTGGCGCAAAATGCGCAGTCGCTCTGCAAAATCACCTTTCACATAACAAATTGACAGTATCACTGTTCATGTGGTGGAGTCACAAAAAAAACATGTGGAAATCTTTGAGTAAAAATACCAGGAAACTCCCAGGGTGTTAGGGTTTTCTACCATAATGCCCTACCTTGTAGGGACTGACACTTGTCAGGGGTGTGACTTGGGATTGTCGACAGTAATGCTCATGCCATTTCACCCCCACCCTCACCCTGCAGCCAGTGACAGGCATCGAGGTGTGCCTTGGGCTCTTTGCCTCCAGAGTTCACACCATTCTCCTATACTGCACCCATTTCAGCGTATTTCCTTATGGAATGAGGTGACTGTAAAGGTGAAACAGCCCAAGGCACACCTCAGCACTTGTCAGTGTCTGAAGGGTAGGGTGAGGTGAAATGTTGTGACCGTCATGGGTGACGACCCAAAGGCACACCCCAATGCCTGTCCATCTCTGCAGAGTGAGGGTGGAGTTGGTGTCAGTTCAATACTTCAATGCCATTCCTATACTGCATCTGTCTAACTCCTGCACTTCCACTGCTAATGCCAGCATGCAAACATTTGGCACTGACAAAATATGGTGCAGGTTCTCTGATGCACCCAGAGGTTGCCACAGCCCTAGATTGTCACAAATTGTTGCAAACACCAGTTTCTTTGAAAAATTGAGCCTCACATCTCTCTTGCTTCTGTCCCTGTCTTGTATTCCCAGGGCCTGCCTGTGCACCTGGCTTGTGGCTACCAAATTACCAGTATCTGGAACAAAGAACAAGAACAGTTTGATTGCGTTCACTGACTAGTGACTCATTGATAGAATTTTTAATACACCGAGAAACATGAAAGAGACTAAATCACTTAACTGCCACAAAACAATGCAGAATAAGCAAGCAGAGAGTGCGAAGGATGTTTTTACCTAGTGACATTTGTAGTCTTGGGTCTCTTATTGGCTATTTTAATAGAAGGGGATAGCTTAAAACTCAAAGGTTCTGACTGTTTTGCAGATAACTTGTCATAGCTATTGTATGTTTAAAGGGAAGCGCCTTTTACATTGGTTGATCATTTTTCTAAGCCAGCGAGGGACTTTGGACTACATTTTGGGGGGTTTCTTTATTTTTTACAGCCAGAAAAGGACTGTTAAAATAAATAAATAAAGGGGCATAACAGGGCCAGGAGGTGAGGAACTGCAGCAAGTTCTGAGAGGGTGTTGATTGTCTCATGAGGAACCTGGGCAGCAGGGTGAACTATCAGGAGCAGATGGCAAGGTGCCAAACTTGAACAAAGGACCTGGGCTGATTTAAATGCCATGGGGCTCGAACTGCGCCACTAGCAGTCGGAATTGGAGAGGGGTGGAAGCGCAGTGAGCCAGCAGGGGCAGCTACAGAGCTGTGGTGCTGGGAGCATGTAGGATAGGGTTGTTTTTGCTCACTTTTGTTCTCTCTTACTTTATTTCTGGCCTAATTTGATTGCTGCTGTCAGGGGATCTGTGGTACAGGTGAGCTCAGGAGGCAGCGGGATTCGGAGAGCTGAAGAGGACACAGTGGATGACAGCAGGAACATGGAAACAGGGAAGTGCCTTCTACATTGGTTGATTATTTTTCTAGGCCAGCGAGGGTCTTTAGACTAGATTTAGTTGTTTTTCTTTATTTTTTACAGCCAGAAAAGGGCAGTTGAAACAAATAAATAAAGGGGCATAACAGGGCCTGGAGGTGAGGAGCGGCAGTGAGTTCTGAGAGGGGGTTGATTGTCTCGCGAGAGAGCAGGGGGATAGGCCAAAACCCTCCCTCCCACGGCTCATCTGCATTTATAGCAAGGCATCTGCCTCTTGATTGGTGGGGGTGGACCTGCCTGCAACAGGAACAACCTGGTTGTAAGCTGGTTTACTTCTAGTTGTATTAAATGGCCTGTCCTGAACTGTGCAACTTGATATGACAAATCCCTTCAAGCAACAAGGGAATCTCAAGTCAGTAACTACTACCTTGTATAGTAGAATCATGGTACAGGGAATCTAGTACTATGAGAAGGGAAATCTGGGAATTTGAAGCTGATTGGGTGATGATTGTGACTCTTATACCATTATAATAATAAAGAGGGCTAGGGCAGCATCGCAGAAGGAAAATGGAGCAGGACAGGGAAGGATGGACTAGAGGGGGTATGGCAACTTGTGGGGTTTGTTGAGGACTGCAGAAATGTAGGTGGGACAGGGGGCAGCAGGACACCTGGAGGGCCAACACGGGTAGTATAGCTGTGGGCAGAAAGCAGGGGGGGACACAGAGGAGAGAGGAGAGAGGAGAAAAGGGATAGGGGAAAATGATTGGAGAAGTAGGTGGAAAGGACAGGGAAGGGTGATGCACCGGAGGAGAGACAGTGGTAGCATAAGGGAAGGGGGATCTGTGGCAGGGGGGGAGTAGTGGATACAGAAGAGGGAGGATCATGGCGTGTGATAACTGTGGAGCAGTCATATTCATGGGCACACTGTGGAGCCTGGGGGAGTGCCCAGTTTGTCAAAGGCTTGAGAGGCTGGAGGATGAGATTTTAAGGATAAAGAAGGAAATTACTTGGACAGTAAAAGAAGAGGAAATGGGAAGCACAGACTGCTAATGGGTAAACAGAAGAAGGGACAAAGGAGAGAGATACAAGTACAGGAGATGGGGGTCAAAAGGAATGGGGGTCAGAGTTATTACACATAGGCATACAATAGGCTCAAACAGGTACTGGCCATTGATGGGAATGATGGATGGGGGAGAAGGTGCTGTGGAAGAGTAGTCCAAGGTAATAGAGAGAAATAGGACAGAGAGAGGGGGTGAGAGGGGAAAAGAACCTAATGTGTGTCAAGATAGAATGAACACAGGAAGGAGTACTGATGAGGGTAGTATAACAGGGGCAAAAGGGGAAACAGTGTGCAGGAAGAAGAAAGAGTTAGGACAGGGAGGGGAAGGGAGGATGGGAGGGGTGACAAGGGAGAAAGGGGTGGGATCTTAGTGTTAGGGGACTTAACACTGAGAGGGGTCAGGTGGGGTAGCAAGGGAAAGAGGCATAGTTGGGTCTGGGTGGAAGCCATGCCAGGAATGAAGGTGGAAAGGGTGGGGCAATCAATACTAGCCTATGCCAGAAAGGGCAGATAAAAACACATCTAATTCTGCATCTGGGGATGACTGACCTGGCTGATGGGATGGTAGATGAGGTGAAAAGGATGTTTATAGATTTAGGTCCAGTTTGCGAGTGGGCAGGAAGATCAGTTACCTTCTTGGAGGTACTTCCAGTCCCAAGGGCAAGTATGGCAAGAAAACTGAGAATTCAGGAGTTTAATGAATAGCTGGTAACCTAATGTCATGAAAAAGGGTATGGGTTGGTAGGAGGAAGGGGAGTGACCTTGGAGGACAGCAGTCTATACGCTAAATATAGACTGCATTAAATGAGGAGGGGAAGAAAGTACTGAAGCAAAAGCTTGGAGAGTATATTGAGGAGAATTTTAACTAGGAGGGGGAGTGGCAGAAGGGATCAAGGTGATCAGAGGCCTCAGGATCGGAAACCATATGGGTTTGCCCCCCCATAATAGTGAGATAAAACGAGAGGCAAACAATACAGGGAAGGCCATAAAGGGAGAGGAGGAAGGAGGTGGGGAGAAAGAAAGGGAATGGAGGGTGGTGTCTTTAAATGCTAGAAGCCTGGGGAATAAAATACGGAACTACAGGCTCTCATGGTGGGGGGGCATGGCAGCATTCACTAAGACATGGGCCACTCAAAACCATGATTGGGACCTGGTGTTTCCAGGTTATAGACTATTCTGCAAGGATTGAGTTAAGGGGAAAGGAGGGGATAGCACTCTATGTGTGGGAGGGACTTAAGTGTGTTAGGGAAAAGGGGAAGGAGGGGGATATAGAGGCTCTATGGATACAAATCCAAGATCCAAAAAATAGGACACTACGGTTGGGGTGGTGTACAGGCCACCCTCCCAATCGGAACAGACAAATAGGGTATTGGCAGAACAGATCCAAAGGAACTGTGGGAAGGGTGTGGTGGTGATAGTAGATGACGTCAACCTGCCGGAAGTGAAGTGGGAGACACCTGCCACCAAGTGTGGAAGGGAATAGATATTGCTAGACACTTTCCAGGATAACTTCCTGATGCAGTTGGGCAGCGAACCAACTATGGGAAGGGAATACCCTTGACCTCATACTGTTTAACGGGGAGTGGGTGAGAGATCTGGGGGTGGAGAAACCACCGTTGGGGAGTGACCACCGGACAATATGGTTCCAGTTGCAGCTGAGCAGAGAGAGGGGGGCATCTGGCACAAAAGTGCTAGACTTTAGAAAGGCTGACTTCAAAAAGATGGGTGAAGTTGTGCAAGGGTTTCTGGACAGAATTCAGCCTAATATGGACATGAATCAGAGGTGGGAACTCATTAAACTAGGGATAGTGGAGGCAACAAATTTCTGTAGCAAGGCCCAAAATAAAAAGGCTAGGACAAAATAACCTAGCTGGATGAGCATGGGTGTCATAGACAGGATGAGAAGGAAAAGAGTAGCCTATAGGAAATACAGGAGAACTGGGAGGGGGGAGGACAGAGAGGAGTACCAGAAGGAAACAAAGGAAGTGACCAGGGAGGTAAGGGCAGCAAAGGCGTTGAGGGAGCTTAGGCTGGTGAAGGGAATTAAAGAGGGGGAAAAGGACTTCTTCGGGTACATCAGGGAGAAAAGGGGTTGTAAGGACCAAATAATAAGGATTAAGAAGGAGGGGGAATGGGCAGAAAAATGGGGTGAAAAGGCAGAAGTGCTTAATGACTACTTCTGCTTGGTTTTTACCAAAGAGAAAGGAGGAGAAATACCTAAGGTTGGGGGGAGGATAGAATCAGAGGGGGAGGGGCTGATGGATGGGGAACTCACGGAAGGTAGAATGCTAGAGGGGTTAAGAGCACTAGGGGTGGACAAGGCACCGGGACCAGATGGCGTACACCCCAGGGTACTGAAAGAGTTGGCAGAGGTCCTGGCAGACCCACTGGCAGGCCTTTTTAATGCCTCTCTGGACTCAGGGTGTGTACCTCAGGATTGGAGGATGGCTCACATGGTTCCACTCATAAGATCGGTCCCAAAGACGAACCAGGGAACTATAGACAAGTGAGTCTCACATCCATATTGGGGAAACTGATGGAAACAATCCTGAAGGAGAGGCTAGTGATGCTACTGGAGGTCAGTGGGGTGCAGGACAGTCAGCAGCATGGCTTTGTCAAGGGTAAATCCTGCCAGACCAACCAGTGGACTACTTTGACTAGGTGACTAAGGAAATTGACAAAGGGCATGAGGCGGATGTCCTGTACCTGGACTTCAATAAGGCATTCGATTCAGTGCCACATGGGAGACTAGCATGTAAGCTAAGGGGCACAGGAGTGGGAGCAAAACTGGTGGGATGGGTGGAGAGCTGGCTGCAGGGATGGCAGCAGAGGGTGGTGGCGGGAGAAGAATTATCATCCCCAAGGGCAGTGATTAGCCGGGTCCCTCACAGGTCAGTGCTGGGGCCAGTGTTATTTGGGGTATTTATTGCAGACATCTCAGTGGGCATAAATAGCAAGATCAGTCTATTTGCAGATGACACCAAGATGGGAGCAGTGGTGGATGACCAAGGGGGTCGCTGGGATAGCAGAAAGATCTAACAAGGATGGAGATGTGGTCTAACAGCTGGTAACTTGGTTTCAATGCCAAAAAATGCAAGGTATTGCATTTCGGGGCAAAGAATCCAAAAAGGAGCTACCATCTGGGGGGTGCAGCTAGCTGTGACTGAGGAGGAGAAAGATCTGGGGGTGCTCATTGTGGGAGGAATGAAAAACTCAGTACAGTGTAGGAAAGCAGCAGCAGTGGGCAACACAATGCTGGGTTGTATTGCAAGGGGTATAACCTCTAGGGGGAGGGAGGTGATTCTGCCACTATATAGGTTGCTGGTCAGACCACACCTGGAGTACTGCATTCAGTTTTGGCACCCTTACCTAAAGAGGGACATTAGATTGCTGGAAGGGATGCAATGCAGAGCAACAAAGATAATACAGGGTCTGGGGGAGTTACCGTATGAGGTTAGACTGAAGGAATTGAACATATACTCTCTAGAGAAGAGGAGGGATGGGGGGATATGATTGAGACCTTTAAGTACATGAGAGGAATAAACAGGACAGGCACAGAGGGACTGTTCAAGGGGAGGGTGGGGAGAGAAACTAGGGGTCATGGCATGAGATTGGAGGGTGGAAGGTTGAGGAGAGAAATGAGGAGGCATTTCTTTATGGAAAGGGTAGTAGCAGACTGGAATGCACTACCGGCAGAGGTGGTGGCCTTTAAAACAGTGGGCTACTTCAAGAGGAGCTGTGATAGGGCAAAAGGGAGGATCATGGGAGGGGGAGTAGGGCGGAAAGGATAGCTGCAGAGTAGGGGTGCTAGCTGCAACATCGAGCAGACTCGATAGACCAGATTGCCTTTTCCTGCTGACAGTTTCGTATGTTTGTGTGTTTGAATACCACATCAATTCCCAAATTCTAAATTCTAAGACCTCTTGTCTAAACGCAAAGTGAGCTGAGAGCCTTTATTGTGTCTTACTAAGAGTTCTTGATTTTAATTTCAGTTGAACACGAAATATATTGGCCATTACAAGGACTACATCCTCTTCAATTTGGTCATGAGGAGTTTCCATCTTGTAAATTTGAATAGGATTTAAATAGTCTCACAGACATTGAAAATTGATAGAATTATTTTCGAAAATAGTATTAGTGGTTTGGAAAGGAGAATCAAAGGAGTGATTCCCTAGTGAATAATCAGTTCATTCTTAAAGGGATGCTGTCAGCCTTTTTTATGATTTTCATTCACAGTATAGGTTACTTGTGCTGTTGTTGAAACTGCACTGCTCACAAAATCTGAAAACAGCAATAGATCTTCTTTAAAGAAACAGGTATCCTTTATTTGTGGCAAAGACTCATTTTTGTTCTCCCACCCTGAATGCCTCCTCCAATGCTTCCATGCATCTATGATGTGATATGGTGTCACAGCTGCAGGGTACACTCATTCTTGAATGAGTTTGGATGTGTTTAAGGCATATCAGAAAGTCACACCATCCATTTCACAGTGCTTTACTTAGTTTAGGAAAGCTATGCTCATTTCAAAATTTTAATCAGCTCTTGGAAATTCAGGAAGGGTACTGCCGATGCTTGAATTCTCAAGTGCTGATTTAGAATGCTTAGAGCACTCATTTAGAAAAGAGCATAATTTCCTAAACTAAGTGAAGCACTACAAAACGGATGGTGTGGTTTTCTGATATGCCTGAAACAAATCTAAACTCATTCGGGAATGCACATCATAGAAGCGCAGAAATGTCGGAGGTAGGCATTCAGGGCAGACGACAAAAATGAATTTTTGCCATAAATAAAGGATACCTGTTACTTTTAAGCAGATAGAAACATAGAAACATAGAAGTTGAAGGCAGATAAGGATCACAAGGCCCATCCAGTCTGCTCATTTCTTTTTCTACCTTATGAATGTGCTATAGGCATTTGATCTGTCAATGGCCTATCTATTCACACTCATCTGTATTGCTCCCTTATACCTATCCCATGCCTGTTTGAAGCCCTACACTGTATTCATATCCACCACTTCCTGAGGTAGTCTGTTTCATGCATCCACCACCCTTTCTGTGAAAAAGAACTTCCTCACATTACCCCTTAATCGGCTTCCCTCTAATCTCAAGCTGTGTCCTCTTGTCCTGCTATTTTTTTCTTGTATTGAAACATGTTAGACTCTTTCACCTTGTTAATGCCCTTAAGGTGTTTGAATGTTTCAGTCATATCACCTCTCTCCCTCCTTCACTCTAGGGTATACATATTGAGTTCAGTTAATCTGTCCTCATATGTTTTCTGATGCAGTCCCTGCACCATTTTGGTTGCCCTTCTCTGGACTGCCTCAATTTGGTTAATGTCCTGGTGAAGGTGTGGTCTCCAGTACTGCAAGCAATACTCCAGATGGGGCCTAACCAGTGTCTTGTAAAGAGGGATTATTACCTCCCTCTTCCGACTTGTGATACTCCTACTAATACACTCCAACATCCCTCTATCCTTACCTAATGCTTTAGAGGTCTGCTTGGATGATTTCAGGTCATCTGTGATAATGACGCCTAATTCTCTTTCTTCCCTTGTGACTGCCAGCAACTACCCTCCCAGCCTATAGGTAGCTTCAGGGTTTCTCTTCCCTATGTGCATGATCTTGCACTTTTTTGCGTTAAACCCCAGTTGCAACTCTTCCAACCATTTTGCTAGTTTATCCAGATCTCTTCTCATTCTGTCCACACCACCCATCTACTCTGTAGCAGATCTTGGTGTCATCTGCAAACAGACAAACTTTACCCTCCAGTTCATCTGCAATGTCACTGATGAAGATATTGAAGAGGACTGGCCCCAGGACTGATCCCTGAGGTACCCCACTTGTGACTTGCATCTCTTCTGACTGTATACCATTTACCACCACTCTCTGTTTTCTGCCCGTTAACCAGTTTGTCACCCAGTTGACCAACGTCTGACCCACCTGAGCCTATCCAGCTCATTAATCACTCTTCTGTGTGGCACAGTATCAAAAGCTTTTCTGAAGTCAAGGTAGGCGACATCAACTGCTCCCCCTTGGTCCATCACTCTGGTTACCCAGTCAAAGAAATCTATGAGATTAGTTTGGCAGGACCTTCCTTTTGTAAACCCATGCTGTCTTGGATCCTGTGCTCCTATGGATTCCAGGTGTTGCACTATCCTTTCCTTAAAGAGTGTCTCCATAACCGTGCCCACTACTGAGGTAAGACTGACTGGTCTGTAGTTTCCTGCCTCCTCCCTACTACCACTCTTGTGGAGCGGGATCACATGAGCCCTTCTCCAGTCTTCTGGGACCTCTCCTGTGCTCAGAGACTCACTATTCTAGATCTAGTCATATTTTTAAATTTTGTGAGCAGACTAATTGCAACAACAGCACAGGTGACCTATATTGTGAATAAACTGGAAATTGTAACAAACAAACAAAAAAAAGCTGACAGTGTCTTTTTAAAAAGAAAGTGTTTCTCCTAGTCTCTATATGAGATTCTGCACATGTAGACTGGGGTGTAACATATATCTCTTGGAGCAAAGCATTTAAGTTTAAGGTACAAAAAGCATGTTTTGAGAGAACTCTGACAAAGGGTATCCAGCTTATGTGAAGAAGATAATTATTGTACCTGTTGTACCTGAGTGACAGGTGAAGTTAAAATAGTCTTCAGTCCCAGCTGGTCATCGCATGTACTACCAACTATGCTAGGCCCACCTGGAAGGTTGCAATTAAAGTTTTTATTAAATCCAGTATGATTTTTAAAAATAATCTATACTTCTCCCACCACTCGGAAACTTTGGGGATTTAAATAAATGTGTATTACCATTTTTAGAGCTTTTAGCTTTTTTAAAGCTGTCTTGCCTCAAGACCATTTCATCCATGTCAGAATATAAGGGATCAGGTAACAGCTCAAAATTATAATTCTTTTTTAAAATATATGAAGAATTTAGCCAGCCCACGACACAGTAGTAGCACTACCGCTTGTGGCATAACAACCCAGGCTCAGGAGTGAACTCGGGATATTGGCTGGTCAGCCAGGGGAGGAAAATTGAGCATTTGATGGATTACTTGCCTCCTCCTGGGGGGGGAGTGGAGGGATGTTGTGCCTGGTGCACTTCTGACCCCAGCAGTGGCTAAGGGTAAGGTGCCCAGGAACATCTAAATCTGGGGTGGGAGGAGTGGCATTGCTCATGTCCTACATGTAAGAGGGTATGCAGGGCTGTCTAGGCAGCACTACATGTCTGTTCTCCCAGGGGACCAATAAAGGAGGAGAAATGGGCTAGCCAGCATGATGGGACTGACTCATCGCAGGCCCACCTGGCTATATGGCACAACTCCCACCCCAGGAGCTGTTTCACATACTGTATGTCGATCTGTCCCCTCCACTGGGGGTAAGCCATGGGGAAGGCAGGAGAGTCCATATATGGAGTTGGGATGACAGGCTTGAGGGATCAGTCCCTCATAACAGGGCAAGCCAGTGGTGCAATAAACAGCACTAACCACAAAAAAAAAAAAAAAACTAAATAATTTGATTATACAAATAAGTTAAAGTAAAAAGGGTCTAAAAGAAAAAACATTACACACCTTGTAACTATAAGTTTCCTTCTAATTGTCACTTTAAAGAGCTACTGGTGCCTCAAAGAAAACTTTAAAAAAACGTAGTAATTATGTACAATTCTGCTTGCATTCCATTTATATTTTATATACTTCTCTTCCCCATAATTTATTACTAAGGAAATATGTATGAATATATGGTTGTTGTCCCTTAGAGTTTATTTTGAGTTCATCTGCCTCTATAGCTTCTCCTTATGCCAAGTCATAATCCTCTGTTGTGACATCACAGTCTGTTGCCATGGGAGTAACTGTGAGGACACAAGCAGTACTCTATGACTTCAGGTAGGAAGAAAGCAGCAGGAATAGATGAACTCTTCCAGAGCAGAAATCCTGTTTTCATGCAAATGACCTCAGTCATAAATAATGGGGAGGAGAAATACAGAACTAATGGCAAATACAAGCTCTACTGTGTCTAAATATTATGTTTTGTTAAAGATCACCTGAGCATGTAACCATCTCTTTAAGTAGATACTGTGGCTTGCATGTTCTCTCTGTCCCAGAACATTTAAAGTAGTTCAAAACAATCTAAGAATTGATCATGTTACCCCTGAGCCTCAACTGCCATACTATTTAGCAGTAAAGACCAGAAAACTTGAAATGAACCACTAAAAACAGTAGTCCGGATTCTCAGAAGGTTTTGGAACTAAGTCCCACGTCACAACTCCAGTTGCGGAGATTGGTATTCTTATCTGCAACAGATGCCGAAGATGTTACGGCTGGTCCCACCCACGGTAAAAGATTTCTGCAGCTGTGGGGATTTCTATGGCAACACCACCTGCAAGTTGCCATAAATTGTAGAGACAGTTGTGAAGTGGCTCCACTTTTAATAATACCGTAGCTGCAAAATAAATTGCGATTCTGCAAGTGACAAACCACTTACGCTGATTTTTTTCTGCACTGTGGGATTTACAGGAGCTTTGAGAATCTGGCCCAATATATGTAGTAAAGAATATTACATTGCATGGCAATACAACATAGTGATTAAGAGCACTGAGCGGCACACCTGGAGAATTTGGTTTGAATCCCATAGCTACCACTTGCATACTGTGTAACCACAAGCAAGTCACTTAACTTCCCTTCGCTCCCAGGAAGCACCTGGAAACAAGCCTCAACTAAATGTGTCTTTTCTGGTCAAAAACTAAAAAGAAACCTTTTTTAGCACCACACATTTTGAATAAAGATTTGCATAAAGAAAGAAAAATGCTCCTACTGTATCTCTAGTAAACATAATTATTTCTACATTTATCTGAAGGAAGTATACCTGTCCTAGGAGGGGAGGCAGCATGGGTAGTGGTAATCAGATGAAAACATTGATTAGAACTGTACTGTAGTTACAAGGTAGGTGCAGTACAATTTTTTTCTTAGAACATCATTTTTTTTTAAATCGCTTACCACTATAAGCACAGTCCTAGCAGTACAACACAGAGGTGGGAGCAAGGATCTTTTAGGTAATGGGTTCTGAAAGACAGATGCCATAAACCTAGCATCCCTTGTGGAGTGTACAACAGTAATAGGGTGTAAAGGTGTAGGTTGAGGGCCAGGTTGCAGCTCTTTGCTAGCTTTTCTGTGGCAGTGAGAAATGCAAGACACTAACATGTGAGAAACAGCCTTTTTAGCATCTGGGTGGCCACTAGCCACTTCACCGTATGTAGCATAGTTGAGTATTAGAAACATAGAAGTTGGCGACAGATAAGGATCTCATGGCACACCTCGTCAGCCCATTTTCCTACCTACTTAAACTCCAGATCCTAAATTATCTGCAGCTTATCCTCTCTTTCCTACTGCTAGTGTTGCCTTCTGTAGATCCCATGCATTCTTGAATTCACCTGTCGTTTTAGCTTCTATGATTTCTGCCAGGAGACTGTTCCATGCATCCACCACCCTTTCTGAGAAAAAGTACATCTTCTTATTACCCTTGAGTCTCCTCCCCTCCAGCCTCATATTGTGACCACTTGTTCTTACGCATCTCTTTTTCTGAAAGATGCTGTCCTGCTGAACCTTGTTGATGCCCTTGAGGTACTTGAATGTCTCTATCTTATCTCCCCTCTCCATTCTTTCCCCCAGGGTATGCATAGTGAGGTCTTTCAGTCTTTCTTCATATGTTTTCTGGTGCATTCCTGTCACCATTTTTGTTGTTCTTCTCTTGGCTGCCTCCATTCTGTCAATGTCCTTCTGGAGATGTGGTCTCCAGAACTGAACACAGTATTCCAGTTGTGGCCTGACCAATTGTCTGTACGGTGGCATCACCACCTCCAGTTTTCTACTGGTGATGCCTCTCCCTATGCAACCCAGCATCCCTCTGGCCCTCCACATTGCCTTTTCACATTGCTTGTCTACCTTCAGGTCATCTGTTATGATTACCCCCAGGTTCCTCTCCAGTTTTGTTGCTGTTAGTATCTCCCCCCTCCCTCATCATGTATTCCTCTCCAGTATTCTTGTGCCCCAAGTGCATGACTTTACACTTCTTTGAATAGAATTTTGTCAGCCTTAAATGGCCTCAGTTCTATTAATGAAGTAATTGAGAGGCCTTTTTACATCCAATGCATGAAACTGTAGTTCACTTGCACTCACATCAGTCATCACTTTGGGGAGGAACCTCAGATGGGTCCTGAAGATGACCTTTTGCGCCAGAAAATAGTCATTTTTAATGTCTAGTGCACTTACCCAGTTATCAAAAACAACAAATAAATAAATAAACAAAAAAAAGCAACTTTCCATATCAGCAGTTTCAAATGACATGAACCCAGAGGTTCATAAGGTTCCTGTATGAGTTTGGAGAGAATTAAGTTCAAATTCCACTGGGAGCAATGCTGCTTCCCATGAATGAGACCACTGAAAAACTTTAAAAAATTGTGTTGAAGGCAATACATTTCTCACCTAGCATGGATCTGTAAGCTGACACCAGCTGAGGGTTGAACCCCAAGAGAAGATGTGCAAAGGCCTTCTTCTTTTAAGTATTGCAAATATTCCAGAATGTCAGAAATCACAGACTTATTAGATGACAAGTTCTTAATTTTGTACCCGATTGAAAAAAACAAACTTCCATTTAGAGGCACATGTTTTTCTGGTTGCTGGTTTGCTGGACACCATTAAAACTTCCAGCACCTGAGTTGAATGGTTTAAACCTGCAAACTCTAGTTCTTCAGGAACCATGCCTTAGGGCGAAGGGCTTTGAGCTTTATATGAAGCACCACCCCTAAGATTGACACAAAAGGTCCTGCATCACTCTGAGACACAGTGGTTTCTTTTTTTTTTTCTGTAAACTTTATTTTGATGATCAGTAGGTTTATACATAACTTGTTCCAGCATTCTTGGTACAACCAGTCGGCACAGACAGATCAATGTTTCCTATTCAGCTTACTTCCTGATTATGGTGTATACAAGTGATTTTGAGTTCTAAACATTGTATGTCAGAACATAAAGATTTTAGATTTGGAACACCATTGGTCAGGTGAAGTACACTATATACCAATATTGTCACACACTAATGACCCTTCTTAGAATGTAGAAAACCATGGGTGTTGCAAAGTATCTTCCAAGGGGCCCCAGATTTTTAAGTAATAGACAAGTTGGTTTCTGGCCATGTATTGGGTATGTTCTAATTTCAAATTTCAGCAAGAGTTTAATCCAAAAGGCCACTGTTGAGGGGTTGTCAGATCATCAATGTTGGGCCAACGCTTGTTTACCAACAACTATCCCTAATCTTCTTAACTGGTGGTTCAGAGTCCCATACGATACCCCCTCCCCAGGTAGGCCTAACAGTATTTCTTTACTTTGCAAATGCATATTTTCTTTCAAAATATTATTGAGGAGCTATGTAATGGCCTTCCAGAACCCCAACACCTTAGGGCATTCCCATACCATGTGGAAGAAGGAGCCAATATCAGTTTTACATTTTGGACAAACATTAGATTGTCCTGGGTCTATCCTGTTTGCAAGTATAGGGGTAAAGTAAGTTCTATGTAGGAACTTAAAATGTATTGCTCAAAGTCTACTGTTTGACTGAGCAACCCATTCCACACTTCAGGGCTCTCTTCCACTCTGCATCAATGAGATTCTAAGTTCTAAGGTCAGTTTACTACTTGTAACACAGAGTGTCAAGGGGATCCTGCTAGGCCTGCAGGAGTAGCCTATAACATTGGGTCAACAAACTCAGGGTCTTTGCCCTGTGCAGGCCCCACATCACTTTCTTTATAGATGAGAGACTGGGGGTTGGGGGGCCACCACCTCCCTTCCCCCCCAACAGCCTGTGCCTAATTTGTAGATAGAAGACAAATGTTAACGGGAGGAATATTGTATTTCTTAGCAATGTGTTGGTATGACATAAGAATATCCTCCTTTAATAGCTGAGAAATCAATTTTTGTCCTTTAGCTTTCTAGCTCTTGAATACATTACTAACCGGGACAGAAATGTTGAAATTATCTCACAAAGCATGTCTAATTGTGGAATTAGGCAAGAAGGTGCTAGGGTATTTGAGGAGTGCATGGGCAGTTAGCCACACCCTGTCAGAAGCCCTAGTGATGGGATTTTCTACACTCTTAGTCAGCCCTTTAGCCAGGGCTGAAGCAAATAAGCAATTGCATAGAGGAGGTTCTCCCCCCTCAATTCTTCCATATGCACCCATGCTTTCCAAGGGTCAGAAGTCGGGAACAGAACATTAAGAAAGGCTAATTGGGATGCTATATAATACAGGTGACAGTTTGGTAGGCCCAAACGTCACCTGTTTACTGGTTGCCATAAAATTTCCTATTTTATTCGGGGGCTCTGATTTCTCCACAATAGGGTAGTGGTTCTACCACTCAGTGCCTTAAGAATTTGTTCGGGACGTGCACTGGGAGAGTTTGGAAGAAGTAAAGACATTGTGCAAGAACACACATTTTTACCAAATTGACTTTCTCCAATAAAGCCAATGGCAGGGGAACTCCAGCATTCACAATCTGAGCAGATTTTCTGTCAGTGGCTTGTAGTTTTAAGTCACCATCGCAGATATTTTTCTTGGGAGCAGAATCCCCAGTTATTTAATATCTGTACTGGGAGCTATGATGCATTGTTAACCTTAATATGATTATTTTGGTTCATAGGGAGCCATTCACATTTTGACCAATTTATTTTATGTCCAGATAGAGGGCCATACTGTAAGAAAATTTCTGAGAGAGCTGAGAGAGCCTTTTCCAGATGGGCTATATATAAAAGAACATCATCTGCAAATAGGGATATGACATGATGTTCTCCATTCCAGATTAGGCCTTGGATATCTGGGTGGCTGTGAATGGCTGTGGCTAGTGTCCCAATGGACAAAATATAAAGGAGAGGAAAGAGGGAGCAGCACTGTCTTGTTCTCCTCAAAAGTGTGAAGGGAGTAAGATATAGTCATTTTTCAAAATGTGTGCCCTTGAAGCCTAATACAGGGTTGAGATCCAGGATTGGAGATGGGGCACAGACCAAATTTACTTGGAACAGCAAACATAAAGGACCATTCAATGTGATCTAATGCCTTCTCGGCATGGAGGGCTAATAGGCCCTGATCCCCAATCCCCCCTTACGGCCAAGTGTCGCATAACATTTACGGTTTGCCTGATGTTATGCTTCACTTGTCTGACTTTGATTAACCCGCATTGATCTGGGTGTACAAGATGATTCTTCTTTTTCAGCAGGGGAAGAGCCCAGCCACCCACCCCCAACCACCCCATGCTACACCCCTTTTATAGGGTAGCACAGTCATGACATTTCCTGTATCAAAGCAGGAAGGGGAGGATCAGAGGGGTATCCACACAGTGACCTCACTTACAGGGGCACAAGTAATTTAACTTGTTATAACAAGTTATACAAAAACAAACAAAAAATCTAACTTTTGCTTTCATTTTCCTGCCTCTAATTACTTGGACCAGGTTAAAAACCCAGCAACTCATCTGGAATGGATATTACTAACTGCAGGTACTGTGGGACACTTTTCAAAATGGCAGTTATACAGGATTTAGGACGCTGACCTACTTGCTGGACCATCGGAGATCTAAGGGCTCAGCTCCGAGCAGCATGGGCAGAGACTGCATGCCTCAAATTGCAGAAATGCATTATAAGAACCACCTGCCATTTCCCCAACATCCAACTGAAGCACCTGGACTGCAGAGGGTAGTTGGCCCGGGAGGTTGGCAGGTGGTTAGAAGGGGAAAATCAGGTGCCCCATCACTCAGTGCTCTCCAATGTATCACCTCCACAAACCATATAAAAACTACAAACAGGTATCTACCTCTGTCTCTGAAATCAAACAAAGGGGCAGAGGACACTGCAGAGCAGGACACTGCAGCACAGGAACTAGCACAACAAGAAACTCACCAAAAACAGGGATCAAAACAAAAAAAGCAAAAAGGAAATCCAAAACACTTCTGATCATAGGAGACTCCATGATTCGGGGAGTTTATACCTACCTCCCGCCGGGGCAATGGTCAGATGTCTCCCAGGTACATCAGCGTGGAGAGACACTGACCACATTACTATAACTGTGCTGGAAGCAGGAGAAAACATTGTCGTCCTGGTACCCATAGGGACTAACGATCTCACCAGCCAGTCAGTTGTGGAGACCAAGGAACACCTGACTAGACTGGGAGACACACTGTCATCCATTTCATTTGGCATCTCCTTCTCTGAGATCCTGCCGGTCTGGGAGAGGGGGGGCAGATGGATGGAAGGTCAGAGAAGGGGAGATAGGGGAGCTAAACATGTGGCTCAAGGGCTGATGCCAGGAAAAAGGAGACAAATTTGTAGGAAACTGGCAACAGTTTTGGGAGTGAAAGTTCTTTACATTCAATGAAGTGCATCTGACTAAGGAGGGAATCAATGCATTGGGGCAGAAGTTTGACGTCTTTGCAGAATATTTAAACTAGCAAATGGGGAGAGGGGTGCAGCACCCGATACATCGAATGGGAAGAACACATTGCCCCCCCTCAACTAGTGATCAAACAGGAGTTCAGCATGTTTATAGTTCATTTGCATTACCAGGTAAGGAAAAAGATCTGACTCCCCATATGATGTGTAGGGAAAACGCCGGACCTCACCCAACAACTAACACACCGAAATCTGGCCAATGGAAAATCATGTTCACAAATGCCTGTGGTCTGGGAAACAAGATCCCAGACCTGCAGTCAACAATGACAGAGGCTAAACTGGACATAGTAGCCATTAGCGAAACACGGTTCACCATTAACTACACTTTGGAGACTTCAGTACCCGGCTATGTACTGTTCAGAAGAGACTGACATGCAAAAAGGGCGGGGGTGGAGTGGTCCTTTTTGAAAATATCAAAGCTAAAGAAATTCAGAATACACATAAGGAGCCAGAAGAACTATGGGTCACCCTGGAAAAAGGAAATGGGACAGCCATACGAACTGGTGTTGTCTACAGGCCTCCAGACCAAGGGACGACATAGACACATTACTGTTAGAAGATATACAAAACATGATTGCTAAAGGGGAGGTTCTGATAATGGGAGACTTCAATATGCCAGATACAGATTGGTCAATACCAGTAGGAACATCCGCCAGAACTAGACACATGGTGGAGTCCCTTGATAAGATGGCCAGCAGAGTTAAGTTAGCCCTGGCAAGAAGAAATACAGGTGAGGGGGTGAGCAAGCATTAAAGATGTAATACTTGAAGCAACATTCCACAGTGTTAGATAGAAAAGAAAAAGAAAAAGAAGGAGGAAACCACTTTGGTTTTCAAAAGCAGTAGCAGAAAAGGTTAGAGCCAAAAGTCTGGTCTTCAAGAAATATAAGGGAACACAGTGGGATGACGATAGGGAGGCATACCAAACTTCCCTAAGGGAAGCAGGGAAGGCAGTAAAGCAGACAAAGGACCAAACCAAGAAAAAACACTAGCACAAACAGTAAAAGAAAGGGACAAGACTTTCTATAGATACATTAGTGAAAGGAGAAAGTCCAGAGGGGGTATTGCTAAGATCAAAGGGGATAAGGGGGAGTGTGTGGAGGAAGACCAAGGAAAAGCATCTATCCTAAACAGATACTTCTGCTCAGTATTTACTGAGGAGAAGGTAGGACAGGGCCCACAGCTCAGCACCATGGACACAGTGGGGAGGGAGGGAGGTGTGCACTAGTCCCTTCACAAAATAAAAGGTCCTATAAGAGCTTGCTATGGTGAGGGTAGACAAGGCAATGGGACCTGATGGCATACATCCCAGGGTACTAAAGGAGCTAAGGGTGGAACTAGCAGAGCCATTATCAGAACAGGTTAGTGAGTCTCAGAGCACAGAAGAGGTCCCAGAAGACTAGAAAAGGGCTCATATGATCCTGCTCCACAAGAGTGGTAGCAGGGATGAGGCAGAGAACTACAGACCAGTCAGTCTTACCTCAGTAGTGGGCAAGATTATGGGGGCATTCTTAAGGAAAGGATAGTGCAACACCTGGAATCCATAGGAGCACAGGATCCAAGACAGCATGGGTTTACAACAGGAAGGTCCTGTCAAACTAATCTCATAGATTTCTTTGACTAGGTAACCAGAGTGGTGGACCAAGAGGGTGCAGTTGATGTTGCCTACCTTGACTTCAGCAAAGCTTTCAATACTGTTCCACATAGAAGGTTGACTAATAAGTTGGGTAGGCTCGGGGTGGGTCAGAAGTTGGTCAACTGGGTGGCAAACTGGTTGACAGGCAGAAAACAGAGTGGTGGTAAATGGTATATAGTCAGAAGAGATGCAAGTCACAAGTGGGGTACCTCAGGGATCAGTCCTGAGGCCAGTCCTCTTCAATATCTTCATCAGTGACATTGCAGATGGACTGAAGGGTAAGGTTTCTCTGTTTGCAGATGACACCAAGATCTGCAACAGAGTAGATGATCCAGATGGGATGGACAGAATGAGAAGAGATCTGGATAAACTGGTAAAATGGTTGGAAGAGTGGCAACTGGGGTTTAACGCAGAGAAGTGCAAGATCATGCACATAGGGAAGAGAAACCCTGAAGCCACCTATAGGTTGGGAGGATAGTTGCTGGCAATTGCAAGGGAAGAAAGAGACTTGGGCATCATCATCACAGATGACCTGAAATCATCCAAGCAGACCACTAAAACAGTAGGTAAGGCTAGAGGGATGTTGGGGTGTATTAGTAGGGGTATCGCAAGTCATAAGAGGGAGGTAATAATCCCTCTTTACAAGACACTGGTTAGGCCCCATCTGGAGTACTGTGTGCAGTACTGGAGGCTGTGCCTGCAGAAGGACATTAACAAAATGGAGGCAGTCCAGAGAAGGGCAACCAAAATGGTGCAGGGACTGCATCAGAAACATATGAGGACAGATTAACAGAGCTCAATATGTATACCCTAGAGCAAAGGAGGGAGAGAGGTGACATGATCGAAACATTCAAATCTCTTAGGGGCATTAACAAGGTGAAAGAGTCTAACATGTTTCAATATAAGAAAAATAGCAGGACAAGAAGACACTGCATGAGATTAGAGGGAGGCCGATTAAGGGGTAATGTGAGGAAGTTATTTTTCACAGAAAGGGTGGTCGATGCATGGAACAGTCTACCTCAGGAAGTGATGGCTATGAATACAGTGCAGGGCTTCAAACAGACATGGGATATGCATAAGGGAGCAATGCAGATGAGTATGAATAGGAAAGTCATTGACAGAGCAAAGGCCTATGGCACATTCATAAGGTAGAAAAAAATAGGCAGACTGGATGGGCCTCTTGGTCCTTATCTGCTGTCAACTTCTATGTTTCTATGTTTCAATCTGGAAGCACTGCTTCTAGCCGGGATGCTATAATTTTTGCTATGATCTTGTAGTCAGCATTGAGTAAAGGTATAGGGCGGTACAATCCGCATTTATTGAGGTCTTTTCCTGGGTTAGGAAAAACAGTAATGGTGGATAAGGTCTGCAAGTGGGAGGAGCTGCCCCATCTCCAAAGCCTCCTCCACCATTAAACACACCAGCAGCCCCAGATCTTTCCAGAAGGTCTTATAAAACTCCACTGAGAGTCCATAAGGGCCGGGGGCCTTACCAAGACAAGAGCTCCATAGGGCAGATTTTACTTCCATGGAGGATATTGGGTGGTCAAGGTCCTCCTTCTGAGTTTGAGAGTTCTGGCAAAGAGATAGTCTGCCAAAAGGTTTAGAGGAACTTTGGATTTATATAAAGTTTTATAAAAGGTTTGGAATTCCTGATTTATGGATTTTTGGTCGGTTAACATCTCATCCTGTTGTGATTCTATACCCAGGATCACTCTGTCAGCTTGTTTTTTTTTTAACTTGCCATGCCAACCACTTCCCCATTTTATCTCCCTCAAAATGTGCTCTAGTTTTAGTTAGTAGAGGTCTCTCTCAATCCTCCTTGATGCCAACTGATTCAGCTTCCCCCTTAAGTGATTTTAGTTCTTCCAAGGATATCCCCCTCTCTCCTGGCATCACCTTTTTTCTAGGTTTGTCACCTGTATTTCTCATTCTCTTTCTTCTTGGTTGTCTTTTTTTTCTTTTATATGCTGCATAGGAAATGGTTACACCCCTTACAGGATGCACCACTTGTGCATGACTCAAATTTCCCCAGATCCTGCACAGTGATGGCACAATACCAATGCCGGTATTGTGCCGTTCCAAAAGACAGTATTTTTTGCAGGGGGCTACACCCCCACACCCCCTGCATTTAATTATAATCAACTCCAGGTTGGAGTTGTTCCAGGGAGGGGGCAGAACACCAGGAGAAGCTGCATCGGTGAAAACAGACCATTACGGTGACTGTCACTGTAATGGTCTGTTTTCAGGTTTCGTTGTCGGGGTGTCTCGCTAGAGTGGGCCACCGCCCATAGGCCTTCAAGGCTTCTCAAATAGTGGAGATTGAGGTGTCCCCTATCTTATTATTGTGTAAGTAATCTGCAATAGCTTTTGACATTTGGTCTTTCTAGGCCTGCTCCCCCCAATAAAGCTGGGTCGAGGCACCAGGTTTTGGTTGAATGTCAGTCCTGTCCCACTCTCAAGTCTACTAGTAGGGGAGCATGGTCTGACACACAGATGGGACCGTAAGTAGCTTCCACACCACCACCCCGTACCTCCAGTGAAACCAAAACATAGTCAATGCAGGTGTAAAGGCAATGGGCATGAGAAAAAAAAGAAAATTCTTGCCCCATTGGGTATAAGTAATGCCTGACTTCTGTTACAGTCTTTTCCTTTGCTAAGGATTGTAGAGAAGAAACACTCTTTGGTGATGGGTGGGACTGGGCCCCTGCGTGATCCATGACATAATCCTAAAAGGTGTTAAAGTCACCCCCAATTATTATATTATCAGGGAAAGGAGCTAAAACAAGAGCTAAATGGTGAAAAAATCTGGGATGATCAAATTGTGGTCCTTACAGGGAGACCAAGGTGAGATGTACCCCTTACAGTAGCATCCTCTACCAAGTATCTACCTTGAGGATCTGATATCATGGCAGGGTGGTAACTCTATGCCCCAGACAAAACCACAATGCAATGCCTTTGGCCTTGGAGGTGAAAGGGGCAACCAGAAGAGTGCCTCCCCAAGAGATCACCAATCTATCAGATTCCTCTTTAGTCATACAGTACGTGTTTCTTGTAGAAAGATTACATACCCTTTTTCTTTTTTATATAGGTCCGGATCCATTTCTATTTCACCACTGTTTTCAAACCATTGACATTCCAAGAAATAATTCTTAATAAACCCATTGTTTATCCTGTTAAAAAAAAAAGACCTGGACTGCATTGATTTACAATTATAAGAAAATGTTCTCCATGTACAAGAGCATAACATGCTGGGTTTTTAGCTTGCATAAGGCTATAGGAATCTTGCTTGCTGAAACTTTCAGACTTTTTATGAAACAAACACCTAACTTCCTTAACCAACTCACTCAACATTGCAACTAACATCCCCTTACCAACCCACCTTAGCCCCCAAATCCCGAAAACATCCCCTATCCCTCCTCACCCCACACCTGAAGAACAGACCCCTACCAAAGTGTCACAAACACTATTACCCTCAAATTCTTTATAGCTCATTACTCCCTCCCTAATATCCCCACTCCCCTGACACAGTACCTCCCTATAGCAGGAAATACTAAAATTCACCAGCTACTTTTCTTGGAGTGAGCTGAGGCATTCCCCACCCAACTAAACAAAGGTTGTATACTTGAAGATGATGTGTATCCCACCCAAGGGAACAGGGACTTGGGAAAGATGGACGTTCCCACGGGGACCCGGCTGGCACACCCCAGGGTGGGGAAGTGGATGGGGTAGAGGGGGGGAATCTCAGAAATCCCCAGGATAGGGTGGCCACACTATAAGGAATTAACTTAGGGAGAACACCAGGGGGGAAGGGTAGCAACAGCCCTCCAAGATGCTCTGGCTGGCGTCCCCAGTCGGTGCCACTCCACTCAATTATGTATAAGTCAGCTTTTAGCATTACTGCTCAGATGTCTGTGTACCCTCAGCTGGAGTGCCCCTATGAATATTATCAGCTCTAAAACATGCTGTTGCCCCCAAACCCACCCTGACACCCTCCATTTAAAGGATACCTAAACAACATTTTGACAACAAACTATTCAAAAATTTGAATCTGTAATTGACTAAAGGAAAGGCTGCTGTATTCATTAATGCTAAAACTACATTTACATAACTGACCTAAATGTTGTTCCAGAGCATTTGAAAATTGTAAAATCAGCCTTCCTATTTCAAAAAAACTGTCTTACCTGCTTCCTAAAATGGCCACCAAATGTGTTATGTGATGACATCATTTGAGCCAAAGTCAGTGAGATATATGGCTCTCTATAGTGCAAACTAGTTCTTTTTTTCCCTTTATATAGAATTGTTTCACCTAAATGGTCAAAACCATGTGCATTATTTTGTATAATGCACATGTCAGGCTACGGTTCTGTTCATTTTGTTTACTTTAACATGCTGAAAATGTGTTCTAATCCAACCAACTTTCTCTGTGGCAAACCACAGTGCAGTACTAATCTTGAATAACATGGTGGTCTAGTGGTTATGGTGGATCCAGAATGCTACAATCGGGGTGCTGGGGTGGTGTGCATGCTTAATATGCACTTTTTAACATTTTTATTAAACCTTTATATTTTCTGCTATTATTCTTTTCCAGTACGTTTTTGACAGAACCTACAAATGTAATCCATAGTTTGAATGTAAATATTTGTACAATCAATAAATCAGACTTCTTCAACAAAGTGAAATGCAACAGCAAGCAAGTACACTACTATATGGGGGTGCAGCCACACCCTTCTTCGCCCCCTAGAGCAGCCATTTTTTTGTAGTAAAGTTCTTTTGCAGTCCAATGTTACAGTTCATACTTTCTCAAAACTCAAATATATGCATGTCTTGTCTTCTTTTTCCAAGGGAAATAATAAGAATTAGCATTTATATAGTGGCTTTCATACACATTGTATCCCAAAGTGCTTTACAAGCAATACTAGACTGGTAGTGAAGTGACTGAACATGTAGTGGCAGCTATTTCATACATGAATATCCACACACAGCCTTGGACAATTGCATGAAACTGTTTTTATGGGAAGGGGAATGTTCGCCAGGACAACGGGGTCATGTAATGATCAAGGTGCTGGCAGCCCCACATCTTATTTCTCACAGTAATCTGCTTATATTTCTCTTCTTCTGTCTTCCCCCTTCCCTGAATATAGCAGTGCCTTGCAAGATTGGCCTTCTCAGTCCCCCTCTGGTATTCATTCTTCAGTATTCCTCCTCACACCAAAAACTGGTGAGCTCATCACCTTTCTGCATCATGCATGCAAGTAGTACAGTCCCCATTTTATTTTGACACATCAGATATAAACATATATTTCCAGTAAGTCAGGCTCATAGCAGCAGGGAACAAGGGGAATGATGGGCTTTCCTAACCTTAAAAGATCTAGGCTACCTTTGATTAGGCACTATTAAATGATGGGTGTGCACATCATTATGCACGTCATGTAATAGTTCCTATAATAGTGACTAATCATAGGTGGCTTAGATCTTATACAGGTAGGAACACCTATTTTTCCACTTGTGCCATGCTGCTATCAGTCTGGCTTACCAGAAGATCATGTTTATTATTAATATGTAAATATAACATGGGAGACTGTGCTAAACACATTCATGATGCAGAAGGATAGTGAACTCACCAGTTTTAGGTGTGGGGAGCAGGTGAGAAGAATGAATGCCAGAGAGGGACTGAAGAGGCCATTCCAGCAGGGTACAGCTATATTCAGGTTAATTGAAGACATGAAGGAGGATGCTAAGCAGATCACTGTGAGATCTGAAATGTGGGGCTGCCAGCATTGTGATCACTACCTGACTGTGGATGAGAGTAGCCAGCGATGACAAATACTCAGAGTGGCAGGGCTGCACCTAAACTGTTACTTGAATTCAGGGTAGGGAGATTACCCTCGAGTGGGACAGGGTGTTGATGTTTGTTAGGACAGTATTGAGGGAGTTGTGTATAGCTCATTCAGGATTTGGAAGGGTGGTAGCCAGCCAACTGGCATTGTGGAGTAGAGCACAGAAATGTACTGGAGAATAATTACTGGGAACTGTCCTGCGGGGTTCTGCAGATCACAGGTAAAGGAGTAGACTGACACTGGAAGTCAGGTGGATTCGCTCAAGGTATTAGTATTCCTCTCCTGCTAATAATATTGTTATCCATTGTAAGTGCAGCCCTTATGAGGGCATGAACAGCAATTTTTCTGGTGGGTCATGATACTTATTGTTTGGCCCTCCAGGAAGACCTAGTTGTTGGTTAGTGACGTGGGAAAAAAACATAACAGGGAACTGTACATACTACCTTCACTGTGCAGAAGGGTGGTGATCCATTCACTGTTTACTGTGGGAGCAGAAGTCAAACACTGAGAATGTGGTCTGGAGAGTGATTTAGGAGGCATTTTGTAACAGTGCCAGCTGATGATGCGTATCAGAATAGGTGTGCACAACTCTCTGTACAAGATTACAATCTGAGGTGTGATAATTCTCTTCATGAGACCGCAGGCAGTACTAAGGACAGGGTATGGATGGTGGGGTGTTCAACAGAAGGCAGGCTAGGTGGAGGGGGTTCACATGGAAAAAGAAAGCTTTATTTGTGGATTAACAAGCGAGCATGAGATTTGGAACTGAACAAGACCGGTACTTTGCTGTGTGACCCGGAGCAAGTCACTAAACTTCCTTGTGCTCCCAGGCCACACCTGTAAACAAGCTTTCAGCTTAGTGTTTCTCTCCTGGTTAACAAAAAGCAAAATTCAGTGCATCATATAACCACTAGATCATCAGGTATTTGAAGTGTTGTACTTTAATGCAATTTGCCAAAGAAAATGTCAGCTGGATTGCAAAACATTTTCTGCAAGTTAAAGTAAATAAAATGAACAAAATCATAGCCTAACATGTGTCCTGATCAAAATAATCCATGAGTTGATACATGGTGTTGATCATTCTGGTACAACAATTCAAAATAAAGAGGGAAAGAAGAACTAGTTAGCACTATAGAAATATATGTGGATCTCTGGCAGTGGCTCAGATGATGTCACCATGACTCATCACTTAACACACTTGGCAGACATCTTAGGGAGAAACCAAGGCTGTTTTTTGAAAGTGAAAGGCTGATGTTTACATTTTTCAAAAGCTATGAAACTGCATTTATGTTATTTACATAAATGCAGTTTTAGCATAAATGTAAATAGCAGTCTTTACTTTACCTTGCTATGAAGCCAGATTTTGGAGTTTGCAGTTTTAAAAAACTGCTTGTTTAGGTACCCTTTAAAATTTAACTAAAGTGATCCAGGGTTACCCAGGGGAAACACCCTCCCTCTCAACCTCACGAAATCAGCACCATCTGTGCTTGAGGTAACCATACTCAATATAGCATCCAGAGAAACATTGAATAAAATACTTTAAACTAACAGGCTAAAATATATTTTTAGAACTAGGGAGTTTAAAGTGCACTCCTCTAGTTTCTTATAAGAACTTAAACTGATGTCTAGATATCTAGTCACTACAATACAAAGTTAACCATCTGTCTCTACAAGGGTTAAATCAATAAGGAGACTGTTTGTAGAAGCAAACGAAACAACTCCAGTGTTTGGAGTCATAAACCACCGGATTTGTAATCATCAAAGTTCTATTGCCACTTCTAGAGAGTCTTAATAAGAGAAAATATATAAACTTAACCCCCTCACTCAGCACAGTATCTAATATTACAGGTGAAACAAGAAGAGGTTTAAACTAAAATATTGATTTATTCATTATGGAGGGGGGGAGCTGAGTTATCAAGCAGAAAAGCCACACCAGAGTCCGTTAGATGCAGCCCGAGTGTTTACTGAAGACTCCTGGTCTGTAGAGCAGTACAGAGTTCAAACAGACACCCCAACAAGGGCTGACACAGTGAACAAAGAAAAAATGTCTTGCAGGCATGATCAACTTTCTTAGTTTCTTAGAGCCAGACCCTGTGTGGCACGAGGGAAAGACTTGTGCCCAGATTAATCAGTGGGCCGAAGCTAGCCCTTCTGCTTTTGGTTCTCCAGAGCCCTCTCCACTACTTCCATCTCTGAGGATCAAGCCAGACATAAAACAAAAGGTCTCACTGAGTTGGAGCAAATCATGCAGCTTGCTGTATTTTCCTGATGTCTGGGCCATGTTCAGGTACAGACAAGATGGCAGAGATGTAAGCCAGGGCAGCTTCGGGATCGGTAAAGGATTTAGATTCTGTACCTTGCTACCTGATAATAAGCCTTGCTGGGTATACTAAGGCAAATGGCCAATTCAACTCATGGAGGCATTTCCTGACAGGCAGAAAAGCTTGATGTTCTCCGTGAAGTTTCCGGGAATAGTCAGAATAAATACTAACCCAGTTACCCTGTAGGTAAATAGCTCCCATCTTTCTTGTAGCCTTCAGAACCTGTTGCCTATACTGGTACCAAAGAAGCTTTATGATGATGTGTCTCGGTCTTTCATCTGGACCCAGGTGCCTACTGGGGGAACTGTGAACTTGCTGTATTTCCAGTTGTGTATTACCTGCAAGTTGTAGAGTTTTCTTGAGCCAGGTCTGGATGAAATTGCCTCACTCTCAGCCCTCCAGTCCATCTGGGAGCCCTATAATTCTCACACTGCAGGGCCATTCCCCGTTCTCATGATCACTGAGATTCTCCCATTGCAGTGCTGTTCCCGGTTATCATGATCATTGAGATTCTCTCATTGCAGTGCTGTTCCCGGTTATCATGATCACTGAGATTCTCTCATTGCAGTGCTGTTCCCAGTTCTCATGATCACTGAGATTCTCTCATTGCAGTGCTGTTCCCGGTTATCATGATCATCAAGAACCTCTTTTAGGTATGTGATTTCTTTCAGCACCTGTTGCAGAGAAGGCTGAAGTTTATCCAATTTGTTCTTCTGTTGACTAATTCGGGTTTTAGCTTCCTTTCACTGATCCTCCTGCTTCTTGATAGTGTTCCCCATTTTGTTAATGGCCTGCTGCAGGTGAGTGAGCTGCTCGTTAGTATTCTCAAATCCTGCCCGCATCTGAGTTGTAAGCTCATTTAAGATCCTGAAAGAGTTTTTCCAAAGGAACTTCTGAGACCGGAGATGTTTATTCCATTTGCAATGTGGATCCCTGGGCATCCTCTAGGTTCTCCTCATTAGCGGCACGGATAGCAGGAGTCTCTGGGCCTGCAGCTCTCAGGTTTTCATTGATGGATTTAAAGTTTATTTGTACCTGTTTCTTGGATGATTTAGTAACAGGTGCCATTTAGAAAGGTTGCCATGGAGATTTCTGTAAAAAAAGATATTTTGATGGCAGGATGGAAAGGATTTAGGGTGGGAGAATGCAGAGCTCTCTTCTTAGGCTGCCATATTGGTGCTCGGCTTGGCCACACCCCCTGGACAGAGTGGTTTCTTGATGGAAAGTCTGAGAAGCAGATGGTGTGGCACGTGGACAACTGGTTCTGATTTCAATATGATATTTTTTCTACAATATAAAATATGTAAGGGAATGTCTGTCGGGAGAAAATGCAGTCTTGCTGAAACTGACACATCAAAACCCCCCAGGGATAAGTTCAAAGGACAGGACATAGCTTAAACTGCAGATCTCTGAGGTGCAATTATCTTGTTAAGTTTTCTTTGAAGCCAGGAACCAAGATATCCATTTTATAATGCATTCAGGGAAATCCTTTGATTAGTACTAGGTGTCATGAGGAAAAGGGGCATATGCCTGTGTTTGGACTGTCTTCCAAGGAAGCCAGCTGATTACATCAAAGAGACTTTGATGTCTATGTGAAGCAGGTCCCAGACTAAATGGGGAAGCCCAATATGCATTTGTTTGGACCGTCATCCCAGGAAGCCAGGAATTACATCAAAAAGACTTTTGATGTCTTAGTGAAGCAGATCACAGACTGGTATTGAGGAAGTTACATGAAGAGAGGAGATCACTGATGTCACCTATTTTCTTTAAAATATCTTATTAGGACATCCTGTGTTAGAAAATATACATTTTAATACACCAAGGCGGAGTTAGGTGACCTCAGAGAGAAGGCCGGCTCAAGACTGCTTTAAAAGATACTGAGCAGACCTTACAGAGACACATTTATTTTCTGACTGAGAAAAGAGTAACATTGAAGCACTGAAAGATTAAGAAAGTAAGATATTATTAGATAAGACCAGTCTGAGTGTATGGATTGTAGGAATTTGCACTTTTAAACCTATTTTGTTTTTAAGACTGTATGTGTGGGGATATCTTGTTCTGTATTTTACTGGTTTTCCTATTTTACCTATTTTAAGTAAAGATATATATTTTAAAAATAGAAACTGCCTGGTGTGGATTGACATTTCTTTTTTTATAAGTGCAGCTTAGATGGTTATAGTTGACACTGTGCATGAGCTTATTGTAGTACCAAACTGGGAAATGGATAAGAGTTCTGTAGGTCTTGCGTAGAGTTCGAAGGGTTCATTTTGTAATACCTGGTTAGGTGCCCGTAGGCAAAGATATCTGGCCCCCAAAGACAGAATTATCTGAGCCTGACAATTGGGTATGCTAACAAGAGGTTATCAGTTTGAATCCCTCCAGAACTTGGGACAAAGGTGCCTCAAACCCACAAAACAGACTAGAGGGTTACCTTGTTCTGTTAAACTCTTCACAATTCTACACTCAGAGGTTGGCACTTTGGGAGTAGAGGGCTGACCTGCTGAGTGGGTTAGTGACAGATGGTACCAATGCTGCTGGGCCCATTCTAGGGTAATTAGAATCATTTCTGCATTCTCTTCTTTGAATCTGAGAGGTATCCACTGAATCAGAGGATGGCAGGAAATGCATACAGAAATTTATCTTTCTAGCGTATTGCTATGGCCTCCTCTGGCACTGTGCCCATCACTAGAGGCCTGCATCAGAACAGATTTAGTTTCTTGTTCTTGCAGGAAAAAAACAGATCTACCTCTGGGGAACCACATTTTTGACAAATGTACTCCACCATATCCTAAGCTAGGGACCATGCATGAACCTAATGCCTAGTGTGCTCAAAGAATCTGCCAAGACATTCAGTTTCCTTGCTAGATGTAATGTAGAGATTTGAATTTGGCATGGTACTTAAATGCCAGGTTCCAGATTTGTACATTCTCTTGGCATCATTTCAAAGATCTGGAACTCTCATGGTTGTTTATGAAGTCCATTGTGTTTACATTGTCTGTTCGGACTTGTACCACCTTGTTCGGAAGCTAACTGACATGTTTTTGGGGACAAGAACATTGCCCTCAGCTCCTAACAATGTGTTTCAATCTCTCTCTCTTGAGAGGACTACACTCTATTGGCTAACTTCTCCCCCAGATGACCTCCCCCATCCCAGTAGAGAGACATCTGTAAAGGATCACACTGCATTCCAAAGGGGAGATGGGAACTCCTTCCCTGAGGACAGCAGGGTCCTTCCTTTAAGTGAGGGCTAAGACCAGCCTCAGCTAGATTGGAACTATGCTGTAGGAGAAATTCTCTGGCACCCAAACTCTTTCAGATAGTGCTGGGCTTCCCTGATTTTTAATCTGGCTAAGGGAATGATCACAGCAGTCAAGGGCACATAGCCCAGGAGTCTGAGGAAATCCTGTGCTGTCCTGTGTGAATCTGGAGCAAAAGTGACAGCAATAATCACTAGGTCTGATGCCCTGTGATGGGGCAGAAAGGCCATGACTTTTACAGTGCTCATTTCCACACCTGTGAATTCCAGACACTGGCTGGGTTCCAGTATTGATTTTACCTGATTTATGAGAAATCCCAGGGACTTTAACACTAATAATGACGTATTAAGATGGACACATTTAATGACATATAACAAACTAATGTTGTGGACAGAGTGAAGGACTCAATATTCTTTACCAATATCAGAATTTTACAGGTATATACAATCAAAGTCTATTTACAATAACATGTACAATCATTGGGAAAGAGCTCCACTAAATATTTTTAAAAGAGTTTGAAAATATTTTGTATGATATGCTGGGGGAAAAGAAATCTGGTTTGTTTGCAATACTTATAAAATACTTTACATCCAACAAGTCAGCATGTTATAAGAAACTCAGAAATAAATGGAATCAAAGCTTAAAATAAGAAATGAAGGACAGATGATGGGAGCAATTTTTAACATCTATAAATATACATAAAAGCTCCAGAAACAAGTACATCCAATATAAAATTGTAAATATATCACATTTTACTCCCTCACATTTATTAAAAATGGGAATAATGAATTCATCATAATGCTGGCATTGTAAATCAAATGATGCAGATTTTATCATAGTTGATGAAGCCCAAATGGGCTTACCTGCTGGGACAAAGAAAAGGCAGCTCTACCTCCCCCTCAAAAGCAAGAGGAAGACTGCCTGCTGGGAGGGAGGGGCTGGTGACCACTCCCTCATGGGAGGAAGGAAAGAGGAGTGGAAAAAGGCAGAGCTGGTGGGAGAGAGAGAGAAGGAGAGATTTTTTTCCCCCAGAGGGGTCTGGGGGCTAAGGGACTGGACTGGAGGGGGACAGTTACAGAGAGCAACTGACTTTAGGGACTGCTCCACACAGGGGACCTTGAATTCCAGCCAGGGGAGAGCTCTGAGCTGAGTGGCCACTAGCCCAGGTCTGACAGAGAGGAAGCTGATCCACCCTGTGTCTTCAGTGTAAATCCACTGCTGCAGTAGAAACCAGAGAGACAGAAGGACGAACAAGCCTGCCTGGTGAATACTGTATACAAAGGCCCTCGGGTGAAGCTGGAAAGACCAGGCAGGTGAAGAACAGTGCCTCCTCCACCCTCCGTGCATATCTTTGAATCAGGGAGACCATCATCCTCCTGGGGAAGCCGTGAGTACCCCGAGCTGTAGCTCTGGGGATTCTTTGTTTGCATCAGCTAGGAAGGTTGGGGAAAAGCCCTACCCCCAATGACAGACTGATTTTCCTTGAACCTGTGTTGCTCTGCAAGGGTCCCAGTGAGAGACTGCAGGCCAGCAACTGAGAACGGTGAGGTACCCACCATCTGGGATTGTTCTAGGTGCACCCAGGGAAGGGGGAAGAGCTCATACTGGGTTGTGTGCCTGATTATGTGGAGTAGTGAGGAAGTAGCCCTCACCTCTTCTGCCTTAGATCATTTTAAATAAAGAGGGATTATTGTTTGCCATATTACATAAGTGTTTGTGCTTTGTGCTTTGTTATCATTGTTGTGGAGTGGGAGTGTTGCTCTAACTGCACCAGAGGGGGTCAGTCACTAAGGGGATATATCATTGCTCCTGGGGGGTGGTAACCTGTCTTACCCACACGAGGCCATACCATTGCCCCAGGTGGAGGCACCAAGTCACCATTGGCGAGCCAACCAGGACTCAGGCCCAGCGCCCTTGGTGAAGTACGTTGAGGATCCCAAGGGCTCCGGGGCAGCCCAGGTGAGTGAGACAAGAGGGGCTGTTACATTGATTTTTATCGTTCTTTCTGGCAATGTATCATGGTTCAAGAGTGGTGGATGCAAACTCAAACATCATTAGCCAGGTAATGGGGAAAAAGGTTTCTCTCTCTCTCTCTCATGTACATCATTCTTGTTCTTAGTTTTTGATCATTTAAATAATACGTGGACAAAAAAGGAATTTATTCTAGTGATAATAGTCTTAATGACTACAAAGAGGATCATACTGAAGTATTGGAAATATGAGAAAAAAGCTTTAAGATTTCCCATGAACAAATGGAAGAAACTTTTGTTAGATACATTGTATTATGAAAATTGCATTGGATACAAAGACTTAATAGATGAAATTTATACCATTAAGGTGATAGATTTGAAGATAAACCTTGTTTTCCAGTAAAGGTAAAAGATGTGATTCCACCCAAGGTCATTTATTCTTAGTAGATGTAAAAGACTGAGGGCCAGATATTCAAAGCTTAGCACCGGGCGCAAATCCATAGTGCTGGACTAGCACCGAATTTGCACCCGATTGCAACATACAAAAGTACATTTAGCGCTGATGCTAAATTATTATGTATGCAGGGGAGGGACTGAGAGAGGGGCCCTGAATGCCGGCGCACCAGAAAATTCAAATGTATAGCACTGTGCTACAGGCATTAGCGCGACCTGTAGCGTGGCGTGAAATACTGCTGATAAAAAGCTGGCAGTACTGCAGCAGTGTCCCCCCACTCCACAGGATGAATCCTGACCCTCATTGTCAGTAATGAAAATGACTGTTCCCTGGTAGTCCAGTGGTCCCCAACCCCCAGCACAAAAACCGACCCTCATAGGATGTAATTCAAATGCATTTTCCCTGGTAGTCCAGTGGTTCCCCCACTCCCCCAGCACAAATTCTGACCCCATAGGTCATAATTTGAATGCATTCCCTGGTAGTATAGTGGTCCCCCCACCCCCAGCACAAATCCCGACCCCTGTAGGTCCTAATTTGAATACATTTTCCTGGTAGTCTAGTGATCCCCGCCCCTAACACAAATCCCAACCCCTAGGACATAATTCAAATACATTTTCCTGGTAGTCCAGTGGTCCCCACCTCCAAGCACAAATCCTGACTCCTTTCGATGTAATTGCAACAAATGTTCCATGGTAGTTTAGTAGTCCCCCACCCCAGCACAAAACCGACCCCATAGGACATAATTTTAAATGTGTTTTCCCTGGTAGTCCAGTGGTCCCCACTCCCCAGCATAAAATCCAACCCCGTGGGTCATAATTCAAATGCATTTTCCATGGTAGTCTAGTGGTCCCCCACACCCCAGCTGAAATCACAACCCCATAGGTCATAATTTGAATGCATTTTCTTTGATAGTCTAGTGGTCTCTCAACCCCCAGCATGAATCCGACCCATAGGACATGATTCAAATGCTTCTTCCCTCGTAGTCCACTGGTCCCCACCCTCCCAGCACAAATCCCGACCCCTGTGGGTGGTAATTCAAGCGCATTTTCCCTGGTTGACCAGTGGTCCCCCATCCCCAGCACGACCTCGACCTCCATTACATAATTCAAATGCAGTTTCCCTGTGAACTAGTGATCCTCATTCTTCCAGCAGTGAATCCCGACCTCGCTCGAATGCACTATAACAACGTCTCCTCGGTTCAGTGGTCCCTCCACCCAGCACTGACTGTCGTCATCCTGATATCTAACAGAGCCAGCAACTGAGCTCAACCCTCCTCCCACCACCATGGCTGCCTGCCGACTGGAGGTACGTAACTGTGGCTACCTAAAGTAGTGCTCCATTTATACCTCAGTCAGTGGCTGGCCATAGTGGTGAGAGGAGGGCTGAGTTGGTCGCCGGCTCTATTCATTGTTATCTGGATGAGCGGAGGCGTCACTGCCGGTGGGGGGACCACTAGACTACCAGGGAACATTTATTGCAATTACATTGAACAGGAGTCGGGATTCATGCTGGAGGGTGGGGGACCACTGGGCTACCAGGGAAAATGCATTTGAATTATGTCCTATGGGGGTCAGGATTTGTGCTGGGGGAGTGGTGGGACCACTAGACTACCAGGGAAAATGCATTTGAATTATGACCTACAGGGGTCGGGATTTGTGCTGGGGGGGGACCAGTGGACTACCAGGGAACATTCCTTTGAATTACTTCCAACAGGGGTCGGGATTCATGCTGGGGGGGGACCACTAAACTACCAGGGAAATGGTTGTGTTACAGGCACACATATGCATGGGTGCATCGTATGCACCCATACTTCTCGATTGTCCCTGATTGTCAGCTACATTCCTGATGTTGCCTCCATATTTTCCCCTGTCCTTCATAAACATTGTGGTTTTGTGACAGAACAGTAGGGAATACACCCACACATTAATGTTGAACATTGCAGTTACAGTCATGTTCTTCTTCTGAGAATGCATTTTATCACAAATCCCCTTATTCTATCACCATTCTCAGGGAATAGTACAACTTTGTAGGATGTATCCCTGATATTGGGTTTTTGTCCCTGATATTTTTCAGCCTTGTCCCTGATTCAGGAGGCAAGGAGTTGGAGGGGGGAGGGATATGTATGCACTGACTGTGCCTGCCAGCACACAGTTCCTGCTGCTTCCAGCCTGTGCTTCCATTCCGACCAACAAGGGATGCTGTGGGCATGCCTTAGCATGCAGCGTCCAGCCTGTACTTCCATTCTGACCAAAAGGTGGAGCTGTGTGCTCCATGCAGTAGCACTGGGCAAACTGCATGGTACTGTATGCTAAGCAGCACATAATGAGTTGCAAATATACCTGTTTGCCCACGGATTACCTAAGTAGGCTCATTTGCATGGGAGCTTTGAATATGCCTCCTGTTTGCCCCGGGCTTACCAGTTTGTACTGGGCTAATGTGTTAGCACTGTGCAATCAGGTTAGCCTCGGGCAAACCTTACTTCAGCATAGCACAGTTCTGTAGTGTGTGGCTTACATTTCTGTTTGCAGTAGATGTCAGACTTCTCTTTGCAATCACGCACAATGTTCTCCACCTGCAACACTGGCTTTCTCCAGGCTCTAATGAGCTGCAGTAGCAGTGTGCACTTCCCTGTTGCTATATTCAATGCTGTCTTATTCCAGGGCAATTTTTGCCCTGCACTCCTGGCCCTGTTTGCCTGGCTTCCTTTACTTGCTATATTCAGCTTGTTTTGCACCGGGCTATTTCCTTTTTGATATAGCATGCTTTGTGCTCCGGGCTAAGTTTGCCCGCTGGGCAGTGCTAATTTAGCCCTGGGGCAAAGTTTTGAATATCTGGCCCTGAATGTCTATTTATGGTCTATTTATCATTTATTAATATTGCTATTGTTTGCTGGCTTTCTTTTGTATGTGCTGTCAACTGATGTTTCCAATAAAATTTTAATTGCAAAAAAAAAATATGAAAAACAAAATAGAAAGAGAAATCCCAGTGACTGAAGGAGACTCATGGCCTTTTGCGGTGACACTTGAGACTCCTGTAGAATTTTCCACTAATTAACCAATTATCTAGTTATGGAAAAAAGTGTTCCCTCTGCCTGCTTAGTGCTGCTGCCCCTACTGAGAGGCATTTCATGAATACCCTTGGGGCTGAAGCAAGACCAAAAGGCATTGTTCTGAATTGGTACTACTTACCCCAACCATGAACCTTAAAAACTTCCTGTGACTCTCCCTTTTTTGATGTAGAAGTAGGTATCCCTTAGAGCCACTGAACCTAACTAATCCATTGCTTGCAAAGATGGAATAATAGTAACTAAAATTACGATCTTGAACTTTTCTTTCTTTCATGTACTTGTTCAAAATTCTGACATCCAGAATTTGCTGCTTCTCCCCATTTTTCTTTTTAGCAAGAAAGTACCTAGAGAAATTGTACTTTCTCAAATGATACTTCAGAACATGTCCTACAGCTTTCAGAGCTAGCAGTTTTCTACTTCTGTCTGAGGCAAAGTCAGATTTGCTGTAAGTAAAGTCCTTTGCTTTGTAAGGGACTGATTTTTTTGTTTGTTACAAATTACAGGCTATGGCTTTTTCCTATTATCTCCAAGGCTCACTGGTCTTTGGCAATCTTTTCCCTTTCCTGGAGGTAATAGAAAGGCAGCACTCTACTGGCTGAACATAGGGAGTGATATTATGGACACAAACATCAGGGACTGTCTTTTTGTAGGTGCAGCACAAGAAGTAGCCTGAGAGATATGTACTCACCTACATTTAGCTCTAGTAACATTCCTTTCACAGAATAATCAGATTGCAAGTAGAGTCTGCTTTGTGCACCTCTCCCATAACCTCCCTTGGAGTGTGGTGTAAACTGACTTTACAATGCCGATTCGACAAGAAAAATGTCGACCAGCATCATAGTGCCAGGCTCCATGTCAAGAGTGATTTGCAGTCAGCATGGAGCCGCACACATCGGTGTGTTTTGTCTTTGGGGGGTTTTGCCCCCCGCACCCCTATGAGGAGGGCCTGCCCCCCACGCCTCCCCATACTTTAGGATTCTAACTCCAGGTTGGAGTTAGTTCAGGGAGGGGTTGCAGGTTGGGGGAAGGGGTTGCCTGGTCCCAGCAGCACTTCTATGGTGACATGGTGCTGCTGTCGATATCAACGCGTGTCGCTGTAGAAATGTCACTGTGCAGGGGACAAACTGTCTAAAATAACTATGATCTCTATCTGTTTAGCAAGGATCATGTATGTGGTCTTTTTTAATTGACCATCTCCATATAGATGGCTGTTTTATCTTTAAACAGAGTCTTCATCAAAAGGAAAATCGGCTACTTTTTGTTGTAGGACAGTAGACAGGTTACTAGTTCTCAGCCAAGCAAATCTTCTTGTGACTGCTGCATTAGTAATAATTCTAGTTGCAGTGCCATTCAGATCAACAGACAACAGAAGCTGCTGTCTAGAAGCCAGTGGGCTAGCCTTCACCACATGAGCAATAGAGCATGTACTTTTTCTTCTTGTGGCATAGTTTCTCTCACATAGAGGCAGTATGGCAGACCAAGGGCAAATTGGTCATTTGAAGGATAACCAATGTATAGTATATGGTTGACCTTTGTTCTGTATAAAAATCAGCCTGCTCAAAAACCTTCTTGTGTACATTCTAAACTGTTGTGCGCATTCCAAGGTGCTGTTGTGCACATTCTGAGCAGTTGGTCAGCACAGTTCAAAGGTCATAAAAATGTAAAATTCCTCATTCACCCAGCACCTAACTGATTACTAACCACCCAGTGCCCATAGTTGTACCTTTCAACTCATAAAAGTCTATAAATTTAATTTAAATCATAAAACAAAACAAAGAAATGGCAAGATTATTTTTTTTGTTTTCTTTTGTTTTCATTTAAGCAGGTAACATTTCTGCAATTTCTGTGTACAAAGCCATATACTATATAAAATAAAATATGGGCAACCACACTCAACTCGGCATGTGTTTCCATCTTGGGGCTGAGATGACAGCATGGGTCTCTCGATCTTTGCTCTCGAGGTCAATATGCTGTCATCTCAACTCCTCAATGGAAACCCAGTCTTATTGTGTATGGCTGCCCGTACACTATTCTCTATATGATGCCTGAGTTAGTGCCGGGGTTCTGGATGAATAGCTCTCTTTCACATTAAAGTTAATTTTTGCAGAATCTTTATCAGGAGGTGCTGATGATAAAGCAGTTCTAGTTTTTATTACAAGCAGCTGTTTGGATAAATCTTTCAAGAGAAACGTGGAAAAAAAAGTTGCCCTCTCTCTGGAAACAGCATATCTTTTCTCCATTTTTTATCAATTGTTTGTGCTGATACAGGCAGCTTAAAAAACCTTTTTGAAGCAAAACTTTAAGTTCTTTGATAGGAAGAGATGTCTTTCAAGAAGGGGTCAAATCCAGATTTTCTAGAAATTTGGCTTACGGATATGGCTGCTCAAACATTTCACCTTCCAAATGTAGCTGGTCACAAATATTCTTAATAAGTGTGTTATATGAAGACGAATCTTCCATAGAATGAGTAGGAGAAAAAAAAAACACGATGGTATCACTCCTGAAAACTCAGGGTATAACATGTTTTTTCTCTCCTACTCATTCTATGGACACTTATTCTTCATATATCACACATTTTAAGAATATTTGTGACCAGTTAGCTTTGGAAGGTTCCACTTTTTATTAGTTTATTTATTCTTTGTTAACCAGGTAAGGCCGACTAGGCACAACTGCCTGTTTTCTGGGGCAACCTGGGAGCTTTGATCTGGTAAAGTGACTTGCTCAGAGTCACGCAGTATGCAAGTGGAGGTTGTGTGAATTAAATCCAGGTTTGCTGGATGTAGCAAGCTCATTCACATCTCATTACTCAAACCTCTAGGCTATACTGCCAGCCAGCAGTTTATATCTGCTACTCATTCTATGGAAGTGTTATCACTACTTGAAGTAGGTGAGAAAGGGAGAATTTGATGAATTTGGCAGAGACATGTCCCTTTCTCATCTACTTCAAGTAGAAGGTTGGGGGAACCATAAGACCCTGCATTGGTTGCATGGCCTGAAACATCTGCCACATTTTCATGAAGTCTACCAGGGAGGCTGTCTGTCCAGCTGAGGGACAAGCTAGTCCAACTGGAGCCTCTGCAGGGGGCTTACTATGTGTATCTTTCACCAGTTTGCTCCCACTGCATGGCAGAATGTAACTTTGCACACTAGGACTAAGATAGTTGAAGATCCTTGATTGGGCCTGCTAAATGTTTGCTCCAGGAGCAAATTATTGTGTGAAGCAAACCATAGGTATACAGTATAAATTTCTGTAGTGTTCAGTGGTCTCCTGGCCACCCAATACCCCACCAGCCTACATTACAACTTTCTATGGTGTCCAGTGGACCCCCCAGTCTTGACATTCCTGCTGGTATGCAGTGGTCTACCCTGCCCTGTAGGTATGATACCCCCACCCTGACCCATCCATTCCCCACCACTACCACTACCACTACCCTGGCCTCCCACCTACAATGTGACCCCTTGATCAGCACAGTCCCTCCAACCAACAGCCATTTGACTGACATTTCATGATAGCGTGCCTACTGAAGAAACAGCTGTTTCTACAGTAGGTGCGTGGTTGCAAACTGTCATTCAGAAGGCGACCAGTTGCAGAGGTGGGCAGAGGGTTTGTGCCAGTCACTAATGACGGGTGCATATACTGTAGGTGTGGGACAATTTGGGGTGTTGATAGTGCTGGGGACTGGGTTGGTGGGGGGTCATCATACCTGGGGGGTGGAGACCACTGAACACCAGGGACAGTCCTTAGGCATACCAGCAGAGGTGTGTCCAATGAACATCAGGGAAAGTTGTACTGTATATCTGCACAGTATTTCAGGGTGAGGGGAACCACTGGACAACAGGAAAAATTTATACTGTATACCAGCGGGGTGTTTGGGGGTGGAGGGACCACTAGACACCAGGGAAATTTATACTGTATACTGTATCCCAATCACTAACCAGTCTTCACTGGTTCATATTTAAATGTTTACCCACTCACTGCCGATGATCTTAAACACCTCTCAATTGCTGCCCCTGCCTGTCCCAGTTCTCATTTTAATGTTTACCCACCCACTGCCCTCAGAACCAAACACCTCACAATCACTGTCCCTGTCTACCATGGCTCTAAATTTTAAAGTTCACCCACCCACTGCCACCAATTCCAAGCACCTCCCATTCGCTGGCCCTGCCTGCCCCAGTTCTCCTTTAAATGTTCACCCACCCACTGCCACCAATCCCAAACAGCTATCAATTGCTGCCCCTGTCTGCCTTGGTGCTCATTCAAATGTTGATCCACCCATTGATGCCGGTACCAAAGACCTCCTTATTGCTGCCCAGTCTGCCCCAGTTCACATTCAAAAGTTCACCCATCCACCGCCACCAGTCCCAAACACCTCACAATCACGGCCCCTGTCTGCCTTGTTCTCATTCAAATATTAACCCACCCACTGCTGCCAGTACTAAACACCTCCCAACTGCTGTCCCTGTCTGCTTTGGTTTCATTCAAATGTTGATCCACTCACTGCCACTGGTACCAAACACCTCCTAATTTCTGCCCAGTTCTCATTTAAAAGTTTACAAACTCACTGACACCAATCCTAAACACCTCCCAATCACTACCCTGTCTGTCTTGGTTCTCATTCAAATGTTGACTCACCCACTGCTGCCGGTAGCAAACAACTCCCAGTCACTGCCCGTCTGCCCTGGTTCTTATTAAAAAGTTCACCCACTTACTGCCGCTAATTCCAAACACCTTCCAATCACTGCCCAGTCTGCCCCACTTCTCATTCATATGTTGACCCACTTACTGCTGCCGATCCAAAGTACCTTCCATTCTCTGCCCTTGACGGTCCCTGTTCTATCCCTGCTGTGCTCAGAACCATGACGGTGCTTGGCAGCATACCTTTTGTAACTCAGTGGCAGCATATCTTTGAAACTAACTAGCCCTGGTGGGTCTGGATGCCAGAGGGAGTCAATCCAGTGGCTCGGCTGGGATTGTAAATGGGGCAGCAGCATACTGAGCTGAACAACTGGGATGGAATCATTTGCAGTAGCTACAGCAGAGAGGTAGGAGGACAAAAGACATAATCACACATTGTAGCAGTTTGGATTTTGAACTCTGGCACTAAGTTAATTTCTGACAAAAGCATGATAGGGTTTGTGAGTCTGGTGCCTGGAGTCGGGGATAGGTAATACAGCAGATGTTTGAAGGAAGAAGATAAAGGTCAGGTAAGACAAACAGAGTTTTCTCTACCGGGGAAAGTGAGGAGGGGAGAGGAGGAGAGAAAGACAGAACATTTCTAGCCTTGAGAGTGGCCATCTCTGAGGCCTAATGGAACAATAGAAAATACTGTCACCATCATACTTTGAACCACATAGCACTGCAGACAATGGTGATTAAAGAGCACTTTCAACTTGCGATGGGCCTGTACTCAGCAAGTCTCAGCATGGCCTGTCTTAGTCCATCTTGTACTACCCCATCCTATAGTGCCACTGTGACCTGGGGCAAGACTGGATAACTGCTTGTCTTATTAATCTTCTTACCTGCCACCAAAGCACCTTCACTATGCACCCAACAAAGAACACCATGACTATGCTTGCCCCCATGACACCTTCACTGAGTGTCTCTACCTTTCCCACCAGGACACTTTCACTATGTGCCCCCAGAACATAGTCACCAAGTGTCTCCCCTACCCCTAGTGTCCCCCCCCCAACACCTTTTATATTGGTGCTGCTGCTTCAGTGGGAGTCCTGTCTCTGTAAGCTTTGGACTCTAAAGACTAACATCAGGTCTCCAACTTCCTCTCTGTTGTGTTCACAACATGCAAGGAAATATTTGACAATGTAGCATGCCAAGTAATCATATAGTGGAATCCAGCAATGAGATAGGTCTAAACACAACCCGTGGCACTAAATGAGGTGGGCATTAATTCCCTAGTAATGCCTGTTTGTCATCAGGAGCGTGCTTACTTAAATTAAATAACTCCCTGTGGAACTCCAGTCACCTTAACAGAGAAACATTTAGTGAACAAAAATGCAATAGTACTGAGCAGCCCTGCAGAGCTCCGGACAGGAACAATCCATTTTGTGACACCGTGAGGCAGACACTGGTACTCCAGGAACACAGCTGTAGAACCGTACAGCAAGTTGGCCATCACACAGAAGATAGAGCAGCTTGCAGGGTTGAGCATCAAAACACAAAACGAAATCTACCGCAGTGATTTAAAACTTGTGTTAAATACTCACCTTTGTTTTTATTTCTCGAAGCAGTACAGCATTATGGGTAAAGTAGTAAGATTTGCATATATCATATATCACCTTAGAGAAATATGTCAATCTTCCTACTTTACCCTACATGCAGTAGAGAATGGGAAAGAAGACCAAACGTGACAAGTTAACACATTAGAGTTTGTTCCAACTGAGATATTTTTCAACATTTTATTTCCAATGTGTAACAAAACGGAATGCCACAAAGTGGAAAGTACATTCATACTAGAAAGGACAGTCATGATATAAATGAATAGAGAGTACTGAATGTGCACATGCACAGTTCCACATGCAACTCAACACCATAGAATGCTTTCTTACATAATATCTTCAGTTCTTCTTCATATATGTACCAAACCTATTTAATTCAAAACAGTATTTTCCCAGCGCTTGCCATGTTACAAGCATATTAATCCACTCCAAAGTCAGGCTGTACTAGGGAATTAGTGCCTGGTTGGTGGTTGGAGGCACTCGACATGTGGCCTTGTGCCCCAACCCCCTCCCCAACTAGGCATTAATTTCCTAGTAGAGCCCTCCTTTGTCATGGATTAATGCTTACTTGACAAATTCTTGTTACCATTTAGGACAAAATCTAAGGCAGGATACACAATTCTGACTAAAATGCTCAGGTCACAGACACTTAAAACACAAATTATGACTGGTGGTCTTAGAGACTTTCCCCCACAGCCCACACATTTTTTAAAACCTGGTGAACATGTACACTTCTAAGGTTTCTGTGGCATAGGTCATTACAAGATTATTTACAGCATGTAAAATAACGCTGTTTAACCTGTTCTTGGTTTGGAACCAAAAACCCAAACAACAAACAGAAAAAAACAATAGTTCCATTTTTAAAATGGGAAACAAAATTGACAATGTGATCACAGTCATAATAATTTCACCAGGTGCTTTTACTGTAAGATAGGTTACAATTCCTTATTTCTACCACTTACTGAGTGCAATCCATATAGAGCTTGGGAATTAAAGTTGCCACCAGGTCATCTTTGATCACATTCTCACAGAAATATACTCAGAAAACTTTTAGAGAACAAGTTGTATTCACTAAAATTTTAAATAGGATACAATTACTTGTTTAAGACCAGAGCAATCATAATGTAGTAGCAACATTATTGATAGGATGGATCTTCTCTCTGGTAAAATGTAATAACTGCACCTATATAAGCAGAATCATTTAGCTTTTTTTGTTGTTGCTGTAATGGTCACATGTGTTTTTTCCACCAGGTACAGTATTTTGCCCAGGTGACCACATGACTGCAAAGTATGAAACTGATTTTTTTGTCCCTCTGCCGGCACATCTGCCCAGCTTGCATCTGGTACATGTTACATTACTTGAGATCTCTGTGACAGAATCATAAATTTGATTCATTTTCACATCAAAGCAAATTTCCACATGACATTAAGTAATTTCCCTTTTTATAAGTACTTAAAGGTCCTGGAGATTTAAACCAAAATTTAATTGCTTCATCTTTATCCCATGAATGGTAATAATTCACTAACATTCATGACATGATTATGAAGCCAAAATAAATTGGCTGTCAGTAAATAACACAGCTCACAAAATAGTTAGCATTTCTTTTTATTCACCAGCTCATAAAAACAACACATAATGTATGGTAGAACATTGCTATGTGTTGAAATCTATCTTTTTTATAATGTAGTAATACCATCGATGTGACATTACGATGTTGTTAACCCATTGACGGTATGTCACATAGATGGTATAACAACTGGGAACGGTCTGTGCATGTGCACTACACAAATCATCAGCCTTCCTGAAATGGCTGCAGCAGTGAGATCATGACCCATAAAGAGCAGCAGTAACTGAACTAACAGTAATAGCAAGGTTCATCCTTCATTTTTTAACTGGTTATGTGGACCATACACTATAAAATGTAATGTATGGTTCACTATCAGCAACCAATTTGTTTAACCATCTCGAGGTTGCCATGATAGTATAAATCACTTGAGCTTCACTCTTGAGGTTTACAAAATCACCATGGCAACCTCTCGATGATTAACAAGCTGGTTACTGATAGCGACCCATATCTCTCTATCTAACTAGTCTCATATCCTCTATATAACTAGTCAAAGTTCGACTGCCTTACATGCACAGCTTCTTCAGGATTATGACTTTTTCTTACTATGAGCTGTTTTCTTAAATCTTCAATTCTAGCATATTTGGGATGTATTTCTCTTAATTCTGTGACTGGTAGATGTAACTATTCTTCTCCTGACCTCGCACAAAAATGCTTTCGTTTTGAAGCAATACACTTCTGTTTATTTGTTTACTAGATTTCTTCCTTGTAGGTCTGGGGATGTGAGCTGACTTGCTCCATCATCTAGCTTCTCTTGGTGTCTGGTACTATGGCTGCCCATTTTATGATTCAAAGTCAAACCAGAAGAGGAGAAATTAGCCCAGTACATTTTAGGATTCTGGAGATCGGGATGTTCAGGCTAACTTATTTTTGTTTATCTGTTTATTTATACAATACCAGTGGTGAACACATTTCCCTGATAAATCTGTTCATCATGCTGTCTAACCCAATGTGGACACCAGCACAATTTGCTGCAGCCAGAGAGCTCTTCAGAGAAACAGTTACAGTACAAAGGTAATGGACTGGACAATTTCTTACCTTAAACTGGAGATAGATTTCAAGTAAAAATACATCAGGGACTTGATTTATTGAATACTGGGTGCAATAATATGTTATAATTTGGGGTGGGGTGAAAACCTAAGGATTAAGACGAACAGTAAGTTTTGGTAGCCAACCGTTGAGGCTCCTTGAGGCAAGGAGGATTTGAGGCTTGAGAACCAGTGATCTAATCTTCAGATAAACATTTATCTAGAAAAACATAGAATTTGATGGCAGATATGGACTGCTTTGTCCAACCAGTCTGTCATTCTTTGCCTTGCCAATACTGTCACTGCAGACCCTACTTGATCTCCACCCCCCCTCTTGGTTCCCACTAAGATTCCATTATGACTATCCCACATATACTTGAAGCCATCCACTGGTTTTGGCCCCACTACCTCCACTGAAGGATTAGGGGTGGAAGACTAGAGTTGCTGGCAAAGGCACCTAGCTTCACCTGAGCTCTTTTCTTATAGGTTTCCTTGTAAGGACAGAGCAAGGAACAACATTATCAGAGCAAGGAAAAAGATTAAGGCTTCTTTTGGTTAGCCAGAATTACTGTGTGTTACTATTTTCTTTTGTGCTCACAGGGTTTGTTACTGTTTTATACTTACATTTTACTGCTGTAATCTTCTCTGATTCAGATTGCTGTTGCAGGCTATACTTTCTGCTGCATTATTACAGGGCTTGCCTACAGGTTTGCTACTGTTTTGTGCTTACAGATTACTGCTGTAATCTCTGATTCAAATTGTTTCTTGCAAGGTGTAACTTTCTGTCACTGCTTTATTTTTCTCGGCAGTACAGTGTTTTCTGCAGGGTATATCTTCTGTGAAATTTTTTTCAGGTGGTGCTTACATTTTTGTAATTTTTTATCTATCATTAGGCTAAGCTTTCAGGGCTACTGCATTTGTTGTTGGCTGATTGCTTCTGCTCTCACCTCCTTGTTTCTTTCATCTGTGTTTCTTCTTTTTCGGAAGGGGAAGGGCCCAGACACTGACCCCCATCCCCAACCACCCCATGCTATACTCCTTTTATAGAGTAGCTCAGTCATGACATTTTCTGTAGCAAAGCAGGAAAGGGAGGATCAGAAAGATATCCATACAGTGACCTCACTTACAGGGGCACAAGTAATTTAATTGTTATAACAAGTTATACAAAAACAAACAAAAAAAAAACAACAAACAAAAAACAAGCAAACAAAAGAAACTTTTGCTTTCATTTTCCTCTTTCTAATGACTTGGACCAGGTTATAAACTCAGCAACTCAACTGAAATGGATATTATTAACTGTAGGTACTGCAGGACACTTTTCAAAAGGGCAGTTATACAGGATTTAGGATGCTATCCTACATGCTGGACCATTGGAGATCTAAGGGCTCAGCTGCAGGTAGCATGGGCAGAGATTGCACACCTCAAATCATATATTCAGGAGGAAATATATTATAAGAACCACCTGCCATTTCCCCAACATCCAACTGAAGCACCTTGACCGCAGAGGGTAGTTGGTCTGGGAGGTTGGCAGATGGTTAGGAGGAGCAAATTGGGTGCCCCATCACTCAGTGTTCTCCAGTGTATCACCTCCACAAACCATAAAAAACTACAAACAGGTATCTACCTCTATCTCCAAAATAAAACAAAGGGGCAGAGGACACTGCAGAGCAGGACACTGCAACCCAAAAACTAGCACTACAAAACTCATCCAAAACAGGGACCAAAATAAAAAAAGTGAAATTGAAATCCAAAACACTTCTGATTATTGGAGACTCCATGATTCAGGGAATTGATATCTAACTCCAACTGGGGATAATGGTCAGATGTCTTCCAGGTACATCAACATGGAGAGACACTGACCGTATTGCTAAAATCATGCAGGAAGCAGGAGAAAACATTGATATCCTGGTATACATATGGACTAATGATCTTGCCAGCTGATCAGTTATGGAGACCAGGGAACACACGACCAGGCTGGGAAACAAACTGTCATCCATTTGTCTGGCATCTCCTTCCATGAGATCCTGCTGGTCTGGGAGAAGGGGGCAGAAGGGCAAAATGTCAGGGAAGGGGAAATAGGGAAACTAAACATGTGGCTCAAGGGCTGGTGCCAGGAACAAGGACACAAATTTGTAGGTAACTGGTAACAATTTTGGGAGCTAAGGTTCTTTAAATTTCAGGGACTGCAGATGACTAAGGAGGGAGTCAGTGCATTGGGGCAGAAGTCTGACGTCTTTGCAGAACTTTTTTTTTACAGTTGTTTTTATTGAAAATCTTTGTATTTCATAGTTACATACACAGTGGGTAATATATGCCAGAGGTGTTACATACATTTGACATCCATGAGAAACTGAATACATTATAGTAGATCTTACAGTTGAAACATTGATCCAACAGATTCTGACCATTGTGGAATCTTTGCAGAATATTTAAACTAGCAAATGGGGAGAGGGGTGCAGCACCCAATACAGCGAACGGGAAGAACATCCCTCCGCCCTCAGCTAGTGATCAAACAGGCATTCAGCATGTTTGTAGTTCATTTGCATCACCAGATAAGGAAAAGGTTCTGGCTGTCCATATGACACACAGGGGAAACACCGGACCTTGCCCCAGCAACTTACGCATCGAAATCTGGCCAATGGAAAATCATGTACACAAATGCCCACAGTCTGGGAAACAAGATCCCAGACCTGCAGGCTACAATTACAGAGGCTAAACTGGACATATTAGCCATTGGTGAAACATGGTTCCCCAGTAACCACACTTGGGAGACTTCCGTACCCAGCTATGTACTGTTCAGAAGAGACCGAGGTGCAAATTGGGGGGAGGGGGCATGGCCCTTTATGTCAATGAGAATATCAAAGCTACAGAAATTCAGAAAACACATAAGGAGCCAGAAGAACTGTGGGTCACCCTGGAAACAGGAAATGGGACAACCATACAAACTGGGGTTGTCTACAAGCCTTCAGACCAGGTGGGAAGATATAGACACATTACTGTTAGAAGATATACAAAACAAGACTGCTAAAGGGGAGGTTCTGATAATGGGAGACTTCAACATGCCAGATACAGATTGATCAATACCAGCAGGGACATCTGCCAGAACTAGACACATGGTGGATTCCCTGCAGGGAAAGGGCATCAAACAACTGGTACAACAACCCACAAGAGACAGGGCTATCCTAGATCTAGTACTGACTAATGGGGAAAGGATCCCAGATCTCCAGGTAGAAGGTCACCTTGGGGCCAGTGACCATCACATGGTATGGTTCAATTTGGCCACTAGAACTAAATCATCCCATTCCAAGGCAACAATATGGGACTTCAGGGAAACTGACTTTGATATGATGGTCAACAGAGTTAAGCTAGCCCTAGCAAGAAGAAATACAAGTGAGGGGTACAGGCAAAGTGGGCAAGCATTAAGGATGCAATACTTGAAGCAACATCCCACTGTGTTAGGGAGAGAAGCAAGAGCAAAAGAAGCAGGAAACCACTTTAATTCTCAAAAACAGTAGCAGAAAAGGTCAGAGCCAAAAGGCTGGCCTTCAGGAAATATACGGGAACGTAGCATGATGAAGACAGGGAGGCATAACAAACTTCTCTTAGGGAAGCAGGGAAGGCAGTAAGGCAGGCAAAGGCCCAAACTGAGGAAACACTAGCACGAACAGCAGTAAAATGAGGATAAGACTTTCATAGATACATTAGTGAAAGGAGAAAGTCCAGAGAAGGTATTGCTAAGACCAGAGGGGATAAGGGGAAGTGTGTGGAGGAGGACCAAGGAAAGGCATCTATCCTAAATATATACTTCTGCTCAGTATTTACTGAGGAGAAGGTAGGGCAGGGCCCACAGCTCAGCACCATGGACACAGGGGAGTGATGTGTGCACAAGTCCCTTCTCAAAAAAAGGGTCCTACAAGAGCTCACTAAGCTCAGGGTGGACAAGGCAATAGAACCTGATGACATACATCCCAGGGTACTAAAGTAGCTATGGGTGGGACTAGCAGAGTCATTATCAGAACTGTTTAGTGCACCTCTGAGCACAGGACAGGTCCCAGAAGACTGGAGAATGGCTCATGTGATCTCACTCCACAAGAGTAGTAGCAGGGAGGAGGCAGGTAACTACAGACCAGTCAGTCTTACCTCAGTAGCAGACAAAATTTTGGAGGTACTCCTTAAGGAAAGGAAAGGATAGTGCAACACCTGGAATCCATAGGAGCACAGGATCCAAGACAGCATGGGTTTACAAAAGGAAGGTCCTGTCAAACTAATCTCATAGATTTCTTTGACTGATTAACCAGAGTGGTGGACTAAGGGGGTGCAGTTGATGTCGCCTATCTTGACTTCAGCAAAGCTTTCGATACTGTTTCACATAGAAGATTGATTAATAAGCTGGGTTGGCTCAGGGTGGGTCAGACGATGGTCAACTGGGTGGCAAACTGGTTGGTGGGCAGAAAACAGAGAGTGATGATAAACGGTATACAGTCAGAAGAGATGCAAGTCACAAGTGGGGTACCTCAGGGATTAGTTCTGGGGCCAGTCATCGTCAATATCTTCATCAGTGACATTGCAGATGGACTGGAGGGTAAGGTTTGCCTGTTTGCAGATGACACCAAGATCTGCAACAGAGTAGATCATCCAGATGGGGTGGGCAGAATGAGAAGAGATCTGGATAAACTGGCAAAATGGTCAGAAGGGTGGCAACTGGGGCTTAATGCAAAGAAGTGCAATATCATGCACATGAGGAAGAGAAACCCTGAAGCCACCTATAGGTTAGGAGTGGAGTTGCTGGCAATCACAAGGAAAGAATGAGACTTGGGCATCACCATCACAGATGACCTGAAATCATCCAAGCAGTCCACTAAAGCAGTACTGTAAGTAAGGCTAAAGGGATGTTGGGGTGTATTATTAGGGGTATCACAAGTCATAAGAGGGAGATAATAAGTAAGTAATAATACCCAACAGGGTGGGCATTATTGGGATATAATGGAACGCCCAGGGGCATAATGAGGCCCGACGCCGCAGGTGGAGGGTCTTATAGCCCCTGGAAGGTCTGTTATATCCCATAACGCCCACTCTGGAGGGTATTATTACACTTACATAATGGGATATAGATGGAATGTTTTGGAAAACTATATAATAAATATTTGTATATAAAAATTATGTAAAAAAAAATACAAAAAAAGTAAGTGTTCTTGCAAAGTAATCCCTGCAGTAGTGAACGACCACAGGAGGGTGCTGCCGTGTTTCTATGAGTGCCATGAGCTTGTGCTGTTACTTTCATTTTCCACACAGTAAGACAGGAGAGGTGGTTCTTCAGCTTGTCGGCTCGATTTCTGTCTCATTTGTACCCGTGTCACAGACAAACAGAGATGAGACCCGTTTATTTTAATTCGTATTGCCTGCTTCTACGTATTTTGAGATAAGTACCTTTTTCTTTTTCTTTTTCTGAGTTCTGACATGTGGCGCCACACAACTCTGGAAGTCGGTGTACAACTATTTTGAGAGGAAGCGCGACCACGCTTAGTAAAGAAATTTCAGTAATTAAGAAGGGTAAAAAACATTTAGTATCATACATTTCTTTTGGACTGTGCTGTGAGAGTGTGTAGAGAAGTCAGTGTGGCTAAGCGAGTGGGGGAAAAATGGCAAGTGGCAGGTTTCGATTTCAGGGTGCTCAAGGATCGTGTTAGTTATAGGGTAGTGGCAATTGGGACTTGTTTTTCATGGGGCTGTTGTTGAGAAGTAACAGCCCGGGTGGCAGGCTGTTTTAGCCAATCAGGATGTTCCTTTTGTTTTACCCATTATCTAATCCCTCTTTACAAGACACTGGTTAGGCTCCATCTGGAGTACTGTGCGCAGTAGTGGAAGCTTCACCTGCACAAGGACATTAACAAAATGGAGGCAGTCCAGAGAAGGGCAACCAAAATGGTGCAGGGACTGTATCAGAAAACATATGAGGACAGATTAATGGAGCTCAATATGTATACCCTAGAGCAAAGGAGGGAGAGAGGTGATATGATTGAAACATTCAAACATCTTAACATTAGCAAGGTGAAAGAGTCTAACATGTTCGAATATAGGAAAAATAGCAGGACAAGAGGACACATCATGAGATTAGAGGAAGGCCAATTAAGGGGTAATGTGAGGAAGTTCTTTTTCACAGAAAGGGTAGTGGAGGGGGGCGCTATGGAGCCCAAGCTGAGTGGCAGCAGATTCAGACAACTCCCTAACAACGTCATAAAAATTAATTAAAAACACCTATTTTAACGGACAAAAGAACAAGAACACCACTACTTCTCAGTAAAGGGATCCTCAAGTTACCAAAATGGGTAACCCTCAGAAGGATCGAGGTGGATGATTGGGAGGAAAAGCAAACACATCAACTCAATCATCCAGGGTCAATACGAGAGGACAGGCCACAAATACATCAGAGTCGGAGGAAGCACTTAACTCCCTCAGTCTGAAGATGCAAAGGCTAATTTCCTCAGTGACAGATCTTAATGCCAAAATAGATGCATTTGGCACTCGTGTGACAACTGTAGAAGTGGATCACTTAAAAACGGCAGTGCGTGAAGCCAAAAACCAGGCAGACTTGGTGGCAATGACCACCTCAATGATAGTTAAGGAGAACACACATCTCAGAGCCCGACTAGAAACCCTGTAGAACCAGGCCAGATCATCCCACCTACATGTATTGGGCCTACCAGAAGGCATTGAAGGGGACCACCCCATCCTATTCCTACAGGACTGGGTCAATGAAAAACTGGCACCTGAAGGTCAGGTATACCATTTTGGTCTTCAAAAAGTCTACTGTATCACACCTAGGGGCTATAAAGAGCAATCAGATGTCCCCCATAGTCTTCTGGTGGTCACAGATGGTGTCGGAACATGAGACAAAGTTCTTCAGATGGCCAGACATTCGGGACCTCTTATGCAAGTTGAAAGGCTGTTTTCATCTTTCCGGACATCAGTTATGCAACTAGAATGCGTCGCAAGAAATTCCGGGGAGTACGATAAAAGTTACGATCGGCATCCATTTCCCACACAATGATCTATCCAGCCAGACTTCGGATCGTCCATGAGGGCAAAGTCTGGATATTCGCAGATCTGATAGAAGCTGGAAAATGGGCCTTGCACTTTCAATCAAGCCACCCATCGAGAGGACTTGAAGAGGAGGAAGACATCGACTGGGAAGAAGCTGGGGACACTTGAACTTGATGTGAGCTAAGTATAGCTCGAAGTTTTTTCCTTCAAAATATAACAACCAAGGCTAGACGTCTGTAGATAGTTGTGCCCACACACGCTTTTCTCCTTAATTACCTTAGTAGAAAAGATGCTGGCTGAAAATTAACTCTTTTGCAGATCGGGAGAGGGGGTATAATATAATTATTTCTTGTCTGATGTTGTTTAATGTAATCGCTCCTTTAAAGCTTGATTTAAGAAAATAAGTTCCATTGGAAACTTTAATTTTTTTCTCTTTTCTAAAAAAGTAGTCAGTTTTTGTACTTGATTATTATTTTATGGCTGTTCTGAGTTATGCTGCCAAAAAGTGCCATTTTAGGTTAGCTGTTAGCTTATTGAGTGTGAAGTATGACACCACTAGTCCTGAACAGGGGATGCAGTTGTTGGACTTTTATTATGGACTACAGTAAAAGGTACTTGTCATACTGCTCATTGGCTTAGTTCATAGCAATGTTTGTATGAAATATTAAGAAAATCTTTAAAGTTTACACCCTCCACATGAGGTATCAAAATGACCAAGATGCATCAATTCTGTGATTAAGAGAGCGTTGTCTCAATGTTTTGTAAAAAATGTAGACTGGAATGTCTGAGACATGGCATTGTTGTTCTGTCAATAACTGAAAACAATAAAAATAAAGTTTAAAAAAAAATAAAGGGTGGTGGACGCATGGAATGGCCTACCTAAGGAAGTGGTGGATATGAATACAGTGCAGGGCTTCAAACAGGCATGGGATAGGCATAAGGGAGCAATACAAATGAGTATGAATAGATAGGCCATTGACAGAATAAAGACCTATGGCACATTTATAAGGTAGAAAAATTGGACAGAATGGATGGGCCTTGAGGTCCTTATCTGCCGTCAACTTCTATGTTTCTGTTTCCAGGCACCCATCACTCTTTCAGTGAAGAAGCAGTTCCTCACACCCCTCTTGAATTTACCCACTTCCAGCTTCATTGCACGTCCCCTTGTTTTTGTGCATCTCTTCCTCTGAGCAATACCCCCCTCCTGTACCTTATTTACACTGTGAAGTATTTATAGGTCTCTATCACTTTCCCCTCCCCCCCATTCTTCTCTCTTCTAGTGTGTATATATATTGAGGTCCTTTGGTCTCTCCTCATAGGGCTTCTGATGCAGACCCTGCGCTATTTTAGCTGCTCTCCTCTGGACTGCCTCCACTATATAGAGGATAATGGCTGGGGATCGGGTGATAACCATGCTGTAATCACCTCGAGTGGTTGCTAGGGCAACATGGTAAACCTAGAGAGCGCAGCTCGAGAGGTTTACTGTAGCCCTAGAAACCACGAGAGGTGATTTCAGTGTGGCTGTCACCCGATCCCCAACCTTCATCTTTTATAGTGTATGGTCAGAAAAACACTGTTTGCATTATATGTGTGAGAATTATGGAACTCTGGTGCATTCTTTTTTGTTATGCCACTGTTTGGAAGTTCTGAAGTGTGGTTAACAACTTTTAAAATTCAAAACAGTGCATTACAAAGCTGTGTGACTGCTGATTATGGTGGTTAATCGGCACTTACCATACATTAAATGTCCTTCCTGAGATATGGTCTCCAGAACTGGACACAGTACTCCAGCTGGGGTCTCATCAGCAATCTGTGCAGTGGCAACACCACCTCCTTCTGCTGCTGATCCCCTCCCTATGCACCCCAATGCCGCATTTGCCTTCCCCACTGCCTTGTCACACTGCCTCTCCACCTTGAGATCATCATATATGATTACTCTGAGGTACCTTTCCTTATTTATGTATTTATTTATTTATCTTTTATTTACTGGGTAAGTACACTAGACAAGTATTATGCCTATTTTCAGGAACGACCCGGGAGAGTACAACATAATGGTACAAAGACAACATATCAAACACAAGTTGACAGCATGGGCATAATGGTACAGAGACAACATATCAAATACAAGTTGACAGCATGAGCAATATAAGAGGAAAATACTGAGGACACAACAGCATAATAACAGCAAGGCAAGATGAGGGAATACAGTTGGCACATACAGTATTACGGAGAAGTAGAAAGGAAAAGTACAGTGGGCACATATTACAGAGAAGTAGAAAGCAATGGTACAGCTTATGGTCATTTGGTTACGAGTATGGTGAATCAATAACACAAGATAAGGATACCAGATTAACAGGGCCAGGGGACTGCAGGCCAACGGTTCAATCCAGGTCAGGTGGTGGTAGTGGAGTGGAGCGGGTGGCAGTAGAGTCCAGGCTGCCCTGTAAGGGGCTGAGAAGCCCTGGGGAGGCTGGGACAGTCATATGCTGAGGATTGTTTCAAGAAGTCCCACATGGATTTTCGGAGGCACTGATGAGAGGGAGCCAGGTGAACAGGCTCAGGGAGGGAGTTCCAGAGTTTAGGCGCACACACAATGAAGTCCCTAGCTCCCATGAGGGTTCTTGTGGCAGGGACTTTGAGCAACCCCTGGGCCTGAGACCTTAGCGAGTAGGGGGAAAAGTCAGCTGGTGGAAGGAGCTGGGCCAGTCCCGATGGAGTACATGTTCTGATCACCTTGTCTGTAAGACAACCTATCCCAAAGTCCAGGTATCTGGCTGGGGAGAGCCACCGGAGTTTATTATAAAGCTCACAGCAATGGGTGAGGTGGGGAGCTGCTAGGGCGAAATGGCAGATATTGTTGTATGCCGTATGCTACCTGGTGAGATGAGCCTTCGTGGAGCAAGCAAAGATATGCAGACCATAGCCAAGGGAGGGAAGAAGGACTCCTCTCGCTAGGGCAAGCCTGGCCACAGGGGTAAGGTTGTACTTGGCCCTGTAGGCCAGTCCCAGCTTACAGTTTACTGTTTTGCAGGCTTTAGGGATGTGACTTCCCATATTAGGTTGGGGGTCTAAAGTGACCCCTAAGTACTTGGCCAAGTTCACCACAGGGAGGGAGGAGCCATCCGGATTGATTATGTTCAGGGGGGATGTTGAGGCTTTGATTTTGGCAGTACAGCCAAATAGCATAGCCTGGGTTTTTTTTAGGTTCAAGACCAGTTTATGGCCCATCACCTAGATCAGGACCTGATTAAAGTCCTCGGACAGGCTCTTGGTGAGAGTGGCCGTGTCACTGGAGTGGGCCAGTATCACCAGGTCATCTGCATATAGGACGGTTCTGCAATTTGTTGTCACTGTAGGCAGTTGGTTGATGAAAAGGGAGAAGAGAAGGGGACCAAGGACCGAGCCCTGGGGGACACCTGATGTGACCGGTAGGGGTATGGACAGGACTTTATTGAAGCAGGTCCGTTGTATTCTGCCATGCAGGTAGCCTGAAAACCATTTCATAGCAGTAGGGGAAAAACCAAGTGACCCCAGCTGTTGACAGAGCAGTGCATGGTCAACAAGGTCGAAGGCTTTGGATAGGTCAATAAATATAGCTCCAGAGAGCTTGCCCTGGTCCATGGCTGATCTTATTCAGTTGTTTTAACCAGGTATAGCACACTAAGCTGAAAGCTTTTTTACAGGAGCGACCTGGGAGCACAAGGAGGTTAAGTGACTTGCTCAGGGTCACACAGTATGCAAGTGGAAGCTGTGGGATTCAAACCCAGGTCTGGTCTGTTGGATATCACCAAATTTGCAGCTCAGAGCCTTAGACCACTGCGCTATACTGCCTCTCCAAGATGATCTCATGATCTGATGCCAGTAGTGACCACGATCAGGGCTGTGGAGGTGCTGTGCCCCCTATGAAAGCCATGCTGGGTCAGGGATAGCAGCTCGTGATGCTGGACATACTCTGAGAGCTGCTCGGCCACTACTTTTTCAAGGAGCTTGCTAAGGGATGAAAGGATAGCAATCGGATGATAGTTGTCTGGTAATTTGGGGTTACCCTGCTTCAGGACAGGGACTATCCTTGCTTCCTTCCATATATCTGGGATGGATCCCAGTGACAGGGATAGATTAAAGATATGGGCTACTGGGGGGGCAATGAGGGAGGCCCCAAGTTTTAGAAGCTTGGGCTCCATGTTATCTAGGCCGGGGCTTGAGTACTGGGAGAGTCCAGCTAGACGTCTCTGTGTGTCAGAGATTGTCACTGCCATGATGTGAAATAATTGACGAGAGGGGTGATCCTCCTCCCGGTTGGAGGGGGGGAGAGGTCATCCCTAGGTTGGGAGGGGAAATGAGCAGTGAGGGCCGAGAAGTTGGAGAAGTTCCTGTCTGGTGACTGTCAATACCTCTTCTACCATATTGTACTCCGCCTCTGGGTTTCTGTGCCCTAAGTATATGATCTACCAAAAATACATTTTCATTAATCATTCCTGCTAGTGGGTGTGAGCTGGAGGTGCTAGGACCCAGTGGTAGCTAGAACATTTCAGAGGGCTGGTGTTGTGGTAAGCAGCACGAATACACAACATAGCAAGTCATCACATGCGGCTGCTAGTTTACCTTGGTGTCAGTCCCCAACCACCTCAGTTCCTTTTTTTCCTGCTCTCGAGTGTATGTTAGTGATGATGTCACCCGTCCTCTGGTAGTCAGAACTTCATGTTTGTATGACAACAGCATTCTGTTCTTCTAAGTTTTAGTATTTAAAATGAGACTGTTATTTTTGTGTCAGTTTAGTTTGTATCACTTTAATAACTTAATTCTTCTCAGGCTTACCAAGTGTCAGTGGTCGACAAGCATGGAGGATGACAGAGACCCTGAAGAGGCAGGCTGCTCTGGCAGCAGGGCCACATCCAGTCCACTATCTCCTTCGGATAGGGGTTCTGATAATTGGTGGTCCAGTACTTGGAAGGATAGGCAGTCTTCCTATAAGTAGAAAAGGAAACAGTCCCTATCCTACAGATGCTCTGAATTGGTGTCTAAGCACTGCTCAGCCTTGGCCTCATTCTCTTCTTGCAAGAATGGGAAGAAACAGCACCAGTTGAGGACATCCTATTTGAGATCTGCCATGAGACATTTGACTTTTCAGAGTTGGATGTCCTCACCATCATCACCGATGACACCAGGGATCTCTAGGCCTGGGAGGTTTGCATTCTGGGCCTGGAGATCCCCCTCTGTCTTTAAGTGAGAGTTCCAGTGGGCAGTTCCATTACCTACCGAGTCATAATGGAAAGGGTCAGAGGAATGTAAAGGAATAAGCGGATTGGGATAGTGGGCACAAGGAGACACCTGGGGTGAAATGGGTACTGGAAAGGGGTCCTCCCTGTCTGGTTCCAATGCCCAAGGGATCTGCTTACTACAGGCAGGTAACTTGGTCTTCCTCGGCTGCTCATCCTACTTGGGTGGTGTTATGTAATGCCAGGTCCATTAAAACCAAGACTGCTATAGTAGCAGATCTTGTTAAATCATCTGACCTGGCCTGCATCACCGAGACCTGGCTGGATGAGAATGCAGATCCCATTCTGGCATTAGCAATTCCATCCGGGTACTTGGTGATGCACCGCCTAAGGATGGATTGTAGGGGTGGGGGCGTGACCATTTGTTTTATATCAGAACCTAACCTGATGGAAGTACAAGTTTGAGCCACCAACTCTTTTGAATGTATCTTGAGTGAGGGTGTGGGGTGCAAGATTCTTCTCGTCTACCATCCACCGGGAGATAGGAATGTTTTCCTGTGGGAAGTCACAGACTTCCTTGTCAGCCTAACACTGGGATCCCCAGCTGGCTGATCCTGGGGGATTTCAATGCTTGGGTCGACGATGAACTCTCGCAGTTTGGATAGGACTTCCTCCAGTTGATGAATTCTCTGGGTTTCACACAGGTTATTTCCTCCTCGACTCATATTGGTGGTCATTCAATGGACTTGGTGTTTCTCCTGGGAATGGGGATATCCGACTTGGTGGTGGAACCATTGGGGTGGTCTGACCATCATACCATCGGATTCAATTTCCTGGCCCCCCCATAGGCCTTCCCCTATGGAGATGGTCCAATGCCGTCCTTTGAGGGGTGTGTCACCTAATGGCCTGATGTTGGTGCTGGACCTATCGGGCATGCTGAGAGAATGCATGGATCCAGGGGATCTGGTACTAGCCCATAACAAGGCAGTGACAGAGGCCCTGGATTTTATTGCTCCGGTTCGTGTTCATCCACTCACTTGTCACCCCAGGTCTCCTTGGTTTGATGAGGCCTTGGGCGAGTTGAGGTGAATGAGACGAAGGTTAGAGAAGCGCTGGCAGATGTCAGGCCTGGAGTGTGACAGACTTAGTTTGACTGACCATTATTTGGTCTATCAATCAGCAATTACTCATAAGAAGGCAGAATTCCTGTCCAGGGAGATTGCTGCTGCACAGAATCAACCACCCCAGCTTTTCCAGACTGTGGACAGATTGTGCAATCCACTCCGTCTCCAGCCTGGAAATGCTTTTTCACAAGAACTTTGTAAGGAGATTGCTCGATTCTTCGCGGATAAGGTTGCCACAATCAGGTCTGACATCCGCCTGACCCTCTCTCAAGGGAGCTGCGGTGGTCGACAGGAGATGTCAGACACCCAGTTTGTGTGGTGTGACTTCAGCCTGCCCATGATCGATAATATTGTGATGGTTATTAAGTCATTCATCCGACCAACTGTAGTTTGGGCCTGGGCCCCAAGTGCCTTTTAGTAGGCTGTGTGGATAGTATTGGTCCGGTCCTTGCTGAGATAGTCTGGATGTCTTTGGAGAGGGGGATCTTTCCTGATCCCCTGAAGGAGGCTGTGGTTCGGCCCCTTCTTAAGAAGTCCTCCTTGGACCTGGACTGTCTGGCCAACTACAGACCTGTTTCTAACCTGCCCTTTGTGGGTAAGGTCATTAAAAAGGTGGTGGTGTTGCAGCTTGATGACCATTTGACCAGCTACAATATTTATGATTCTCTCCAGTCCGGATTTAGGAAGAGACATAGTACCGAGACAGTCCTTGTCCGTGTACTAAATGACCTCCTAATAGCGAGAGATCGAAAGACCCATTCCATCTTGGTCCTTCTTGATCTCTCTACGGCATTTGACACTGTGGGCCATGGAGTGCTGTTGGATCACCTACGGTGTGGACTTTTGGGGTCAGTTCTCAGATGGTTTTGATCCTTCCTCGAGGGTAGGACTCAGAGAGTGGTGGTTTTTTTTTTTCCTTAGCCCCACTCTCCCTATCCTGCGGGGTGCCGCAGGGATCCATTTTGGCACCCATGTTGCTTGTGGTGTACATGCTGCCATTGGGAGTGATTATTAGGCTGTACGGCTTGAGTTTTCACTGCTATGCAGGTGATACTCAGCTGTACATGTCCTTTGTGCCTTGTCAGGATGTTGGCACCCTTTGCAAACTGTGTGAGAGGCCTTTCGGCACCATGCAATTCTGCTTAAAGTTGAACCAGCATAACATTCTGTGATGATTTGCATATGCAGCCCATGATGCTTTGCATTGTGTGGGCATGTGTGATTTTGTATTGTCAGGATGATGCTACCTCAGGCTTTAACAGCTATCTATCCGAGATCCAGGACTGGATGAATGTTAGCTGGCTACAGTTAAACCCAGAAAAAACTGAGGTGTTGGTTGTGGACCCAGGTTGTCAAGAGGTGGGTGTGTTGGCTGATTCTCCTTTGGGTTTATGGCTTGGAGGTGTCCAGCTAACCACCTCAGACTGGGTGTGGAACCTGGGCATTATATTTGATGACTGCCTGACCCTAAAATTGCAGGTATCGGTGGCTGTCAAAACCTCTTTTTACCATCTGAGGAATATTGCCCGGGTAAAGCACCTAGTTCCTTCTGATGATCTTCCAACTTTGGTCCATGCCTTCATTACCTCCTGCCTTGACTACTGTAATACCCTTTACCTAAGGATACCGGGGGTTGATATCTGATGCTTGCAGCTAGTGCAGAATGCGGCAGCCAGGCTTTTGACTGGTACCTGTAGAACCAGTCATATATCGCCTGTGCTCCGTGGACTGCACTGGCTGCTGATACAGTGGTGGATCACCTTCAAGGTTGCTTTGTTAACCTACAAGACCCTACACGATCAGGGACCTAGTTACCTGAAAGATCTCCTTCTTCCCTACTGTCCCCTCTGCCCTCTCCGATCAGGGATTGATGGAGATTCCCAGGGTTCGTTTACAAACATCTGGGGCAAGGTTATTTAGTTTTGTGGCCCCGACCCATGTGGAACTCTCTACCTCATCGGGTGCGAGATAGCCTGATCATCCAAAGTTTAAATGCTGCCCTGAAAACGTATCTTTTTAGCTTGCCATTTCCCAATTATTAAAGCTGCTATTGTATTTATTAGTTTTAATTTTATTTTGTTATTTTATTAATGTGTTTGGTTTTATTTTACAGGTGCCTTGGTTTTGGAAAGGTGCCTTTTTTATAAATAAAGAAATTGATTGATTGATAATGTCACACGCTTAATAGAGTATGACATTATGGCTAAGCGAGTGCAGCATAGGTCTATGAGTGCTAATGGTGCAATATAACATATACCTGCTGTGCGCGGTATTTCACCAGTAGCGCTTTCCCAGGCAGAGGATATGACCTCTGCTGGGAGTAGGTTATGCTGAGCAGCTGCTGTGCCTCACAGGACTGAGCCACAGCAGCAGAAACCCAGGCGCTGTGTCTGGAACTGGGTTTGATTCCTGGTCCCAGAATATTTTATTTTTTATTTACTTGTGCACTCCCCGAGTTGAACCCCCCCCGGAGTTGAGAATCTTCAGTGGGGGGTGTTCGGGGGACACATCCCATAACAGGGGAGGGTGGGGTCAGAGTCCCCACAGAAAAGACGTGTTTTCATGGAAGCAATCGAGCTGTATTGGCAGCGCGATTTTGCCATGAGGCACAATGTCTTGTGAAATTATAACCCTGCGCCATTCCATCACTAGGCAGCTCTTACGGAGGAGTGGGTATAGCATCTGGCATGGGTGGCATCACTAGTGGCACCAGTTCCTGAGCCCTTGGGGTCAGCTGGGCCGGTGTCGTGGGTGGTATCACCAGGGCTGGAAGAGAGTTTGCTTATGGCAGCAGCCTTCAGGTCCTTGCCTGCAACAGTGCTGCTCATGTCTGTTCTGTTTGTGGTGTCACCTCCATCCTTTCTGGATATGGGCACAAATATGGTCCAATGCTAGTCACTCTGGTGCCAGCTGGGTCATTGATGCCAGTTTCAGATTTGGGCCTTTAGGGACCTGGCCTGGTGTTGGTTGTGGTGTTGGGCCTGGCATTGCATGGGCTCATGGTGCTGGAACCCTTCCAGTGTTGACCGCAGGGTCAGTTCTGGCTCCTCCCCTGTCACCAGTCCTTCACCCATTGGGGCTGGGACCAATGTCACCAGTGTTGCTGCTGCACATTGCATTGTTAGTCATGTGACCCCACTTTCTCTTCTGTCCCATTCCAAAGAGAGTGTAGAGGGAGATAAGTCAGATCCCGGCCTCTTTATCTCTGAAGGCAGTGGTGATGATAACTCTTTTGTTTCTCATGAGGTCTCAGATACAGTTCTTGTGTCTGTACTATAGGAAGACATATCTTTCCAGGCTCTGCTCAGAAATATACACTCAGCATTGGATTTTGAGCCAGCAGCCATTGACCAGCCTAGGTGTTTCCACCTGGAGTTCCTGAATATGCCTAACTTGCTGGTCAGTTTAGTTTCTCCTATCCAACCTGCACTTGAGACCCTGTCTGAGCTGTTTTTCCAGAAGGCTGCTTTGGTTGCAGCTGTCATCAAGCAGGTAGACAGAAAATATGCTGCAACTAAAAATAAGCCAGTGTATGTCACTCAACCCACAGGTAATACTATTGTTATTCTCACTGAGAATGACAAGGCCATCATGCCCCAGTGAGATCACCGTGCACCCCAACAGTAGAGAGTCACGAAAGATTGAAACTATGGGCAAATGAGCCTACACTTACAGCCACCCTGGGCATGAGCATAGTTAACTATCAATGGCATATTTTCAAATATGAGTATACACATTGGCACAAGCTACAGTGTCTGGCAGAGGCTCTGCCAGATTCAGAGGCTAAACAGGAGACTTTGCTGACTGTTAATCGAGGTATTGAGTCCAACAGTTACCAGGTCAAAGCCGCTATGAATGCCTTTGATGCAACTTCTCACTCTGCAGCTGCAGACATGTACATCAGACAGCATTCCTCGTTGTGACTGCTGGCTTCACCCTGGATGTTCAGCAATATACATAGCATTACACGTAGCAAATTGAAAATAGTACAGGAAGTAATTATAAGAAAAATACAAGTTCTGTAGATTTACTGATCCGGTATAAAACGACAAGTTCTGTGGAATTCTCTGATCTTCCCATTGTCAGTCTTCACCATTCATTACTGCTGGGTGTAATCTGGAGGAGTGCACCTGCTCAAAACCTTTTTTTTGTGTAAGGAGTCGGCACTGATGGCACCGCCCACAAGGCCGACGCATTGTGTGGCGCTCACGGGTTGGCTGTTTGGCACTGATGACTACTCCTCCACCCCAGTTCTGTTTTTCCCACCATAGAGGAAGCACCTGCTTGTGTGCTTGGAAAAAAGAGTTGTGTCAGCAGCCTAGTTTTCTCCTGAATGCCATTATCCAGCCGACACTGTTTGGTTCTCCTTGTCATTCAACAGTTTCCTGCATCCATTCCCTGCTCACCTGGCACCGTTTTCTCCAACTCCTAGTAAGCCCGTTCCATTTATTTTAAATTCTTACCAGCGGTGCTGGGTCTGTTTCCGTAATTTTGTAATATTATTTTGTCATCATGTCTGGTTCGGGGGCTAGAAAAAAAACTAAAGTGGGCCATGCCCCAATGTGTTGGTGCCCCTGTGGCCAGCATTTCTCCGTTTCGGACTGGCATGACATCTGTTTTTGCTGCCTGGGACCCCGACACATGGACAGCTGTGATGCCTGCTTCTCCATGGACTGCCATATGTTAGAAATCCATGTGTTTAAAGTTAGCAGGGCCCCGCTGACTTTTGAAGGGTGGCATCATTCTAGGGATTCCATGGCAAGAACTCTCGACCCTTCCTCCATGTCCCCTCTTGTGTCTATACAGCCCAGTGAGGAGGAAACATCCTCATCTGATTCAAGCCTTGCCATTGAGATTTCTTCCGCAGTGCTGGAGGAACAGCTCAATTCCTTCCAGAGATGGGTCAGGAGCACCACTCAGGATGTCACCTCCTTGAAGGTGCAGGCTCCCCCAATGTTGCGGCTCACAGCTGTTGGGCCTGACACCAGCAGACCCTCAGTGCCATCTTGGATCCCGGTGCCATTTGCAGCATTGGTGATTGGCATGGTACCGTGGGTGGTGCCGTGTCCTGCGGCGGTGCTTCTCATGGTGCCATTGGCAGGGGTGCTCCCAGGGTCACCTGTTTTGGAGATGTGCATGATCTCCCCCTCTTCAGAGGGGGATGACCCGCTGACCAACCCAGTTTGACAAAACCAATCCCTTAGAGTCAGGAAGCCCCCCCTGGATGTGGCACCAGGTGCTCCAGTGCTCGTCTCTTGGTGGGGCCAGAGACTGCAGTCTCCATGAGCTCCAACACCGACTGCGTCATTGGGGTCCGGCGGTGGATAGTGGTTCTGGGGTCACTGGGTTGATGATCCTGGCTTCAGGGGCCTGGGCAGCTGCTGATCCTGGTGCTACCCAGGCTACTGGGAATGGAGTGGGGGCCTCCTCTCCTGTGGCCTCCCTTGGGAGGCCAGCGGGATTGGGGGTCCCCTTGGCACTGGGTATGAAGAAGAGAGCGGCCTTGGAGTCTGAGGGGTTGAGGGGTCAGGGTGAAGCATGGGGGCCCTCCTCCACTTCCTTTTGGGGGGTGGTGAGGAGCTGCAGTGCTGAACCTTGCTTCTCTTCCTCTGAGACTTCAGAGGTACCCTTGGTGGGTGAAACTGGGCCTCACCCTTCTGGAACCATACAGCCCCGGTCACACCACAGGGGAGAATCCCCCCTCAGGGCTCAGCCAGGAATTGTTTTCCAATTTGCAGCATTCACTGACTGGGTCAACCACCGGATTCCCCATGCAGGAGGATCACCTGCAAGGTCTCAGAGCCCTGGCAGAGGCCCGGCACATTTGATCAGGTGCCCTTCCCCAGTCTCTCTGGAGCCACCACCTCCCCTTCAAGGCCATGAGGGTCCTATGGGGCTCTTGACCAGGGGAAACGTTCAGAGCTACTGTGGCGGCCTTCCCCAGCAATGTCAGGGCAATGGATGAGTAGGACCTCTGCCTGTCCCCACTGCCGCAGGAGCACTCTGAACATCCAAGCTCCTCTATTTCTTCAACTTCCTCCTCTGAGGAAGAAGAATGATCCATCCACCTGTCCTCTGATGCTGATTTCACAGAATATCAGCAATTTCTTTTGAGGCTGGTTCAGGAGCTCCATATCTCTCACATGGTCAGGTGCAGTACTGAGTGGGAGATGCGCTCTTTCCCGAGTGAGTTCAGTACGAACCACCTTGTGGTTCCTTCCTGGCCTATTCCTTTCCAGAAAGCATTGATTCACAGCTGGCAGTCACCAACTGCCTCATACCCATCCCTAACAGACTGTAGGAGAAGGTATTGCACACCCCAGGAGTCTCTAGGTTCTCTTTCTCACCCTTCATGACTGACGGCCCTAGACACCCCTTCCAGGCTACAGGACCTGGCACATGACTGACCACTGGATCTGGACTCCACGGAGTTTGACCGGTGGGGAAGAAGGGTATTCTCTTCATCTCATGTGCTACTCTGTATCACATCACATCAGGCTCACCATGCTGCCTACAACAGGCATTTGTGGTCGATGTTAGCACAGATGTTAGCATTGTTGCCTGATATGCAGGAATCTAGGCAGGCCATCACCCTCTCTGTGCAGGGTCTGGAGCTGGCAAGGCACCAGGGAAGGACATTGTATGATGCCAATGAGGTGGCTTCCAGGCTAGCAGGGACAGCAATCTACATTAGACGGATGGCATGCCTTCACCTGTCAAGATTATCACCCGTGGCCCGGCATAGGGTGATCTCCTCTGCCTTCCATAGGACCTGATTCTTTTCCCACAGGGTGAGAAGGAATTTGCAGGGGTGTCTTCCATCCCCCTGATCATGGGCAGCCTTAGGCCATGTGTGGCCTAGGATGACTAGAAGGGTCTCCCGCTCCTGCATCTCCCCTGCAGGAGGCTGAGGGAAGCTGTTCCCTCAGGGAAATGACAGGTCCCCTCCAGGGGGCTTGGTACTCACTCAGCAGTAATGAATGGTGAAGATTGACAGTGGGAAGATATGAAAATTATGTACCTGTCATGGTTCTTGATTTTCCCTTGTATCTTCACCATTCATTACTGATCCCCATCCACCTTCCCCTCTTGGCCTCTGTCCCTGCTCACCCTCCCTCTCTATGAGGCCAATTGGGGACGAGTCCCCCGGTACCTAAGGGCCCTCTGTTTTCTTCTCTAAGTCTCAGCAGATCCAACCAGAGGGAGACAGTGAGTAGGGTCTTTAATCTGACCTTGGAGGGAACTCCCTGGAGTTCTCTGGTGCACTGTGAGCTCCCTTCTGCAACTTGGCATGGACCTGTCTGGTCCATTGCCGACTCGGGAAAAAGGGGTGGGAGACTCCTTAGGGGTGTCCTACTAGAGGACCCATGGCAGCTTTCTACTTCTTCTCTCTAACCCCTCTTTATAGGGGTTATTTCTGGGCAGAGTCCTCTCTTAATTAGAGATCCCTGCCAGCTAAGCCCTCAAGTGGCGTGCTTGAGAGGGTCCTGCCCTAGGACTTTCATTCCGAATGCAGATTTAAGATTAGGAGGTAGCAGACACCACCTTGCCATATATTTTTCAAGACCATCTCAAGCTGTCCTGCCCTGGACTGATGTCCAGCGGTTTCTGGAGCCTGATGGGAACCTTCCACCCATGTCTTCATGCCTTTCCAGGTCGTGCGATAATGGTAAGTCAGCAGAGTCCTAGCTGAGCATTGCAGGGGTCTCTCGACTTCTCCCCCTATCTTTCTATCTTTCTTATTCCTTTCTCTCTCTTTCTCTTACTCTCCTGTGCTGCTGCCCAGGGGCTGGAGCCTAATGTCCACAGACTGGAGTCCTCCTCCCTCTCTGTCCTCTGGCCGGCTTAATCCTTTTCCAGTTTTTATCCTATCCTTTTTCTTATCCCTTGGCTCTCTTGCCTCATCTTAATGTTCTCTGTCCCTCTTTTTTTCCTTCTCTCTGGCAAAACAGAACTGGGGTGGAGGAGGAGTCAGCACTGCCTAATAGCCAACTGGTGAGAGCCATGCAAAGCATCGGCCTCATGGGCAGCACCGTCGGTGCCAACTCCTCCCACAAAAAAAAAAAAAATCCCTCGAGCAGGTGCACGCCTCCGGCTTACACCCAGCAGTAACGAATGGTTAAGATACAAGGGAAGATCAAGAATTATGGAAGACATGTAATTTTAATTTTTTAACTTTATGCCGGCAGTTCCAGTTCTGGAATTTTACTGGATTTTTCCAGTGAAAACTGAAAAAAAGTGGCCTTGCTTATAGTTTATATAGAATATAGCAGAGTTTTATTCTGTATAGAGTTCCATCCCTTTCAAAGTGCTGTTGTACCACAGTTTGAAGGTCATTAATGTGATTGTGCCCTTCTGTGGCATAATAGCATTCTGAAACCTATAGCGGCTGCATGAGTCAGTTTTATTTTGAAAGTGAAAGAGCTGCCGCATGCACATTTCACACAATGGACAGCAGTGAGCTCAGTGACTTGACGGCGTGGCAGTTCACAAAGACACAAATTAAAGCTGTAAGTGGGGGCAGTAAGCACTACTATTTGCTAGATAGCTAGGTTTATTTTGGATGTTTCTAAGAAAACCCATAGAAGAGAGTTATATCAGTCTTTGAACTGGATGAGTCCTCATGATAGAAGGACATTCCATGTTTTGACATATATGGTCAATTCAGTTGGGGTGAAGTACTGGAATATATTACTGATGAACTCCAGGTTAGGATAATTAGGGAAGGTCTACGCTCTTCGGAGGGTATGGAATATGTTTTGCCTAGAAGAAGAACAGATTTGGGTAGAGAAATTTTTTTCTATTTGGGTCCCAACATATGGAATTCATTGCCAACCCATCTTAGGCCAATTAGTTCTAGTCCTAATATAGGAGAAATAAAAATTTGGTTCAAATCTGAAGCTGATAAAAGGTTAAATGCTGAGTAATTGTGTATAGTATGCTCCAAATATGTTGTAAAGTTGCACTTTATGAATGGGAATGTGTGTGATGTATATGTAGTTTATTTGTATGGATGTTAGTGTTATTGTAATTTATACATTGTGGTGTTGTCTCAAGTATTGTTGTATGTTATTTTGTGATATTTTTTTATGATGATGTTAATATGAATGTCTGTATTAAGGACCTCACTGGAAATGAGCTTGTCTCAGTTGAGTTTCCTATTCTCTGGCTTGTCAATTGAATAAAATTTTTACTGCTACTTCTACTACTACTACTATTTGTATTATACACTATAAAAAAGACAGGATATGCACAACCAGTGTGTTCTGCCAGCTTGGGGTTCTGATCCCCACTGACCCCTCAAGCTGTGCTCTTGAGGTCAGGGGGAATCAGAACCCATCTGTGACAGAACACACTCTCTTTGTGCAGAGTTGCCCATCCAGTATTCTCTATATTGTGCCTACAGTATCTTGTACATAGAAACATCAGATCTGACAGCAGATAAAGACTGCTTCGTCCACCTAGTCTGACCATTTTCCCTACCTGCTGTAACACCATAGACCCTTTTTGATCTATGGTTTAGCCCTTCCTTCCCTAATGACTAAGGTTCCCTTAAGTCTATCCCATGTGCCCTTGAATCCCACTACAGTTTTTGCCCCCACCACCTCCACTGGAAGGCTGCTCCAGGCATCCACTACTCTTTCTGTGAAGAAGTACTTCCCTACATTTCCCCTGAGTCTACCCCCTCTAGCTTCATAGCATGCCCCCTTTTTCTTGAGCATCTTTTTTTTCTGAAAAATACTTCCCTCTTGTACCTTCTTTATACCCATGAGGTATCCGAAAGTCTCTATCATATCTCCCCTTTCTCTTCTTTCCTCCAGTGTATACATGTTGAGATGCTTTAGTCTCTTCTCACAGGGTGTCTGGTGCAGACCATGCACCATTTTAGTTGCCCTCCTCTGGACTGTCTCTACTCTGTCTATGTCCTTCTGGAGATGTGGTCTCCAGAACTAGACACAGTACTCTAGGTAAGGTCTCACTGATGATTTGTACAGCAGTATCACCACCTCCCTCTTTCTTCTGGTGATACCCCTCCCTGTGCACCCTAGCATACATAGAAACATACACTGGCCCTCCCTACAGCCTAGTCACACTGTTTAACCACCTTTAGGTCATCAGATATGATTACCCCCAGGTCTCTTTTCTGTTTGGTGGCTGTCAGTACACTCCCCCCATCTTGTATTCTGCCTCAGGTTTCTATGCCCAAAGTGAATGATTTTGCACTTCTTCACATTGAAACTTAGTTGCCACACTCTTGACCACTCCTCTAGCTTTCTTAGATCTCTGTTCATCCCTCCCTCCCTCCCTCCCGCCCCTGGTGTGTCTACCCTATTGCAGATTTTAGTGTCGTCTGCAAAAAAGGCAAATCTTCCCTTCTAGCCCCTCTGCCCCTCTGCAATGTCATTAATAAAGACATTAAAGAGGAATGGTCAAAGTGCTAATCCTTGTGGCACCCCACTGGTCACCCTCCCTTCCTCGGAGTAATCTCCACTTACTACCACCCTCTGACACCTATCCCCCAACCAATTACTTACCCAATTTACCACTTTTGGATACACTCCCAGGCTGCCCAGATCCTGTAATTTGCTAGCATTAACATATTCCACCATTCTTTTCTTCAGCAGTGATTAAATTAATATCCACACCAATGAGGTCAGGCCAACAGGCCTGGAATTTCCAGCTTCCTCCTTGCAACTATTTTTGTGAAGTGGGACTACATTTACTCTCCTCCAGTTCTCTGGGACCACTCCCGTCTCCAGTGAGTGGTTGAACAGTACTGTCAGAGGTACAGCCAACAGCTCTCTGAGCCCCTTCAATATCCTTGGATGTATCTAGTCTGGCCCCAGTGCCTTGTCCACTTTTTGATTTGCAAGTTTCTTCAGGACTCTCTCCTCTGTAAATGGACTAGTGTCCACCTCCCTTCCTTTGATGCTCCTATCACTTAACTGTGGTCCCTCACCTTTTCCTTTCTCCGTGAACATTGAACAAAAATATTTGTTCAGGATGTCTGCTTTTTCCAGGTCCCCCTACACACACTCCTACCCTTCCCTCCTTAGCCTTACAGTCCCTCCTTGGTTTTTCTCCTTTCACTTACATACCTGGAAATACCTGTACCTTTCCCACTAGTCAGCAGACCTGAGTTTGTAATGTACCTACTGTATGATTATGCAAACCTTCTCACTGAATAAACATCTAAGTAATAATGTATGGGTAATCATACACAACAAGCTTGCATTTCCATCGAGGGGTTCAGATAACAGCATATGAACTTTGAGAGTAAAGCTAGAGTGGTCTATGATGTCATCTCAATCCTGAGATGGCAACACAAGGTGAGTTGTTTATGGTCACCAATATTTTTCTGGCTCCGCTTTGGTTCTGGGGAACTCTCTCGGGCATCCACTTACCCCCTGCTCTACCTCCGGGCCTGAAATTCCTCTTCTCCTGGCACCAGCCCAGCAATCCCCTCAGCTCTGAGCCCTCCGAGGTGTGGGTACCCTATCTGCCCAGGGAGCTCTAGCTAGGATTCTGGCCAGGCTCAGAAGTTGAGTGTGTCCGGCCAGTGGAGTGTGGCTGAGAGGGTGGTGCCATTGCCTATCCCCAGGAGCTGAGATTTTCTTAGTTACGTCCCCCCTCCCCCCCAGCAAAGTCCAGATGTGCAATGATGCCAGGCACGTCTGCCACGGCTCTACGTCCCTCTTTGCTGTGCTCTAGGTATTGCAGTGCCTCTGGTCACCACCGGGGGCTGCCGCAGTGCTGGATAGATGCCTGGTTCCCCCCGAGACAGGAGAACAGTTCTCCAGATGCTCAATCCTCTCTCTCCCCTGCTTACCTCCAGTAGCCCAGGCTCATTCCCAAACCTGGGTCGCTGGCATGGCGTGAGGTGTGGCATCCAGCACCTCAACCCTCAGTGCCACCGAGCCGGCCTATATTGTATTTTTTATAGTATGTGATTCTGCTGAGGGAACTAGCGAGTGGCATTGAGCACCAGTGCAGTGAAAGAGAGAGAGAGAGAGAGAGAGAGAGAGAGAGAGAGAGAGTGAGTGAGCCGAGTAGTGGCTCTGCTGAGTAAATGCTTCCAGTATATATGTAAATTTACTTTATATCTAAAAAATGTAAAATCTGGTTCAGAAAGAGTGCATGAGTGCCAGTAGCAAGAGAGTGCTTGAGCCAAGGAGTGGTCCTGCTTAGTAAGCGCAACAGCGCTCTGTGGGGAATCTCCCCACACACTCTGAGTGTAGGCATCACAGACTGCTAGTATTGTTGCAAAAGCAGGCTGTAGCCTGCATAAGTTACACTCTCTGAAAATGAAAATGTTTGCCAGGTGGGAGCCAGCACAAGCCGGGACTCAGGTGCATTTGATGATAGAATGTGCACAACAACTTCTAGAATGTGCAGAACAACTTCTATTACGTGCACAACTTTTGAGTAGCCAATGATTTCCATACACAGTAAACCCATAACATATACTATAATGTATGGTAGAACGTTGTTATGTACCAAAATCTATCTTTTCCCATGGTTGTTATGCCATCGATGTGACGTCACTTTGTTGGTAACCCATCGAAGGTACATCACATCGCTGGTATAACAACCAGGATCGATCTACGCATGCTTGATAGAGGAAGCGAGTGGCTCCCCAAAACAGCTGCGGAGGTGAGAACTTGACCTGCGGTAGCATAAATCACTTTCAGTTAAGGTACCTGCTTCTTTTCTTTGTTCTTTATGGCAGCCATACACTATAAAATATAAAGTATGGGGTCCCGATCGGTGACCTACTTGTTAACAGTTTTGAGGCTGCCATGGCATCATAAACCTCTCAAGCTTCGCTCGCGAAGTTTACTCGATCGCCACGGCAACCTCTCAACAGTTAACAAGTAGGTTACAATTGGGACTCATACATTATCCTCTATATAAACTGCTTTTGTATCTGAGAAAAGTCACTGGAAAATTAAATTCAGCAATATTCACTTCCTTCTCAATTCTGCCATAATCCCCAATTCCTAGAACAGTACCTTGACCTGCAAAGTTCCACGGCAAGTTAATATGTAGCCTCCAATTTGCTGTAACAGATGGTATGTGCTTGCACTGCACTGTATCTTAAGAGCTAAAAGGAAAAAAAAAAACAGTTACCATTTTTCTATCACTCCCACCTATCAACACTGGTGATTCAGATGCTGTATTATAAATTCTCCTCGTGCCCCATGCTCATTATTTGCACCTTCACCACTATCACTATATTACTGCAACTGCTGCCTCCAGAATAGCTGGTGGCCAGGTCCTTTTTCAGGGCATTTGAGGTCACATATATGAGTGTCAACAGGCACTCCGCATCATATCCTGTGGATCATATTCTTCTCTGCTTTTTATAGCTTTCTGGCCAGGGATGGTTTTTTTTTCTTACACAGCTGAGATAATGTGATATGCATGCTATGAAATTAAAGAAGACTATTCCTTAAATGAGACTTTGTGCAGTCTATTTCACAAACTGTACTCTCATTTACAATAACAAATGAGAACATTAGGGGCTGTAAAATGAATCCACTGGAATGCAGTCCTTACTGGAAGAGAATGACCCCCCCCCAATAACACAATAAAAAGGAGGATTTTAGAGACATGGAGCAGCTAGAATCCAACTACAGGGAAACTGAACCCATACCTTGGACAATTCCCAAGAATGTTGCTGAGATTTAACTGGCTTGAGAACTCTGAGGAAAATCTAGCCTACTTCTCTGGTTGTGGCTGGTGTCTGACATGGGACTGGGAAATATCTTGTAGGTGCGGAATTAGGAGATGCCATTTAATAAAAGGAGGAAGAGAGAAGTGTACAAAACTCTTCAAGAGATAAACAGCAGGTCTGAGTAGCAGGCCTGAGTCTCTGACCTCTACCATACATCTTGGATGTAACTATGCCTAAAATGTTATCATGGCAAGACATCAGAAATCTGAGTCTCAACGTCTCTATGGAAAAAGAAGACTCCAGCACATGCTCAGATAAGTGTACAACAAAAAGCTGATCAAGGCAATGAACCAATAGATTTACACCACAGTAGCTTGTATCCAAAATCTTGTTTTATTTAACATTTTTTGCTTTTTCTAAAACATTACCATTAGAAAAATGACTTGGATATGAAGAAGACACCAAAATCTTTGAAAAGAGTATATTACAGTGACAGCTATCCTTATCTTCTGCTTTATCACAGAACAGCTTACCACATTAAGGTAATGCATTACATCACTTCCCCCTTACCACAATATCCTTCAAGTGCTACATTAGCTGCAGTGTTACCTTACTGTGCCAACTAACTAACTTCACAAGATCACTGTTGCTCTTAGCAAAGCATGCAAACTCCTTACTGGGGCTGTCTGCCTCACACACACATGTGATCTATATGTTCAGACTGGGTGGCTTCAATTATTCAGCCAGATCCAATATCAAACCTGCTTACTTGCCAAGAAGGCACATCTTGGTTTGTTACCCCCCTGGGGTCCAACAGTTCCTTAGCCCTTGTCACAGTACCCAACATACTTGCAGCTTGATAACTCAGGTCTTTACTGTTCCCAGATGCTGCACCACCTAAGAGTCAGAGGTCTTTTGCTTACAGAGCCCCCTCTGGCTCAACTCCCTGGGTAGGGACATCTCTGCTGAGTCAAAACTCTGCCCTCTCAAACACAAACTCTGACAACATCTACTGTACTGTATTAGCAAACAATATATGTGACTGCTGCCATTAGCAGCCTTCTGCTTATTTTATCGTTGTACTTATACGTTTCTGCACTTTTAACTCTTGGCACTTCATTTCGATCCCACCCTTGAGCCTTTTCCCCATCACCCCTCACCCCTGCTTCTTCTCTGCTCATGCATCTTCAAGTTCTTCCATTGCTCCTCCTCACCTTCCCTCTTCTACCCTCCACCCATTCTCTTATCTCATGCCACCTCTTTTGCAACTTCTTCCCCTCCTTCTCCCTACATTTCTCTCACCTATCTCCCACCGGTATTACTCTGTCTCTTGGGTTTTTGACATGGTCTGTTAGCCGGACCCCTCTCCTGACTAAACACCACCTCTTCTCCTTATATTATTAATTTGTCTTCCTCTCCCTCACTTCACCAGAACTCCCCCTTCTCTCTGCACTCACCAAATTTCCCTCCTTCCACCTCCCCATCCTTTCATCTCTCTATCCCCATTACCTCCTCTGCAACTCCACTCCTTCCCTCCCCATCTCCTGTGCAACTCATCTCCTTCTCCCTCTTGTTTCTCCCATCCCCCACCTTACACCCTATTACTTTCTCTCCTAGATTTTGACAATGCCTCCCAGGCTGCCCTCTCTTCTAGCCCACTCTACTGTTATACCCAGCAACATTCTGTGCTATTTTGATTGCTTTTGATATATTAATTTTTTTAAGTATATTCTTGATATCTGCTATTTACTTATCTATTGTTTACCTTTGTTTTGTTTTGTTTTTGTACTACTGACATGGAACCTTTGTAAACGAGTCATATTGCTCAAAGGTGTTATAATCCAAGACTCAATAAATAAATAAAATAAAACTAACTAACTAACTAACTAACTAACTAACTAACTAAGATACATTAGGATTACCATTAGGATAGCTGCCACTGAATGGCCGTCAAAGTTATAGGAAGGTATTTTCAATTGTACTGCTGAGGGATATAGTTTAGTTTCCAGTCCCTAGCTAGTGGCCGAATCTGCTTTTTCCATGCATCCCTCTACACTTCTATAACTCAGTGTTATGGTACCAAAGGCTAGGATAAATTGCTAGGAGTATATTTACCAACCCAGCTCTTGACTGCTGAAATAAATGCCCACTTCATCTCAGGGCCTGCCAGAACAACCACTTTTAGAATGGAACTGTTGTATCACCTGAATGTTCCTAGCCATTGCTTTTATTACTAACCTGCTGGAGCCAGTGCTATTTGTGTATTTAATTTATTCTGTAATTTTACTGTATCTCTGAGTGCTTCCCTCCTGCATACAAGTGTTGCAGCAAGTGTGTTTGCACTGCTGTCCCCAAGCGCCTCATGCAAATGAAATGCATTTCATAAAACTGTACTGGTGAGAAACGTCTTTAATAAATAAATCTATATAATTGATCAGATGCTCCAAGCAGATTTAATGATTTGCAATTATGGTCACCAAGGGTGACCAGAATATGTTATGATAGCCATGATGGACCACCTAATAAAAAGGAGAAAATGACTAGTTTCCACTGTCTAAAAGAGCTTTCTTTCTCCTTTCTTACCTTCACTTGTTGACTCCATTCTTGAAGCTGTGTTCACGGTGTCTCCAAACAAACAATAGCGAGGCATTTTCGTTCCAACCACTCCTGCAACAACTGGCCCTGTTCACACAGGAAGTTATGTGAGTCCAACATAGAACTTTCTCCATCTTTTGGTGCATTCAACAATTAATGTTCACCGTATATTTTTGCTTATGACCAGGACAAGGGCTTTTAGAGCCCTAAGCCCAGTACACCACATGCATGTGGTTGCATTTCTAAATGTGCCCATATGCTGACACATTTGAAGATCCAGTCTGCACCCAATTATAAAAGCATATAGGCCACAGGCAGGATTCAGTATGTCCTGGACCATCTTGTATTTATTTAGTTTTTTTTTGTATATAAACATTTTATTTATTTATTTGTTTAGCTTTTGTTTATCGGGTAAGTACACTAGACAAGTATTATGCCTATTTTCAGGAACGACCCGGGACAATACAACATGAGGAACAACAGTCAAAGAGACATGGCAAAGAGAGTACAGTTTTTTGTCACAGTAAACAAACATGTGGGAAATACATCATTTGACACTAGGGAAAAACATATAGTAGTAAGCACATTTCAGATTATACACTCTAGACTAGCTAGTTCAACTGACAGATATGTACAGGTCATCAAACATAGGAGTGGAGCATAGCTCAAGGACTGGATTGGTCATAATATAAATTTTATAACATTGTCGTATACACCCCCTAGGCTAGTTGGATCGTGGACAGGTATATACAGCTCATCACATTTTTCTAAATATGCACATGTTAGACAGAAACAGAAACACTTTGTAGTACAAGTTTCTACCAAGTGACCAAGGTGCAATATGTCATGGTCATCCTATGACCGTGGAGCAATAATGGGTGTAAAAATGTCGAAGGCTTTTTAGGCAGGAGTAGTCAGAAGTCATTGATACAGTGGGAAAAATATCTCCAGGAATTCAATGGAGACACCCTGGGGAGGTTCAGACAAAACAATTTGACACTTTACTCTAGGGAGGTTTGGGGCAGTCACACTCTGATGCTAGTTTTAGGAAACCCCACAGTGAATTTCGAAAACTCAGATAGGAGGGGGCAGCTCGGATATCCACAGGCAGCAAATTCCAGAGTTTGGGCACACTTATGGCAAAGTCCGGATCCCCCATGAGGGTCTGGGTAGGAGGGATTTTGAGCATTCCTGATGTGAGAGAGCTAAGTTGGTAGGGGGTGGGATTCAGTTTAGGCAGAAGCTGGGCCAGTCCCTGGGGGGTGCTAGTTCTGATCACTTTCCCAGAGAGACATCACAAACCAAAATCAAGGTATCTAGCTGGTGAGAGCCAGCAGAGTTTCTCATATAGCTCACAATGGTGGGTGAGTCGGGGGGCAGCCAAGGCAAAATGACAAATGTTATTGTAAGCAGTGTACCACGGGGTGAGATGTGTCTTTGGAGAGTGAGCAAATAGGTGCAGCCCATAGCTGAGGGAGAGAAGGAGCACACCCTTCGCTAGGGCAAGCCTGGCTGCCGGTGTAAGGTTATACTTGGCCCTATAGACCAGACCCAGTTTGCAGTTTGCTGCCCTGCTGATGTTAAGGATATGATTACCCATGTCAAGTTGGGGGTCAAGTGTTACCCCCAAATATTTGATGGAGCTCACTATGTGTAGTGAGGATCCATCTGTGCTGGTGACATGTAAGCAGGCCGATCAGGTTCCAGTTGTCTCAGTGGCACAGCTGGTTAACGCAGTCAGAATGATATTCTGGGCAGCCTGGGTTCAAGTTCCAGCTGAAACTCTTACTTCTTTCTCACCTCTGTTTGTATGTGTTCCATAAATATGCACACCGACTGTGATTGTTTCAAGTAAATATTTGTGTTGCCATTGCGTTGTGCATTTGAGAAAGAGTAATGTGCTCTGGGACAGCCCAGATTCCAGTTGTCTCAGTGGCACAGCTGGTTAGCACAATCGGAACAGTATTCCAGGCAGCCCGGGTTCAAGTCCCAACTGATGCACCTATTTTTTTTTACCTCTGTTTGTATGCGTTCCATAACTAAGCACACCACACTCCTGTGTGATTATTACTGCGTAGGCCAGACAGCTGCTGCAGAGGGGCAACACTCAAGGGAACAATAGGGAGGGGAGAGCCATAGAAACATTTAGATATGCAGTTAGATCAAAGGTCCTTCTCGCTCTTTGAGTGCTGGGTATGTTTGAATGTATATAGATTCAGGATGTATATGAGCTCCCACAGTATTTATTGTTAGGGCTAGTCCAGTGTCAGTGGTTGTTAACCCCCAAATGCTGGTGACTTCAAAGCACAGTCAGCAGAACTTGCCGGAGTGGCCTTGCTCTTAATTTTTTACCCTAAACCCACATACAGCATCTCTCTTTACACGATATAGCACATACTAAATCTGATTTCTGTTGTCTTTTCCCTTAAAATGTATCTGGTATGTATTTTTAAAGTAATAAATGAGTGCTTTCTTCATTTTTTTAATTTCTAAAGACCTCTGTGGATGCACACAATTGCAGGAGTAGCCGGGATTATGTGGGAAAAGAGCTCCTCCCCCACAGCCTATTTAAGAGAAGCAGCTGACTCCTGCTCTGCTTAGAGCGAGTCGCATTCACTAGTGCTGCTGTTGCCGGCTGCTTCTCCTCCTGCCTACCAGTCCATTTTGTTTCCGAGCTGTTTGTTTGAGCCTCCTTCATTGTCTCCTCTGTGCTTCTACCTCTGCTCGCATGCCCCCCCCTTCGCTTCGTAGTGTTTCATCATTTGATTATTTGGGGGGGGCTCATTTGGACCTGCCTGCTCCCTCGTTACTTCATGTTCCTGGCTGCTTGGTTTCTGCGCCATGACGTGGTGCTCTCCTGACTTACTACACATTTACTTCGGACTCATGCTCCGTCCTCACAAGCTACCTTGCTCCTCTGACCCCTACCTCAAAGTTCCGTCTGCTCTCTCCAGGAACATTATTCCCCTCCCGCATTATCGCTGGCTGCTGCATCATCCCTTTCTCAGCCGCTCTCTGCTGATGCATACAGATGTCTACAAATGTCAGAGGACTCTACGGGTGAGCACTGCAGCTCACCAAACTTTCGTATGCACCTGGACTCCGCACTTGCTATTCTTTAAGGAGGTCACAGGTTTCCCAGTTCAATGATGCTTCAATATTGAGCCGTTTTCCTGGCTGGTTTCTTCAACTTGTTATTCGGCTCCTACTTAAGCGCCAGGTCAAGCACCTAATTCTCTTAACTTATACTAGGCAGCACACATAAAGGTGCTGGCTTGACTACAGTTCTTGGACTAGTTTCAGTTACTGCATTTCTTTCATTCATGGTGATTCCTGGAGATTGGATCGTTTACAGTTTCTGCATTTCATTTCATTCAAGGTAGTCCCTGAATGCTATTTTGGTGCATTGTATTTTACAGAGTAGCCTTGTACTGCTGCTTAGCTATTGAACACATGTTCATAATTCATACTTTTATGTGACTTTGAGCACTGGACCGGGTCACTTTAGAGCCACGTTACCCTGCGCTCAAGATGTATAGTGCATTTCTTGCCATCACTGCCCCCAAGGCTGAGCTGTGCATGTTACCTCTTAGATGCATCATCATTCAGGCCAGATTCTGCTCTTCCCATTTGCTTGAATTCTGCCAACTACATTATTCAACCTTCTAGGATTCTAACATCCAAATACTCCTTCAGACCAGCCCATCAAGCTTATACAGCTTCAGCTGCCTTCTTACTACGCTTGCCATGTCCACTTCCAGCCAGAGGTTCACCACTCTATTCATCACTTTGTTTGGACTGGGAATTCCTATGCCTCTACCTTGTACCTGCTTCCCCTGCAGAGACTGGAAAGTTCAGCCATCCTTGCACTGTGCCTGCATACGCCACATATGGCCTGTGGTTCCTGCATCTCCGCCTGCTGCGCCCAGTGGGTCTGAAGGTCCGTGTTTCTTTGCCTCATATCTGACTTCTACCCAGTTAATGCATGGATTTCAAGTCACCGGGGCCTGCGTTTCCTACCATCCTCGGCCTATGAGATCCATCAGTCTTCAGCATCATTTAATTCTTACGTTTGCTTCTCAGTGCCAATGCTACTTCGCACTTACCTGGCTCAAGTTACTACCTCCATTCAATGCCTACTCTTCTTCTATGCTGCCTCGCTCGGCTCGGGGCCTGGAGCTTTCGCTTCTACGACCTACTTTCGTCCTTCAGGCTGGGAGGTTTACTTACTTATACTCTAGGCCTGCCTCGTTCAGCCTGGGGCCTAGAGATTCACAGCTTTTATGACCTGCCTTTGCCCATCAGGCTGTTAAGTCTACCTACTACTCGCCTGCTTCTCCGACCTGCCTTGGCCCTTCAGGCTGGGAGGTCCCCCTACTTCTGCTCTACTTTTGCTTCACCCAGCTTGGGACCTGGTGATTCCATTCTACTTATGCCTATCTGCTTCTGCTGTCTCAGCCATTGACTCCCTGATGCTTCACCTTCGGGACGTTAGTTACCATCTCACCTTTGCTCCCTTACATGCCTGGTGACTCCTACCTCTCTGACTCGGATGGTCCTCATTCTCCACTGTCTTTAGATTGCCTCAGTGCTCATTCAGCAGCTTCCAGAGTTGCTGTCTTGGATGTCTTGCCCTGTCGCCTCAGCCATGGAATTCCAGCTGCTTCCAGAACTTGGTTGGTGTCCCCTGAGGACTTCATTTTCCTGCTTGTGCTCTCCCAACTCTGAACCTGTGCAACTGCTACTTCATTGGACTCCACTTCTTCAGTTATCTCCATCGGACTCTTCTGGTCTCGGCTGCTTCATGCCTTGAATTTGCCTGCCTTTTGTTCTCCATGTTATTCCTCCTGTACAGTGGCCATATCTCTATCTCAGTCTCTTCTGGGTGATTATGTCCTTCTCCAGCTGATGGATTCCTGTGCATCGTCGAGGGACTACATCGCTTGATTTCTGCCAGTGGTCATTCCCTTTCCGGGACGCTTAGTCGATCTTCTCTTGAAGAACTTATCCTGGTTGTGTTTTCCGCTTCTTGGACCTGTGACGCTACTCCATTGACTACGCTTTTCCGTTCTCTCCATCTGGGACTTTATGCTTGACTTTTCAAGTTTCATCAAGGTTATACTGCCTTCCATTGACTACCTGCAGTTCGGATGTTATTCCTTTTGTCCAGTTGCAGCTTCTCTGCCTCAGTCTCTTCCATGCAATCAGTGCCTTCCTTGATTTGGATACATTGGTCCTCAGCATCTTTACATTCTTTATGTCTGCCTTACAGCTGCAATACTACTATGCTCACAGAGGATTCAATATGCGTCTCCTGGAGGCTCTCTGCCGCACTTCTTCTATTCACTGACCTTCATAGATATAGCTGCGTTTCTGTTACCTGGAGCTACCTGCATTTCTTATACCTCTCAGCTGATGGATTGCTGTGCCTCTCATCGAGGGTCTATTTCCACGCTCGAATTCTGCCAGCGGACATTCCTGGGTCTGGCTGCACCTTGCATTCTGGAATCAGCAGCCTCTCTCCTACCTCACCAGCTATCATCAGCTGTGCTTTCTTCAGGGGCTGATTGTCACATCCTATTCCTTCTCATCTGCCTTCGTGGGTACAATCCCTGCTCATACTACCTCTCACTTCAAATTAGCAGTCCACCTGCTTTGCTTCCTTTTTGGGCTCACCATATTATACTACTTGGATGCTTCATACCTCACACCAGTGTCTCCGATTATCCTCTACAGCCTGCCATTATTCCAGCTCAGCTCTACAGCCATTGCTTTCATATCAGGTCCTAAAGACTATACTTTACTTATCAGAACTGGATTCGTCACTCGATAGCCTGGCTTCAAGCCTTCTCTCATTCCTTGTACTAAACAAGCCTTCTATTATTAGAAACCTGGAAGTTGTACTACTTCTAGTCGTCCTGCCTCGTTGACGTCAAAGCTTGGATGCAACTATCTTCTGGTCTCCTGTATTGACTTCGTCACTCATCAACTTCATCTTCACCATCATACAATTTCATGGATTATGCCCTCTATCAACTGAAGTACGGAAGATGGTTCTTCAATATATCAACTCTCCATCATTCCAAACTGTACATGGATTCTCGGACTCGGAATTCATTAGGAGGAAATTACTTCACTGGATATTTACAATTCGTTCTTGCTTAAGCTCCATTTAGCTGGATTAAATTCACAGATTAGAAATCAGATTATCTGATTTATTTAGTTTAATTAGGATCTCTCTCCTTTAGTATGCCCAGAAGGATGGGCAGGTCAGTAGCCATGGGTCCTCAGAGGTTTCCCCCAAGGGGGATTTTCCTCTCCTGAGTGCTACTGGTCACACTCTCCGGAGCTGGAGGAGGTGATCGTCTATTCCTGTCATTATTAGGTGTTGTCATGCATGACTACTTCAGCATTCAGTTATAGAACAATCGTTGATATTATCTATTTTTTGGGGGCTTTCATAATTCTAAACCAAGCTTCCTTCCTACAGGTGGGATACAGAGAGAAGCCAAAACCATCAAATATTTCACACAACTCAATTCATGCATCCAAGTACCTAAGCAAAAACATTCTATACTACTACCTATAACATTGTCCTCTTAATCCTGGCCTCTGTATCCAACAACCATCTACATCATTCTACTATATGTTACATAAGCACTGAGCTATGAACCACACATAATTGCAGGAGTAGTCGGGATTATGTGGGGGAAGAGCTCCTTCCCCACAGCCTATTTAAGAGAAGCAGCTGACTCCTGCTCTGCTTAGAGTGAGTCGCATTCACCCACCATCCTCCCCGACACCTCCTTCTTCTGCGGCACTCTTACCCCCACCGGGGGGCTTTCATAATTCTAAACCAAGCTTCCTTCTTACAGGTGGGATACAGAGAAAGGCCAATACCATCAAATATTTCAAACAACTCAATTCAAGCATCCAAATACCTAAGCACAAACATTCTATACTACTACCTATAACATTGTCCTCTTAATCCTGGCCTCTGCATCCAACAACCATCTACATCATTCTACTATATGTTACATTAGCACTGAGCTACGAACCACACATAATTGGGTTGGCAGCTGCATGTGTCTGCAATGGCTTCATTTTGAAAAATACTGATCCAGTGCACCCCCCACTTTTCCAGCTATCATTAAAATGAGCATTATTCCTCATACGGTGGATGCTCCTCATCTTGTTTCAGCCTTATATAAATATTTCCTGTCTGTGGATCCCCACATTCCTACAGGTATTTGCAATTACTGTACTCATGCAATACCTATTCCACAGGATTCTGATATTTGGAAAACTATTTGGACCAATCTATATTAGTATGTTAAACAGGACAGGCTTTGTTTGACTCAATTTCAAATTTTGCACAATCTCTATTATACCCCATTCAAGTTGTTTAAGATGGGGAAATTTGCCTTTCCTACCTGTTACCGATATAAAGCAGCAGAGGGGCATCTTTATCATGTCTTGTAGAATTTTATGCAGTGTCAGTGGCTCAGTAGGTAGCACACTCGCGTCTGAGGCTGGGAGATCAGAGGGCTGTGGGGTCAGTTCCCACATCTGGCACTTGGGTTAATATCCCAGTACTGACACTGTAGTGCAGCATGAGAGGGGTGCCACACTTCTGAGGTGCCGTCTTTTGGATGAGACGTTAAACCGAGGTCCCATCTGCCTGGATTGGTGGTAGTTCAGGTGGATGTTACAGATCCCATGGCACTTATCAAAAAGAGTAGGGGAATTTTTTTATTATAAACTTCAAAAATCAAACAAATACAATCAGTGTAAAATCACACAAAAGGAAAATACAAATCATAAGAAAAACAGATAAGTATTAAGGTCATACATTGTTTGAAATAAATCAATTATAACCCAAACCAAATCCTAATATGTAAAAAGGTCCCCATCCCACCCCCACTAAAAGAGTAGGGGAATTCTTTATTATGACTGGAAATCAAATCATACAAACAGAAAGAAATACAAAAAATCACCAACAATGAATAGCTAGGAAGAAAACATAACCAAATAGATACAGTACACAAATGAATAAACAAGAGACAAAAGTAAGGAAATACAACAACCCCCAAATGCCTCCTTTCCCTCTTATATAAAAACATAACACTCCAGTAGAGAAACACAAACCCACATTAATCTGTATCAATCAAAAAGGCAATAGACATACAGGAAATGATCAGATCCAATATTGACAGTATATATCAACAGTGGGACATTCGTATGCACATAAAGGTAGTAATAATGCATGCCAGTGTACACAAAGGAGATCTTAACCTCCCTATAAGGGAGACCCTGCATACCCCCATTTAGGACCAAGGTATACACAAAGACCCTGCCCTGTATCAAGCCAGGTCATTTTCTTCCACCACAATCTGAACAGTTCAGGATGCACCTTTCTTTGCTCCTGCAATCTCCAACTAAAGACATGTTTGCGAATGTTGTGGACAATCTGAGATTCAGAGAGCAATTGCTGCCTAAGTGTGAGATTGCATCTAGCTTGCCATAACTGAAAACCAACATGACCCATCAATAGACGCAGTGTGATTGCATCATAAATAATCCAGGAGCTCGGTAGAACCCCATCCACCCAAATTGCTGTTGTAAGAACCCTAAAGGGATTTAAAGGCCATGCAACATGAAAATGTGACCAAAATGATACAACAAAAGGATACTCCACAAAAAAGTGTTCCATCATTTCAACTACCCCAATACAGGTCTCTTCCCTAGGACAAAATCTTTCTGATATTTCCTTATGCCTCATATTACCTTTTACCCCTAATTTTTTATGAAGGCAAAGCCATAAAAAGTCCCACATATGTTTACGCACCCTCTTACTCATTAATAATTGTAACTTTGCATGCTGTTCAGAATGAGACCTATCATGGAACCAGGGTTCGACAAAAAATCTTGCAATATGGCATAATAGAATTGTTGACGCATCTGTAAAAGAATGGATTTTCTAACAACACGCCATGGTTTCAATTTTTGAAACATTGTACAAAAATGACCAACTAAGACACCCATCTGAACCTGACGGGCCAGAAAGGACTCCAGGTCCCACTGCGTTAGAAGGGGATCAACACCATCTGCCACCCACGGGGACCAAATCTTATCCATCCCTTTCAGTAAGGGTACTAAATTATAAAAAATAAAAATACTATGTAAAAACACTACTGGATTCACCATCCCCAAACTTCCTTCACTAATAGGTAAATACGTAACACTCCTCCTCAATGAGTTCAATCTGCAGCCCCATAAACAAAGAAAAAATACACCATAAAGTGGTGTCTCCAGAGAAATGAGAGGGGGAAAAACTGCAGCAATAAACAAAAAATACAGTAGCAGAAAGGTTTTAATCAAATAAATACGTTTGGCTTTAGACATGCGTCCCTTATTCCAAAGCTGTACCCTGTTGCGAGCTTCCAATAGTTGCTTTTTCCAGTTATACCGTTGGTCATCCAGACCCCAAAAGTAAACACCTAATATCTTTCTATAATGAAATACTATAGGCATATCCCAAATTAAGGACACATCAGCCGCATCATACCCTAAAGGCAGTATCTCACTTTTGAGCCAATTAATAGAGGACCCAGACATAACAGAAAATGCATTCAATAATGCCCTTGCCTCAATAGCAGAATCCTTATCTGACAAAACTGAAATTAAATCATCCGCATACACCAAATTCACTATCTGAGGGTCCATACACCCAACTGATAAACCAACAATGTCATCCGAACCATTTAAGGCATGTAAAAGGGGATCCAAGGAAAGCACATAGAGTAGGGGACTTAATGGACACCCTTGCCGCACTCCCCTATGTACCCCAATCTCCCTACCCATCCAACCATTTACATTGGGAATCAGAGTAATGCCCCGATAACATCTTTGCAGCCATCCTATGAATTGTGAAGGAAATCCATACCTCTTCAGACTCCCCCCATAGATAAACATATTCAACCTGATCAAATGCCTTGGACTGGTCTAGGCAAACTAGATGCCCAAACAGTTCCCCAGCCTTTCCTATAGAGACCAATTCCCTAAGTAGAATCAGTGCATCCTGAACCCTTCTATGAGATACACCACTGAACTGTGTTGGATGTAACAGGGAGCCCATAATCCTCCTTAACCGCAGACATAATATCTTCATCAGGGTTTTGTAATCCGAGTTTAAAAGCGACAAAGGTCTCCAATTACTTAAATCCCCACAATCTCCTTTGTCTTTATACAAGAGAAGCAACACACCCTGCAGCATACTATGAGGAAGAACCCCAGACTGCAACCCATCATTCAAAATCTGGCATAGATCAGCACCTAAAATCTCCCATAAGATCTTATAAATCTCATGAGGCAGCCCATCAGATCCAGGAGTAATGCCTGATCTTAAAGACCAGACTGCAGACTTTAGTTCCTCCACTGTAATGGGTCGTACCAAATCAATCCGGTCAGCCAAATACAAGGCTGGGACTGACCTACTAGCAAACCAATCACAAATAGCTTCAGCAGAGAGTGCTCTGCTCTGAAATGAGGCAGAAACATGTTCATGAATAGCGCCAAAATATCAACATTGGTGGTAACCCGCCCTCCCCCTGGAGTGTTTAAATACATCATACCCCTTGAATGTTTAATAAATTTCAAATACTCAAAAGGCAAAGTGTCTTTCTTCTTTCCACAAATCTTGAATTTATGCTTCACTTCAATATCATGCAGTACCTGAGACTGTGCCTTAGCCAATTCCAGTTTTAACCCTGCAATTTGTTCTAAACAGTCTGATCCAAGAAACTGTCTATGAGTAGACAAAAAATGAAGCCTGTTCCTAAGATGCCACAACCCAGCATGCGATAACTGCCCATTTAAATGACCCACAACCTTAAAATAAACCCGAACTTCACTTTTAGTGTCCTCCCACCAAAGATTTAAGTTATCATATAAAAATGAGACTGACTTCCTTGCCAAAAAAAAGAAAGCGTAACCCTCCTACCACACAGGGGATATCTAGTAAGGCAGAGTTCAATTTCCCAATACCTGGTCCTCTCTGAGCTTTAGGAACATCGCTTAAGGCCAGTCTCAGCAATCTGTGATCTGAGGAAGCTACTTCCTGCAGGGATTGAGATTGCACAACAACCTCCAGTGTGAGAAAAAATAATAGATTCTAGAAGCCCTGGATCCACACAAATAAGTATCCCCAAACCCTCTAGTGGAGGGCCCAAAAGCATCCACTAAACCAGTGTCTGTAAGAAGTTTCAATAAACTAACCTCATCACTATACACCTTTTTCCCTTTCCCATAAGTCACTTTGGAAGGCAAGGAACAATTAAAGTCCTCTCCAAGAATTATATAATAAGTGGTGCATAAAAAGGGATATAATGAATTAAAGAGGGACACCCGTTCAAACTTACATTGAGGGGCATACACATTAATCAATCGCAAGAATAGTGAACCCAATTTAATGTCCAAAACCAAGGCCCTTCCAGCTAGAATTTCTATCTGGTGTATCACAGTAATGTGAAAATGAAAAAAAACAAATCCCAACCCCACTACACAAGCCTTTTCCTAAGGACCAAAAACAATCCCCCCATATCCAACCAGTAGTGGCAGCCTCTATCTCCTCAAGAGAATGCAATCGTATATCCTGCATAAAAACACAATCCAGGTTTTCATATAAAAAATGTGAATAAGTATTTCGACGTTTTGCTGGAGTTTTAATACTATTTGCATTTAAGGTTGCCACCCGAAAGTAAAAGGGAACCATGAAGCATAGTGGTGCTAAATTTACTTCACCTTACTAGATGCTCTCGTAACCCTACCGCATTTACCATCTAGTGGTCTAGGGCCTACCGGGTCTGCAGCAGGTGCAGTAGACTCTAACCCTGACAAGGGTGCAGGAGGCCCAGCCCCGTCTGGGACTTCCACTGGACTCTCCACCAAAACTGAAAATATATTCGGGTCAGCAAGGGAAACGGCAGGAGCAGGTGTGGCTGATTTCTTCCCCAATTTCCCCTTCCCTTTAGCAGATTTCCCCTTTTTACCATTAAACACCACAAACTCATCATCTGGAGGTTCCAAATCAGGTAATGAGGGAGCAAGGCCCGCGCCCTCTCCCTGAGCTATCCCAGATACCACTTCAACACCCACTCCAGGTGCAGCTGTGCTACCCAACAGCAAATCAGAGTCCTCAGACAAACACGGTTTAGCCAAGGGGGGAGCATCTCCAACGGCATCGGGTCCCCTCTCTCCCCTAGTAGGAAGACCAAGTCTAACTGCCTCACAGATATAATGATCCTGTACCCAGTAATCAGCTTCAGCAGTATTTTTAGCAGCTAAGGGGCAATTTTTAAACGTGTGACCCACCACATCACAGAGATTACATTTTGAGGTCTGAAAACAATGGGCACTTGGATGGCCAGTCTCCACACGATAAGAGCATTTAAGCACAGTACATGAGGTGCTTATGTGGGTTCGAGACCCACATTTAAAGCAAACTCTAGGCTGCCCAGGGTAAAAAAGAAACCCTTTATCCCTCCCCAGAAAGAAGCAATTGGGCAGATGTAACAACTCAGAATCCATGGAAAGGAGTTTAACCCTAAATTTACAACCCCCATTCCAAAACCCTTCCGCATCCAGAATAGGGACTGGATTCCCCTGAAGGTCACATGATTTAGATAACCATTTTTCGATATCAACAATATTGACCCCTTCGTTCCTAAACAATATTGTGATGACTCTATAGGCCTGCTTCGACAAAGGTAACACAATGAAGTCAGACCATAAGGGATTCGTTTTTAAGTTTAAATAACGACTCCAAAACAGCTCCATCAGGGCAGGGGTACGAAAACTAATATCAAACGTAAACTCCCCCGGAACATGTATTAAGGCGTAGACTTCAGAAGGAAAAAAACCCATACTCTGTTTTAACAACGTCTTCCCAACAAAAAACCTGTCAGTGGGATTATCCCTAGGACCCACATAACGCAAACGAACGGCATTTCACTGTTTGGCCAACTCAAGAGGCTGCCTAAAATGACAAGCATAGGAAGGTTTGTCCAAAGTCTCCAGAGCAGGCTCCTGGATGACAGGGGGAGTAGCCACTTCCCCTGCACCCACCTCTTCTTGAGTCCCCAAAGACAAATCAAAGTCAGTAATAGACTGAGGTGTAGGGGAAATAGCAGTTTCAGCCCTCAAGCCAACACCCAAAGAGTTTGCCTTATCCACAGTACTTATCTGAATAGTCTCATTGGGAGCCTGTACTTCACTTTCTGGTTTCCACACGTCGCTCGAAATTGGAATCCAGCCTGCCCCAAGCAGCGCTTGCTCCGGTGACCAGGACTCTTCAACCAAGTCCCCCCAATTCTGGGAAGGCACAATCATTTTCCCTGCAGGCCTCTCAGTGGCCGAAAGTAGCTTACTGGGCCCCGCAGCCTCCAAAGCACTCGGTGAACCAGCTGATCTCTTCCGTTTCCGGTCTTCCTCAACAACTAGATTCTGACGTTCCCGCAGCAGTAGGTTACTCACTCTCGATAGTTCCTCCTCAAGACAGCACTGTTTCTCCTCCAGACTAAGGCAAGTTCCTTCCAAAAAATCCAAAGGACCACTTGTACCGGCGGTATGCTGGCCACCCCAAGGGTGCATCCTAGCCACCGTTTCAGCGGGTTCAATGGCAATAGGCTCAGCAAACTTAGACATGTTCTGGGCCAACGCAGCCCCATTCACAACTCCTTCCTCCTCCATAGCGATGAACAGACTAAATGCATGCCTCTCACAATGACAGGGTCCCCCTACTGGCAAAGAGTAGGGAAATTTTTTATTATAATAACATCAAAAAAATAATTATAAACAGTGTTAAGTCACACAAAATAAAATACAAATCAGATGACAAACAAAATCAAATAAGTATTACAGTCATACAGTACCAGATCAGTATATAAAAAGAACTAATATCAGCCTCCCCCCTCCCTACTTAAAGAGTAGGGGAATATTTTATTATCATAACCTCAAAACAAATGAAGTCCAAAACAGTATTAAATCACGTAAACAAGTAGAAACCACCTAAAATCATAAAGGAAAAAAAGGAACCAAACAATAATAAGAAGAAAACCAATTAAATCAGCATTTGTTAGTCACACACAGCCTAGTAATCACTAATGCCTTAAGTTATCCCCTCTCCCCTAGCTGAACAAAACCTAGTATGCATTCTAATAAACCCTCCAATTATGTCCCATGATATACAGTAATGCAAAAAATGATTCTAAAAACTGTCAATCTGAATCCAAAGGAATATGAAAGAATGAACAACAGTACATATTACAACATACATACATTCTTTGGAAAAACATTTCAATAGCCTAGGCTATTTTCCCAATCCCTAGTGACCCTTCTATAACAATCATTTATATTTAATAAAGTAAGTCATCCCTTTCCACCAATTATCAACTTGTCTGGTAGATGCAAAAGCAACATCTGCCAAATGCACCCTTTTTAAGGCCCTACATATCAGGCAACAGACTATTTCAACAGGCATCAGTTTCTGATACAGTACCCATTGGCACCTAGCCTGCCAGAGGTAATATATCAGTGTACAGCACAATATATTCAGAGTCCCACTATCATATCTTGACTGCAAATGAGCACAATTACCCAACACCAAAATATTATAATCCAGTGTACCTAACCATTTCATGTTCCACTGGACCATGAGAAATTTCCATAGAGACTGAGCATAAGAACAGTCAAATAAAAAATGTTCCATCGTTTCTTCCACATTAATACATTGTAAATAAGGACAATTACATTCAGAATGAGCTTTATATTTAGCATTTCCTCTTACCCCAATTCGACCATATGCCGATAACCATATAAGTTCCCACATGTAATGAGGTAATCATGAATTATTTAACCTCTGAAGCACTACTTTAATACTTTGCGATGGACAATTTTTAAAAGCAGGTTCACTGGGGTATAATAGTAACATCACCTTACTATATAACAATTTCCCCGAACAACTCCTTAGACAATCCACTGTTAATTTCCATTTAAATAATTTTTTAACAATAGGTAAAAAAAGAACGGGACTACATAAAGTGAGAATAGGTTTAGGGGAATCATGTGACCAAGCATGAAAGTACTTATACAGTATAGCAGAGAGTAGTGTCATCTCATTCCTTGGGTGCAAATCCCATACCTCCCTAAAATTTGAGGAGATAAATAAGGTAGAAAAGAAAATAATTGGATTGATGATACCCAAACCCCCACTTTGTTTTGATAAATAGGTATAATGACACTTAATTGGATTGAGCCTATTGCCCCATACCATTTGAAAAAATAAACTGTAAAGTTTAGTTTCCAATAAAAGTGGAATCGGAAAGACCTGAGCAATATACAACAATAGTGTACAAGAAATTTTTTTATAACTACTACCCTCTGTAATTTTGGCAGTCTCCAATGTTTCCATATATTAACCTTATATTCAAGAGCCTGCAATCCCTTTTCCCAATTCAGGGAAGGTAAATTCTGAGGCCCATACCACAGCCCAAGTATCCTTAATGGGTCAGGAGAGATATAAATACCTTGAACAAATAAAGACTCAGGAAGTTGCACCCCTATAAACAATCCTCTACTTTTAGAGGGGTTCAGTTGTGAATTAGAAACAGCAGAATACTGCAGCATTAAATCTAAAAAAATTATTTGATCATCACGCTGAAAAATAAACACAGATCATCAGCATAAGCCAGAACCCTCACATTCTGATGTAACGGAGGTGCAGAAATCCCCTCCCACAATGCCGATTACGAAACATACTGAATCAAGATATCTATGACATATACATATAACAATGGGCTCATCGGGCATCCCTGCCGCACTCCAGTAGGAATATGAAATCCAGTCCCTATCGTGGTGTGCAACATAGGGTGAGTCATATTGGTGTCATATATCACCTAAGCTAATGCACAAATTGCCAAGGCACCTTATAATGGGACAAAACTAAAATAAAACGGGTGATATACCCTGTCAAAAGCCTTCCTCTGATCCACGATACAACACAACCAGTTAATTTACACATGTTAACATATTCTATCCAATCTCTAATGTATCGATGTGCTTGAAAGATTGATTTTTCTGGCATACCACAAAATTGGTTAGGGGATATAACATGGAGTGCTGCTTTTTTTATTCTGGTGTTTAATATACTCATCAATATCTTATAATCCGAGTTCAATAAAGTGATAGGTTTCCAATTGTCTAGTGAATGTCTATCCCCGGATTCAAATAAAAAAATTAAGAGACCCTCAGAAAACCATAGCGGAAAACTAACAGAAACAAGAAAAAAATTATACACTAACTCCAAACCTATAGCAAAGGAATCAGGGAATGCCTTATATAATTCCATCGTCATACCATCTATCCCAGGTGATGTTCCAGATTTCAACTGCTTAATCGCTGTAACAATTTCCTTCTTTGAAATAGGCAACACTAAAGCCCCCATATCCATGGAACATCTTGGCTGCTCTAATTGTGCCAAGAATTGTTCCATCAGTGAAATGCTAGGTGCAGTCTCAGGTTTATGAGCATCAAAAAAGGTTTCAATAATTTGTTGCAGTACACATTGTTCTGTAACAATGTTACCATCAACATCCTTCAGGGCATCAATGGTAGTATTCAATTTATATTTTTTAAAGGCCTCATAAGGGTCTCCTTCCGGACATTTTTTCCTCCCAAATTTAAACAAAGCTTGCAAAGTTTCTGCCCTATCATACTGCCATTCCTTAAACTGTTGTTTAAGAAGTGCAATTTGGCCAGAATTATCAATTTTAGAAGTATTTGCCAAAGAAATCTGATCATACAGATGTTGCCTCAATTTTAGATAATGCAAAAACTTCACATTACCCCTAGTCTTACCAATATTTTTGAGTAACGATGCAAAATCCTTTTTCGAATCCACCCACCATTCCCCCAAGTCATCATACAAAAAAGTCACTGATAATCTGGCCTGTAATAATAATTCAAATTTATTCCTAATGTCCGGGCACTGCAATAATGTAGCATTCAGTTTCCATCTTGCCCTCAGCCGTGCCGGCAACCGCACAGGTCCAATTTTACACAACAAAAGCATATGATCCGAAAAAGAAACAGGTACCATAAAAAAATCAAACAATACAGACTCTGAAAGAAACATATAATCAATAGTGGAAGTAAATATATTCTTATTATAAGTAAAATCTACTCCCCACCCGTTGCCTACTTCTACCGTCTACAAGGCCAGATCCCTTTATCAATTGTTCCAATGCCTTGGAATCACAATATACCTCTTTTTTGGTCATTTTTTCCTTATCCTGATCCCCAAGCTTAATTACCCCGTCCTGCCACTTGAGCTCACAATTGAAGACACCACACAAAAAAATTTTATGCGAGGTAAACAAGTATTGCTTAATCAAATGAAACAAAGCTATCCTTTCAGATTTTATTTGAGAACAGTAAACATTAATGAATCTGCAAGTCAAAGACCTCCACATCCCATCTAGAATCAATAAGCGGCCTGGCACTATATCCATTAACTTAATTAAAGAAAAATGAAAGGAAATAAACATAACCCCTATACCATCTGCAGAGTCTTGTCCAAATGACCAGTAGGAAGGCCCCCAGCACCATTCACGCTGAAAAAGCCTACTTTGATCCAGAGAATACATCCAAGTTTCTTGCAATAGGCAAATCTGTAAAACTTGGGACTGAATATACTCAAACACTACCCTCCTTCTTTTATAATTCAAAAGGCTATGAACATTCATCGAACCCAGGGTAACGGCCATTCAACAAGAAAAAGGAAAAAGAACACATCAGCCATCCTTTTTTTTCCTCTTTTTCTTTTTACCTTTGTATCCTTCAGAAACTCTCAAAGGAGAAGGCGGGCTATCCTGCATTGGTTGGGAATCTAACTCCTGACTATTCAATTCTACATCACCCCAAGAGGAAGCTAACACAGAAAAGGGATTGTTCGATTCCACTTCTACCGGGCAAGGCCCTAAATTAGTCTTAGTGTTCCTAGAGGATCGTCGTACTGGAACCAACACCAAAGGATGCGAAACCACCTTTTCCTCTGTCTCCTTCTGTAACACCATAACTCCCGGATTCTCCACTAAGGGTGACCGCAACTGCTCCTCTGCCACCACATTTTGACTTTTTTCCCTGACACTTGCAGCATTTGGATCCACCTGGGACCTTGTCCCATCCCCCACCGGTAGAATGACCTTATCCTGTGCTTTCTGGGTCAATAATTCAGGACAACCAGTGATGTTTTATTCCTTTCGGCCCACTCACACTCAGTGAAAACATGCCCAACCCCTTCACATAAGTCACACTTCATTGAATTCTCACACTGGAAAACCCCATGTCCAATCTCTCCACAATTTTCACAGCGGGGTTTGTCACAAGAACTTGACAAATGGGTACGAGCACCACACCTGTAACAAGCTCTGGGCTGTCCTGCATAGAAGCACACCCCCCATCTCGTCCCAAAAGAAATGAGTTAGGGATGTGTTCGATGCCTTTGTCCGTTTGCCGAAGTTTCACTTTGAATTTCCATCCCCCAGTCCAAAACTGCTCAGAGTCAAGAATGGCCTCTGGGGAACTTAAGACTTCACATTTCTGACCCAACCAGTATGAAATATCATCCACGTGCATACCCTCATTCCTAAACATAATGGTGACAAACTTAATTAATGGTTTTGTCAGGGGAATCACAAAAAAGGGTGTCCACAGGGGTGAGAACTTCACCTGGCCATATCTCTCCCAAAACAGATCCAATGCCTGGGCAGATCTAAAACTAACATCAAAATTATCCTCACCAGATATGTTTATGAATGCAAAAACTTCCCTAGGTGAAAAATGCAGGGAGTCTTTTAATAAACATTTCCCCACATATACCCGATCTGGCCTAATCTCCAAACCACCCTTATACCTAATCCGCACTGCATTCCTCCGTGGGGCTGCCTCCTGCTTGGACCTAGAGAATAACTCAGATATTAAAGGTTTCTTAACTGGTAATGCCTGTTCTAAATCAGACCCTTGATGTAAATCAGTCACTAATGGTGCTGCGCTAACATTAGGTAAAACTAACTCCTTTGGAACAGGCTGTACCCCATCACCCCCATGTGCAGGAACTACAGGTAAAAGTACATTAGGTTTCCAAACAGGTGTAGTTTGAGAAAAATTCAGAGTAGGATCCCAGTCAGGTGTTGGGTGCTAAGACCCCTTGTTCAACATCCAACCTGCCTCCTGTAATGCCCGTTCAGGGGACCAAGCATCCACCTGTGGGGCCTGTGCCACTGACCCCTGTCTCAGTGAAAGTGCATCTTTAGATTTTACCTTCTGTAGCAACTGACCCATCTCAGGTTCATGAGCTTCAATCGGAACTTCTATATGCCATTTTGCAAATAAAACCATCATTCTTTTACCTTTTTCATCCTCACCAACTCTGTCCGTACCAGACTCAAGACGTTGGTTGAAAAAAATTCTGAAACCCCATCCTGCTGGAATGGATCTTTCTGATAAACGCAGGATCAATCACCCTGCACAACAAAATCTTCCCCTTTAAACTCAGAACCAGCCACCTTCAGACTCGCCACAGTAGACTTTCGTAGCACATCCGGGTCACCGACCGCAGCCACAGCAACCGTCGAAACTCTCTCAGTTAAATCCAAGACATGTAAACTCTCCTCACCAGTTTGACACTGGTCTTCCAACTCACCATGACTCAAAACCTTGGTCTTCACAACACCGTCTGATGCACCCTCAATCCTATCGCTGCACGAATCACTCTCTCCTCGCTCCACCATATCCACCGTCAGACCCTCCGGTGTTTCTGCCACAACTCCACTTGGGTCTTCTTGTTCCTCCTGTTCCGACTCCAGAGAAGTCGCGAAATCAGCAGTCAGCTCCACTCTCCGCACACTCGCCCGCTCCTGCATCGTAACCTGTCTTGGCGGTGCACTCTCCATATCGCCAGACTCAACAGATACTCCGTCTCCTGTAACAACTAATCCCGAAGTTCGCAGTTCTGCGTCTCCCATTAAACATACCCATGCCGACTGCACCTTCTTCGTCCCTCCGTCCGAACAATCCTCTCTCAGAGGACTGCCACCAGCCACCTCCGTTGTAGTGGCCATCTGCTCCCAAGTCCAGCCTCAACTGACTGAACTCGCTGTTTCGCCTCTAGCCCCCTACTGCCAGGACTGCAGTGGGGGAATTTCCCTGGTGTCCTGGCCAAATTTCCCTCATTCACTAAAAATACCACCGACAGCTTAATCTGGTTCAAGGTCAGTTGGCATTCATCTGTATCCCCTTCCCCTGGGTAGTGCCTGAAAATAGACAGGATTTGTCTAGTGCACTTACCCGGTCAACAAAAAATAAATAAAATAAATTGTTCTAAAGCACCCCTTTCTGGCACACCATTAAAAACATGATGGACCCACTGCTAAAGATTGAGAACTTCTTTACTCCTTTGGTCTGCCTTGTGGGTCTTTTCCCATGAGGCACATCAGTTAATTGCAAGACCAACATGTCATTGATTGCAACTACTGCAAAAATTATTACAGCACTGAAAGGACGATCCTACTCCTTAATTATTAGAGTGGCATCGGGAGATATTTGTAGATTTGTACTCTGCTGTGACAGAAGCCCTTACTTCTTCTGTATAGCATAGCAGATGGGGGGATTATAAAAAGGGTTGGATGTAGATGCAAATGCATTCTGCACCTGTGTCTACATCCACCTGCTTGTGTCTGGGCAGCCTTGCTGCTATTTTCAGAAGCTGTGCATTTTTATGACAAAAAGTCAAGATTTGTAGCAGAAAATGGACGCAGTTGTGAGTTACGTCCAGTTTGGATGCATTTGCATCTGGTTTTGGATGCAATCTTTGAGATGTTGTTGGGACATCTAAGAAGTGGTCTAGCAGGTTTGGATGCATTTCTGTTTTGAAAAATGTATGGAGATTAATCTTGTGTAGATTATTTAGAAAATCCTGACACAGGACTCCTTTTCCCAGCTGATAGCAGAGAGCACAAGTTGACTTCAATTGTCTTCAACTGAATGCAAGGTCTGTACCAAGACTGTGTGTGTACCTTCTTAGCCAGACCACATAGCTGTGCCATGTGCAATCCGACTCCACGAACCTTATATACACCCCAAGGGCTAACAAATCAGCAGGGGTAAAAGCTTTCCGCATGACTGCACCCATCACCTGGAACTCTATACCAGACAGCCTCAAAGACGTTGATACTGTGGCATATTTACTGTATCTTAAAAAAGGCTTTGCATCAACACCATATCAGGTCCTGTGAGTGCTTCCACATCTAAACTTCCCATTGCAGGCTAGAGATCTGCCAGCCCTTTCTTTCAAACTGCACTCTGTCCTGACTTCACACCCCTATCACTTCCTGTGTGTACTTCAGCTCAAAATGTTCACTAACTGGTTGTTTGCTACCACATTAACAACCGACATGCCTACATTAGCCCAAACACCTGTCGGGACATGTAGCACATTACTGTACCTGGTCCCTCTCCTCACCGACTGACCAATCTGGGAATTTTTAATAAATGTATATGGAAGATTCTTTGCTTTGACCATGCTGTACTTTATGCCTAGCTTTGTGTACTTTGACTCTGTGATGTAACTGAAATATCACTACTCTGCTGCTGTTTTGGGGTCACCCAGGACAGACTTGAAAAACAGGTGTGATACCTATAGGTAGCTATCCAGGTGGGTAAAACTTCAAATAAATACATTTTACAATTTTGACTGGTGGGCAGACAGCCAAGTTCTGGGATTTTTACCATTTTTCTGTGAATACCGTAAATCAGTGGTTATCATTAATACTAATTTGGTAACTATTTTATTATTTCATGTTCTAAAAATACAATACAGTAATGAGTTACCAGTGTAACACGTTATAGTTTTTCCTGTGTAAAACAAGTACCTGAATGGATTCCTGCTCGTATCCTCAGCTGAGTACTGGGTTTGTGTGGAATTCGAAAGGTTTTGCACACTGCTACAAGATCCAGTGCCATGCTTGCTATCTCATTTGCGTGAAGAATACCATTCTCTTTTGGCACCCCTGAAACAACCATATCTGTAAAAAAGCATTAATATATCTATAAAATACCATTAGCCATGTTGACAGATTTTAAACATTGTAAGCAAAAATACATTAACAGCAAAAAATAATCTGTAGTCAGCTTTATGCTCTGTATAAATTCAGAACCATGTTGTGCAGGGCCATGGGTCCTTTTGTGAGCAGGTGTTCTTCTCAAAACCTTCATAGATAGTTTTAATTTCTAGTTAGCATTTTTATTGCTCATATAACTGGCTTGTAAAATGCATTACAGTCACCCAGTTGTAATTATGCATGACAACTGGGCAGTTGTAATTGCTACCCGTCAATCAAATTTGTGCTGTGAACAGTGCAAGCACTAGTCACGCAGCTGGCACAGTAATTAGAAATGCTCACTAGTACTAATTAGAACAAGCATTTGTTAATGCCGATTGTTGGCTTGCTGGCATTGGCATTGGTAGTGCAGGAGTTAGAAATGCAAAATAGGAATGGCAGTGAAGTATTGAACTAACGCCAACATCCCAACCGCACAGAGACTAAAACGTGTTGGGTGTACAGCTTTGGGTCAGCCATAATGCTTACACACCATTCCACCTCACCCCACCCTGCAAAGAGTGGCTGGTGTCTGGGTGTGCATTGGGGTCTTTGGCCCTTATGCTCACCCCATTTCATAAGGGAAATAAACTGAAATGGGTGCAATATAGGAGAATGGGGTGAACATTAGGGTGAAAGAACCCAAGACACACCTCAATGCCTGTCAGTGGCTGTAGGTGGGGTGGGTGGGGATAGAATTCTGTGAACATTATGGCCAACGAACCCAAGTTACGTCCCCGATGCCTGTCAGTCTCTACAGGGTGGGTGTATGGCTGGAAATCTTAATGCCCCGGGTGTTTGTAGGTATTTTCACTCCAAATTGTTAACATTGGCTTTTTGGGACCCCACCTCATGAACAGTGGCATTATCATTTTGTTACTCAATTCTGAAAAGTGATTTCACACAGCAACTGTGCCATTGGGAGCCACAGGTGTGAAAACACATTTTGGGGAGGATGTGAAAAATGACAGCTGTACTGTTCGTGAGGAGGTGTAAAAAAATGGCAATGTTGAAAATCTGGAGAGAAAATATGAAATATTTGCAAAGTTACGAGCATGCATAAATACTGCACAATGCACGCTTGTAATGCAGTCATTTTGGGGAATTTCTTTCACCAGATTTATCAACATGGGCATTTTGGGACCACTCCTCATGAACAGTGGCACTGTGATTTTTTCACTCTGTTCTGAAAGTTGATTTCACACAGCGACCAAGCCCATTGTGTGCCACAGGTGCGAAAACATGTTTCAGGCAGGATACAACAAATGACAGCTGTATGGTTCATAAGGAGGTGTGAAAAAAGGGAATGTTAAAAATCTGGAGTGAAAATATAAAAAAACTGGTGAAGTTACGAGTGTGCGTAGAAATTGCGCAATGCATGCTGATGACACAGTAATTTTTTTGGAATTTGTTCACCAAATTTGCAACATGGGCTTTTTGGGACCTTTCCTCATGAGCACTGGCACTGTCATTTCATTAATCATTCCTGAAAGGTGATTCTATGCAGCGACAGTGAAATCACCTTTCAGGGCCAAGAAATGAAATGACAATCGCATGTTCACCATGTGGGGTCCCAAGAACCCCATGTTGAAAATTTGGGGCCAAATGTCCTAAAAATGGCTTAGATACCAACCTAAGTTGAAACCCCTCATTATAAAGTTTACTGTCATTTCTTCAGTTTGCAGTTCAGCTTTGAAGAATGCAGACGTGTCCGGCTCCCGACCACCAGTGGGTAAGTATTGGTGAGGGGCAGTGCAGGGAGGTGGTGCACTGAGGAGGGGTGGGGATGGGGAGGGATGAGGGAGACAACGGTGGACCATTTTCTGCATTGCAGGTAAAATAACAGACCACAAGGGAAGGTTTTCTTTTTTTAAACAGGTTAAAAAAAATGGTACATTGGGGTGGGGTCCCAGTGTGCCAAAATTCAGGGATGGGGGCTGTATCTGACACCAGGAGTGGGCATCCCAGTGTCGGAAAGGGGATATTATTTAACCAGGAAAAACACACTAAGAGGGGGGGGATCCTGACATGGGGATTGGGCACCCCGATGTTGGCTTCTTGGGAGTGTGTGGCAGGCAGCAGGAGCCACCATGTTAGGTGTGCCACATAATGGGGGGGAGGGGGCATGCCGACATGGGGATTGGGCACCCTGATGTTGGGATTGTGTGGCGGACAGGAAGATCCGCCGCCATATGTATTTCAATGTTTCACCAGGAATGGCATGTAATGGAGGCATGTCAGATCTGCTGCTGCAATGACGAGCCTGTCTCTCATTGCAGCGGCAGATTCTTTTCAAGTTGGTGGCACTCTCTGAAACTGCTGCTATCGACAGCATGCTTACTGGATGGCAGCTAAGGGACACAATGACAAAAGTATCCCCTGGATTCGCTACAACACTGATACACCTTTGAAAGAGCTACTACCGTGCTACTACAGCAAGATGTTGCTTGTGCATGCACACAAGCCAACATAAAATACAATACATGGGTGGTTAAGTGTACACTCTCTCTCTCTCTCTCTCTCCCTCCCACCTCTCTCTCTCTCTCTCTCTGTCTGTCTCTCTGTCTCTCTCCTGCTGTAACCATATACTATACTCTATAAAATCTCCAGTCATTTATCTCTAAGTTTTGTTTAAATCCTGCACACTTAGCACCTTGTTCACCTGCCTCCTCACACTCCTTTCATAATTTGACGTTCACTCACTCTCTCCTAACATGGAAATATCTGTGGGTCAATCTGCTTTTGCCTTCCAGGTTCTCCTTACTCTGGATCAGCCTTCCCATGTTTTCTGTTCTGCTCCGTCCTTTTTAAACTGAAATATAATTTATAATACTGCTCTTTCCTTATAGTCCAGTGCTGTTTACCTTGCACAGTACAGTACATTTTTATATACATACCCATGAGGGGGCAGTACTGGACCTTGTAGTCACCAATGGGGACAGTGTTACAGATGTCACTGTGGGTGGCCATCAGGGGACCAGTGATCACTGTACAGTGTGGTTCAATGTAAGTACTGTGACAGGATTGAACCACACAATGGCGAGGGTCCTGGACTTCAGAAGAGCTGATTTTAAAAAGATAGGAGAATGTCTCAGGGATGCCCTGGCTGGGCGAGATGACATGGAGGGAATGGAGGAACAGTGGGCAAATCTAAAAGGAGGGATAGAGAAAGCAACAAACCTCTGCATCAGACAAGTAAGTAAGAGCAGGTGGAAAAAGAGACTGCTATGGTTCTCAAAAGAGGTGACGAGGAAGGTAAGGGCAAAAAAGTTGGTATTCAGGAGACATAAGGAAAAGCAGAGAGAGGAAGATATCAAGGTGTATCAGCAGAAACAGAGGGAGACAGGGATAGCTATTAGGAGCACAAAGGCACAGACAGAGGAGAAAATAGCAGAGGCAATGCAGAAAGGAGACAATATATTTTTCAGGTAGGTGAGCGAAAAAAGAAAGACCAAAGGAGGGATAGTAAGGCTAAGGAAGGAAGGAGGGAAGTGTGTGGAGGGGGACCAGGAAAAAGCAGACATCTTGAACAAGTACTTTTGTTCACTGTTCACAGAGGAAGGGGAAGGTGATGGACCAAGAGCACTGAAGGAAGGGAGGTAGACACCAGTCCATTCACAGAAGAGAGGGTTCTAAGGGAACTTGCAAACCTAAAAGCCGAATCGCCAATGGGGCCAGAAGAGGGGCATCCCAGGATGTAGAGGGAGCTCATGGAGGTGCTGGCTGAACCTCTGACAGCCCTGTTCAACCACTCACTGGAGATGGGAGTGGTCCCGGAGGACTGGAGTAGGGCAGATGTAGTTCCAGTATGCAGAAGTGGTAGCAAAGAGGAGACTGGCAACTACAGGCCAGTCAGCCTAACTTTGGTGGTGGGAAAAGTAATGGAATCACTACTGAAGGACAGGACTGTGGAATATCTGGAATCTAGTGGCCTTCACTTTGAGATCTGAGGCAGCATGGATTCATATGGGGGGGGGGGGATCATGTCAGAAAAATCTTATAGATTTCTTTGACTGGGTGACCAGAAAATTGGATCAGGGTGGAGCAGAAGATGTGGCATACATAGAGTTCAGTAAGCCATTTGACACTGTTCCACATATGAGACTCATAAACAAGCTGGTAAGCCTAGGAGTGGGTCATAATGTGGTAAACTGAGTGAGAAATTGGGTGGGAGATAGGAGACAGAGGGTGGTGGTAAACAGAGTTCACTCCAAGAAAGGGAGTGTGACCAGTGGAGTTCCACAGGGATCAATACTGGGACCAGTCCTCTTTAATGTCTTTATTAGCGACATTGCAGAGGGGCTAGAAGAGAAGGTACGCTTCTTAGCAGATGACACGAAAATCTGTAATACGGTAGACACTCCAGGGGTGTGGAAAAATGAATAGTGATCTAGGAAATTTGTAGGAGTGATCAAGGGTGTGGCAGCTGGGTTTCATCGCTAAGAAGTGCAAAATCATGTTATTGAGGCACAGAAACTGAGGGGTGGAGTACAAAATGGAGTGAGGGTATTATTAACCACCACCAAACAGGAACGGGACCTGGGACTAATCATATCTGATGACCTATGGTGGCCAAACTGTGTGACAAAGCAGTGGGGAGAGCTAGTGGGAAGCTAGGCTGCATAGGGATAGATATCACCAGCAGAAAGAGAGAGGTGGTGTTGCTACTGTATCGATCACTCATGAGACCTCACCTAGAGTACTGTGTTCAGTTCAGGAGACCACGGGCTCGATTCTCAAATGAACTAGATCGATGCAAGGGACTTGCGTCTAACAATTGTGACACAAGAAGTGAGTGACTTGCATTACAACTTGAGTCAATCAGGATTTTGTAATGCAGCTGCATTAATTCCAGAAGCAGCTGCACCAAAGTCCCCCTTGCACCATGGCTACGTCACACTACCAGGTGCTCCAGGTCACAAGGGTGCTTGCAACACAGCGGGACAGCAACACCCACTATATTGGTACTCTGGAAGCCCTGCCTTGGGTGCAGCAAGGGGCTCAGGTTAGTCTGGCCAGGAGGTGGTCTAAACCCCTTGTGCCAGTGCTACACATGGTGACAAAATGGGGAGATTCTGAATGTGGGGACTCGGTGCTGAAGGGACTTAGAGTGCCATAGGGGTGTTGGGGTGATGGTAGGCATGTCAGGGAGTGATGTGGCACCCAGCAGGGGTGCTGTTTATACTTTATGGCTATTAAGCTAATGGGATGGTACCATGGGGATGTTTTCAGGGACAAACAGTGCCATGACCCCAGGTGGGCACAGCCCTGGCAGGAGTTTCAGCCTCCAGCACTTTTTGTCCCTGCCCCCCCCATGGTACCATCCCATTAGATTAAATGTTATATGAATTGCTCCCTCGCTGGGTGCCACATCACCATCTCACATGTCCACCATCTCCCAACTCTCCCTATGGCATCCCCATACTCCTTCTGTCCCCTGACCGCTCCTGGAAAACTTGTTTCACCCCCAAGACCCTTCCAGCCCTCTAGTGTTGCACCAGGCAGGGGGGCCGGATCCATGCAACAATTCCCACAGGTGCACCTACTGTTTGGCACTAGCCTGCAGGTACAGCAACTCCCAGGCTTTTGGTGCACAGACCCCTAGTTTTACAGAAGTGGGTGCAGGGTCCCTGATGCACCTGGAGTTCTCTGCAGCCCTAGATTGCTACAAATTGCAGTGATCTAAGGGCTGTTTGAGAATCAGGTTCCACATCTCTGGAAGGACAAGGACAGGGTAGAGGTGGTCCTGAGAAGGGCAACCAAAATGGTGAAGGGTCTGCATCACAAGCCCTATGAGCAGAGACTGAAGAACCTCAGTATGTACACCCTGGAGGAAAGAAGGGAGAGGGGGATATGATAGAAACATTCTGATACTTATGGGTATAAATAAAGTTCATGAAGGAAGCATTTATCAAAAAAGAAAAAAGATGCTCAAGAACAAGGTATCATGCTAGGACGCTGGGGGGGGGACTCAGGAGATGTGAGGAAGTAATTCTTTACAGAAAGAGTAGTGGATGCCTGCAAAAAGCCACCCAATGGTGGTCGTGGGGGCAAAAACTGGTAACGGGCTTCAAGAATGCCTGGGATAGGCATAAGGAACCTTATACTGTATGCAGGGAAAGGGGGTTGGGATTAAAGCCAAAGATCAAGTAGGGTCTGCAGTGTTAAAGAAGGTAGAGAAAATGGGCTGACTAGGTGGGCCAAGCAGTCCTTATCTGCCATTAGCACCTATGTTTCTAGGTTTCTATTATTGGTATTTATACATGATTCTGTTTTGTCCCTGTACAGTAGCATGTTTATCCCATAATTGTCCTGTTTTTTTGCACTGATGTGATATCCACTATTAAACTAATGTCAGAGATTGTTCCACTGATCTTATCGTTCTTGCATTATTAATTATTGATTGCATTTTCTCATGCACTGTTCCTCTTCCACCCCTTTGCTTAAGACACATCTGAAAATATGCTGTTCCTAGCTCAATATGCCTTTCCTAGTAAAACTTTTGAAATAAACATATGAAACATGGTAGAAAACATTATGGTTATGAGTTCAAAAATGTGTTATTCACGGTAAAATATCCCCAACAAACACACACACACTTGTTATTTTTAGAATGTTCATTAGGGACAGCTACTGTAGCAAAACATCTGTAACAGTGCTGTAATTCCATTGAGGGACTCACAGAGTAAAACAAGTACTGTATTTCATTTTTGGATCTGTTAATTCTTAAAGATAAAAATAGTCACCTGATCATGGATCTGTATCATAAAATGACTGTTCGTAGCACCCCACTGTTAGCTAATACTACAACTTCCACCCCATGCCACGCCATCCATAACATTCCCTAGCGTCAATATATGAGACTGCAGAGACATTGCAGCTCAAAATCTAGTTATTCTTTGAGGGTTAATAAACTTGATGAATGCCTTAAATGTAGGTGTTACATTGTAGCTCTGTGTGATTAAAAAGAAAATGAAAACGTGAAACATTTTCTCGATGGAAAACTTTTTATGGGGTCAGTAAGAAAAAATATATGAATGTAAATTGGCTGAATTTAGTGACCACTTTCAGTCTGCAAGCTCATCAGATATGTCAGATATTTAAAGAGAAAAGCTGGCCCATTCTACAATCAGATGGTACTGTACTCTAGGTTAAGAGGTTACACTGCACAACCACCTCATATGACTCTTAAGAGGAAGCGTAATTTAAATAATGAGCTTGTACACAGTTACCGGAAATCTGAAATGGCTAAATGATTTTTCCACCACTAATGGTTGTACAACATGTTGCAGATGTAAGCAGTGTGAATTTGTAGCGACTACAAAGGATTTTACCAGTTCAAAGAATAGTAACATATATAGTATAAGATCAGGGGTTTGATTTCTTGTGACACTAATGGGATATAGTATATGGTTAGGGTTTGTTGTGGATGGAAATCAATGGTTTTCCAAATCCTGTTGTAGGACAGTTCAAAGGTCAAAAAAGTTGTTGTACTATTGTTCTGACGTCACATCGATAGTACAACAACTTTTGCCCCTTGAGCTCCTACCCGATTGGTGGAAACAGGCAGTGCTTTTAAAAATGCATTCTAAAATGGTGTATCCATTTAGCGAGCGGGCGGGCGAGCAGACAGTTTGGACACCGGCTGTCATTATCAGCTCTGTGTGTCCAAACTATCAATTTACATTTTTTTTTGTTTTGATTTTTTAATCTCTGGCACAGTTATGGTAAAAACGGAGCGGGACTGCAGCAAGGAGTACTGCTATATTTCAGGACGTGGCCGAAACAGATCATAACCGTAGTGAGGAGGATCGGTATCTTATGGGCTAGGACTTGCTCGAGGACCAGCACAGAGTGTCAACGCAAGGTATGGACTTTGTGTTCATTTTGGGGGAACCATATACTATAAAAAACAGTGGATGGTTGACCATCTACCTTCAGAATCTGTATTTCCATCTCGGGGAATTTAATTGTCATGGAACCTCGACTTCGCTCTCGAGGTCTCTATGACATCATCAACTCCCTCGATGGAAACACGGCCTTGTTGTGGATGGTCAACCATCCACTATTCTAGATGATTTACATATATGACATCCTATGAGTGTGGTGGCTGTTATGTAGGTAAAATAATGAGAACATTTTATTTAAAGGAATGTTCTAAGATTACATGCAGTAACCTTGCTCCTGTCACCAACAGATCCTCCTCCTCTATGCAGATGATGTGGTCATATACACTAACAACACTGACCCAGAACCACTGGAATACCAACTTCAACTCAGCTTTGAGGTAGTGGAAGACTGGTTCAGGAAACACAAGCTGGTTCTGAACTATAAAAAAAATGAAAGTCATGTTGCTCAGTGGTGCTCACAGCAAACATAGATACAGTGCCCTAACCATCAGGAACTCCTCTGGTGTCCCGCTTGAACAAATTCAGCATTTCAAGTACCTAGGGGGTAACCATGGATAGCTCACTATCATATGCTCAGCATGTTAAGAATGTTGCCAGGCCTGTCAGTATCAAGATAGGATTACTGCATAGACATAAACACAATCTAACACCTGAAGCCCTTATACCAGCTATCTATAGCTCCATAGTATCCATTGTTGACTGTGGTCTGGTTATCTATGGCTTATCTTTCACCAGTACCCTCCGCAGAATATCAGTGGCATTCAATAAAGCATGCCGACTTACTGGAGCAGCACACCTTACCCACACATGTGAACTATGTGCGCAAACAGGTTGGCTTCAGCTAAATGGGAGGATTCACTCTAAAACCTGCTTGCTAACTAAAAAGACACTTCTCGGGCTCCTGCCTTCTGGTGTTACAAACTTACTCAACCCCTCCTGCAGCTCCCAGCACACGCGTAGCTCAGTCAACCAACTCTTCTCTGTCCCAAGATGCCAGGCTACACAAGGGCAACAATTGTTTCCATATAGAGCACCACTATGGTTTAATGTACTGCCCAGAGATAGCTCTTCCTTACCAAAATTGGGACCATTTAAAGGCACTCTTTGTCAGCATCTTACAGCTAACAGTTCCTGTGACTGTTTCAACTGACATGACACTACCTGAGCAGTATTGACACATCCTTGTGTACCTACTTCTCCCCTTTTCACTGTGAATGACCACTTTCCTCCTAACTGCTCTGCCCTATTTTCTGCCACCTTCCCCGATCCTTCTTTCACCGCACCCCTCTCACCCTCCACTTTCTTTCCACTGCTTATTTTCACTTACCTGAACTTTTGTTCACCCAAATCTACCTATACCTATTTGACAAAGCACCTTGGGCTGTCACCTTTTATTAGGTTATTTTCATTTCCTACCAATTCATAGTTGTAATTTTAGTTGCAATATTAATGCCATAATGTCATTTTACATACTTTCTTCTCAATTTTTTATGTAATACCATCCATTGTATGTCTGTCACCCTTTTCACTGATGTGGAACATTTTTAAAAGAACTGTTATGTGCTCAAAGGTATTGTAATTGAAGAATATATGAATAAAATAAATAAAAACATAGTGGGCATTTTAAAACTCATACTTTCTTACCTTGGCCTTGCATAAGTCATTAGAAATAACTTTTTTTTTTTTTTTTGCTGTCACCTTTGGGAGGGAAGGGATCATAAACTGGTTTGAGGAGATAGCCAGCCAATCTTTTCCACTTCTCAGTGTGCTGGCTCTGAATCTTTTCTCAGGCATTTTGTGATGTCTAACCAGGGGGATTGCAGGTGCATGCTCCACAGCAGTACATGGTGAAATTTTAGCATGTTGCTTCATGTATGTAAACGCATCCTTTAATATATACAGTATATATTAAAGCTGCCGCTAGACTAACAAAGGTCTTGTTAGTTGAAGGATGGCTTTAATGCATATTACAGGCTGTACTAACATATATAAAATAACATTTTAAAAGTCGCCCATAGACATCTATGGAGCACACACTTGCAGACTTCTTGGTTAGAAAGTCACAAAATGTCTGAGTGCAGGGGCAAGGCTGACACACTCTGAAGCAAAAGGGATTGGATAGCTATCTCCTTGGATAAGTTTACGAAACCTTCCCTTCCAAAGGGGGCAATAACAAAATTGTTGCTTTTTACCTCTAATGACTCATGAAGGGTCAAGGTAAGAAAGTATGAATTTAGGTCAAAGTAAGAAAGTATGAATTTAAAGAAGCCCACTATGCTATCACATGTTATCTTAGAACTTTCCTTCAGTGACTGGGAACTTGTAATTAATTAATTAATTAATTCAAAATGTTTTACCAGAAAAGACATACTGAACTTAAATAACTGCTAATTTCTAGATGTGTCCTGGTGGGTAAGGAATATAGATACAGGAATAACATTTACGAGCAATCAGAAATGAGCATTCAACATGCTTTTCCAAAGCATATTTATGAACAGAGGAGAAATAGACTGAAACATAGAAACACAGACACTGTCAACAGAAAAAAAGACTATTGGTCCATCCAGTCTGCCTATTTCATTGCCCTATCCTAACCTATGACATGTTGTCTAGACTAGGTTTTCATCATCATTTCCCCTCGTCTCCTGCTGCACTGCTCCCTGCACCCGGTGCAACTATTAGAACCCTTACTCTGTCCCAGCCATACCTTAACACATTTATGGTGTTTGTTCTCCCTACCTAAACTCATACATTGTTGTATGGCAAAACCACTATTTCCATGCTGCAACATTTTATCACATCTCTTCTAAATCTCCCTCCAGTCAGCGTCTATTCAGCCCCATTGTTACCGACCCATGATTCCTACTAAATAGCACCTCACAGTTCACCTTGTTAATTACTTTCAGGAACCTGAAGGTCTGTATCATGTAGCCCCTCTCCCTTCTGGTCTCCAGTGTGTACATGTTCAGTGCCCTAAACCATTCTTCATAGGATACATCCTGTTGGCCTGAATCATTGTGGTGACCCATTTTGTTTTGTCTTTAGTAAACGGGTAAGGCTCATTAGGCAAAAGTGCCTGTTTTCAGGGTGAACTGGGAGCACTGGGAGGTTAAGTGACTTGCTCAGAGTCATATAGTATGCAAGTGGAGGTTGAGGGAATCAAATCCAGGTCTGCTGCATGTACTAAGCTCATTACCCAAATCTCCAGGCTATACTGCCAGCCCATCTCTACCATCTCCAGTCTATCACTGTCTTTCCTCTGTTTGGGGCTCCAGAACTGGAGACAGAATTCTAGATGGGGCCTCGCTAGTGACCCATATAGTGGCAGTATTGTTTCCTTCCTCCTGCTGTCAAAACTAGGGATGGCAGGTTGACTGTGACCCAGTTCTAATTCCAACTCAGATTTTTTTCCAGAAAAGTTCTGATTTATTCTGATTTACTCTGATGAATTGTAGACCTACTTTAGTCTATCTGAGTATGAGAAATGCATCAATATTATTTTTTTAGAGCTCTCTGTTAAAAACATTTAATTGTAACCTTTTTTTACAGAAATGTGTCTGTATTTTAAGTCATTTGATCAGCAAGTAGCCAACAGTAATAAATAAATATTTAACAGTCACCAGTACTGCAGTAGCGAGTCACTGAACAGGGAGGTCAGGGCAGGGTATCAAAAAAGTTAAGTGTCGTGATTTGTGACTAAGTGATGTAAAACAAAAGATTCATTTATAGCGTTGCACCCCAAAATTAAATGCCATCACACAGAAGATTCAATAACACTAAAAATCACTAAAACTGCTGCAGAAAGACACTAACAAAATGGCTTACTTAAACACAGACATGAAACAGAAGATTCAGTACACAAACAGGTTTGAACTGCACCCAAAAACTAAGTGGCGTGATTCGTGAGGATCGTGACTAAGTGACGTGAAAAAGAAGATTCTGTGAACAGGGTTACACCCAAAAATTAAGTGGCATGAATTGTGACTAAGTGATGATAAACAGGAGATTCATGTACAGGGCTGCACCCAAAAATTAAATGCCATCAAACAGAATATTCAATAACACTGAAAATCACTAGATGTGCTACAGAAAGACCCTAACAAAATGGTTTACTTAAACAAAGATGTGAAACAGAAGATTCAGTAAACAAACAGGATTGCACCCAAAAATCAAGTGGTGTGATTTGTGATTAAATGATGTGAAACAGAAGATAGGGTTGCACCTCAAAATTAAGTGGTATCAAACAGAAGATTCAGCAACACTGAAGATCATCAAAACTGCTTCAGAAAGACATGACCTCCCTTTTACAAATCTGTATGACGCCATGACTTAGTAGTAATTCAGGCACAGAGATGGGCAACATGAAGTCTTTAGAGGTGGGTGATACCCCCTCTCAAAATATGTGGAGCACTGTATGACCTAGTACTAGTTCGGGCACAGAGAGGGGCAACACAGAATCTGAAATACGATGCCCCCCCTTCACAATCTGTATGGCACTATGGCACAGCAATGGGCAACACAGAGTCTGAGATGTGATGCCCCCCCTTCACAATCTGTATGGCACTATGGCACAGCAATGGGCAACACAGAGTCTAGGGCAGTATGACCTTTCAGGGCAGCACAGAGTTGGGCAACACAGAGTCTGAGATGTGGGTGACACTCCCTTCAAAGTCTATGACACTATAACACCCCCCTCAAAATTACTGAGGCACTATGATCTTCAGTCAGAGTCCTTCTGTCCTGTCTGACTCTACTGAATTCATTGGTCTCGCTCTGTATACTGTCTCTCTCTCTCTCTCTCTCTAACAAAAACATGTGTTTTATCATTTTACCATGCAGTCTGTAATATCTGTACTCCATTGCTGTCTACTCTGCACTCTGCTGTTGAATTTACTGGTCTCTCTCTATTCTCTCTTTCTAACACAAGAAATCCTTTTTTTAATAAGTACTCTCAGTCTTCTGCAATGCCTGCAGCACTCTGCTGTTGAATTTGTTTGTCTCTCAGTCTGTACTCTCCCGCTGTCCCTCTCTCCCTGTCTAACAAAATGTTCACTGGTACACACACACACACACACACCTGTCTCTGTTGAATGCAAGCCCCAAATGCGCTCAGAATTCAGCTTCCTACGGATGTCCTGTGGGGCTAACACAGAGGATTTACTAGAGCATATGTCAATCACTAAACAGAGACCCTTATTGATTGGTTCCCTTACATGCCCCAGGATCACAAGTGGTTCCCTTTTTTGGTCATGTGATGGTCCAGGAACTCGGGAGTCTTCAGCAAAGATCAGGGAAAAACTAGAAATGCCTTTCTTTCTGTACCCTGCACTGCCTTTTCCATGCAGTACTGGTGGTGGTAAGAGTGTTATTCTGGACCAAACTTCACTTTTCAACTGAGCCAATCTGGCAATCCAGGTTGAGCCACGAAAATCTCAGTTTTCCCAGTAAAAGCCGAGTCAGCTTGGTCCTGGGGGATTTAGAACTGCAGCAGAGCCAGTTCACCCATCCCTAATCAAAACCCCTCCTAATGCACCGTAACATCTTTGTTGCCTTGCTGTAGGTCTTTTTGCACTGGCTGGAGAATAGGACACAGACAGTAATAGTAAATGGAGTCCACTCAGAAGAAAGGAGGGCTACTAGTGGGGTACCGCAGGGTTCAGTATTAGGACCGGTCCTCTTCAATGTCTTTATAAGCGACATTGCAGAAGGACTGGAAGGAAAAGTATGTCTCTTTGCACATGACACTAAGATCTGCAACAGAGTTGATGCACAGGGTGGGGTGGAAAGGATGAGAAGGGACTTCAAGGTTAGAGGAATGGTCAAATGTATGGCAGCTTAGATTCAATGCTAAGAAGTGCAGGTAATGCACCTGGGAAACAAAAACCCAGGGAAGAGTACACAATGGGGGTGAGATACTAACAACAACAAAATGGAAAGGGACCTGGGGTAGTCATATCAGATGACCTAAAGACGGGCAAGCAATGTGAGAGGGCAGCAAGGAGGGTTGGAGGATACTGGGATGCAGGGAGAGGCATCACCAGTAGAAAACAGGAAGTTATTATCCTCTGTACAGACAGCTGGTGAGACCCCATCTGGAGTACTGTGTGCAGTTCTGGAGACCCAGTCTCCGCAAAGACATAGACAGGATGGAAGCTGTCCAGAGGAGGGCATCTAAAATGGTGCAGGGTCTGCACCGGAAGACATATGAGAGAGACTTAAGGAGCTTAATATGTATAGCCTCGAGGAAAGAAGGGAGAGGGGGACATGATAAAAACTTTCAAGTACCTCAAGGAATCAACAAAGTCCAAGAGGGTAGCATCTTTCAAAAAAGAGGTGTGCAAGAACAAGAGGGCACAATTTGAAGATAGAGGGGCGGCTCAGAAGTAATTTAAGAGTATTTTTTCACAGAGAGGGTTGTGGATGCATGGAGCAGCCTTCGGAGGAAGGTTGTGGAGTCAAAATCAGTGGTGGAATTCAAGCATGCATGGGATAGTCATAAGGCAGTTCTTGGGGTTGGGGGTAGGAAGAAGTAGGCTGCTGGTTAACTAGGATCTGCAGCTTATCCAGTAGGTAGGGAAATGGGCAGACTGGGTAGGCCAAGCGGTCCTTATCTGCCATCAAATTCTATGTTTCTATATGTTTCTATGTTTGTTTGAGGGAGTCACTTATGATGATTCCCAGGAATCTTTCTTCTGAAGTAGTGGTTACCTAATCCACTCCATCAGGTATTCCATCCTAGGATTCCTGTTCCCTATGTGCATTACCTTGCACTTTTTGGCACTGATTTTCAATTGCCAGACCTTAGACCACCTCTGTAACCTTTCCAGCTGCCTTTACAACTCACTCACCCCTCTTTGCTCTCCACACACCACAGAGTTTAGTGCCATCAGTAAAGAGGCAAATCTTTCCCTGTATACTGTACCTTCGCCTACAGTATTTCACCAATAAAAATATTGAAAAGGACAGGTCCGTGGACTAATCCCTGTGGCACCCAACTTGTGACCTCCCTATACCCTGATCTGACACCATTAACTACCACCCTCTGCTGTTTTCCAATAACCAAATTTCTCACCCATTGCACCAGGTCCTCAGTTGCTCTTAGCTTCTCTAACTTCCCTAGCAGCCTCCTGTGTGGCACTGAGTTGAATGCTTTGCTGAAGCCAAAGTAATGTATATCTACTGCTTGCCCCTTATCCAATGCATGTGTAACCCTGTCAAAGAATACTATCAGGTTTGTCTGCAAAGATCTCCTTGCCGTTATCCCATGCTGTTTACTATCCTTGAGCCTGCTGCTTTCTAGGTAGGTCACAAGTTCTTCCCTGAATAGTCTCCATTAGTTTGCTTACAATGGAGGTAAGATAGACAGGTCAGTAATTTGCCTAGAGCATAACCACTTCTGCTATCCTCCAGCCACCCCAGACTGCATTGAGCTATTAAATAGTCTTGTCATGGACTCAGCCAATTCTGGCACTAATTCCCTCGACACTCTCAGATTCATCTCATCTGGTCCTGGTGCCTTATCTACAACAGAGCCATTGCAGTGACTTGCAGCAAATGACATTTAACAAAACACTGCATGACAAAGGTGCTTAATTACCACTGTATTACACTGTTCTTTGTAGTATATTGCAGTATTTTGTGGTATACCACAGCATTACTGATTTGCATCCTAGCTGGTGCCACTGTATATTCAGGTCTGCAAATCCATTGTTGTTCTTTCCCCTGCTATTTCTACCTGCCCTGTTTCTTGAATAAATCTTGCTGCTACACTAATTCTATTTTCAAGCAGAAGCCTAACATCTTTCAACATGAGTACTGAGGAGAAGTAGTCCTCCAAGATGGCTGCCTTCTGAGCATCATTCTCTATTATTCTCCTCCTGTCAGCCTTACAATTCACCCCTCATCTCTTTTTTTTATCTCTGATGTACCAGAAGAACTCTTTTTCCCCTTTCTTGACCCCCTCTACAATTCTTATCTATGTGTCTGGCTTTGTACCCCTTATTGCCTTCTTAGCCACCTTCATTTTTCCTTGGTGTGTACTCCATACCTCACCCCTCTGGTGCTTCTTGCACAGTAGTTAGTAAATGCCCATTCCTTAGACCTCACTACATCCCTTAGCACCTTAGAGAAGCAGAGCATTCTCTTGTGTTTGCTACTCTTGGAAGCCATTCTGAAGCATGATTTATTTGCTTCAATAATGGCTACTTTAATTTCTCCTAAATTCTTCTCTATTCCCCAATCTTGTCTACTGCAGTTGAAATGTGCCCATCTGAAATCCAGAACTACAGCCTTTGACAAGGGTATACCTTTACCCAGTGCCAGTTCAAACCATATAGTATTATAGTAACTTTACTGTGGTGGTTTTCCAACCCACACTCCACCTACTATTTCCAAGTTGGTGAGCACTATGTTGAGAATGACAGCTTGTCTTGTGGGTTCCCTGACCAACTGCCCCAGTAGGCAATCCTGCAATGTGCAGAGCAGGGTCTGATTTCTGGTGCTGCTAGCTGCTAGGATATTCCAATCTAAGTCTGGTAGATTAAGATGCCCCATGAACACTAGCACCCCCTTCTCAATTTCTTCCCCTATGTCTCTATCTCCCACACCCCCTTGCATAACCTTTTCCCAGAGGTTGTTTGCTGTACCCAAAGTGATTTCATTTGCAACAGACCCCCATAATAGGTACAGGGGAAGTACCTATAGGTGCTCATAACAGGTAATCTTGAGTTACAATCACAGTACTTAGAACAAATAGAAACATCTGTGATGTCTAAACACATATTTTATATTACTTGTCAAACAATCCTGATCGAGGCTTCAGAGCTTAAAAAGCTGCTGATGCCTGAAAGAAAACTTTGAAAAACATAACAATTAGATACAATTCAGCTTGTATTCCAAATATATTCTATAGATCACCACATCTTTTATTACAGAGGAAATTTGCATGAATACATGATCTTTATCTGTTAGAGTTCATCTGCCTCTACAGCTTACTCTCAACTTCAAATCATAATCCTCTGTTGTGACATCGCAGTCTGTTGCCATGGGAGTAACTGTAATTTCACAAGGGATGCATTATTACCTCAGGTGTGGAGAAAGCAACAGGAATAGATGAACTTTTGGGGAACAGAGATCCTGTTTTCATGCAAATGGCTCAGTAACAAATAATGGGGAGGAAAAATACAGAAGTAATGTGAAATATAAACTGAACTGTGTCTAAATATTATGTTTTGTTTAAGGTATCCTGAAGGCATCTGCTACTCTTTAAGAGGAGCTGCTGTTTCCATTGGACAGTTTTACTGACTCAGGGAAGGGGACAGCAGCAGTGTCTGGGGCAGTTGTGAAAGGCAATCGGATGGTTGTAATGTGCCTTGCTCAAGCTCTTGGCCAATAGGAAGTTAGGTGAGGTGGTATCTTAGCAGGAAGGCTGTCTTAAATGTTGGGGAGCCTATAGCTGACAAAGGCTTGCCCTAGGTTGCAGAAAATCCATGGAAAGCACTCAGCCTGGATAAAGAACTAGTTCTAAAACAATATCCCTGGCGCTTCAACCCTGAGGTCTTCTTTTCTGACAATTTGGCTATATATATATATATATATATATATATATATATATATATATGGATTAGTTTCCAAACCTGCCTACTAGCAAAAAAGTCATTGATGGGTCTCATGCCCCCAGGATTCAGTCTCTCTTAATCCCCGCCAACTGCTCCTGTTACACAAGAAACTCTGACAACTTTTCTGTATCTGTTCCCCACTGTCACACCACTCAAGGCCAGTGGTCTTTTGCAGGCAGAGTCCCTAAGATGTTTAACTCCCCAGGCAGTGAACTCACCAGTTTAGGCACCCTCTGCTCATTCAAACACAAGCTACGTTCAAACGCTTGTGTCCAGAGCCACCTGTGACTGGTTCTCCTAACCTCCCTGTCACTCGCATCTGTTCTTTGCACCTCTCTACTACCCCCACCTCTGTCTGCCACCACCCTCCCCCCTCTATACCCCTGCATCTCTCCCTAGCCCTGGTCCACCACCTTTCTCTCTTACCCTCCTTCAACTCCCTTCTCCTCTCCCTTTTCTAATCTGCTCACCCCACCCACTGTTGCTCAAGTTCCCTGATCCTTGCCTCCCACACACCTTTCCTTCTACATTCCTCCCAGTTACTCATCTATGCCCACTCTCTCTTCCAACTTTCCTATGCTGCCTGGCACAACTGGCAGCAACTCAATTTTTCCACTCCACCTTTTCTCTTTGACAGTGCCCTTCTGACAGCTTTAATTCATGTAAATATTGATTGCTGTGACTCATCATTCTTAAATGTATGCTTGGTTGTGTTGTTCTAACTGTTAATTATATTACTTGTAGCTTTTAGACCATGGGTGGGATATTCAGACTGCACCAGGCAGGGGCACAAACCTGGGTGCAGCACAACTAGGCTGCACCAGGGCATGGACCGGGCGATATTCAACGGTGCCGCACCACGGCTCAGCACCGTTGAATATGGCACTGAGGGTGCACGTACTGTGCATGGTGCAGTGACCCTGTGCCAGCGCAAGTGGCAGAAGGGAGCAGGGGGATGTACCAGCACAAGTGCGGTTGTGCTGGGTGCATCAACTGCGATATTCAGCACTGGGCATGCAAATTAGGCTGTTATGCATGCAAGACATAAATGGGGCAATTTGCATGTCATTATGGACCCATTTGCATGTGGTGCACCGATCCCTGGTGACTTGCGCCTGGCGCCCTGCCAGGCTGCAGCCATTGAGGACTGGCACCCTGCAGTCTCTTGGTGGACTCCACTCCCGTATATGCCTGATCATGGCCATATGTATGAAATATACGTGGTGGTCCAGTGGACTGCTCTCCATCACCCAATCATGGGCATATGTATGAAATATCCCTGGTGGTCTAGTGGAACCCCCCAGTGCCCAATCATGGGCATTCACATATCGGGCCTATGTAGTACAGTATGGTCTGCATGCCCATTGGCCATGCAGTGGACCAATAGGCATACAGACAGCACTGTATGCTGTCAGTTGGCGGGCAGCTGGGTGGCATGCGGGTGGAGTGCTGCTGCCCGCCACTGACTGGAGGGGTGCTGGGTGGTGGGGGACCTCAGTGAGCGGGTGGGGAGGGGGCTACCACTGGACCGTCAGGATTATGTTTGCTATATCCACCCATGATTGAGCACTGGGGGGGGGTTCCACTGGACCATCAGGGATATTTCATACATATGCCCAAGATCGTGTGATGGAGAGTGGTCCACTGGACCATCAGGGATATTTCAAACATATGCCCATTATTGGGCAATGGAGATTTCATGCACCTATGCCCGTGATTGGGCGACTGGAGGAGGACATCACTCCTGGGGCAGGGAGCTTGTGGATAGTGTTCTGGGTGGGCAGGTGGCCACCGACGGCTGGTGGCTGCCATGTTGCACCCTGCAATACGGCAGCTCACCTGTGGGTGGCCAGGACTTGTTCCTGGTTTTACCAGGCACAACTTTTCACCCCCTTGAGCAGCGCAAGGCAAAGTTGTGCCAGCATATGTGCCACACATCCCAGGCTGAATATCAATATATGCCGCTATGCATGGGCCGCCTACACACTTGCGCTGCATGAGCCACCGATGTGCCCTGGCACTGGGACAGTGTTAGTCTTGCCCTCAATATCATGTTGCAGTATTGGTGGTTGCGATGGTGGCAACCTTGTTGTACCATATGCAACCCTTTTGAATATCCGGCCCCATATATACCCTGTACTGAAATTTGTATTCCAACTGCTTGCCTGCTAAACTCACACATATTGTACTTCTAGTCTTTGTATACTGATGTTTGACCTTTGTAAAAGAATTCAGAATTCTAATAAATAAATAAATTAATTTATTACATTTTGGTCAGTGTTCCCTGACAATCCTACTGATGGCAAATTTATAAAATGAACATTTATAGTATTTTTTTCTGTTACCTTTAAATCCATTACAGTACCTCATTTATGCTTAAGGAATTTAATATACTGCTTCCCACTGCAATTTCTAATTGTTTCACTGTTTTCCAACGTTTATTGGGATTTTTAGTTCATTCAAACTTATTTCTATAATATTGTGCCTTTGCATCTCTTATAATTTGTTTACACTGATTTCTAGCTGCTTGCAAAGTAACCCAGTCATGAATCCAACCTGAGTGTTTGACAATATTTCACAGTATATCCCTTATTCTCTAACATTGTAAATTAATCCATTGCAAACTCTTTTGCTTAATTATAATGCTACAGATTGGAGCATGTGTAATATAGATCCTTTAAATTTCATTAGTGAAAAAAGGTATGGCATTGTCTAGATTAATACCATTTCAATTTGCTTTCTATATATCTGCCAAAAAGGCAGAGCTATTAGAATTTTTTTATGTCCTAAATTTAAATATTGAGAAACGTAAGGTTGCAAGTTGAAAAACTAAGTCCCTGCTCCTGGGCAGTTTGTGCATGTTCAGGCTGAGTTTAAACAACAAACTGCATATTCCCATGGCCTTAGTTTTTCTCCTGCCTCAATTTTATTTACTCATATCTTTGACATTTTTAATATTTTTCACCAAAACTTCAGTTACTACCCACCCTCCCTCATGACCAGAAATGTGTTTTCGGTGTTCTGTTCAACAACACATTTATGTTGTGATTTATAAGATCCCCTTATGCGGTCATGAGGGATGGTGATTACTTGTAGATTAGTGGAATTTTGTTGAAAAAAATATTAAGCAATGTTAAAGTTATGAACAGAAGAAAACTGAAATCTAAAATCTAAGTCCAGGTGCATGCATAGTTCATGATTTTTCAAACTCAGCTCTTTTTGCATCTTGAAAGGTAAGTGGAAGAAAACAAGTCCAATAAAAGCAAACTCCATATGCATTTTATATATTTGTGTTACTACCCTACCACATGATCATGTAAGTATTAACTTTGAAATCCCACTCAAAATGTACTTTTGGAGTTGCACCCCCAAAACAAAATGTGGCTTGATTTAAAGTTTTCAATTTTATGTTTGTGGAGGGTGTGGGACAAACATAAAATGCAATTATTAACATTTTGGAGAAAAAAATATTAAAAAGTGCAAACATTTTTATCGAAGTGCAAAAAAAAATATAAGTTGATGTGCAAGTGCAGTTATTTATTTATTTATTTTTGACATAGGATTTTTGCATCATTAAAAAAAGGGAGTGGAAATAACTAGATAAAAAAAACTTAGACTTTTCTTCTCACTACAACTTGAAGCAAGCAACATGACTGAAGTAATGCATTGCATGTCAGCTGTTTCATGTGTGAGTCACAGAACCTTATGCAGATCAGGCTGCAGTGCAGTGACTCACTGGGTACCCAATTTGTGTATTGCTCACTTGACTATTTGTGATGCTGGCTAGAAGCATGGAGTACTATCAATTTCTAAAAGAAACAAACTCGATTATGATGATATACACTAATGTACAAGTTAATGTTGCAACATAAAGCATAATATATAGGGAAATATAATGTAAGGGTACAGTTGCAGCAAAATATATGGCCAGACATTTCCAGAAATTTCTATGATATCTCTACAGAAATTCCCCACCTACCTGTAGCTCCACAGTAGGTCCACCAGAGAGAATGTCTTTAGAAATATTGCAGACTATCTGGAAATATCTGTCCACGTCTTTTGCTGCAACTGTAAAAGTCTACAAAACCTTAATAAATCTGTGGTATTGTGTGCCACAATAATTTAGCACTAATTCCTTGTGACTTATATGTGGTCTCCAAATATTTAATCATATCTACAAAATGTACAAGATATACTATACACATATAATATGGGATTGTCTTTACACACAAGAGAAATTTCAATTAAAATGCAATGTAAGGGTACAGTTGCAGTAAAATATATGGCCAGATATTTCCTGAAATTTCTATGGTATCACTAGAGAAATTTACCACCTGCCTGTAGTTCCACAATAGGGCCACTAGACAGAATCTCTTTACAAATATTGCAAAATAGCTGGAAGTATCTGACCGCATCTTTTGCTGCAGCTGTTAAAGTCTACAAAGCCTTGTTAAATCTGTGGTGCTGTGTGCCACAATACTTTAGCACTAATTCCTTGTGACTGAGATGTGGGTCCCAAGTATTTAATCATATCTACAAAATATTCAAGATATACTATACACATATAATATGGGGTAGTCTTTACACACAAAAGAAGTTGCAAGTAAAAAGTAGTAGATGAAAAATATGCAAAAACAGAAAAGGCTAAACTAAACTGAATTCTAAATTGCCTTAGCACACGTTTTGTCAAGCTACTTCTCAAACAGATGGGCTGTTCGGACAGGTCACTACGCACCTGGAAAATTCTTGCTGGTTTGCAGCCAAACAGATACCACGCTACTCTGCTGCTTCTCCATAAGCTGACTAACCTCATCTGACCTTTGCATCCCAGGTTACACTGCAACTCAGGATCCCAGCATTCCAGAGTTGAACTATGTGATTTATTTGCACTATACCCCTGTTCCAAGAGGTAGTTAGCCTTCCCTATACTTAATGGCTGCCCTCTCCCACTGGGAATCTTTCTCAGATTCCACAGAGGTGCATACTAATGAATAACTATAATTGCCCCCTTTCAGATTTAAAACATAAGACTGCTCCCATGGTATATGCAGGCTAGAGCACATCAGTAATCACATTACATAGTCTCTACTAGATAGCAGACCCTATTCATTTCCTCTGCTCTTGAAGCTTCACTGTCTCCCTGCTTTGTCTATTGATAAAATGTAATTCTTAAACAACCTCAGTATTATTACCTGGGTACTTACAGTCCACCACAGTTTCTGTAGATATGGAAGTCTCTAGGTTTGCCACAACTTAGCTCCATTGACTCAAACTTGTTATACAAGGCTTACCATGCAGAAACAAATAACTAATAAGCAATAACAGAAAAAAATAATTTAATAGAGGATTTTCTTGTTTCACCAGTATTTTCCCAAAGCTGTTCTTCAAGTAAAATCATGAAGAACAACTTACAACATGCTGGTAGACATGAAACCTTGAATGTGAGTAGCTGTGCAACTGGTAGTAACATGAGGGTATTGAAGCCACACGGTGAAAAACAAATAGTTGTCACTTACTGCATCATGCTGGACACTGGTGCTGTGTTATTTGATTTGCAATTTGTGAAACAAGAAAATCTTTTATTATATAAAGAGTGCAACTCCTTAACTGTACTAAACAAGATGTCTTGGGCACCTTGTGAGTACTGTGAAGCTACGTAGAGCATAAGTACTTTGCTCTTGTGCTACATGATGTCACGGTACTCTTTAGGTTTCTTAACCAGCTTGTTCTTCACAATTAGGGATTGCTGTAGAGATGAAGGTGTCCCAGTCTGAATATACTTTTATCAAGTACTTACATGCATCTCCTATAGTCTCCACTTTATATACACCGTAGTTGTCTATAATTTCATCGAAGGTGGTATACAGTTTGTTTAGGAAATCAACAACTTGATACGGTGTGCTGGTACTGGATAGCTGAGTGAAGCCAACAATATCACTTTCAAGTAAAAAGAAATAAGTTAACAGTTAGACAACAGAAACCCCATGACAATTATAAACATTTTGTTTAGTTGAGGCACAGTTTATTTGTCATTAAATGAACTTTGATAATGTTTTCACAGCTAGTACTAGTAGTAATATTTATTTATTTGTGGTGCCCTTCTCCAGAGGTTCAGGGTGCTATTACATAAAATAGAACCCAACTGTAGTCAGATCTTTACCATGGTCAATCTAAAATATAGATACTGTATAAATAGATAACAATGCCTATGCACTAATGGGATGGAAAGTATGCACCAAAGGCCTGTACCTTGCCTGCATAGCTCAGTGGCCTTGGACAGGCACAGGGTGCACTGTTTACATAACCGCATGCACCCGCAGGGCACCTGTCCATGGCTCTGCCCCCTGTGTGCAGGACTGTGCAGGGCAGCAGGGGGAAGAGTAGCAGACCCAGGTGGGCATCCAATCGGATGCCCATCCGGAGTCCCAGAGAGGATTATATTCACAGAAAGGTGTGGGTCTGGGTGCGTTGAATAGCCAACGCAGGTACCCAGACCTGCATGGCCATGCTCTGCCAGTTGGTGGACCCTCTGCCCAAATCCCTGGTGCATCACAGCCATCCTCCACACTGCAGAATCATCCCCAACACACGCCTTCCCTGACACTCATGTAGCTAGGCATAGCACCCCTCCCAACACAAGAGTACCCAGTCCTGGTATGGTCAGAACAACCCCCCCAACACATGTGTGCCAGACCCCTATTCCCCAAATAAACACCCCCCTACTCTCATCATCTGCAGTGTTGTACAAGAGCCCCCCCACACTCACAGAGAACCTGGTCCACACAACCATGATCTTTCAACCCAGCACCCCATCAGAATCACTGGTGTGTAGTGGTCCTCCCACACACCCACGACACAGACACACCCCAGAGCCCATACCTAACAGACAGTGCCACGGGCATATATGGACAGCAGCACAGCCCTCTGCATACCTCCTTGGCCACTGGCCATCCACCTGATGCTGGAAGCATACTGCCTATTTATAGCAGCGCACTCCCAGCATCAGTTGGACAGCTGGTAGCTGAGGAAATGTGCGGAGGACTGTGCCTCTGGCTGTCTATGCCCATGGCACTGACTGTCAGGTATGGGCTCTGGGGAGGGTTGTCGGTGCTGCAGGTGGGTGGGAGGACCACTGCCCACCAATGATATTGCTGGGGTACCTGGTCAGGGGTCAGGTTGTGTGGACTGATTGGGTCTCCTTTGTAAGTGTGGGGGTTGTCTTGTCAAACACTGGGGATATAGGGGATGATGAGTGTGTGATGGGTGTTGAGAATATAGTCAAGACATGTGTTGGGGTATGCTTGGATCAATACGGAGACAAAGCATCAATGTGATGGGGGTATATTTAGCTACTATAGGAATTGGTCGGACATGTGCTGTGTGTGGGGGGGCACCATACTGCTGCTGGGGCTGTGCAGGGGTCCTGTGCATGCAGGGCTGGGTGCGTACAGCGATTATGGCAGTTTCCCCCTGCCCCCTACACTCCCCGGTGCACAGCACTACACAGCTTAGTGAATGGCATGTAGTGCAAGCACACCCTCAGCACGCCCCCCATCACTCCAGGCACATTGCTGACTGTACGGCCGGGGGATCCGGACCATAACTGATTTGCATACCTTTTGTAAATGCCGCCGGGGATCCATGGGACACCCACTGTGTGGCATTCATGCATATCTATACCTACATGCCCAGTTTCCACAGCATATAGGCATAGTGCATAGTGCCCAATAAGAATAATAAATGATTAATAAAACATTAAAAAGGGATATAAATGTTATAGGTTCACCTCATATGCCTGCTGAAATAATTACCTTTTCTGGTCCCTTTTGAAGGCCTCCACTGAGGAGGCCACCCTCAGAGCACCTGGTGAGGAGTGCCAAAAGATTAGGGCAGCTACTTCAAATGCTCAGTTCCCTGACATCTTCAGCCTTGATCTTGGCACTACCAGGAGGTCCTCCTCAGCAGAGCGGAGCAGGCAAGAGGGCAAATAATGATGCAGGAGTTCAGCCAGGTAGCCCGGGCCCAAGCCATGTAGAGCCTTATACTATAGGTCAAAAGACCCAATTTAAAAGAGATATGCAATCTGACCGACAGCCAGTGCAGAGCATGTAGTGCCAGTGAAATATGGTGTGAGTTAAAAGGTCTGTTAGTAACCAGGCCACAGCATTCTGCAGCAGCTGCAGGCATTGTAGTGTAACTGCACTAACCCCAAGGTAAACAGCTTTACAATAGTTGGGTCTCAAGATCACAAATGCATGTACCAGTCTGGCCAGGTCATCAGGTGGGATAAGGGAACTAAACTGGCTGATGTTCTGCAGATGGTAAAAGCCATTCTGGACAACTGATGACACTTGAGCCTACATTTTTAGCCCCTCATTCAGAATGACACTCACATTTTTTGCCTTGGTGATGGCTATTGGCCCAGAGGGACCAAGCAGAAGTCTGGTCTCTCCTTCCACAGTTGTCACTCCCCCCCCCCAGCCCGGCTCAATCATTAGAACTTCAGTTTTCTCCGAGTAAGCCTCAGCCAGCTCAGTGGCACCTAATATTGGATCTTGGCCAGGCATCTATTAAACACGTCAACCACACCCACCATCCTGGGTGCAAAGGACATATAGAGCTTGGTATCATCTGACAAGGCAGGGCAAGGCAAAATTTATTTATAGAGCGCCCAGTCCAGGAGGATCTGGGTGCCTTACACACAAAGAGGCAGGTGCAATAAAACCAGAACATAGTACAAGAAAAATAATACATAGCAATAAAATAAATAACCATAAAACAGCAGATACAGTTAAAATCAAATCTGAAAACTGGTTAGATCACATCATCAGGGAAGGCCAATGAAAATAAATGGACCTTGAGACCACTCTTGAAACACTTGACTGATGGGACCTCCCTAATGTAAGATGAAAGGGCTTTCCACAGGACCAGACTAGCTACACTAAAAAAGCCAGATCGCCGGTAGTTTTTAATTGGATCCTGGGAACCTCAAGAAGGCCCCTCGTCGAGGAGTGGAGGGATTGGACCGAGACAGCCAGTGTCAGAAGGTCAACCAGATAGCCAAGGCCTAGTCCATGTAGGGCCTTATAGGTGAGTAAACTCACCTTGAAGATAACCCTTCACCTGACTGGCAGCCAGTGCAGAGCCAGCAAAATAGGGGTCATGTGACTGGACCTAGAAAGGCCAGTCAGTAATCTGGCAGCAGCATTCTGCACCAGCTGCAGCCGGTGGAGGGTACCTCCACAGACTCTGAGGTAAAAAGCAGTACAGTAATCAAGACTGGACATCACAAAGGCATGAACTAGTGTGGGCAGGTCCTCAAACAGAATTAGGGGTTTGATCCTGGTGGTACTCCTCAAGTGATAAAAAACACTTTAGACAACAGATGACACCTAAGCTTCAAATGTCAACCTGTCATCCAGGATCAAGCCAAGATCTTACACCCTAGAGGAGGCTGTCAATGGTGTAGGTCCCAGGAAAAGACCTGTGGCCCTGCCGGAAACACTCCCATCATGCCCTCAACCCTGCCCAACCACCAGCACCTCCATTTTAACAGGGTTTAGTCACAACCAGCTGGAGGACATTCAGTCATTTATCTCAGCCAGGCAGATATTAAGCACTTCCACAGCATCCAATGTTCCAGAAGAAAAGGACAGATACAATTGGGTATCATCTCCATAGCAGTGAAAACCCACATTGTATCACCTAATGAGCTCTCCCAGGGGCAGCATATACACTGCAAATAGTATTGGGGACAAGATCATCCCCTGAGGTACTCCACAAGGCAGAAGCCTTGGGGAGGAGGAGAAATTCACCATCACTACTTGCTGCTTGCTGCTAGTGAGATAGGACTCAAACCAGCTGATGACTGTGCCGGTGAGTCCACAATACTCTCTGAGGTGATCAAGAAGCACAATGTGATCAACAGTTTCAAAGGATGGGTAGAGATCGAGGTGAACAAGAATTGATCTGTCTCCTCTATCCCTAGCCTTGAGGAGGTCATTATGTACCCTGCCTAATGTTGTTTCAGTGCTGTGCTTGGCTCTGAAATCTGACTGGAGTGGCTCATAGCTGTCAAAGGCCATGAGGTGCTCCTCAAGCTGTTGCGCCACAATCTTCTCAACAACCTTAGCCAAAAAGGAAAGGTTGGCGATAGGACGGTAAGTTGCCAAGATATCCGGGTCAAGAGATGACTTGTTCAGAAGGAGTCTCACCAGAGCTTCTTTCAAGGAATCCGGAAAACCCTCCTGTGACAATGAGCACTGGATAATCATGGTGAACACAGGGCCAACGGAACCAACATATCTCATCAAAAAAAGTGCTCAATGACCTCAGTCACCTCCACTGATGTAAACTCATCTCAGACAGATGGAGCACCCCCACCACCCCCAACTGGATCACCATGAGTCGCAATGCATCTCATTGTTGGGATCCCCTGCCAGATAGAGAACACCCTGTCAACAAAGAACTGAGCAAACTCATCACACAAGGTGATTGGAAAGGCTATTTTCAGCTGCAGACAGATCAGATGAAGTATGTCTACAGTTTGAAAAAGCTGAGTTGGTTGGTTCTTTCCTGCAGCAGTCTCCCTGGACAGGAACTCTGCCTTCTTATGGTTGATTGATTCCTGGTACTCAACATAGTAAGCATGCAGGACCATTTTGTCTGCATCCGACTGAGACTTCCACCAACAATGCTCCAACTTCTGGCTCCCAGTCTTCATCACCCTGAGGTCACCATCAAACCATGGAGACCTCAAGTGAGAAGATCTGGGTCATACATGGACTGGTGTGAGGTTATCGAGAGCCCCAGAGACTGCCCTATTATATGCGGCAACCGCCTCACTTGTACCCAGTGCACATGCAGCATCTACGCTAGATAGATCAGCTACCACTAATAGTCGCTCCAGGGACAATCCCCTTAAAGGGCGGTAGCTGACCATCTCAATTGGGGGGGACTCTTGGGGGCGGGCAAAAACAAGAACTTCACCGTGCAATGTTCAGACCACATGACCTGATCAGTCCTGAGGTTAGTTACCTCAAGCCCCACTGAGAAAACCAGGTCCAATATGTGGCCGCAGTGATGGGTCATGGAAGTAACTTTTTGTGTCAGGCCCAGTGATGACATCAGCTGGAGAGGGTTAGATCCAAACTGCAAGAATTTGTCATTGACCCAGACATTGAAGTCCCCTGGAAATAAACATCTGGGGGACTCCAATACCTCTCTGATGAAGTCCTGCAGGAAATCTTCCTCACCCCAGGAGGGTAGTAAATTAGGAGAATCCTGCGGCCTCCACCCAGACCCCTATGCATTGCCACACACTCAAAGGATCTGGTAGTACCCACCAGGTAAACAGTGAAGTGCAAGTCTGATCTAAAGCAGATGGCCACTCCCCCGCACTGCACGCCAGCCTTGGCCAGTGCACAACAGATTACCCACCGGGGATGGCTGCCTCCAAAACTGAACTGGCATCATCATCCAACCAGGTCTCCATAATGCAAGTCAGATTGACTGAGGAAATCAAGTCGTCATAATTGAACTCTTGTTCCTCATCGATGTTGCATTGCACAGCACCTCCAGAAGGAGACTGATAGACATTGCAGCCCCTCTGGTTGCCTGCCCACTCAGTCTGGCGGGAACCCTGAAGACAGAAACCAAACATGAAATAAAATCTTACCCCATATTTCTTAATGACCTTACCCAGGGGCAGTATATAAACTGCGAACTACATGGGTGACAGGATGGAACACTGGAATAAGCTACAGAAGAGAGCCACAGGGCACAAGGAAAATCTTCCTACCACTACCCTCTGGGTGCTGTCTTTGAGATAGGATTCAAACCAGCAGATAATTTTGCCAGTGAGCCCTGCATACTCCCTAAGCTGATCCAAAAGCAGCCTATGGTCCACAGTATCAAAAGCTGATGAGAGACCTAGGATGATGAGAATTGATCATCTCCCTATCTCTTGATCTGAACAGGTCATTACGCACCCAGACAAGTGCAGTTTCAGTGCTATGCCTAGACCTAAATCCTAATGGGAGAGGCTCAAAGATGTAAAAAGTTGCGAGGTGCACCTCAAGCTGCAGCACAACAACTTTCTCAATATCCTATCCCAAAAGGGAGGGTTAGAGACTGGATGGTAATTTGCCAAGACCTCCAGGTCTAAAGTTGTTTCTTTCAGAAAAGTTTTCACCAGAAAGCACTAAAGTGCTGCTGGAAAGCACCCCTCTGATAAGGAGCAGCGGATGATCTTGGTGAACACAAGATCCAGATGTCTGACACAACCCACGAGTAATCACATCGGACCTGGCTCCAGGTTACAAAATGTTAGCCACAGCTCTGAGATAAATTTACATACCACTTCCATCGTCACTGGCTGGAACTCCTCCCAGGACCACTGACTGTATTCCTGACTAAGAAACTCTCCACTGCTGAGCTGCCCCAGCTTAGCTGGAGTGATTCCAGCCCTGACAGAGCACACCCTATCTGAGAAGAAGTGGTCATACTCCTCACACTTTGCTAGTGTGAAAGCTCTCATGGGCTCCAGACAGACCAGGTAAAGAAGCTCGTTTATAGTCCAAAAGAGCTGAGCCGGTCGGTTCCTCACTGCAGCAAAATCTCTTGACAGGAGTCACGTGATGGCATCCATCTGAGCAGCAGCTGGTATCCTGAGCTCCCCCCTCTGGCCGCCTATTTTTCTATTTTATAAATACTTTGAACGGACTTTTCGAAGAAATTTTCTAAAAAGACAACTTATTAACATCTAGTGATCGATTTGGTGTCTCGACCTGGGATATTTCAGCCCTTGCTGGATCGTGATGGAGGTGGATCCGAAACAGGCCTTAACCAAACACACTCCTCCTGCATCTCCGGAAAAGGCCACAAAGAAGCAGAGGAACCAGGCCTCAACTAGGCCGGATCGTAGCAGTGAGAAAATGGGGCAGCCTGCACCTCTAACAGAGGATAGATTTCTCCAAGAGCTTGGCTCTGTGAAAGACCTCCTGATGGGTTTGACAGGTGAAATTAAATCCCTGCGTAGCGACCTCTCTGATGTTGCCAGAAAGGTATCGGATGTTGATGCCAGGGTCGCTTCTGTTGAAAACTGGAAAGCCAGGGCTGAGGAAGAAATGGCTGGGCTTAAGCAACATGTGAAGAGGCTTCAAGCCAAAACAGAAGACCTTGAAGGGGCGCAGTTGCCGTAATAATCTATTAATTATGGGCCTTCCAGAGCTGGAAGAAGGCCCAGACCTCATGGCTTTTCTGCAAAAGTTTCTGATGAAGGTGGTGGGCCCATCACCTATCGGTGCCTCCTATCATCTTGAAAGGGCCCACCGCTCGCTACGACCTCGACCTCCAGCTGGTTCCCCCCCTCGCCCGATTATTATAAAATTCCTGAGTTATCTAGATAGACAGCATGTCCTGCTGAAGTCTCGGGGACCTCAAAGAAATTTTGTGGGGCGTTTCAAAGATCCGGATCACCCAGGACCTTCCCAAAGAGATCCGAATAAAGAGGGCAGCCTATCACCATATTGTGCAAAAACTTATAGCAGCTGCAATACCTTTTAGAATGACCTACCCTGCCACTCTTAAGGTAACTGTCAGAGCATGGCCACGAGCTTTGACACCCTGATGCGGCCTTCAAGGAACTGGCTGGCAGACTGCCTGATCTTTTCAAGGGTTCCGGCTGAATATCTACTGTGGACTTTTAATCTGTGTTAATTGGTTTTGTGCCCTTTGGTGGTCTTTTATCGTGTCTTTGGTTTGCTGGTGATGGGGTTGCTGTTTCCCCTGACCTCATGTTCCTGTCCAGTGCCTCCCCCGCCCCTCCTGTCACTTACCTTGGTTGGTGTTGTGTGTCCTCGCTATCGTCAGGTCTCTGGGGATCGGAGGGTCTCCGTGGGCCTTCGGGGTCGGCGGGCGGGATTCGCGGTGTGGGCGGTCTCAGAGTGGGCCATGATCTAGCGCGATGAGTCGGGCCTTCCCTCGCTGCTGGTCCCGCTTTGGGGTGGGAGCGTCGGTTGGTGATGCTGTTTCCGGGGAGAACTTCCGGGAGTGTTGCGCTGTTTGGGTCCGACTGCCTTAAAGGTCCCCGTGAAACAGCATTCATATCAATGCTTCTGATATTTCTGCCTTTGCCCATGGTATGGTTGTTGATGTCTGGTTGGGTCCCTGATCTGAAGTCATGCTGGCATCGGTAAGTGGCCCATTCTATCCTATCTAGGGCAGGGGCGTGTATGAGGGACTGGGCTGGACTGTATTTGTGCTGGGTCCATCGGGGTTGAATGAGGCTTTTGTGGCCTTAGCTAGCAGGAGCTCCCCTTTCTTTGGGTTTTGGTCTTCTTCTCCCGATTTCTCTGCTCTGCCATAACCCTGGTCTCTGCTTCTGCAAATATGTCAGTGCGTGGGCATTGGGGGCGGCTGGGGAGGATTGAGCAGGCTGGCGGGTTGGATGTGGGATCGCTGAGCTCTTGCTTGATTGAAATTAGCTAATCCCTGCCTGGGGCCCAGCTAGGCATAATAATTGGTGGGTCGATGTTAGGACCTATATCTGGATATGGGAGAGTGTGGTCTTTGGCCCATGTTTGTTGGGTTTTGGCTCTGGGAACTTTGGGATTCTATGGGGATCCGGGGGCTCGTAACCCGGAATACGGACTGGATAAGTGATTCTGGATATTGGGTCTCCCTTTGTATATAGTTTTTGGGGATTGGGGTGTGTGTTTTGAGGAGGAATGGTGTCTCTCCCTTTGGTTATAGATTTTGGGTTCGACACTCTGTTGGAAGGGGTTCCTGTTTGATCGTTATGGAATTTCTGTGGTGGGTGGAGGGTGGGTTCTGGGAGGGTCTGGGCTTGTTGTTTCTGTCACTTTTATAGGGATTGGACTTTCTTTGTTTGGGGGTAGGGGAGGGAGGGTTAGATTGGGGTGTGGGACTAGGGTTTGGGAGGTGCACCCTGCTACTAGTGGTTGGATTTATGCTATCTGGGTACCAGACTACTGTAAGTTCTATTTGAAATGGCTAAGAACGTAAACTGTATAGCGTCCTGGAATGTGAGAGGACTCAGGGATCGTGGTAAAAGGCTGCAGATATTTAATCACTGCTCCTTGCTTGGTATTGATATTCTTTTCTTGCAAGAAACACACTTGGGTCGGGAAGAAACTAATCTCCTCTCCCGGTCTGGATTTTCCCAAGTTTATCTTGCTGGGAATTCTCACTTTAGCAAAGGGGTGGCTATCTTAATTAAAAAACATGTTTTGTTTATTAAAGACTCGACCTGCTCAGATCCGGAAGGGAGATTCATTCTAGTAAAGGGTAAGCTAAATGGAGAGAGTGTGGTACTGGGATCAGTGTATGGACCAGTGGGAGGCAATCCAGACTTCTTTATGAGGTTGACAGATAAGTTGGCTGCCTTTCTGCCGACTCAATTTGTGCTGGGAGGGGATTGGAATGTACCTTTCCCCTCTTTCTTAGATAGGGATCCCCAAGACAGGAGAACACCTTCCCCAGCACAGAAAGCCCTCTGTGAGATGGTCTCGCTGCTGGGGCTTGGTGACCCGTGGTGATATTGCTAACCCTTCTTTTAGGGCCTTTTCCTTCCATTCGCAATCACACGGCACCAAATCAAGACTGGATATGATTTTAGTGAGTGTCTCTCTCTCCCTATGGTTTCTCTTTCTGGTATAGAACCAATCGTGGTTTCAGATCATGCTTTGGTTTGGGTACTGCTTTGTCTATTAGGCATGATTTTGCTCGTCGACTCCATGTGGAGATTGAATACCCTGCTACTGAAGGATCGTCACTGTGTTTCGAGAGCAGTGCGAAAATATCTCTGTTTCTGGCAGATAATCTGGACTCTCACCCTAGGGTGGACATGGTATGGGGGCATTAAAGTGCTATCTTAGGGGGGAATTTATCCAGATGGCTTCCCTCAGGAAGAAAGCACGGTTAGCTAGGGCGTTAGAGTTGGTTGGTAAGATTAGAGGTCTGGAAAGTAAGTACTCACTATCTTCCTCGGTGTCAGATCTTAAGGATCTGCTCTCAGTCAAAAATGAGTACTCTGATCTGTTGAAAGATAAGACTGAGTATTATCTGGTCAAAACCCAGGCTAAGTATATAGACCTTGGTGAGAAATCTGGGAGACTACTGGCTTTACGTCTCAGAGCATTAGAAAGTTCGAGGATTATTCCCTCTCTGTTTCCTCATCCCACGAAGGTCTCTTAGCCAGAGAGATTGCTCGGGCTTTTGGGAATACTATTCTAGCCTTTATAGTCCCCTTCTACATCCCATGCTGTAGCTGACCTTAAGGGTTATTTAAATGGATTGGCTCTTCCTAGCATACTGGACTCCCAGCAGACATCTAGTGGCGCCCTTTTCAGATTGAGGAGATCCAGAGCACTATTGCCTCCCTTGCCCCAGACAAATCGCCGGGCCCAGATGGATTCCCAGCGTATTTTTACAAAGCTTTTTCTAAGGACTTGACCCCTATTCTGCTTAAATTATATAACTACTTTCAGGTAGCTTCGGATCTTGATTCGGCCTTGTTCGAGGCTACCATAGTTCTAATTCCTAAAGCAGATAAGGAGCACTCAGACCCAGCTAGCTACCGTCCTATTTCCCTACAAAATTATGATATTAAAATACTGGCTAAAATTCTCGCCGAGAGGATTAAAAAGATCTGGGCGGACCTTCTGAGCCCTGAACAAGCAGGTTTTGTTCCAGGAGGATCTGCTGCTGATCATCTAAGGACACTGTCCCATATTTCACAGTACACCCGGTCAGTTTCAGAACCACTTGTGCTGGTCTCTTTAGATGCTGAAAAAGCATTTGACCGGGTCGACTGGTCCTTTTTATGGGCTGTTCTGGAAGAAATGGGTTTCCCGTCCTCCTTCCTAAACATGATTCAGGTACTATATAAATGCCCCTCTGCTAAAATCTATTGCAACGGGGTTTTATCCCCTCCTTTCAACCTCTTTGCGGGCACGAGACAGGGCTGCCCCCTCTCTCCTCTATTATTTAACTTGTATTTGGAACCTTTGTTGACTCAGCTTAAATCCTCGCCTCGGGTGAAAGGGATTAGGATCTTAGGGAGGGAACTAGTTCTTTCTGCGCGTATGCAGATGATGTTCTGTTACATTTGTCTGACCCGGCTGCATCGTTAGAAGCTGCTCTAGATATTATTAGACATTTCAGTTCCCTTTCTGGCTACAAATTAAATATATCAAAGTGTGAGATTTTCCCTTTAAATAATTATACCTTTAAGAGCTGCTTCCTACCTTTTGGAATGAGATGGACTTCCTGTTCCCTTAAGTACCTCGGGATTCACTTTTCCACCGACCCACTTCTGCTCAAGAAATTAAACTTAAATAAGATTAGAGACTCGGTTAGTCAAGATCTGCAACGCTGGGCATCTCTTCCTATTTCCTTGATGGGCAGAATCAATATTATTAAAATGAACGTTCTTCCCCGGATTTTCTATCCGCTGAACCTCACCAATCTCTGGCTTCCTCTTTCCTTTTTTCAACAGCTCCATAGTATGTTTTCTACTTTCATCTGGAAAGGGAAAGGGGTACGTCGCTCTTATGGCTCCCTCTCACTCCCCAAAGACAAGGGAGGTCTGAAACTTCCCAACTTTCAGCTCTACTACTGGGCGGCCCACTTATCCAAGTTAGGACAGTGGTTTGCGGCAAAACCTGAGAATTCCTCCCCAATATGGCTTCACTTAGAATCGACTTTTCTCTCTGAGCTTAAATTTGACATAACTACTTTACCCTATCTTACTCCGAGTTCACTTCCACGCTTAATTTCTAATAATATGGTGGCGGTTTCTCTTAAAGTGTGGGCTCAATGTCTTAAGTTCTTCGGATCTCTAACCAAGCAGTTTGGGACAACCATTACCTCTAATCCCAACCTTACTATTGGTGACTCAAGGGTGGGAGTAACTTGGTTACCACAACTTAAGACTCCAGGGTTGAACATTTGTATAATTCAACCTCTCTTCTCACATCAGGCGATATCCTCACCAAATTCGGTATCCCTGGTAGAGACTTTTAAAGTGTTTCAACTCCGCTCATCTGGTCTGTAACAAATTTGGTGTGGTATTCAAACCGTCTGTGGTACACCTTTTTCTCTAATATTATCAGGCTGGCATCTCAACCCCATTCCATTTCGCAGATCTATTCCTTTCTATTAACTTTCAACTTGAAAGAGGAGGTAACTGGCCCCTTGCTCTGGACGCAACTTCTGCCGGATGAAGTGCCATTTTGGAGAACCTTATGGCCTAACCTCACAAATACCATACTCAGGATAGGTTCCGGTTAGTACAGTATAATATTGTCAATAACTTATATTATACTCCAGTTAAGCTTTTTCAGCTTAAGATGATCTCTTCCTCAAGGTGCTTCCGTTGCCTCCGGGATGAGGGTAACTTGATTCATGTTTTCTGGGATGCCCCAAAGTGGCCCGTTGTGGTCTGCTATTATGGATAGTCTAGATCCCTTCTGGGTCTGGGCAGGTTTTCTCTCCAAGTATCTGTGTATTGGGGACTTTTTCTCAGATAGATTGCGTGGGCCCTGGAGTATCATAATATAGGCTTTGATTTCGATGGCAGTTAAAAAATTGGTTTTAAGGCATTGGAAGGACCAATTGGTACTATCCCTTGCGGATTGGTTAAAAGAATTAATGTCCTACCTCCAGTCCAAAAGTTTGATTGCCAGTTACAAGCAGCATATGGATTTATTTTATAAAAGATGGGGTAAACTTCAGTCCTTTTACCTACCAGGAGGTTAATGTATGTGATCTGATCCCTGGACCCTTACTCTATGTTGTATATCGATTGCCATCCTAGTATACGAGTTATAGTGATACAACCTAGTCTCTCTCACTGTATGGTAGACCTATAATCACAGCCAGCAAAAAGATGGTTGCCTAAATGTGGTATCCAAACTTTGATAGTTGCTAGCTATGTTTTCGAACAGGTGCACCTAGGGGTGGGGGTGTGGGTTTGGTTTTTCTGGGTTTTCTCGGCTCATAGATGAACATGTTTTATGATGTCTTTTGATGCTAATAGACCTGTTGTTATTTGTATAGCCGAGAGGGGGGGGTGTACTGACTTTGGTTTACTGATTGGTTTCTAATACTATGGTATGGTTGTAACTTTTTTTTTTTCTTTCTTTTGTGAAAATAATAAACTTAAATTTCAAAAAAAAAAAAATCTCTTGACAGAAAATCTGCCTTTTTCTGAGTTATTGCCTTCTGATATTACTTATAATGGGACATCAAAACTAGTTTGTCCTCCAGGGCCTTGGTCCTCCTCTAACAATGCTTTAACGTTCATCCCCTGGCTTCAATGCCCTCAACTTGCCATCAAACTATGGTGAGCTGAGGTACATCACCAGGGAACATATGCAAACTGTTCCAATGAGGTCAAAGGCCCCAGTAACAATCCTATTATATGCTTCCCCTGCCACCTCTGCACCTCGAGCACAAGCTGACAACATTTTAAAGCTGTCCAGAATCACCATAAATCCTTCTGGGCTAAGCCCTCTCAAAGGGCAATATTGAACCACCTCCAGAGAGGATGGACTACAAGCGGGTCCCATGAAACTGAACCTGATAGCATAGTGATCTGACCAACTGACCGGATCAATCTCATGATTTACCACCTTGAGCCAAAGGGAGAACACCAGGTTGAAGGCATGGCCATGTTGATGAATCATGGAAGCAAATCACTTGTGCTAGTCTCAGAGCTTCCATGCTCTGGAGGAAATCCAGACCACATTGCAAGTGTTCATCATCCACCCAGGCATTGAAATCAAGAAGAATAAGCCATCCTGGCAATTATAAAACCAGTTCAGTGACAAAGCATGTGATTTCCTGCAGCAACTCCCTCTCATGACCTGGAGTCTGGTACACAAGGAGAATCCTGCAGCCTGCACCCGGACCCCCATGCATGGACATGCATTCAAAAGATTTGGTGTCCCCCACTGAGCTGCACCACCAGATTAAGATCAGATCTAAAACATATGGCCACCCCCTTCCCCTGTGGTCCCTCCTTGGGCAGTGCACAACTGAAAATCCCACCAGGATTGATGCCTCCAGAACTGGGCTGAGTTGTTCCCTATCCATATCTCGGTAATGCAAGCCAGGTCACCAGAGGAAACAAGATCTGCTATAATTGCAGTCTTGTTCCTCATTGACCTAGAATTATGTAACACTGCCCAAAGGAGATAAAAAGAGTCAGCTGGCCCCTCAGCTGCCTGCCAGCTCAGTCTGGTGGGAACCCTGGGTACTGGGACTAAACATGCTTGTCCTCTCTCCAGCCCCAGTCTAATCCTAGGGTGCCTCCTGGTCCTCAGTACACCTATTGGAACCACTTTGCCAGTTTTCCTTACTTCAGTCAGTCCTGAACCCCTCACTCAGTGTTGTGCTGAGTTTCTAGCCTGACCACAAATATGGAATGTAAAAGAACATTAGTCATATGCAGCATCAGGCTTGCAAGAGCTTTGTAGAACTGGGTCTGATTTTAAAGGGCTATTTCTGAGTAAGCCATAACTATGGCATTTGTTTCTTTTGCCTAAGTTGCATCTTACTTAAACACTGGTATTTCAGAAAACTTACAAGGCAGTCAACATGTGTGTTGTTTGCATCCACACCACTGTCTGGTCAAATGTAAGCAGACTTTGTCTCTCTAGCTAAAAAAATTCAATTCATAAGTTGTTTAATTGTTCACCCTCCCAAAAAGAGCTCACTAAAGTAAAAAAAAAACACCTGTAGTGGCAATACAGGCAGGATCTGGAGCCTAATGTGAAACCATGGCCAGCACAAAACTAATGAGCATTTTGTTTGCCCAGTTGGAGTCTGGATTGATAATAAGCTCGACTACTCTGTCCATATTGAAGAGCTACTAAAAAAGTTGAGACAAAAGCTTGGCCTATTTTACAGGATAAAACACTACCTTACCAGAGACTCCAAACAAAGATTAATCCAGGCATCATTCCTATCCCTCATTGACTATGCTGACTTTCTCTATGGCCATTGATCACTCTCCCTCTTAAATAAGCTGGACACCCTGTATCATAGATCCATCAGATTTATTACTGACCTTCCCTCTAGCACCCATCATTGCTCTCTTTATATGGCAGTTAATTGGACATCACTACAACACAGAAGAAATAGGAATGCTGCAATCTGATCTTCAAAGCTTTATCAGGCAAACTCCCCTCCTATATCACAGACTGTTTTACCCGAATTACTTCTAGGCCATACACCCTAAGGATCAGTAAACTCATCATGTTAAAGGTCCCCAATGCCTGTACCCGGTTTGGGAGGGCCGCTATCAGCTACTCCCTTGCAGTTACTTGGAACTCACTCCAAAAATCTATGAATCTCAATACCCTCTTACCCTTATCATCCTTCAAAAGATTATTCTCCACCATATTTCCAGAGTTCTTCAATTGCTTTCATAAGGCCTAATCTCCCATCCAACCTACATCCCCCCCCTTCTGTATTCCATTATGTTAGTTCCCCTTCTATTATCCAGTCAGCTACTATCTCTTATAAAAGCCATATAGGCTATTATTTGTATACTATGCCTGCTATATCTATTCTCTCCTTTTCCTACAGGTTAAGTGATTTTACTGTATATTGTATATATGTAAATTGTTGTAAACTCTCATTCTATGTCATTGTACTGTTGTTCATGTTTTTCTTGTCTATGTAAAAATACTTGTACTCTAATTTGTATGACCACTCAGGTCCATCTTGTAAATGAGCTATGCTCAATGATGTTCGCCTGACTAAATAAAGATTTTGATTGATTGATTGATTGATTGATTGAGTTGATAGGTGAGAAAATATGTTTCCTCTAGCAACCAGCTGATATACTCAAAAAGCTCTGGCTACCTGTCACAAAAATATATTTAAAAAATCAGAAGTCTTATCAAAGGTCCCTCAGAAATAAGTTTCAGCAAAATAATGTTTATTTGTAAGTCACATTTCTGAGCATACAATCACTTAAAGTACCTGACATGGCACTTATCGTAGGAGCAGAAAAATTCCCCATTGTCATGGCCAATTTTCCCACTTTCAGTAAGACAGGTTCATGTAACCAATCCCTAAGACAGACCTGGGAACAAGCAGTTACAACCCAATGTGCCTTTCCTAATCAAAAAGTACAAAACATAAATAAATAATAATACACAAATCACAGCACATCACAAAGCGCATATAATAAACATATAACAATGAAGTTTGTTCATTCTCAATGGTCTGATGTAGTCTTAAATGTATACCCCAGAAAGTTAAATAAAAGCCTTATACAACTAAGGTACTGTGATCTTTACAATAGGCTGCTGAACAATGCAACTCAATTTGCCTCTATGCACACTGCACAGAGCAAATATTATACCTCATAGAGATGTGCTTTATTTAAATATGGGTTAATGGGTTTATATGCCTCCCATAGTATTTTTCAGGAGTATTAAGGGACACTGCTAACCTCTATATGCCTAAATTGTCCCTAGTCTAAAGAACACATTTGCTCAGCCCTTGTAGAATGTGCTGATATACTGTTGCTGACTGGTTTGTATCTGCTTACTTTTTCTCAATTAAAGTGGAAACAACTAACAGTTCAGTCACCACATAAAAATCTGAGTATAGCCCTTGATAAAATTCCACTGCTTCCTTGCTGAAACATGGGAACACTCCTCCACAGTCTAGCCCCTCATAATGCAGTGGGAGAAAACTAGTGTATACTGAGTGGCTGGACTGTCTGAGGGTGCTACTGAAGTTCAGAATATACGGGAGAAAGTCTTAGAACAAAAGAACATGGTATGATTGCACAAATTCTTCTGTTTCACTAAGAAAATAAAAGCAGATAACAACCAGTAACATCAAATTCTACAGAAGGTAAGCAATCATTAATTTTTTTTCCAACTAGCAATAACACAACGCCAAAATGGTAGACAGTGTCCCTATAAACTTTTTTATCATTCAAATTTTGGCCATTTTCCATTACATTAAGCACCAAGAAAAATATATTAAAATATAGTACAACTGAATATTTAATGACATAAAGGGGTAAGAAATATATTTCTCTAGACTGTTGCTGGTGAAGATTTAAAATTATATTAGTGATTGTGTTTCCTTTATGGAGTACTTACAGTACATTAAAAAGTAAGCAGACAGCATTACTTTTAGGTAATAGTTACTTGAGTTCATTTGCTAGGCTGAAGAGACATCTAACCATAAATGCAATGCAAATAAAATAACATTACACACAAGTGTTTACTGGAATTCTAGCAGAATTGCTTATGAAATCCCCACCTACACTTTAGGTTTTGCAGGTTAAGTGTCACTGCTATGCCTGCTGTCATAATGATATTTTGTCAAGAACTATTATCACAAAAAGGGATTTAGGATACGAAGCCCAGTTGCTGGAGTCACTGTCATATCATTTAACAGCATGCCCAATGGTGATACAGAAAATATTGCCAAGTGGTAGCTGAGGGTTTGCAAGTGGCACTCAGAGGTGATTGGTATTTTATAAGATGTATACAATAGCAAGACAGAAAGTGCTGCCAGAGTTACAACTCACACATTTATAAAGCAAGCTTTGTCACAGACCAGTAATCTGTGATACATGGGTCACATTGGAAATGCTAAATGGAATGGACATCGATTTAAAAGATATGCTATATAGTAATATTGGGACACCATACAGTACCTAATATTGTGATTAATATATTTTTTCACCATAACCTTTTCATTTTGTATGCTGTGCTGTCGGGTGTACAAAATCCTATGTCCAGGTCACTTACATTATCCCTAATGATCACCAAGTTGAAAATACTTAGGTGGTCATTTGGCTAGTACATTTTGTGGTATCTATCCTATTCTAGTACCATACTTGAAATGGCAACCATCACAAGACATTGGCCACTAAAATGTACTTCATGTCTGAAGTATACTAATAAACTTGAGATGATTGTTCATACATTGTCTGTCAGCATACTGATGCAGTGAACATTCATAAGTCACAGCTCTACAGCAGTCCTATGAATGCACAGAATACCGAAACAAATACAATATAAGACTGAATTACAAGGGCATAAGTCCATTAATGGTTTATGGTGGCATCATCAACCACAAAAGAAAAGCTTCAGTAGCTTATAGAATATCACTAGAATTATTCCCTTGTTACTCGTGACCTATTTTTTTTTATTTTGTATAATATATGGATCATCTCATAACAAACAAGCAGCTAAAATTTTCATAATCCACAAATATGATGTCAAAGCAGGGAATTATAACTTGTCTGATGTATAGTGTAGGCAAGTCATAATTTACTGATGTTACATTAGTGAATTATGATTTTTTTTTCATTTCTGTTATGAGCATGGATGGAGGTTATTTTAATTAAATACTTCGCCATGCTCATTTTTAGCTTGCAAACACCATAGAAAAGAGCTTTTCAGTATTCCCAACATGCTGAACAATTTCAGTTTTGTGGTCATCATCTTGGAAACCAGCTATCCTTTTTTTTTAATTAATCTCTCCATCATTACTATGTTCTTAGGCTCTCCCCAAATAAACACACACACACACACACACACACACACATCCATTGTTGATGAGTTAGGGGTATATGGAGTTTTATTTTCCTGAGTCCTCTCCTTTATTATTAATTACTATATCAAAAGCAGGACTTACAATTTGTTTCACCTTTGTCCAATTACATTTTTACAATGTGACCTGTAAGCTCACCTCTGTCTGATTACCTGAAAAATACGGTCGCACTTATGTAACTTTGGGCTTGTGATGGTTTCCCTTGCCTTAAGTCATCTGCAACTTGTTTTGGTAGCATACCTGTATATTTAAAAAAAATAATATAAATAAATAGATAAATAAGTCATTCAATACAAAATTATTCCCAAAGAGTTAAAGCAATGAATAAAAAAACAATGGAAACAGCTGACAGTTATTGTATTTCTGCTTTGAGAAAGGTAATTCACTATGTGCAAGTTTGCATTGAGGTGTGATGAAAGAACTTGCACTGCTTGATGTACAGGGAGCATGAACATCTACCTCTGGACAGGAGAAGAGAAATCAGATGTGGTACCTTGATACTGTACATACAGTATGTGTGGGCACAGATGGTACCCTGCTTACCTCTGCATGCTGCTAACCAAGCTCTTGCATCCTTACATGCTCTGATATTAATCTAAGGATCACCATCACTTATCCCATGTTCACCAGTCAATTAGCATTAAAACATTTTCCTTTGAAACTCTGCCTACCCAGAACTCCCTCTCCAGTGATATGAAGATCACTGCTACTACCCAAGTCTTCATGCAAGCCTTGCGACCCATCTTCTTATCCCCTACTGCTACCAGAACTTCAAACCTACAATATGCAGCCATACAGTAGATAAAAATCCATGATATCCAATTTACAACACTGCTTCTGTCTAGAGAATCCCAGGCTTCTGTGGGGCTATTGCTTCTGCAGCCACAGGTACACATACACACTGTTAAGACATAAACACCAAATTCTGGCTGCAGATACAAGACCAGTCTACCCAAATTACAACACTACTTTGGTCTGAAGAAATGCAGGTGCCCTGTGGGGCCAGTGCTTCTGCAGTCACAGGTACACATACACAAGTGGCCTGTGCTTCCACAGAGGCAAATACAAATCCACAAAGGTAACACATCAGTGCTGCTACATTTGTTTCATCTGGAAACAGTTGTATGTTGTTTACTTACCTGATTATGGCTTTCTGAGATTGCTTGTGTTGTTTTGGCTTTTGCTATTTGGTGAGTGGGGAGTTAGAGTTGGGAATCCTAGCACCACATTTCCATACTTTAGTGGTGGTAAGCCGAACCCTAACACATGCATTAACTCAGTTTTTTTGCAATTAATTTCCTTTCTTTCAGAGAAAGCCACTAAACAGATATTACAACAGTACATCTGTGGGGCCAGAACTTCTGCAGAAACAGACACACATTAACATTGCAAGAAATACACAACCACTTCCGGCTTCAGAAGCGTTTGCAGCCACAAACAGAAACAATACTTCTGGGAGCTGAAGTGCTGGCCCCTGTGAGAAAAGGGCATCTGCAGACAGAGATGCAATTTGACACTGTAGAACATAAACATCCACTTGTGGCTACAGAAACGCAGGTCTCTACAGGCCCTGAAGTTTTTGCACCAAGAGGATAAGGGCCACACAAAGCACAGCCCTTCAAGTTGCCTTGCATCATATGATGATCCCCACTGTATGTACAATGAAGCCCACCATAAAGAAGCCCAACTCTGCAGAATTCTGCAGTAGGGTTACTACAGCAAACAATGTAATTTCAATGAGAGTTACTCCCTTTTGCAAAGCAAGAAGCCTGTGACACTGCGCTTCATCCTAGTGGGCTTCACTGTATGTCATGGACCCACTGCCACATGCCTGCATACTGTGGAGTCATTCCATTCTGACTGACTTCTAGTGACAGTTAAGTTGACCTCCCTTCAGAAATGCCACCTGCAAGGGGCCTGCAGTGGTGGGGGTTAACCAAGGGGTAATTTTTGGGCTTCCAGGAGGACATTTTGTGTCATAGAACATTGCCAGGAGGAAGTAGAGTGGAGGGGGCTTGAAGAAGCCATACAGAAGGAATGTGGATTAGTGGGCAAATAAGGAATCAGTGGGAAATACAGAATTAAAAAAAGTCTTTTAGTCTCTAAATCCCTCAAAATAGCTAATGCTATGTCAGAAGTACAGCTGATAGCAAAGAAACAAATCAACTTTAAAAAACTGAATAAAATTGGACATTAAAGCAAGGCAAATTTATTTACATAATGTTCAGTCCTGCATGGGGTCTGAGAACTTTACTGAGTTAGATACCAATAAAAACAAATGAAATACAATGTTGATAGCTAATGATAAAATCAGATCATGTCATATTAAAAACTTAGTCAAACAGGAAGGTTTTCAATGAGGCTTTAAAGGCCTCTACCATGCTACCTGAATGACTGTAATATGGGATTGAATTCCAGATAAGAGGGGCTGCCACTTCAAAGGCTTTGTCACCTGAAGATTTAAGGCTAGCCAGAGGGACAACCAACAGACCAGAATTGGTGGAGCAGACAGGGCAGACTGGGTGGTATGGAGTTAGGAGCTCTTTTAAGTAGTCTGGTCCCAGACCATATAGGACCTTGTATGTCAACAAGCAGATCTTGAAGGTGATGAACAACACAAAGGCAGCCAGTGCAGGGCATGCAAGACTGGTGTAAAGTGTTCCCTTGGAGAAGAACCCACCAACCTCTGAGCTATAGCATTCTGCTCTAGCTGCAGTGAATGTATCAAACCTTCAGACAGCCCAAGGTATAGAATGTTACATTAATCCAATCTGGTGGTGACAAAAGCATGGATAATCATTGCTAGGTCCTCCTGAGCTACCATAAGTATGACTGGATCCTAACGATATTCTAGAGATGAAAGAAGTCAGATCGGATGACCAAAGACACCCGCTGTTCAAATGTCAATCTGTCATCCAAATGGACTCCCAAATCCCTAACTGCACTACTGCTATGAGGGAATGGACACCCAATACAGGGACAGCCATATCCCCCATCACAGAAAAGCCCTGGTGACCAGGTTTGATAACCATGACCTCTGTTTTGCTTGGGTTAAGACATAACCAGTTGAGGCCATACAATCGTTAATCTCAACCAAACAATAGCTCAGCACCATAGACACAGATGTATCATCAGGGGCACAAGACTGGTTCAGCTGGGCTCTACGATGCTGGTTCAACAAGAAAAATGTCGAGCGCCAGGCTACATGTCCACAGCGATTTGCAGTCGTCATGGAACCACACACATCAGTGTGTTTTTTCTTCAGAGGGCTTTGCCCCCCCCAAACCCCCATGCTTTAGGATTCTAACTCCAGATCAGAGTTAGTTTGGGGAGGGGGTGCAGGTCGGGGGAAGGGGCTGCTCAGTCCCCGTGGCACTTCTTTGGCAATATGGTGCTGTTGTTGATATCGATGCATGTCGCCATGGAAATGTCGCTGTTCAGGGGGGCATACAGTAGAGATGATTATCTGCATAGCAGTGAAATCCAATGTTGTACCATCTTATGATCTCATCTAGCAGCAGCATATACACAGAGAATAAAATGGAGGCAAGGATTGAACCTTAAGGAACACCACAAGACAACACAGATGACTCAGAGGTAAAACGCCCCAGAATCACATGCTGCATCCTCCTGGTCATCAGAAACCCAAATCGGTGCAAGACTGCACCAGTGACAGCCCATAATTCCTCAGGTGATCCAACAACACCCATGATACACTGTGTCAAATGCCGATGAAAGGTCCAAGAGCACTAAGATTTTATGTTGGCCTTAATCCCCTGCAAGAAGAAGAAGATCATGAAAAGCTGTCTCAGTGCTGTGCTGTCATGGAAAACCAGACTGGAGAGATTCATTGCTTGAAAGAGACCCCAAGGGATCTATCAATTGCTCAACCACCACCGTCTCAATAACCTTCCCTAAAAAGGAAGGGTTACAGACCGGCCTGTAATTTGCTAGAATGTCTGGGTCGAGAGATGGCTTTTTTAGAAGAGGCCTGACCACAGCCCTTTTCAAGACTGAGGGAAACACACCCTCCCTCAAGGACCCATTTACGATCTCTGCTCTGTGAAAACTGGACATAGGAACTCAGTGCAGCTGATAATCAGCCATGTCGGACCCAGGTCCAGTTCACAGTTGGTGGGATGCAAACTGAAAACCACTCAAGGGACCTCAGCCATAGGCAGAGGTTGAAACTTATCTCAGGCTGGAAAATCTATACTACCATTGGTTTGACCACCCAGGTCCAAGCCAGACCTCTAGAAGAAATACCTGATCTAATGGCTGACACCTTGTGAGTGAAATAAAATGCCCAAACTCCTCGCACCTTTCTGTGGAAATAGCTCCCACGGACTGGAGGCAGGGAGGATTTAATCATCTGCACACAGTACAAAAGAGCTGGGCTGGGTGATTTTGCTCTGCAGCAATCAACCGTGACAGGTATTCCATTTTTTTCAGATCAGTTGCCCATAGGATACTTCTGACTGGCTGAAATGCATTGGCCTGACCAGCAATATCCTGACCCCAGAAGCCCGAAACACGGTTACCTGACCTCGGGATCTCGCCTCCTCCTGGAGTGAGAAACCTTAAGTACAGGGGGGTAAAGCCCCCCACCCAAATCACTCCCTGAAGGCAAAATCCTGATGTCGGGCAACCATGTTTCGGGCACCCAGGGTCAGGATAATGACAGTTGGCTGACCATAGTATATCCATTGACATTCAGCATAATGAAGTCTCAGTGCCAATCTGTCCATCATAGGTCTGTATCTTCTCCAGGAATGCTCCAATCTATGACCCTTGGTCTTCAACTGCCACAGCTCAGCACAGTATCATGGTGAGCCACAGCAGGAGGTTAAAGGGCGAATGTGGAAGGGTGGAAAACAGTCCAGGGTAGTTGTACGTGTCATATTGTAGCACTCCACAACTGCATCTAGACCTTGTGCACACACTAGCAGCAGACCCTGTGTCCCCCACCCTCTTACTTTCCCTTCGCTGGACTTATCTGCATCTCATCTAACGCTGTGTCCAGTATATACACCGAAGGGTCTCTCTGCTTATCTAACACTTGACGATGGGCCTGTGTTGCCCTAATAATTCATATTAGTAATCACTGTATGACTATTTCCTATGTACTTTATGAGATCCTCTGTAACTTAGTATGTATTCAATGATGTGGAACCTTTGCAAATGAGCCTATGACTCAAAGGTGTATTTCCAATTGCTGTAATAAATAAGTAAATAAGTAAATAAATAAAATACATGAGCTATCCAGTGCCTCCTGGAGTTTGTGAGGCTCCAATTTATGTTTTAGGATGGCACTGTTTAATCTCCACAAAGGGGGTAATAGAACAGGGGACCCCACACTGGAACTCAACTGCATGATGATCTGACCAAGTGACCGGATCAACCTTGACTGCACCAATGTCAAGTCCCAGTGAGATGATCGGCTTCAGTGTGTGGCCATGTTGATATGTTTCAGAGTCAACTGCCTGTGTCAATCCCAGTTAGCACATCAACTGTAGGAGCTCCTGTCTAAAATGTGAAGATTCATCATTCACCTAGGCATTTGAATCCCCCAGTAGCAATAATCTGTAGGCATCCAACACCTTTTCACCTATGAAATCCACCAGCTCCTGCAGGAAAACATTCCCAATGCCCAGAGGTCAGTAGATGAGAATGATCCTGCCACTGACACCTAAAACACATCTGGTCATCACACATTTAAAGGATCCAAATGTTCTCATCAGGAGTGCAGTGAGTCCCAGGGTGGATCTAAAACAGATGTCCACCCCACCCCCTCTGCAATCCCTCCTCAGACAATGTACCACAGAGAAACTGGGAAGGACTGAAGACCCCAGAAAAAGGCCAGCGTCATCACACAACCAGGTTTCCATGATGCAACTGAGTTCAGCCAAGGATTCAGCAATGAAACTCTCCATTGCAGCTGTCTTTTTCCTCAAGGAACCTACGTTGCAGAGAACAGCCCAAAGGGGACAAGCAGCACAAGCTGGATGGACTACTTTCTACTCAGTGAAATTTGGCAGAACCCTGGGCAGGGGTACCAGGTGTCACAGTCCTTCCCGGGTGTTTTCTGGTCCTCACCACCCCAATCCTGCCCCCTGAACACCATACCCAGGACCTCCACTGTGCTGAAAGTTACTTCTACAAAGGGTCCCTAGTTTGCAGCAGTGGCTCAGTACCTCTGCCAGGAGAACCAGTGGGACCCAAATGAAAGACGAAGCAACTGCAGGTGGTCACTGGAGTAATTGCACATAAAAACCTCTACACATACTCGGTTAATAATAAAACCTCCAATCCTCCAACCAACTCGTAATAAAATAAATATAATAAAACAAAAGTAAAATAACAACACACACACACACACTCCAAATCACCATGTACACAGCCACAGCCACACTGTACAAAAGCAGCTCTCAAACGCCCAGACCTAAGCAGCTCTCAAACACCCATACATCACACATAAACAAGATTAGAACACACACACACACGCACACACACACACACACACGCACACATGCACACACATCTTTCTCTCTCTTACAAACACACATGTGAGCTTAAAAGGCAAGCATCTAAGTAAGCCATCCCACACCTCCACAGTCCCAACCAATGAATACAGTCCAATAAATAAGTAAATGTTTAAGTTCAAAGGAGAATCCAAGAAAACAGTTTGTGGTACACTAAAACAAAAAAATAGTGTGAATTAAAAGATCCAACAGTCCACAGACTATTTATTGAAGTTCTCTTCTCTCACAAGAGGGCAGAATTTGGACTGGGATGAAAAGACCAACAAATGTCAGTGTCAAACATTAAAATCAGTCAGACATCCTGGCTCAAAAGCCAAAAACCTTTTCTCTCATCAAAGATAACAAAAAAAGTTAAAACATCAATGAGGATGCTGGTAGAGCTCTCACCCCCCCCCCACCAGCATAACATCAGAGTGGTGAACAAATGGAATCTTTAGTCAGAGGTGCTCTTACTCCCCCCAGTCAGCTGAAACAGATCCTAGAGCTGTTCAGGCAAATGGTTTTAGTGTTTAAGCACCAGTTAGAAAATATCTATACCTGATGGCACTCTCCCACAGCCAGGAAAGACACAAACTCACCAAAACATGTTCAGAATAGTCTCATCACAATTCAGCTCAGAAACCAGAGTCCCCCTACTCCAGGCTATCGACATGTACTTCAGGTCATGTCTGGGTCTTGTCCAGTTCACATTGGGCTCTGAGGGTCCTCCTCCAGCCTTGAGCTGCACCAGACCTCCAGTTGATTTTGGGACACTTCCAAACTCATGCCACCCTCACTCTGCTCTGGGTCACCTCCAGTCTGGTATCTTTCCAGAATCACAAGCCACTGAACAACACTCAGAGATGCCAGGAAACACAAACATTTGGCCAAAAGGATTCAGCTTAATTTCACCCCCATGCAAATGTTTAAATATCAGAACTAAATCAGATTCTATGACAGGGAAAAATAGTGCACTGCTATTTATTCCACTGTTTGAAGGATTAAAAAGAATACCTAATCAAATATAACAAACTCTGTCCATAGCCAATAGGACTGCAACTGAGGAATTTGGGGGTAAAAATATTGAACATTTTTTTTGTATATTTTTATACCAAATTTTCAACATAGCCTTGTTATGACCCTGCTTCATGAAGAAGGGCAGAGAAAATGTTCAACTCTTGGCCTAAAGGTGATTTTGTGCAGTGACTGCAAAATCAACTTTCAGGATGCAGAAACACATTTTAGAAATGGCTGTGTTGAAAAGTTGGGGTAAAATATTGAATATTACCAAAGTTATGAGCCTGTGTTTGCAAAATTCAACATAATCTCATAACTTTTTAAAAAAACGTATTTTATACCAAGTTTAAAACATAGCCTTCTTATGACCCTGCCTCATGAATAAGATCAGAGAAAATGTTCAACTCCTGTCTGAAAGGTAATTGTGTACGGGGACAGCAAAATCACCTTTCGGGATATGAAAAAAAAAACATTTTGGCCAGGATTTGAAACTTTTTTTTATGAGGTGCTGTAAAGATATGGCTATGTTGTAAATCTGGGTTAAAATATTAAAAATTGCCAAAGTTACAAGCCTGCTTTTGCAATATTCAATGTAGGCTCATAATTGTTTTTCCATATTTTTACACCAAATTTTCAACATAACCTTCTTATAAACCTACCCCATGAACAAGGGCAGAGACAATTTTCAACTCCTGCTTGAAAGGTGATTTCATGCAGGGACAGCAAAATCATCTTTCATGATGTAAAAAAAACAACATTTTAGCCAGTATTTAAAAAATGACAGCTGTCAAATTCATGACGTGTTGTAAAGATATGGCTATAGTGTAAATTTGGGGTAAAAAAATTAAAAATTACCAAAGCTATTAGCCTGCATTCTCAAAATTCAACGCAGACTTATTACTTTATTATGTTTTAATATTTTTACAAAATTTTCAGCATAACCTTCTTACCACACCACCTAATGAACAAGGGCAGAAAAAAATGTCAACTCCTACCCAAAACGTGATTTCACGCAGGAACCGCAAAATTACCTTTCAGGATGTAAAAAAATATTTTGACCAGGATTTGAAAAATGACAGCTGTCACACTCATGAGGTGCTATAAAGATATGGCTATGTTGTGAATTTGGGGGAAAAATATTGAAAATTACCAAGGTTATGAGCCTGCAATCACAACATTCTGGGTATGCTCATAACTATGCCTAATGACAGTTCAGTTGTTTATGAGGTAAGGTCGCAAAGAAGGTATGTTAAAATTTGGGCTAAAAATATACAAAAATGCCCAAGTTATGCCACTAACTTCAAAACCCCACTGAACTACACTAAAGCACATACCTGTTTCTTCAGTTCATGGTTTGACTTTGAAGAGTGAAGACATGTCTGTGGTCCAGAAAGCATCACAGTGTTGGACTCCTGATGATTAAGTAAGGGCTGGATGCTGAGTGGGAGGGTTCGGTGGGTGGCAGTTACGGCTACAAAAGACATCGATGGACGGTTGTTTTTGCAGGGTTTTAAAACAAAAAACCCCTCATGTATGATCCCACCCGGGACAATTATGACAAGTTATATGGGGGTAATCACAGCAGGAGGTACACTAGACCACCAGGGAATGGTATTTTCTACAGCATGGGGGAGATTGGGGATTGAAGGGTCTGCTAGATCACCCATAATGGAAGTTTCATTTATTATGGGGGACTTTGGGGATCCCAGGTTGGAATATGTGAATTGTAACTTACTGTACTGTGCCACCATACAGCACAAACACCCCAATGGGTGCTACCACGCATTTCTGTATAAGACTGTCCCCTGAATGCCACACTACTACCTCTCTGGGCCCTAGTATGCCCCTGACACCCCTGTAGGACCCCATCACACTGGCACAAGTCACTTAGACCACCTCCAGGCTGGTCATATTGGTGTCCATTGCTGTGTCCATGGTGAGGCTTTGAAAATCCCAAGAAACGGGATGTTGCAGCCCTGCTGTGATGCAAGGGCTTTGATGCAGCTGCCTCTGGACTAGACACAGGTTGTTTTTGAAAATCATGTTTGAGATGCAAATTGTGATGCAAATCACTTCTTGCATCAAACAGGTTTGACACTAGTCCCTTGCATCAATCTCAACCCTTTGAAAATCAGGCCCAAAGTGTTTACTATTGCAGCTGTCTTTAGGAATGTGTATGCATTCAAAGCATGCTTTTTCACAAATGAGTCATGTATCTACTTTTGTATTCTGATAGATTTAAAAAGTGTTTGGCACTAGTTTCCATCGTGTATGTATTTTCAGGTAACTAATAATGCCAACAATTTACTTTAAAAGGTCAGTGCAGAAGATAAATTGAAAGACCTGCTGTTGTGACTATCCCATGTATTGTAGACTCTGCCATTTTATGACTTAAAATCCTTAAGTGGTATGACAGAAAACAAGTACAGGTGCAAGCGAAAATGTGCAGTCCATATGGAGCAAAGTAACATCATCCAAAAATAAATACTGGGTAACCTGAAAAAGGTCTTAAGCAGAGATAAGAGGAGTAAAAGATGAAAGAATAAATATAGCCCCCCCATGAACACACAGACAAACAGACACACACACACACACACACCACCAGGATCATGATTAAATTATCAGCACAAATGAAAACACATTTTTAGAAGTATTTAATTGCCAGAAATGGATGCAGTCAGAACATTTACCTATCCGTATGTCTGTCTGCCTGCCTGTCTGTCTGCCTTTCTATCTATCTATCTATCTATCTATCTATCTATCTATCTATCTATCTATCCTCTATATAGATTATCTGAAAACAAAACTGTGTTAGTTCACCAGTTAGGATGCACAAAAGTATGGAAATGTGGCATTAGGGCTTCCAACCCCACTTCCCCACCCCAAGCAGCAAAAGGACAAGAGCACACAAGCAACCACAGATAGCCATCAGGTAAGACAAACAACATACAATTATTTCCAGATGACACAATTGTAGTAGCATTGATGTGCTATGTTTGTGGATTTGTATTGGTGGCATGCACACCTCAAGACATGCACACTCACTTGCTGCCTTAGATAGAAATCCACAACACTCATATCACAACATTGCTTCTATGTGCAGAAACACAGGCCCCTGCAGTCACAGATATAAATCCACGATACCCAAATTACAAGAGTATTTTGTTTGCAGAAGCACATGCCCCCATGAAGCCAGCACTTCTGTAACCTCGGGTAGTCATGGACAATGTAACACACATACACACACACACACACACACACACACACACACACACACACATAATACACTTGATGGGCCTACACTTTTTTTGCCACTGGTGTGAGACATGCACACCAACGTCTGTCACCAGAAAGGGAGGCATCTGTGGGACTTGCAGTTACGCAGATGGAAGTACTATTGCAATGTGAGTATCATGGTTTCAGCAGTGGATCTAGAAATTTTTCAAGGGGACTGCAGTTTGTCAGCTACACATCTGCACATAGAAAACCATGCACTAACAGATTATGCTAAACATGGCATTGTAGTGAGGTAACTCATACAGTATGCAAGAATACATCTGGATGCAGTGGTGCAGGCCCCATGGGTCCTTCTGGGTGCAGACATGTAGGTCTCCATGGGGCCTGTGGTTCTAAAGCCACACATATTCATGCACACTGTATGACATACAATACACACAAAGGTGTGGCTACTTAAGCACAGGTCTCTGTTGGGCCTGTGCTTATGCAGCTACAGATACAAATCCATGAAGGTAGTACATCAGTACTACTGCAGCGGTGTCATCTGGAAACAGTCATATGTTGTTTGTCTTACCTGATGATGGCTGTCCGGGGTTACTTGTGTTGTCTTGTCCTTTTGCTGCTTGGTGGTGTGGGTGGGGAGTTAGGATTTTAAAAACTAACACCACATTTCCCTACTTTTGTGGCATTAAATTGAACCCTACATGGTACACTAATGCAGATTTTTTGCAAAGAATAAATATCTCTCTCTCTCTCTCTCTCTCTCTCTATATATATATATATATATATATATGTATATACACACATATATATACACACATATATATACATACATATATATATATCTATACACATACATATACATGTGTAGATATATATATATATATCTTCATGGCAAAAAACTCAGTTTAATGCATCAGTTAGGGTTATTCCACAGTAACAAAAGCGAGGAAATTTGGTGTTAGGGTTGCCACCCCTTGCACCCCATGCCCACCTCGCCCCCATCAACAGGCATTGGGGTGTGCATTGGGGTCATTGATCCTAACTCTCACCCCATTCTCCTATACTGCACCACCTCATCCTGTTTACACATGGAATGGGGGTGAGAAGACCAATGACTCCAACGCACACCCCGTTGGTGGTTGGGGTGGTGGGCTGGGGGATGCAAGGGGGGCTTTCAACCCAAACACCGAATTTCCTCTCTTTTGTCGCTTTTGAACAACCATAACTAATGCATTAAATGGATTTTTTTGCCTCTAATTCCTCTTCTTTTTGAGAATGTGCAGTAGAAATAGTGAATGGAATGTGGTGGTGGGAGCGTGGGGCCCAACCACATAATTTTTTGTGACATAGTAACGGTAAGTGCAAGGGAAATGCAACCACTAACGGATGTGCACATGGTGACCAAAACGTAAATGGAAAAGCAAACATCAGTAGAAATGCAAGTGAAAAGTGACGCCAAAGCAAACAGTGATTCAAAAGAAAACACAAGCGCATAAGGAAATGCAAACTGTGACGTGCACGGTCACGGTACCACAATTGGAAATGCAAATAGTATTGTTAACAGCAGAAATAATGCCAAAGGAAACAGAAACAGAAACGTGAATGCAAGTGCGTACACAAATGAGAACACAAAGGGTAACGCACACGGTGGTGTATATGGGAACGGTAATATAAACGGGTACGGACATGCAAGTGGAAATGTTAACTGTAACAGTAACGGAAGTGCACACCCTGTTTTTGCTCAACAGCTGCACAGAGAAACACAGTGTGTACAAAGAATGTATGCATAATAATAGGCCTTGGAGCAGAAAATGAGCTGTTGGAATATTAAACTGTTTATATCTCAGGAACCGTGCGACGTAGAAAAACATTTTTAATTCCACATGATTCATGAGTTTCCTGACTAGATTTTTACTGACTCATAGGCATTGTTGCGATGAAAATTCCGTATCTTGCACCGTTTCCGAGATACGAGCCCCGAAAGGCGTGGCAGCCGCCACCATGTTAGTCTGTAGGAAAAAATATCAACTTTGGAGTACCGTAACTTAGCATTCCTGCAATATTTTTTCACTGAACCATGAAAAGGAACATCTGAAAGGTGTTGGCTTTCTTCCCTCCAAATATCAGCCCAAAAGACCAAACCGTTTTTTTGCAGCAGGGTGGCAAAGAATTCCTGTCATTTTGACCATAGCCTAGAAAAGTAGTGTCATGATTTGCAAAAGCTTTCCAAAAATTTGTGAAAGTGTAGCAGGTGTGGCACTACTTTGTGACACTACTTTTCCCAGAAATTTGAAAAACATTTCTGGGGTGTTTAACCCCAAAATATAGACATGGCTAGCATACTCAGGGCTTGAATATGTAAGCACAAAAAGAATTGTGTCCCTAGATGGTCCCAATTTTAAATGCCAAGTGTTTCTGTGATCAGTAACTGAAAACAAAATGGCAGATTTGCGACTCTATTAGAGCCATTTGTGACACTAATAACTGCATTTGCGAAAGTGTCAAACTTTTTGTTAACTTTTCCCATTGACTTATAATGGGAACTTGTTTTTTGAATAACGTTTGAACCGTTCAATATTTTTTCATGAAATCTTCAAAAGGCACATCGGGAACCCGGGCCACATGTTTCCTGAAGTCTTTGGACCAGTCACACAAACCGTGTGACCTGTAGGTGTGAGCAAAGAATGCGCAAAAAAACTTAATTGTGCACACTGATGTTGCTTAATAACTCCAGAGTCATAAATTCAACTGATACAAAAGTTGGCAGATCCCAAGAGCTATGTTTATGCCCTGTGCCTGCCAAATTTCAGGCAAATCTGTTGAATGGTGGCACAGTTATTAAGCTGCAAAGGTTCACAATTTAACCTTAAAAGGTCTACTCAACCCTAACTATGGTCACAATACCATGCTACCATAACATATATATATATATATATATATATATATACATATATATATATATTCTATGCAAAAAAACTGCATTAATGTATCATTTTCCATGTGTAATCATATTGACAAGGGATAGTAAAAAAGAATGGGGTGACATTTAGGCCTCACGACCCCAATGACACACCCTGTCATCTGTCAATCTTAGGATGATTGGTGGGCCAGGGGGTGGGGGGAGGGGCAACCCTAAAGATTTTTCATTTCCTGACTTTTTGTGCTTTAAGCCTAAATAATGCTTTAACACAGTTTTTTGCATAGAATGTCCTTGCTTTTTGAAAAAGAATACAAAACTAAGAAGTTGTGGAAGTTGTTAGGAGCATGGGCCCTTCGGGCCCTGCACTCCCTCCAACTTGTTAATGTGTCTCTACCATCAACACCCTCCAAATTTCAATGTAAAAGACCAAACAATGTCCGAGATATAACATGTTAAAGTACGAGATTTTCATTAATTGGAGTTTCAGAATTCTGCACCTGTTGACATTTTACAGACACAATGACTGAAAAGTACATCCATGACACTAAGTCTAGGTATCCTCTCAATTTCAAGGCACCACCACAATGCAAGACACTGTCTGCAAAATGTAAATTGCGTCACGCAATATCTCCACAAAAGATATATTCTCCAATATGTAAATACCGTAATTCACATGTACAGGACATGCTGTCAACACCCTCCAAATTTCAAGTAAAAAGACCAAACCATTTCCAAGACATTTAAACTTAAAGATTCTGAAAATTGGCCTATCTGTTCCATTATAATATCTGGCCATCTTGTCCCTCTCTCATGATCAAAGATGGTGATCAAAGAATTTGTGGGCTTGTGATCAAAGAATTTGCAGGTTCACAGTCAAAGAATAAAAAATGGTGAAACTGGAGTTTTTGACAGAATTACATGAAACCACCACCATTCCTTGATAGAACGAAGCCCCCTGAACAAAATCCACCCTCATTTGTGTTCCTAGACCATCTCATCTGGTGCTCGCAATGCAGGATCACAATCAAAGAATGTCACGATCAAAGATTTTGCTGGCTAGCGATCAAAGAATAAAAATGCTGAAAATCAAATATTTGACATAAATGTGGTAAACCACCACTATGGTTCGACAGAACAAAGCCTCCTGAGCAGGACCTACCCTCATTTGTCTTCCTAGGACACCCCTGGGATGAGAAATTAGATTTATTAATTTGGCCATCTCGTCCCTCACTCGCAATGCACGATCACAATCAAAGAATCTCATGATCAAAGAATTTGCAGGTTCACGATCAAAGATTTTGCTGGCTCATGATCAAAGAATAAAAAAATGATGAAAATCAAAGATTTGAGATAAATGCGGTAAACCACTGCCATGGTTCAACAGAACAAAGCCCCCTGAACAGAACCCACCCTCGTTTGTCTTCTTAAGGCACACCTGGGCTTAGAAATTAGATTTTTTAATTTGGCCATTGCGTCCCTCGCTCGTGATGCACGATTGTGATCAAAGAATTTGCAGGCTCATGATCAAAGATCTCAGCGAGCCGCGATCAAAGATTTTAAAACATTATAACTCTATTTTTAGACCATTTAACATCAAACCAAAGGCATGGGTTGATAGATCGTAGCCCCTTGAGTAAAACCCATCTAAGTTTTACTTCAGGAGTAACCTCTGAGCTGAGATATTTGATTTTTTTTTTATGATCAGAAATGCAAAAACAAGATGGCGGACATCTTGCTATCAAAGAATTTTCGGGGACAAAGATTCTTTGACCATGAGGCTGCAAATTCTTTGATCACCAGGCAGGATGAGATGTCCCAAACCCCATTCTTTGTTCACAAAACAACCATATAAATTTTCCCATTGATTTATAATGGGAACTCAAAAGTGGCATAACTTTTGAATGCCGTAATATTTTTTCACCATACGAAAGTGGCGTGTTCAGCCAGCCAAGCACTTTCAGATGAGCCACACAACGGTCATGCAGGGCCAAGGGTAAAATCCCCAAAACTGCCTCCAAAACTGGATAATTTTGCATTTTTCACATTTTTGTGCACAAAGACCATCAGTCTGACCAAAACAAAATGTGGCCAATCAAGAGGTCTACCATGCCCCACCATGCATATCAAATTTTGGGCAAATCTGTTGAATGGGTCCAAAGTTATTAATGTGCAAAATTTCAACTTTAACATAGAAGTGTCTTCATAACCCTAAATATAGTGGCGTAGCCGCACCACTATAATATATATATATAAAATTTTTTTTATAGCAAAAAACTCAGTTTAATGCATCAGTTGGGGTGTTCCACAGTGACAAAAATGAGGAAATTTGGTGTTATGGTTGAAAGTCCCCCTTGTACCCTGCCAGCCTGCCCACCAACTGGCATCAGGGTGTGCAGTGGGGTCATCATCCCTAACTCTCACCCCATCACATGTGTAAACAAGCTGAGGTATAGGAGAATGGGGTGACAGTTAGGACCGACAACCCCAATGCACACCCTGATGCTGGTTGGGGGGGCAGGCTGAAGGGGTGCAAGGAGGACTTTCAACCCTAACACCGAATTTACTCACTTTTGTCACTGTGGAACAACCCTAACTGATGCATTAAACTGAGTTTTTTGCCATGAATTTCCCTTCTTTTTGAGAATGAGGACTATAAATAGTGAATTGAATGTGGTGGTGGGAGCATGGGCCCTTCAGGCCCCACGCTCCCACCACATGATTTTTTGTGACATAGTAATGGTAACTGCAATGGAAATGCAAGCGCTAATGGTTATGCACATGGTGACGCAAATGTAAATGGTAAAGCAAACCTTAATAGAAACAGAAGCGCAAAGTGACACCAAAGCAAACAGTGATGCAAACGGAGATGGAAGCGCATACAGAAATGCAACTGGTAATGTGCATGGTCACTGTACCACTATTGTAAATGCAAATGGTAACTGTAACAGCAACAATAACGCCAAAGGAAACAGAAATGCAAATGCAAGCGCGTACGGAAACACAAAGTGTAACGCGCATGGTCATGGTACTGCAATTGCAAATGCAAATGGTAATGGCAACAGCAAAAATAATGCCATAGGAAACAGAAATGGAAGTGCAAATGCAAGCATGAACAGAAACCCAAACCGTAATGCACCCGGTCACAGTACCGCAATTGTAAATGCAAATGGTAATGGTAACCACAACAACAATAATGGCAAAGGAAACAGAAATGAAAACGCGAATGCAAGCGCATATGGAAACGCAAACTGTAATGCACACGGTCATGGTACCACACTTGGAAATGCAAATGGTAACGGTAACAGCAAAAATAACACCAAAGGAAACAGAAATGGAAACGCAAATGCAAGCACGTACGGAAATGCAAACTGTAATGCGCATGATCATGGTACCGCAATTTTAAACTCAAATGGTATCGGTAACAGCAACGATGATGCCAAAATAAAAAAAAGACAAATGGAAAAGCAAATGCAAATGGAAGGGCAGCCGCAAACACAAATGAAAATGCGCACGATGACGCAAATATAAACACAAAGACAAACAGAAGTGGAAACTCAAATGGTAACAGTAATGCAAACACAAGTGCAAATGAAAATGCAAAGGGTAACGTACATGGTGGCGTATACGGGAACAGTAATGCAAAGGGGTATGGAAACGTGAGCGGGAATGGTAAGGGTAACAGTAACAGAAGCACAGGCTCTGATTTTCCCCAACAGCTGCATAGAGAAACACAGTGAGTACAAAGAATGTATGCATAATAATGGGGCTTGGAGCTGAAAATGAGGAGTTGGAATACTAAATTGCTTATATCTCAGGAACCATACGGCGTAGAAAAAAAATTAAAATTTTGTCTGAATTTTGACTTTCCTGGCCAGTTTTGTACTTAGCCCCCATTTAGGGGGCTAAGCATTTTTCTGATGAAAAGTCCATATCTTGCACTGTTTCCGAGACAGGGGCCTCTGAAAGGCGCGGCGGACACCGTAATGTTATCCTAAGGGAAAAAACATGAACTTTGGAGTGCCGTAACTTTACCCCCCAGTAATATTTTTTCACCAAACCACCAAAAGGCACATCTGGGGGATGTTGGCTCTCTTCCCTCCAAATTTCAGCCCAAAAGACCAAACCGTTCTTTTGTAGCAGGGTGGCAACCAATTCCTGTCATTTTGGCCATAGTGTTGCAAAGTAGTATCGTGATTTGTGATACTTTCACAAAACAAATCATGAAAGTGTCACAGATGTGACACTACTTTGAGACACTACTTTTCTCAATAATTTGAAAAACATATTTCTGGGGTGTTTAACCCCAAAATAAAGACACGCCTAGCATCCTCAGGGCTCAACTATGTAAACACAAAAAAGAATTGTGCCCCTAGATGGTCCCAATTTTAAATGCCAAGCATTTCTGTGATCAGCAACTGAAAAAAAATGGCTGGACCAGGAATTGCCACCTGCAAATTTCAGCCAAAAAGTCCAAAATCCCTAACCGTTTTGGTGCAGTGGAGTGGCAAAGAATTGCTTTTTTGGGTTTAAGTTCTATTACAAATTGCTACAGTTTCGCAAAAATAGGCACAACACTGTTGTGATTTGTAGCAGTGTCACAGCCGTTTCTGTCACAATTTGTGACACTACAGGGGCTACAATCTTTAAAAAGGCATTTCTGCATGACAGTAAAAGGGCCATTTGTGACAGTAACATGTAGTGGCAGCAGCTTTTGAGAGACACATATATTTTTTTTCCCTTGGACTATAATGGGAAACTTGTTTTTTGAATAACTTTAGAATGGTTTAATATTTTTTCACCAAATCTTCAAAAGGCACATCAAGGACCCATACTGCATCTTCTCTGAAATTTGCAGACCAATTGGACAAATTGCATGGGCTGTAGACACGAGCAAAGAAATGCACCAAAACCCTATTTTTTTGTGTTTTTTGGCATTCTGTAGCTCCTCAACTGCTTATTTGACTGTAATGCAACTTGCCTAATCCAGAGATCTATGGTACCAGACTGAGCATGCAAAATTTCAGGCAAATCCGTCATATGGTGACAAAGTTGTCAAAGTGCAAAAGTTGGGGTTTAACATAGAAGTGTCCGTGCAACCTAACTATACTGCCACTACTGTAGCAGTATTTTATATATATATATATATATATATATATATATATATATATATATATATATATATATATATATATAAAGCAGTGGTGTGGTAGCACCACTATAGTTAGGGCTGAGCAGTGCTTTCAATGTTAAACCCTAATTTTTGCACTTTAATAACTTTACAACGGTTCAATGGATTTACACTAACACCACATTTCCTTACATTTGTGGAATTAAATTGAACCCTAACTGGTGCATTAATGCAGTTTTTGCAAAGAATATCTATCTATCTATCTATCTATCTATCTATCTATCTGTCTGTCTGTCTGTCTGTCTATCTATCTATTTATCTATCATAGTGGTGTGATAGCACCACTATAGTTAGGGCTGAGCAGTGCTTTCTATGTTAAACTCCAGTTTTTGCACTTTAATAACTTTACAGCGGTTCAATGGATTTGCACAAAATTTTGGTCTTGTGGGGTAGATCTCTTGATGTACCAAGTTTTGTCAGATGTGCGGATTCAGAAATGTGGATAGTGAAAAAACATTACAAAAATCACAGTTTTTACTCTTTTTTCCCCATCATGTAGTGTTCAGTTAGTTTGGAATTTTTGTCTGAAATTTTCAGGGTAGAAAGAGCTTGCTTCAGAAGGATTTCCTTTGCTAGTTTGGTTAAAAAATATAAATCAATTCCAAAGTTATTCTTCTACAGAAAGCTTATGGATTTGTTACCTAAAAGCCCTAAGCCCTTATGGCATAAATAAAGAATTGGACTTTACTCACTATCTGAAATAATGAATCTAAATATGAGAGATTAATTTCTGAATTCATTCATTTTTGCTGCCAATCGTTGCCACTTATATTTCAGTAGAAATGTCAGTTTATCACTGGTTTTACTTTTACTTATTTGCCATCTGTTTTTCTTTTCTATCCACACTGTGCCTCCAGATACTCCATAGCTGTCCAATTTCATCAACGGGTTGATAGAACCTTATAGAATGTTGTGAGCAGCCTTAAAATTAACGCTGTGTCATCCCTCAGATTATCCAGTGTTTCCAACTTACTTTTCACAACTGTGCATTTTAATTGGAATTTAGACAGTGGACATCTTAGAGTAATACTTTGAGTAACTTTTTATCATTTCAAAATGGTTGCTGGCTTATTTAACCTTGAATTATTAAGTCACATGATTTATGATCTGTATTTTTCCTTTGTTTATCCTCACTTTTTCTAATCTAATTTCATTATTTTTGATTTTTACTTTTTTTAATTTTTATAATTTTTTTGTTCCCATCTATTTACCCTTTATTATTGAGCATTATTGGTGACCCTCTGGAATATCCTTCTCTGAAGAATGGCTTACCAAGGGATAGTCCAGTGTGCACGCCTTTTTGAAGTATGATCTATTGTAAATTGTTATAGCTTTAGGATCAGTTTTTTCCTAAAAATTGGGAAGAAATAATTGTTTTTTTTTGTAATCAAGATGCTCAGTGAGGACACAGACACTGACCCTGAAGTTAAGCTTTAGTTGGGGCACAATTTAAGGGCTCACAATTTTTATCATGACTGCACTGGATGCTGGACTTGTGACCTTGAGCAATTTGAAAACCTCTGTTTTCTTTTAATGAATTATAGCTCTTGTCACGCATCCTGTTAAACTAGTGAATATTGTGTGCCCTACTAAATTGTTTTTATTCCCCTCAACCCTCCCTTTCAGTCTTCACTTTTCAAAATACAGGTTTCTTTTTGCTGACATAACTTATGTATAGAAGTGATTGGTAAAACATTTAAACCACTGTCCCAAAAATGAGGATACTTATGCAACTACATGTGGCAGCATGTTCAGGATATTTGCTAGCATTCTAACCTTAGTGGGGAGTGAATACTAGTCTAACCTTTTGGGGGAATATCTCTCTTTTTTCCTGCATTATCAGTTTAAATTTTGTGTATTTAGTATTTCAATATTGTTTGTAATTTAATAACATACATTAATTTATGCTGATTAGCCAGGAACTCCTTTACAGATCCTATATTCACAGTATTTTACTTTACTGTATTGTGTGGACACACCCCCTGAGGAAGACCAAATGGTTGAAGCACTGGGGCTATGAGTTAACATGTTTAGCCATGCTTACTCTTCTCTAAAATGTGGACTAAACCTGCATTGAACAAACTCCTGGAGTACTGGTCTTTCATTTATTATTTCTGTATGGTTGGCAACCTTTACCAGCACCCCCCTGCCTGACTCCCTAAAGTGATTTGCTTTTGTTCTGAATAATACAGCAGTGATACTGGTTTGTCACAGTCAGCTGCTTCCTATAGGGCCAGCAACAGATGCTGGGGGTCTGCTGGACTTTCTTACTCTTATTAGCCCCCTTCTTGTTGGATGTTGGCATTGCAGAAACTGAAGAAAATAATAAAGAGAAAAGACACTGAGAATAAATTCATCAGTGGTGCAGTTACAAATAGGCAAGGAACTCGAGGCACTGTTGCTCCCATGGTGTGCATGTGATTGTTGAGAGGAACAGTAGTGAGGTACATGAGGGAGCTGATGACAGTTATTGGCTGGTGCACATGGTACAACATGAGGTGCACAGGAACTGTCAGTAGCTGGAGTCATCTCCCTCCCTGCAAAAAATGTTATCCTGTTAGGTCAAAGTGCCTCCAGCTCCAGACCCATAAGTGGAAATCAATGGAGAAGACTGATTCACAGAACATCAGATTCCAGAGAAGCCCAGCATCCTTAGTTTATGTCTGATTTTTGCAATTGGAAAAACATTTTGTACAGCCCTAGTCTGCACAAATCATACTGCATAAACTAAAATTGTATTAAGCCAGCCAAGCACAGCAGCAGCAGTGAGCACTGCTTGTTGTGCTGGTGAACTGGTTTTACATCCCTAGCCCAGCACACCACATCAGCCTGGCAAGAAAATTCGCTGATGATGCTCACATGAGCAAAACCAGCCAGGGGACATTGAGCTCCAAGTTGGCATACCCACTTGTCTGTAAGTGCATGCCCTTTTTCTGAGTATTTCCACTTGTATGCACTTTTTCTGACAAATAAATTCACATTTTGCAATATGACAGTATATGTTTGTGGATGGTGCTTTGTTTTTGTGTTTCAGATTCTGGCTCTTTATCTACATCCAGTGGTAGAGCAGCTTTTAGTGTTTGTCTGGACTATTTAGCATTCCAGAGGATACTGTCCTCCTTCTCCAGGGCTAGGTGGGCTGCACTTGCTGGTGAGAAACGTTGGAAGTATAACTTAGCATAGTGCAAAGGGGAGAACGTGCATACTACTAAGTCAGATGTGCAAAAACTAATGCATCCCTCTGTCCCTGAAGGAGGAAGTGAAAGTAAATTCAGGATCAGGAGAATAGAATAGATCATGCTGAATGAGGTTCTTCTGGACTACAAGAAGTGAAAAACAGTGTTTAAAAAAATAATAAAAAAGTTTTGCTGTTCTTACTGTAGAGCAAGCGGTCTGTTTTCTGCTTTTCATGCATCAAGTCCTGTGTTCTTTCAGCCACAAGCACTTCTAGATGTTTGCTGTATTTCTCCATCTGAGATAGACCCAGAGAAATAAGGCATACAATAAATATGTGGAAAGCAGACAGTACATTCTGAATTCCAGAGGAGATGCTCATAGATTAAATTATCTGTTAATTTACATTCAGAACAATACACTAAAATGTAGCCAGCCTGGCAGCACAGTGGTAGTGCTCTGGCTTGTGACACTGGTGACCCAAGTTTTGGAGCGAACCCAGAGCATTGGAGGGTTGGCCAAGGGGGGGAGGGGACAGAGCATCCAGCAGACAGCTCTCCTTCTCTGGGTCGGGTGGGAGTATGTTTTCAGCAAAATTCTAACTCCTGGCAGTGGCCAGAAGTCAGTGCACCACAATGAGATGAGCCTCAGAGATAGGATTGGTGCTGAGGCAGACATCAGCACAGAGTGTGCAGGAACACATGCTACCCACTATGAATGTCATTGTACAGTACGTCCTTAGTGTCAGGGGAACCTAAAAGAGAAAATCCCATAGTCAAGCTCAATAATGCCTGGTCCTGGCTTCACTCTCTCTCCTCACCTCAAGAGACCTGCTGGACTAGCATATTCCCTACTTCCTTCTCTCTCATGCCCCTACATATGGGTCACAATGGTCTCCTGCTGGTTCTAGGTGGGGGGAAGAGTCAGGTTGTTGAGAACATCAAGAGAATGATATGGGATACATCGCCAATGACTCAGGGAGCCAAAAAGCGAGTTTAAAAAAAAAAGGAAAAATACAATAACTTATTAGTATCAGAAGTGGGCAGAATCCATTGCTTCCAATTCCCCACTAGTCTAGCTATCCGCTATCCAATAACACTTTCACATTTCACACCTCAAATTTTTGTTCATCATAACAGTTTCAGTGGTAGTGATCCCTTTTCCATTGCATAGTGTCCAAGTTTTGGGAACTGATTGACACTGATTTTGCCTTTAGTGCTGTTCAGATAGATCTGACAGAATCGGATATCGTTGGATACCATCTTCTTTAAGCTTAAGCAGCAGACATTTATGTCTGAAAATATTTTTGGTCTCTGTTACTCTACTGTAAGGCTGGGCAAAATTAGAAAATTCTAATGTTGTGGAATTTTCACAAAATTCAGTGAAATTTTGTACAATTTCAAAGTTTTTTCCAGAATGTTCTGAAATTATTCAATTGGTCATAACTTGATCACTATTATAGCTAGAGATATTACATTTGGCATGCATATTGTTTAAAGAGTTTCTAAGAGAATGCCAAGTTTCATGATATTTGGATGAGGGGAATGGATGTTTTAGGGGTTCAAAGTCTGGCAATTTATTATTCATGTGAACATTTCCCAAAATATTCCTATGCTTATAATGTAGCCACCTTTGGAGCTAGATAATTGAAAATTTATGCACATACTTTCTTGCAAGAGTCTTGGAAACTGCTAAAAAGAGGGGTAGTTGGTTATGTAACTTGTAAGTTACAGATGTTCAATATTTTCAGTTTAATTTGTTACATTATGTGAAAATATTCCAAATATTTGGATGTTTAGAACTCCACTGCTATTACAGGAATATGCTCAGGATTTGGTATGCATACTAAAGTAAATGTGTCATTGACTCTGATTAAGCTGGATAAATATGGTTTACTAGGTTAAAATTTATTATAAATACTTTAGAAATGACTAACTGGAAAATGGACACTTTAGAAATTACTACCTGGAAAAATCTGCTCAGCAGTTCATAGACACATAATAAGTAATGGCACTGGAATGTCACTTGTGGAATTTAACTTTCACAAAGCACTTGTCACCACTGAATCCCCTTATCTGCACTATCATCATGGCCCTGCAGTGCCCCTCCAACACTCCTACAGCAGTGATACCCAGCATCATGCTCCATCATGACTAAAGATATCCAGATACTTCTGTCACAATGGCCTAAGTCACAGCTAGTTGTAAGGCTTGGAATCATTTGGTGCCACTGTTTTCAAATAGTAAACATACACATTGTTTTCTACAGGGTTGTTAAAAAGTTACCAGGTGGCATTGTACAGAAACAAATCTGCACACTCATGTGTGTCCACAAGTCATTAAGACAGCAAGCTCTAGTGGTTATCTGGCATATTGCAAGAATTCAGGCTAGTGTACAGTGATGTCCATGACTATTTCTCATGGTTTGTCACTCAAGAGAGTGACTTGACGCTTGACACCACTATACTTTTACTATGTAGCCACCTATGTATTGTACCCTATTGCCACTTTACCCAGCCTTTACCTTCTTCTACAATGGCAACTAAAGTGTATGACTGGGCAAAATGTATGGACATGGCTTCAACAAAAGTGTCCCAACATTCTACAATTTTGCAAAAGTTCATGAAATTCAACTTTAATTACGGATGTTATTTTGGAATCTTTGGCTGCTTATAACTTGACCAGCCTTTGAGCAAGAGATTAGAGAGTTGGCAGACACATTTTTTATATTGTGTTTTCTCCTAGCTGACAGCTCATCTCTCAGGGATATACCCTGTGCACAGGGATATACCCTGATCAGGCTTAACAAAGCCATCATTCAGTTGCCTACCAGGTTTTTCTCCAACATTTTTTCCTCCAATCTCCCATGATGGTGGCAGTGCCACTGTCAGTCTCACACAGCCATAGATTTCCATGTGGCATGAGAAAGCTCCCTTGCCCAGCTGCAGGGGTCACTGTCTTAGTGGAACCTGCCACCAATCCTCCCTGGCTGAGATGCAGTGCTGTATGGCAGGTGTCTTGATCATGGTCTGTTTTCTGACGTGTCTTCCCAGGCTTGCATCTTCACCTGGGTTATCAGACGGCAGCATGGCACTCTTCTGCTGGGTCAGGAGGTGATCTTAAAGTCTAATATTCAGAGTCAATAAATCTAGCAAAACTGGTGATATTCCATTCCAGTTCTGGCCATCAGGTGCTGGTGGCAGTGCACCTATCATTAGGGCACCAAATAATGAAATTCGCCACCCCCTCCCCAAGGTCCACTCCCTCTGGAGTTAGACTATTTAGAAAGGGGGGATGTGGGGGTGTGGGGGGCACGGCCCTCCACAAAAAGAGGGGAAGGCAACTTGCAAATGTGGCACCCTAATGACCGGGCACACTGCCGCTAGCACTCTGAATGGGTGGAACCATTCCATTCTCTACTTTTAAAGATACAAGAGCTTAAAATTCTGCAGTTTGTATAATGGTGAAATGTAATTAAAACAAAATGCCAAATGTTTGAAGGCCTATAACTGTGTTACATTTAAAGGTAGAGATCTGAAACATGGTACACATATGTCTGGGCTTTATTAAATCTATCATACCAAATTTGGTGCAATTTGGATTAAGACCAAAGTAACTAAAATCACAATCTTGCCAACATTTCAGGAAATGTTTCTGGAAATTTCACAAAACTTCACATAAGCGTAGTCACTATTTCACCAGAATTTTGCTGGTGGAAGATAAATTTCATTGAGTCTTACTCTACTGTATAATTGGTTTTATAAGGATACCCATATTGTATTGCTGTCTCATTTTGTATGTACAGTATTGTTACCAGGCTTAGCTGACAAAGGGCACATGTGACCCAGTCTACTTTCCTGGTATACAAAATCAATTAAATCAAATCATTTTTTTTCTGACACTGTGTGACACTGAATACTGTTGGTATCCTACTGCTGGATCCTGTAACATAGGATCTGATGGAATACCACATATCTGATGTTATTATTGTAGATCCGAGGCAGACTTCTGATCTCAAATCCCACTAACTGACCTTGAACCCAAAATCAAAATATGGTTGTATAGGATCTTGGATCTAGAGTCAGATAGATGGACCATCTGTCGTATCCCATTCAGACAGCCAAAAAAATTATCTGAGCATCACTAGTGACCTTGGATTTTTGCAAATCAGATCATGGCTCAAGCAGGCTCTATACATGATGGATGAATACTAGTTTTAGAAAGTAACTACAGCTGGGGATTTTCAGACTTGTGTATCCTTCCATCTACACACATTAATGCTGTATTATTAATGGCACTTTTTTTTGTTAAGAAATGGTAATAATTTTAGTCTGTTTCATTAAACAGAAATATTTTTAATTGAACTACTGCGTCTCTTTCATTTCCCTTCAAGTTCATGATATTTTTTAATACCTCTTTAGTACAATTGTTGCCACATTTTGGTTTCCCATGGCCCCCACTCCTATGATTAGGGTCTTAGCGGCTGCACCCTTCCTCTAGCCAGGAAAGGGGCAAGTGACTGCCATTCCAGTTGAGTCCATAACACTCCAAGATTGACTGATGGGAGGGTGCAAAGGTTGGACATCCCATGCTCTGTGCAGGAGCCCAGTGCCTCACCTCCACAATATGGTTCCTGACCCTGAGCTGGCATACTTCCTTCCTTTTCAAAAAATGCTGTTGGATAGAAACACCATCATCTTGTAAACATTGCATGTACAGCAACTTTTATATTCCTTACTACAGCCCCCATTCACAAGCATTTAAACTTTCCACATTATGAATTGAGGTAGTTTGGTTAAACTTATGCCTAGCTTATCTCTAAAAACTTAACAGAAACAAGAAATGTATCTCTGCTTATAGTGTGAATGATTTCTATCCATTTGTGTTAAATTTCTGTAAGCTTCACAAAAGTGAAATCCCTTTTAATGTGTGTTGTCTGTGTTTCAACTAAAATATCATTCTTCTTCATTCTAAAATCCAGTCTAATGATAACTAATTTATTGTTACATGTTCAAGTCTCCCCTGACAACAACATAATGTGCCCTTACATTACATATCACAGAGACCCTCCACTTATGTGATTCATAGCAGAAGAGGTGAAAACCATTTATATGTGTATGTATATGAATATGGGTGACATCATTATATTCAATAATGTTACTTGCTTACAAGAGTCATCATCATGTCCACCGGACTAACTTTACTGGGGTTCATTTTATGTAGAAACTTCTTGATCTGTTCAAATGTTGGCCTCTGGGCAGGCTTGCTTGTTCGACACCTTCGAATTAACTGATGGAAGAAGCAGAATTACAATATAATGAACTGTGATGTGCCTCCTCTTACAGCAACTCAAATGATCAATGAAGTCAATAAGGTCCTTGGAGCACAGAAGTGTGAACTAGAGTTCCTATAGTAGTTCTAATCCTAGAAACATAAATTTGATGGCACATAAGGACTGCTTGGCCCACCTAGTCTACCCATTTCGTTACCTAACGGATAAGCTGCAGATCCTAGTTAACCAACAGCCTACTTCCTCCTACCTTCCACAAGAATTGCCTTATGTCTGTCCCATGCTTTCTTGAATTCCCCCACTGTTTTTGACTGTACGACTGCCTCAGAAAGGCTGTTCCATGTATCCACAACCCTCTCTGTGAAATACTTCCTCACATTACCTCTGAGCCATCCCCCCCCCCATATCTTCAAATTGTGCCCCCTTGTTTTTGCACATCTCTTTTTCTGAAAGATGCTACCCTCTTGGACTTTGTTGATTCCCTTGAGGTATTTGAAAGTTTCTATCATCTCCCTCCTTTCCTCGAGACTATACATCTTCAGTTCCTTTATTCTTTCTTCATATGTCTTCTGATGCAGACCCTGCATCATTTTGGTTGCCCTCATCTGGACAACCTCCACCCTGTCTATGTCTTTGCAGGGATAGGGTCTCCAAAACTGTACACAGTACTCCAGATGTGGTCTTACCAACTGTCTGTACAGAGGGCCAACAACTTCCTGTTTTCTACTGGTGATGCCTCTCCCTATGCATCCCAGTATCCCCCCAGCCCTCCTTACTGCCTTCTCACATTGCTGGCCTACCTTTAGGTCATCTGTATGACTACCCCCAGGTCCCTTTCCATTTTTGTTGTTGTCAGTATCTCACCCCCCATTGTGTACTCTTCCCCTGGGTTTTTGTTTCCCAGGTACATTACTTTGCACTTTTTTGCATTGAATCTAAACTGCCATACATTTGACCATTCCTCCAACCTTGCCAAGTCCCTTTTCATCCTTTCTACCCCATCTTGTGTATCAGCCCTGTTGCAGATCTTTGTGTCATCTGTAAAGAGACATACTTTCCTTTCCAGTCCCTCTGCAATGTCACTTATAAAGACATTAAAAAAGGACCGGCCCCAGTATTGAACCCTGTGGTACCCCACTAGTAACCCTCCTTGCTTCACTGTGGACTCCATTTACTATTGCCCTCTGTGTCCTGTTGTCCAATCAGAGTTTTACCCAGGCTACCACCCTGGGACCCACTCCCAGGCTGGTTAATTTGTTTATTAATCTTTTGTGTGGGACTGTGTCAAATGCCTTGCTAAAGTCTAGGTAGGCCATGTCCACAGCCCCTCCCTGGTCTACTGCTTTGGTCACCCAGTCAAAGAAATCAATTAGATTTGTCTGACATGACCTTTCCACTATGAATCCATGCTGCCTTGGGTCCTGTGCCCCACTGGCCTCTAGGTACTCAACAATTCTTTTTCTCAGAAGTGATTCCATCATTTTCCCGACCACTGAGGTCAAACTGACAGGTCTGTAGTTTCCTGCCTCTGTCTTGCTCCCACTTTTGTGAAGAGGAGTCACATACACCCTCCTCCAGTCCTCAGGTACCACACCATCCTCCCATGATTTATTAAAAAGGGTAGTCAGTGGTGTTACTAGCTCTTCCCTTAGTTTTTTTAGAATTCTGTGGTGAATCCCATCAGGCCCCACTGCTTTATCCACCTTCAGTTTTAAGAGTTCTTTCAGAACCCTTTCTTCTGTGAAAGGACTGATATCAACCCTCCCATCCAGAGTGCTTCTATTGACCAGATTAGGTATTTCCCCCTGCTTTTCCATTGTCAATACTGAGCAGAAGTATTCATTCAGTATGCCTGCTTTTTCACTGTCGCTCTCTGCCCAACCACCTTCCTCTTTGTTAAGCCTCAGTATCCCTGCCTTAGTCTTTCTTTGCTCCCTAAAGTACCTGTAAAAGTTTTTAGCCCCCTTCTTAACCGAGTTGGCTATCTTTTCCTTGGTTTGGGCCTTTGCTATTCTGATTGACTTACCTGCTTCTTTCTGCTTTAACTGGTACAGTTTTCTGTCCTTCACATTCTGTGTTTCCTTATACTTCCTGAATGCTATCTTTTTCTCCCTTACCTTCCCTGCCACTTCTTTTGAGAACCATAGTGTTTTTTTCTTTCATTTTGATTTGTTTATTTGCTTCACACAAAGGCTTGTTGCTTCTGTGATGGCGGTTTTGATGTTTCCCCATTGTTGCTCCACCGCACCTTCTTGCCTGTTTGCTAGTGCTTTTCTGAGGCACTCTCCCATTTTGACAAAATCAGCCCTCCTGAAGTCCAGTACCTTCACTTTTCCTAACCTTGGAACTGGATCACTGAGTGGTCTTAGACAAGACACAGCTTAAACCATCATCTGCCTCAGTTATCTCAGCTGTTGTAGTCTGTTAAACAGAGGAAACCTGCAATGTCTGATTTTCTCTATCTCAGGTGGCTTTCTTCCATACACTTTTTCAAATGAAAAAAGAAAACATTTAAAGTTTTCACTAAGGTATGATGTTAACTGGCTATATCCTGACCTCCAGTTTCCTCCCTTTTAGTCCCTACAACTCTGATGGGACTCCATATTACTGATGTACACTAAAGCACAGCCAACTTAGTGCTGCAACTGACTGCAAATGTAGAAGTCTGGATGCTGTTACATTTTTTTTCCAATTGTTTAACCAGGTGAGATACACTAAGCTGAAAGCTTGTTTATAGGTGCAACCTGGGAGCACAGGGAGGTTAAGTGATTTGCTCAGGGTCACACAGTATGCAAGTTGGGGCTGTGGGATTCAAACCCAGGTCTCCAGATTTGTAGCTCAGAGCCTTAAATCACTGCACTATACTGCCTTCAAGTGTCCAAACTTCTACTGCAATTTCTCACAGTTGTAGCAAACATACCAGTGCTTGTGTCATGCAACTGACATATGCAACATTTTTTAAATGTAAGCTGCTGCTGAAAATCATGGAAACTGTTGCGAAAACTTTGGGGCCATTGAAGATAAGGCTCAAGCTTTGTCATGATCAGACGGATGCTGACAGGAGGCTAAAATAGCCCTTGTGTCATCATCCAGCTGATCTAGAGATCCTGCCAATTGTCTTTTACTTACATGGTGGAAACTATGTGGCCAGTACTCTTTCAAAACTGCACTGCTGATTTTAAACACACCAAACAGATAAAGTCTGCACTCTGCTATAGCAATAAAAACCTGACTGAGGTAGCATATTGCAATTGAGCTTTGCATAAATTTCTCTACATGCAAAGGCAATTAATTACGCCAGGATAACAATCTTATTGGCTAATACACAATACAGAGGAATTTATTGCTTTTGTTGTCAGATTCACTTAAGCAATGACGCATAACCAGGGGTTAGATTAACAGTCTGTTAATCACCCTGTAAGGAGGTAATGAGGCACAAGGTGCAGCCAAGCGCCATTCAGCCCCTGGGAGTGATTAACTGACTGTTAATCTAACACCTGGGAATGCCTAATTGCTATTATAGAAAACTTTATTTCAAAAGCACTTCAGTGCACCTTTTGCATGTTTTCCTCGTGGAAAGGGAGTTTTTAATAAAATACTTCATCCACCAATCATTTAAGAATACTGCTTCAGAATCAGTATGCATCATTCCAGTTATTCAGCAGTGCTAGAGAACAGAATGCTTACAGGAAGAATTCATGTGCCATGATGATCAGGCTGTACATGACAGTGTAACAGAGGTTAAAGTAAGGCTGTTGAAATGCTGGCAACTGATCACAATGTAGCATTTCTGAGACTGTCTTTATAATTATCCTTGGCAAAATGTATTAATTCAGTTTCATAGGAGCCACTGATTATCAAGTGGTCAGCACATCAGCTTACCACAAGGGGGACATGGGGGAGATGGATTTGATTCTTAAGACCAGGCTAGCTGGAGGCATTCCACATTCAGTATGATACATGGAATGCCTTTGGGGAGAAAAGGCACAGCCTGCTGATACATACTGTATACTCCCCTGGTTGGCCCATGGGGAAGGGGGAACTAGGTAGGTGGAATTCCTTCAGTCCATGGCCTCATTCCCAATGTTGGAAGTATGTGTTTCTGATAAAGGACCAAGTTGGTGACATTGTAGCCAGCATTGATGCCAACAATGACATTGCGGTTGGAGGGATACAACAGGTTGCTGTCAGTATCAGGGCAGAAACATAGGATCAGCATGGATCAGAAAAGGAGAAGCCTTTGAGTAAATACTAGTGGTGCTCAGCCAAGAATATGGCCAGGCAGGAAACTGCATTTGTGGGTGATCTTTATACTGCTGGAGCAAGGAGGGGAGAGGAACAAAGAGCTCAGGGAAGAACTGAAAGAAGGACAGCTAAGGGGAAATAGTAGTGGTGGGTGATCTGAACCTGCCAGACATCAATTGGGATGGTCCAGTGGTGAGGAACACCAGAAGTCAAGCCTTGCTATAGAAGTGGGCAAGCCAGAGCCAGGCTTGAGCTTGGCTCATGCTTAGTGTCTGGCTCAGCTCAACCTTCATAAGCAACTGACAGCCAAGGTGAAGCCAAGCTAGGTATGGCCAAAGTAAGCATTTTTGTCAGCCTGAGCAGTTAGTGTAGTGTCAGAAATGTGCAACTGCAACGTAAAGAACAGCCTGCAAAAAGCCAGGGCTCAACTCGTGTTTTGGCTCCTAGAGTCAAGCCAGATCCCTGGCTTGGCTCTGGCTTGGCTGTAAGTGAAAACTTCATGGCTTGCCCACCTATACCTTGCTGGACACATTCCAGGAATGTCTGCTGGTACAGCAAATTAAGGAGTCCACCAGATAGCCCACAATTCTCAATGTGCTGCTCACCAACTCAGAGCTGGTTGGAACTGTGAAAGTGACCATAACTCCAATTAACTTGAACTGGCCCTCAGGTCTGGTGAACAGCAATCGAGAGCTGAAGTCCTTGACTTTAGAAAGGTGGACTAAAATAGGCTGATGGAGCTGGTCAAGGATAAGTTAGTAGGGGTGGACAATGTAGATGGGGTGGAAGAGCAATGGGGCAATTAAGAAGGGCTTTCTCAGGGCATCTCAGGTATGCACGAGAATGGTAACCAAAAAGAACAGGTTCAAGAGACCACTATGGTTCTTGGCATGGGTCAAAGAAGCACTGAGTACAAAGAAAGAGGCCTTCAACAAATTTAAAGAAAAGCAGGGGAGGAAGACTGGGGAGAATATCTGCTGAAAAACAGGGAAGTAAAGAAGGCGGTTAAGGAGGCAGAAGCAGACACAGAACTACATTTTGCAGAGGAGGTCAAGAGTGGAGAAAAACAGTGCTTCATTAATGAAAAAGGAAGAAAGGTGGAAGAATTGCAAGGCTAATTGAGGGGGGATAGAGTACTTGAGGCAGGTAGGCAAAAAAGCCTCTGTCCTTAATGATCCCTTTTGCTCTGTTTTCATTAGGAAGGATGGTGGGCTCTTGTCAGACAGTGGCATTAAAGTGGCAACTAAGGGGGTCCCAGAGATGAGGCAGCCAACATTTACTGGAGAAAGGATCCTGAAAGGGCTGGCAGCCCTAAAGATTAATAAGGCCCCAGGACCAGAAGGGTTGCATCCTAACATACTCTGGGAATTCGCAGTGGAACAGACTGAATCCCTAGTAGATCTGATCAACAGGTCTTTAAGGACAGAGGTAGTTCTGAAAGATTGAAAGGTGGCACACATTGTTCTGTTCCATAAGGGGAGGGACAAGAAACAAGCAGGGAACTACAGGACTGTCAGTCTTACCTCTATTGTAGGAAAACTAGTAGAATAACTGGTTAAAGAGGACCTTGTGGCTTACTTGGAGAGTAATGGTCTCCAGGATGGTAAACTTCACTGATTCATGGCAGGGATGTCTTGTCAGACTAACCTGAAAGTTTTCTTTGACTGGATGACAATGGAATTGGATAGTGACCATGCTGTGACTTTACTTTTCTTCATTTTCAGCAAGGCTTTCAACTCGGTGCCTACAGATGCTTGCTGAAGAAGATGGAAGATCTGGATGTGGCTAAGATCATAGTAAACTGGGTAGGTAACTGGCTAGAGGGGATTCAGCAGAGGGTAGTGGTCAACTGGATTAAATCAGAAGAGAGAGAGATGTCACAAGCAGGGTTCCACAGGAATCTGTACTGGGGACGGTCCTCTTCAATTAGTTCATCAGTGACATTGATGAGGGAATCTGACATGGTGTGTCTCTTTGCAGGTTACACTAAGCTCTGTGGGAAGGTGGATAGTGACAAGAGAATAAAGGAAATGCAGAGAGACTTGCAAAAGCTAGAAGGGTGGTCTGGGGTTTGGCAGTTGAAACTCAATGTCAAAAAGTGCAAGGTGATGCACTAAGGCAACAGGAACTCAAGAACAAAGCAGTGGATGAGGGTGTGAAACTTAGTACCATGGCTGAGGAATGAGACCTCAGAGTTATCATCAGTGACTCCCTTAAACTATTGAGTCAGTGCAACAAGGCTTATAGTAAGGCAAGTAGAATGCTTGGACGTATCAGGAGTGGTAATAATAGCAGAAAAAGAGAGGTAATACTTCCCCTGTATACATCCTTATTGAGGCCACGCCTGGAGTACTGCACCCTGCTCTGCAGTCATCACCTCAGGAAGGATATGGATACCCTGGAGATGGTAGGACACTGGGCTGTGGAAGGGTGCATGCCTCAATGCCAGAAGCTTGGGCAACATGATCAGTGACCTCCAGGCTTTGATGGCAGAATCCCAGGTGGACCTGGTGGCCATCACTGAGACATGGGCCTCAGATAGAAATGACTGGGATCTTACAGTAAATAGATACTCTCTCATAAGGCAGGATAGAGCCAAAGCAAGTGGGAGTGGTTGCACTGTATGTGAGGGACGGGCTTGAGGTTACAACATTGGAGGTTGTAAGAAACAACAGGGTGGAATCACTGTGGATACAGCTGAGGTCTCTGGTGGTGAAAAAGGTATACGTAGGGGTGGTATACAGGCCCCCAGGCCAAAGTGGGGAAAATGATGAGAAGCTCCTTCTAGAAATCAAAGAGATGACTGGGAAAGGAGATGCAGCAGTGTTAGGAAACCTGAACCTGCCAGACATTGATTGGAGCGTTCCAATAGCTGGGTCAGGAAAAAGTCAAGCCATGGTGGATGATTCGCAGGATAGCCTCCTCACACAGATGGTAGGTGAGCCAGTTAGACAGGGCACCATTCTGGATGTTATTCTTACCAAGACAGAACTAGTTAGTGCTGTCAGAGTGGGTGAACCTCTGGCTAACAGTGACCATAACTCAGTCTGGTTCGACTTATCTATTGGGGTTATAAAATCCCAATCCAGAAAAGGAGTCCTAAACTTTAGAAAGGTGAACTTCAGTAAAATGGGAGAGGTAGTCAAAGAAAGGCTAGTGGGGATCCACGATTGGCTGGAAATAGAAATTATTTGGGGCCTGATCAAACAAGCCACCCTAGAGGCCACAAGGTCACGTGTAAGGGTACCAACAAAGAAGAATAGGCATGAAAGGCCAATATGGTTTATGGACCAAGTGAGCTCAATGTTAAAAGCCAACAAAAAGGATTTTCTTAACTATAACAGATGGGGGGACAACAACTGGGAGGAGTATGTACAGAAGAATAGGAAGGCTAAAAGGGTTGTGAAACAGGCTAAAGCAGCAGTGGAACAGTGAATATCAGAAGGGATCAAGATGGGTAACAAATGGTGGGCCTGGTGGTGCTGAGAGTTGAGGCGCTGGACACCACACTTCACACCATGCCAGCGACCCAGGTTCGGGAACAGACTCAGGTCATTTGGGGGTCAGCCAGGGGAGGAAAGGATTTAGCATCTGGAGGACTGCTTTCCTTCCTTGGGGAGGGGGGTTGGCACTGTGCACTGTCAACTGACACCTAGTGGTAGCTGGGTGTCAGTGCAGACGCAAGTACAAAAGGGGTTGGCCCACACCCAGGGTGATTAGCTGCCTCCACAGAGGTGAAGGCAGCCACCCCACCCATTGCATGGGCGTAGGGTGTGGGAGAAACATGAAGGAAAAACTGGGACTGAGCAGGACCCGTGATTGCCCCGATCACTTCTATGTAGCCATCCCCTGATTCTGGATTGCTGTGTTCTGTGGGGAGGGAGCTAGCAAGGACTCCTCACCCCTGGACCCACTGTGGGGGGGCCATAGGGTAAATTCAAGGTGGGGACCAAGCAGGAGTGGTCAGTGGGGCCGGAGGTATGTACCTCTCTGAGGGAGGAGTCATAGCCGCTATCAGGTCTGTGGAGGAGCAGAAAAATGGTCCAATAAAAAAAGATTGGTAACAAACAGTTCTTTCGGTATATTCAGGAAAAAAGAAAGAAAGGAGGGAAGGTGGTCAAGTTAAAGAATGGGGACAGGATCATGGAAAACAACAAGCTAAAGGTCAAGGTCTTGAACAATTTCTTCTGCTCAGTGTTCACCAAGGAACACCTAGGACGAATGCCTGAAAGCAGTATTAGAGCTCTAGACAGGAGGATCTCACAGATGGAAATGGTGGCTATTTCCACTAATAGGGTCAAGGAGGCACTGGAACACATAAAGAAGGACAAATCCTTTTGAAGGAGTTAGGAGGAGTGCTAGCAGATCTATTGACTAATTTATTCAACAGATTGCTTTAGACAGAAGTTGTGCCGAAGGACTAGAGATGAGCAGATGTGGTACCTCTTCACAAAGGTGGTAGCAGGGAGGAGGCTGGAAACTACAGACCAGTCAGTCTCACATTGGTTGTAGAAAAATTAATGGAATCCTTGAGTAAGCAGGATCTGGTGGATTACCTGGTAAAAAATGGCCTTCAGGATGACAAGCAGCACAGTTTTGTGGCAGTTAAATCATATCAGACGAACCTGATTTCATTCTTCAACTGGGTAAATAGGGGAAGTCAACAGTGGACATTCAGTAGATCTCCTTTACTTTGACTTCAACAAGCCTTTGATTCAGTACCACACAACTGCCTGCTGAGGAAGCTAGAGGATCTGGGTGCCACAAGGTGCATTGTTAGATGGGTAGGTAACTGGTTGAAGGACAGAAAGCAGAGAGTAATCATCAACAGGGAGAATTCAGAGGAGGGAGACATCACCAGTGGTGTACCACAGGGCTCTGTTTTGGGTCTGGTACTGTTCAACAAATTCATCAGCAACATTGGGGTTGGTATCCTGGGTAAGATAGCACTATTCTCTGATGACACAAAGTCTGGAGGGAGGGTGTACAGTGAGGATGTAGTTAGAAGCCTGCAAGAAGATCTTCAGAGGTTGAAAAAATAGGCGAGCATCTAGTAGCTAAATTTTAATGCCAAGAAGTGCAAGCTGATGCACCTGGGCAAAAAGAAGCCAAGAAAAGCCTACTGGCTAAACAGGATCAGACTCAGTGTTTCTCAGAAAGAGAGAGACCTGTGAGTCATAGTGTGTGACAATCTTAAGCAGTTCAGGCAGTGCACCACAGCATATGACAAAGCTAGCAGAATGTTAGAATGCACAGGGAGGAAGTTTGACAGCAGAAGCAAGGAAGTAATTGTAACACTATACAGATCCCTGGTGAGGACTCACCTAGAGTACTGTGTCCAGTTTTGGGGCCCCCACCTAAAAAAGGATATAAAATGACCAGAGACAGTTCAGAGGAGAGTGACGAAAATGATCCAGGGTTTACACGAGCTTCCATATGAATGATGCTTAGATGAGCTGAAAATGTTTTCTCTGGAGTCTAGGAGAGAGAGGGGGACATGATAGAAACCTTCAAGTTCCCTATCCAGAACCGTTTGACAGGGCTCCCTCCTCCAACACTAGAGGGCATGAATGGAAGTTGGGGGGGGAGCTTTAAAAAAGATCTTAGGAAACACTTCTTCACGGAAAGGGTGGTGGAACCTTGGAACAGGCTGCCCACTGATCTGGTGGAAGCAAATTCGGTGACAGCATTCATACTGGGCTGAGACAGATGGAACAAATGGATTGAGGGCCAAGGGGAAGTTGAGAGATGGTGTTCGGGGGGGGGGGCACTATGTCCTAGGATCATTAATTATTAGTAATAGGCTTAGGAATCTCTGGGCAGACTTGATGGACCTTGTGTCTCCCTCTGCCATCAACTTTCTATGTTTCTATGGTGCAGAGCACGGTAACAAAATGATTTAGGGCCAGCAGGGCAGATCCTATGAGGAATGCCTCATGGCACTGAACATATACTTGCTGGAAACCAGAAGGGAGAAGGGAGATATGATACAAACCTTAAACTTCCTAAAAGGAATTGAGAGAGTGAAGTGTTGGGAACTATTTAATTTGAATATTAATTCACAGTCATGTGGTCATGAGTGGAAGCTAACAGGAGGGAGGTTCAGGAGGGACAGGAGGAAGTATTATTTTATAGAAAGGGTAGTGGAGCCATGGAACAGGCTGCTTGCTGAAGTGGTGGGTGCAAAAACCCACAAGTGGTTTTAAGCATGGTTGGGATACGATGAAGGGTATAGTGGGTGCTCGGGGTGTCAGAAAAGGAGAGGAGAATGGGGGGGGAGGTTGGGGAGGGAAAGGACTCTTGATGAACAGTAGGTACCAGGGCTAAATAGTGACTCAGGCAGACTGGATGGACCTTTGGTCTTTTTCTGCCATCATCACCAATGTTTCCGTGTTTTCTAAGTTTGGCCTACAATCTGGTGGCGGACTATGTTTCTAAGTTTGATCTGCAGTCCAATGGTAGAAAGATACACTTGCAGTCTGGTTTCCAGAAATCCCATTCTACTGAAACAGCCCTACTGAAAATTAATACTGATACTGTTTTTCCTACAGGCCACTATTCTGATTTTATTGGACTTTACGTCGGCATTTGACAATCTTAGCCATCAGGTTTATGTGATTGGTTGACTTTTGATGTTGGTGTGTCTGGCTTGCCTTTATCCTCTTGTAAATCCTATTTGTCAAATTGGTCTTTTCAGATCCTTTTGAGTCATTGATACCTGCATCTCATCCACTTTTCTCTGGTGCTTCACAGTGGTCCCTTCTCAGACTTTTTTTTGCTTGTGTATCACCTTATTAATTTGATCAGATTTTTTTTTAATTTTTCCTTTCATTATTATGTAGATGACACCTACATACAGTATATATTTCCTTTCCAAATGTTCCTGCTGCCATTGCTGAGAGCCTTGACAAATGTTGGACTGCAGTTTCACTTTGGTGATTCCACTATTTTCTCAAAATTCACCCAGATAAAACTGAAATCCTTTTTATTCCCATTTTGTCAGCCTCCAACTTAGCCATGTGCACAGACCCTCAGCAAAATTGGGTTTCTTCTAAGCTTCTCCATTTGAATACTATTAAGAATCTGAGCATCTACATGGATTCAGATTTTTCTTATAGTTCACAGATTTCAGCCACTTCTAAATTCTGCTTGTTTCATTTAAATAATATCATGTGCACTGGAAATATTTGACTACCAAGGCTACCAAAATGATTGTACATAGTTATGTTACTTCCAGGCTTGACTAGTGCAACATTCTGTTGATAGGTTTACCTGCCTTAAAATTGGCCCCTTTGATGTCATGTTGAGTCTAGAGATGTTTCAGTTTTACTTCACTGGCAAAGTTCAGCTGAAGCTGTGAAATTTTGCCTTTGCAAATAACTTCACGAGTTTCCCACTTTACCACTTCACATTGAGTTTTTAGGGGGTCAGGTGAAGTTATGGTGAAATTGCAATGTCACCAGTGAATTTGCACAACTTTGGCTGAAAAAGTGCCACTTCACCTGCCAAAATTTTCACAAAGATGGCACTTCGTGAATTTAGCAAGCTTTGCAAATTATTTTGCAGAGTAGAGTTTGCCATCTTTGCACATCATGCACACATTACTCCCCATTTGAAATCTCTGCACTAGCTTTCACTTTATCTCACAGTTCAGTTTAAAATTATTTTCTTAGTTTTTTCTTGGCTCCCCATAAGGGGCAGCCTGCACACCTTGCTTCCTGCTTGCAAAGGTATGCACCTTACTGCCAGCTTCATTCTTGTGCTGCAAGTTTACCACTGGTCCCAAAATAACATTTTGTTGACTTCAGCAACATGCTTTTTCTTTGGTTGGAATGATATGTTGGAGTTCTCTACCCCCTCCATGTTCTCACATTTCCCTGCATATTGAGTTTTTTGCAAGTGCTCTTTTATTAACTTGTATTTTTTCCCTTTTTTGTAATTTTTTACTTGTACTGGTGATTTTGTATATGTGTGGTGTACAGCACAATAGCCCCATTTACACTGACCAAGTTGTTAAACACTGGCGTGGCTCACACCCATGTCAGTCTGTACCTGGTTGTTTATCTAACCGCTTAAGGACACCAGCTTTTACACCTGTGTCACACCATTGTCTTGTGAACTGCATTAAGGGAACCATCCTGCAAGTAGTGCCCTGTTTGTTGTGACACTAAATTACCCTCAGGCAGAAATGATGTCTAAAGTGGTCAAGGATTACGCTACACTTGAAGACACTAACACCAGTTCAGTTCCTCTGTCTGGGAGAGGAGCACAAGAGCCATACCGGTTTGATGCCTGCACAGTTTACACATGCAAATGTACACCAGTGTGTGGCTCTCCTAACCAACTACAACAGTGTACAAATGGTCAGTGTAAATGGGGCTATGGGTTCTTTTGTGAATTGTACTTATAAAAATAAGGGTAAGGGCAAGATGGCACATGACATTATCAGGGATGGCAACCATGTAAAACTTCTATTAGCAGTCGAGTTATTTTGCCTGGAGTCAAAACAGCATACATACAGTAAAAAGGAAAATATATATTTACAGGTATGGCATTTCAAACTGATAAGCAGTTCTTCAGGTTTGCATACTGTTTTGACAACAGGCAAACCACCTTGGCTAAAAACTGTGATATGTGATGTCAGTGCATCCCCCTAAGATCCAATACTTCAGTGGATGTGAGGTTTGCAGTAAAGACACCAATATACTGTATGTAGAGCCTCTGTTAGATCAACTGACGTGAACAGGTGAAGACTGGAAGAGAATGGTAATATAAGGAAACTGGGGAATAAACAGATTAAGGAAAGAAATGCTTCAGCTGTTTCTTACAGGGATTTGAAACCTGGGTTCATACACCAACAAGGTAATAACAACCAATTCTTAAGCATGATGAGCTAAAATGACCATTGCCAACCCACAGAGCTTTGAAAAGCTTCCCATATTTTCCTAGTGATTGCTTCTACTTGTTGAGAAAGTAATACGACATGACACAGGGTTGACTGTTGTGTGGTAAACCCACATTCAGGTAAGTAGTGACCAGGAAGTAAGGAAATAGAAAAGCACCCCCTCCACATTGAAGACTACCACTTGGTAGCACTTGAATGAGCTGCTGTACTGTTAAGTCCATAACAGTACAGCAACCCATTCAGTTATGGTCCCAAAATAAAATTTGTGTTGGCTTGTTGTGCTATGAACCAGAAAAACAGAGGGACACTGTTTTTTTTAAATATCAAAAGTTTCTGCCAGCAACATTTAGTTGTACCTATTGCTACAACAAACCGTTTGCTTTAAGTGTGAGTGCCAACTCAGTTGGCTTTGGCTACAGTATATAGATGACTTGGTGGACTTCTTGAAGATTCAGTCTTGGTGTTTTTGTATATTTTGTGATGGCCAATTCAGTAGGATTTTTCACCTTGACCCCTACATAGGAATGTGGTTTAATCACAACTGATGTCTTAGTGATACTCTCTTTAAATTGATCATGTGTTTTTTGGTCCACTGAGTTGGTAATCTTTCCACTTGTCTGTGCCAAAATGGAAACTGAAAGGAAGAGGCACAGAGAGCAGAGTGGGCCCACAATTTTACAGGAAGACCCTGTAGTGGGCCACAATTCTGTAGGTATGCAGGTGAGATTTTTATAGACTCCACTAATGTGGCGTTAGGAGTGCACTGCAGACTTTGCATTTTGAAATGTTCTTGCAGGAGGGAGAAATGATTGGACATGACCAGGAAGCACTTTGAGGGGGATGTAATGTATGTGCATGAGCAATGGTATCCTTCGACGACTGCCACAGGACACAGAAAAAAGCTTAGTGTTGGAGCCCCTGAGGTATTTTGGACAAGGTGAAAAAAGCCTGCAAAATAAAAGTGGGAATGAAGAGTTTAAATGTTTAAAATAATCAGTAGGGGTCACATATGTATGGATGTGTGTGTGTGTGTGTGTCTGAAGGGGGTAGTAGAAAAATGTGTAAATATGCTATTTTTACAAGTAATGAAAAGTGGGAGGTGGGAGATTTTACCTGTACAAACATGGTTCCCAGAAGAAATTCCAAGATGATTTAATATCTGAGTATGTTGCCTACAGGTTACTGAAAGAAGTCCAAAATCATTGGTTGTCACTCTGAAAACACATGGCACCAGAAACCTTTTCAACTAGTCAGGATGTAGGACATACCCTACCCATTAATGGCTTCTAAAATGCTTTGAGGTATACAGTGTGTATATGAAAAGCACTTTTTTAAAACTAGGTTCATACATTTTTCTTATATCACTGTCATAAACTAAAAAAAAAATTCTACTTATGTCAGGACAAGTACTATTGATGGTTACACAAAAAAGCATGGCCGCACTGCCATAGTGCAAGGTGATACAAGCCTCAGGATGGCCAGCTGACACCATATCCAAAAGGATCCAGAAGGAGACTTGCATTCAATATGAGACACTGGGTCAGAAGATTGTTGTTAAACATGACCTTTTATTTTATCCATAATCAAGCAGCTGACGTACAGCCAACTGTTTTATGCAAGTCCTTTGTTTCACAAAGTATTCACAGTGCCAAACTGTCAAAATCCATTTAGATAAACATCAATGGACCTTTGACATTATGACAAACTCAGGAGAAGGCCCAAATGTAAATGTCTCAGTGAATATTTTGCTAAAACAAAGGACTTGCATAAACAGACTTAGCCAATCAGGTTGTATACTTAACATTGAACAGAGCTGACATCTCTGCAGCTGGCGGGAGGTTTTCCTTGGTACAGGTAAAAGAAGAATGTGATTTTTGGGGTTCACAAAGGGGAAAAATGAGATGGGGGCCAGGGGGAGGAGGGTTAGTGGAATACTATTGAATTATGGGGTTGGGCTGTGCATAGGTAGGGTTGGGGGAGTTGGTTTTGGCATGCATGTGGGGGGACAGGTATATTGAATTTTACTATGGTAGTGAACTTTGCCAGGAGGGGCAGAGGCTGGGGATTTATTTACAGATGGAAGCAGGTGTGAGGGAAATCCTGCCAATGGTCTGGGGTGGTGGTGGTAGGTGTATACCAGTAAACAGAGCTGGTGGGGTGGCATTTATTTAAAAAAGCTTTTTTTTTTTAAATTAGAAACTTCACTCTGAAAAGTTGGAGACAATGTCAGGAACTTAGTGAAGCTTCAGCAAATGCAACGTTTCCTGACTTTGCACCAACTTTACCAGTGAAGTAAAACTTTGCAACATCTCTAGAAAGAACCGTGGCTGAGAATAACAATTTCAGGTGGCAATGCCAAGGAGCAGGCACAAAGCACCTGTTTTGTTCCACACTATAGTGCAACTGAAAGTCAGGCCCCAAATCATTTTGAATAGTTACTTGAACACTATGGAGAGCATGCATGAAAAAGTTTGTAGACTGTTCTGCAAGTGATGTTCAAAATATATGATTTGTCTCATTATCTTACCTGAACATATTCTGCAGGGCATGGACAAGTGTTTTCTGATTTTCCAGTGATCAGCTCTGGTAAAGGAGGGCACCAGGAACATTCAAGTGGATTATTTTCCTCTCTCTATGGGGGAATAATATAATTCTCATCAGTACTGTGACTCACATGTTTAATACCCCAAAACTCCTTCTACCCAACTATTACTGGCCACCCTCCTCTTCATTGTTGTCTCTTTAAGTGAATTTTTACTTGGCCCATTAGTAACAGCTGATTGACCAGTTTTATGAATGCTTACTTATCAAGGTGTTCAAAATGCAGTTGGCCTGACAGCCAGAGAAGATTTTGCATGCTAGGTACATTATAACCTTCTTAAATCCAGCCCATGAGCCCACCCATGCCTCCTCCTGATAGAAAAGCTATTAAATAAAGTCACAGGTGGGCTGGTTGTTACAGGGATATAGTATCAGTGCCACCTATATCACACATGATAAATGGTGTTTAAAATATAGATCTCTAGATACAACACAGTGTCAGCCCTTGTAATTCACAGATAGCTCATACACTTTTTTGTCATAATTCACAATTGTAATATCAGAAATGTGAATTATCGCTTTTTTTGAAAATTTCTGTCACTCAAACTCTCTGAACATTCCATTTACTCTAGAACATTCTGAGGTAAACAATGGCCACCTGATTCAAATTCTGCTAACAAGGAAAGGAATTAATTTATCTGTGACAGTGTTAAACCCCATAAATGGTGTTTTACTTTGTACAGTATTAGAAGAAATAAAAAGTAGTCCACCTGTAAACTACAAGGCTTTTAATTTCATCTTGAGGTTCTTGAGACATTTACAAACCACTTAAGCTTTGTTCAAATGATTTATGGTGTCAACAGAACACGTGAATAGAATTACAGCTTTGTAATAATGCAGCTCTCTTCCAGGATCAGACAATATCCCTCCTAAATTTTTCAGACTCAGTGCATATGCCATAGCTGCTCCTTTGGCCTATATTTTCAACTGCTTCCTCTCATATGGGCTATTTTCAGCACTTTTGAAACATGCAGTACTTATCTCTCTCTACAAAGATGAGTACACAACACCTCTTGGTAAGTACAAACCAATCTCCCTCCTCCCTGTGCTCTCCAAAATCCTTGAGATTGGTTGTTAATCAACTGTTGCGTGTCTATGCCAGGACTTACTTCTTTTCCTGCTAACAATCTGATTTCTGTTCTGCCCACTCCACTACTTCCTCCCCATTAAGACTGGCTATTTTCATCCCAACATGGATAATAGCTCACCTACTGGTGTCATTTTCTTCAGCCTAGTGAAGGTATTTGATACTGCTGATTATTCTCTTCTAGCTACTAAACTCTGACTCAGGTATTTCCAGACCTTCTCTTCACTAGTTCACCTCATACTTTGAATGTCACTCCCAATTTGTATATGTAAGGACTGCCCTCTCAGCTCCCTTGTAGGTAAGTTTAGGTGTACCCCAAGGTTATGTACTTGGATCATTCTTATTTAATATCTTGGTGGATGACCTCTCCCTTGCTGCCCAGTCCTGCAATATTCACATGTATGCTGGTGATATCATCATATTTGTAAGTTGCCATCCCTCATCTGCTATCTCTGTCTCTATTCCACTGGACTATAGTAATCACTCTACTTGGTTTTCAACTAATTATCTAGAGAGGAGCACAGCTAAATCACTTTCTATGTTTTTGGACTTCAGGAAATGTTTGTACAATTTTCTGAACCTGGGTATTATAGCTGAAGATGGGAACACATTAAATGCTGTGTCAGAGAATAAGAATCTACAACTCATACTTGACCAGTCTCTTAATTTCTTCAATATCCAGCCTCTGGTCTCTAAATCACACAAAAAACCTAAGGTCCTCAGTTGGGTTATTGACTGCTTCTCCCAAAGTATGAGAAAATGCCTAGATGAGTGGATGATCCCACCAGTAGTGAACTACGCTGATGTCATCTATGCCACTGCCCCCAAATGTCATCTATCTAAATTGGAAACCTTGTTCAACTCCATCTACTGCTTAATTCACAAAAGTGGTGAAAAGACTAACCATGCTAATTATGGCCCAATCTCTATTCTGCCCTCTCTCTCTAAGGCACTTGAACAGACCGTTGCAGACCAGCTAACTGACCATCTCATTAAATACAACCTATTATGTGATCAACAGCATGGATTCGGAAAAGGTCATAGCACCTCCACTGCCCTTCTTGAATTCAGTGGTGCGGTACATAGTTCCCTGGACAAGGGCCTTCTTACTGGTGCAGTTTACGTTGACCTCTCCAAAGCTTTTGATATGGTTCACCATCTGCTACTGGTTAACCAACTCTAAATATTGGACTCTCTCCAGACACAGCACAGTGGTTCAAAAGCTACCTGGATAACTGCACACAATGGGTAAAAATTGCCAGTACTCTCTCTGATGCCTTACCAGTTCGCTCTGGTGTTCTCCAAGGTTCTATACTTGGCCCACTATTGTTCAGCCTATTTCTAAATTCCTTACCACAATTCTCCAAGGAGAAAATCATCCTCTATGCAGACGATGCAGTCATCTTCTCTTCCCACCGAGACCCCTTGGCATTACAACACAATCTCCAGGCTGGCTTTAGTGCCATCAAAAAGTGGTTCTCTAATCACAAGCTCATCCTTAACCAAAAGAAAACAAAGTCTATGCTCTTCTGCATCTCTCAAAATAGACACAAGCTCCACCACCTAGCCATCTCCACTGCACAAGGGAATATCCTTGAACAGGTCTATTCCTTCAAATACCTTGGGATACTGCTTGACACCAACCTCTCATACAAAGCACATGTTGATACTGTGGCTAAAGCAGCAAACATCTGCCTTGGTCTCCTCTACATGCACAGGTAACATCTCACACCCCAAGCACTGAAGCTTGCCGTACAGAGTTCTGTGGTCTCAATTATTGATTACGGCCTTCTCATCTGTGGCTCTGCCACTAGGTCTACCCTCAGACACATCACAGCAACCCTCAATAAGTCATGTCGGCTAGGCACTGGGGCACACTGACTTACACATACTTGTGATCTGTATGCACAAACCCCCCACTATCTCCAACTCTCTGATCGCATAAAGTACCTGACCTGCACAATGGCTAGGAAAATCAACCTTGGACTTGCACCACCTGGAGTCACTGCCTTGCTCCACAACAGCAGAAACAACCTGCAGACCACCAGGAGGTCTAAAACACAACTCCTTAAAATACCCTGCTGCCGCACTGCTCAGGGTCAACGTTCATTCGCCTATCCGGCTCCACTTTGGCTGAATAACCTTAACCCCGATATATCCTCAGCTCCTCCTCTAGGTACCTTCAAAACTTGTTTACAGCATCATCTTTTTGCCTCAAGCTCCTCCGACTGTTTCTCCAATGCCTGAGCTGACATGTCCAGCTGTTGATACCACCACTTATTCCCCCCCACTTCTCTTATCTCATTTGCACTTATTGAATAATCTACCCCTTTCTACCACCCTCCCCTCCCTTCTCTCCACCATTCCCCACACCCCTCCTTCCCTTTCACCTGTGTTTCCTTTACCCTGTACCCCCTCCTCTGACAACTACCTCTGGCTGCATCTTTGTGTCCCCTCCCTTCGTCTTTCCTCCTTTCTCTGTTCTGTCCACCTTCCTTTCAAGACCACACTGTTCTTCAACTGGTCCGCTACGTGGCTCCGAACCTAAGTGGTCCATGAACATTTATCCAATTGAAATGTCAGTTTACCGTGTCTTTTTTATCTACCACTAATTGCACCTTATATTGTTGTACCATGACTATGTTCTCCTATTGCGTTTATTGAGTCTACCTGTTGTATCTACCTCTGACATGGAACCTTTGTAAAAGAGCCTTGGCTCAAAGGTCTTTGTAATCCTAGATTTAATACATAAATAAAATTCTCCTCTGCTTTCACTCGACCCACCGCTGCACTTTATATGATCATCTTAAGTGGCCTCCTTTCAGCTGTAGGTGCTTGAAACATCTTTGCCTTTATGGGTATAAATATTGGCTTAACAAGGTTCCCAGCTACTTTTGCAACTTGCTTACCCCGATCCAATTTCTGGTCACAAACTTTGTTCCCTCTTATGAAACAGGTTCCTTGATGCCATGTGCAAATTAAACACTGGTTAGCTGGCTTTCCATTACAGACCCCCAGGTTTGGAACAACCTGACTCTGTGTGACTATCCACCTACCAGTCTTTCCTCTGATAAACAGTTCCAAGAAATTATGAGTGTATCTCGCTATAAATGCACCTGATTTTGTGCCCGTTTCTTTGTATATTCTGTTTACCTTGCAACCTGCTGTTGGCTTTGTATCTATCATTGTACATATTGTAAAACTATTACTGTATATATTATTTAACTTGTATATCTAGTATCTTACTGTATAAATTTCTGTACTGTTTCTTTGCTCCAACTTTGCATTCTCAAATCCCCCCCATACCCATGTCATGTTTGTAAACATGCTTTTTGCTGTTTCTTTGTATGTTTACCTGGTAAAACAATTTAATCAATCAATCAAGCAAGCAAGCAATAAATAAATACATTTATGCAACAGGTGTCAGGATAAAAACTGGCAGATAAATCCGTTTATCTGAGTCACTGTCCAGATAAATGGGGTACGATGTAATCACTATGGTAATAACTTGAAGTTACTACCATAGTGATTACATCATACCCCATTTCTCCACACAGTGACTATGTCATAACCCCCCCCCAAACTGGTCGGCACTACTTTCACCCACTTTCACTTACCTAGAGCTATGTATAGACACACCAGCTCCTTAAATAGCAGTCTACCAAAAAAAAAAAAACGATCGCCACCTCTGCCCTCTACATCCACATTGCCAAAAGCATTATAGAACTCTGCTTCCCCTCCCCCCAAGTTGGCTACATATTCTTTAAATCTCTGCTCTTCTTAGGGTGGTAGTCATGCTCTGCTCCTAGCCCTTCCTAACCACTCCTGCCCACCTGCACACAAAACCGAAAAATTACTATCAGCTTCTCATGCTACCCTTATTCTCAACAGAATAAGATTTAATTAAAAAAGTTTCTTAATATGTCCAGCCACCACACTGTCTTTCCACTAGCACTTCTGTTCTCTGTTCTGTGTGCTCTCATCTTTAGCAGCTCTCTGGACTAATGGACACTAATCTATCTTCGTCGGAAGCTCTTAGAAGTCACTGACACTAATGCTACAACAATGAGGAATGAAAAAATACACCACCTTGTTCTTTCATGATGCAAGCTCGATCTTGCATTCAGCTGAAGCAGTCTATAATTTACTGAGGCTCCCAGTACATTGCAAAACCCTGATGCCATATTTACTCTCTGTTTTTTGAAAAGAACATCTCTCCTCCAATCAACTCCATCATCACTGCGTCAATGCGGGTGTCATGCTGCACTGTCCACAGCAACAACCATGGCAATAGGCACACAGAAGATGGACGACCACCAAGGTGTAAGAAAGACCCCGACTTTTTTATTAGTTTAAAAACTACAAATAAGCTTGGGCTCAAAATAATGCATAACACAAGCATCTGCCCCTGTTGCATAAATTAAATATGCGGGGGACGACTGTATGATAACTCATTTATCTGGTACAGTTGCCTGTGACCTCTCATACCCCTCACTCATGGTTTCACCACTTGTGAGGTTACTTGAGGTCACAGGCAGCTGTACCAGATAAATGAGTTATCACACAGTTGTCCCCACATATCCCTTATAAATTCATAGTTGTCTATCATTTATTCTATATGTATAATATACTTAATATATAAGTAGTCAGTTTATCCCACATGGAAAAGGTCTCACCCAGAAGTCATACTGCCATCAATCTGACATTAGAAAGACTTAATGTGAAAGGCTTCTTATCTATTATTTTGTTTGGGATAGATGGATAGTTACTTTTTCCATACAGAAAGAGGGAAATTCAAATCCCATATAATAACATCAATGTGACATAAGGAACTACTAATAATATCATTTCGATATCAGATCATTGGTATTACTTGCTGGAGTGCTTGAAGAGTTTTATACATTACAAAAATTAAAAGACAGATTTATGCTTCACACTACATGTTTATATGTACAGTAACTGCCCTTCTGAAGTTCTTTGGTTAATAGAAATGAAAGTTATGTAATTATCATAACACTTGGTCTTCTTGCATAGCTTTTCTTCATAGATTACCACTTATGGGTCTGATCCAGAGGTGACAGAACCCCCCAGATGCCAGTACGTTTCTGGTAGGGGCTTGTGGCATGTGCTCATTAATATACAGCTGTGCCAGTCCCCAACTGCTGCAATACTTTTTTTCTGAGGAGTTGGGTAGCATGAAAACTTAATGAGTACCCTATGCACTAACTAAGGGCATAACATAGCCCTGGTGGCCCATATAAGATGGGCCAACAAACCCAATGAACACATTGTCTTCACAGCCCAAATCATAAAGATGATACTACAACAATACTGGCATGAATCTGGGAGTTAATGGCTGGGGAACAGTAATCTTGCCTTTCTGCAATCCTTGGTTCTCTACAAATAAAACCTAAGGACCCTTTTTACATTAAGGGAATGCAGAGTTCTCTCTCCATCATTCTGAAATTTGGCAAAGGAGGTAGACAAAATCAGAGACTTTTTCAAGAGGAAATCTGGCACTACCTTAGGAAGCAACTTCAGGTGTAAACTAAGGCCCACTTTATCCTATGGAAAATAGTATATGGAGGATCCTCCACTGGGTGCCACCCCCACCATGCTGACATTGCCCCCATGCCCCCCTCATTCCCTATATGCAGGTCCAGTGAGCTGATTGGCCAGTGTAGAGGGAGGGTGCCAGGGACTGACCATGACCTGATCCCAGCTGCCCAAAGCCTAACACCCACCCCATAGGTGAACCAGTCCCCAACACAGTGGGTGGGCTGCAGCATGCCTCCATGTGGGAGCCGCAGTACCAGGAGACAATCCCAGTGCCTGGGGCACATCCCCAACCACCAAATGCACCATTCAAGTGGCACCCACTGCCACCTGCCACATGTAGGTGACAGGCCTGCTGTGCACTAGGGTCTAGATCATGCTGGTCCAACCTTGCTCCCTCCACCTGGCCAAATCCACAGTGTGCAAACTCCAGGTGGCTCTGCTGGGTGCCTCCTCATACCCCCCCCACTGCCACCATGCCCCCCTCACCCATTATGGCACTACCAGGGCTAGATCAGCCCCATGTCACCTCCTTCCAGGTCCCCCCAGTCACTGCACTGCCAGTCAGTGGCACAGGGCCCCTATACCACCTCCTGGCTGGTCTAAAGGCAGACCCCTCTTGTGACCACAACAGGGCTTCTGAAATAGGAAAAAAGGGGATGGTGCCGCCCCACTGTGGTGCAACTACTCATGTGACCTGGCACATGGGCACTTTTGTTGCAAGGGTGGTGCAGGGGGCCTTTGCCACATGGCATCCTGATTTCTCTGCAGCCAGCATTTGAAAATTGGGATAGCTACAATGTTGTACCCTTTTGGTGCAGGCACTTTGCATCATAGTTTTTCTTTTGAAAATCGAGCCCTTGTCTCTGTAGACCTTGACAGTGGCTCCCCACCCTGCCAAACAGGCATCCATGGTGATAGTGACTTCTAGCTCTGATGGGGAGAAGAGAAGCCCTAGAGAAGATTTTACTCCACAGATCATCATGACAGAGACCTCACCTGAATGGGGTAGTTTTGAGAGCATGCTGCTTGGGACCACTAGGTGCTGAACATCCACTGAGTTGTCCTCAAGTGCAGCCTTACTAGGGGGACTGTGAGCACTGAGGATGACATGAGTCCCAGCATGCACTGCATGGAATGAGCCATCACCAACTTGTAACGCATGGTAAATCATGCCTTCTGTAAGATTGCCCATAGTCTGCTGTCTGGAAGGAAGTTCCCAGCATGGGTCATGTCCAAGAAAGCTCAGTTGAAAAGGAATACCTGGCAGAACTCTAGCTGAGACTTGGAAGGGTTCATCAGAACTCCCATGGAAGTTACAAAGTGCAAGGCAGTGGTCACTGCTTGCTCCACCTCCTGTCTGGACAAGACTTTCAGGAGTTGTTTGCCCAGATACTTGAAAGACCTGTAGTCCTAGTTGTCTGAGCTGTGTTGCAGGTACTGAGAAACACTTTGTAAAGACATACAGTGTCAAGGAAATCCCAAAAGGAAGCACGCTGAACCAGCAATACTGCCCCTCCTTACAGAATTGCAGGTATAGTACTTGTGGTGTTTGGGATGCACCAGTACATGTTGGTATGCATCTTGTATGTTCAGTGAGTCTAGCCAACTGTGGGACTTGAGGTATGACAGGAATGACCCCAGAGAAACCATCTTGAACTTTTCTCAATCCACATACTTGTTCAGTTTTCTGAGATTGAGAATGGAGTGCATGTCCTCTCATTTCTTGGGTGCCAGGAAGTAGTGTGGGAATTGAATCCATTGTTCCATTCTGACTCTGGCACTATTGATATATCAATCAATCAATTTTATTTTATACTGGAAGGTATGTGAGCAAAAAATGGCCGTTTTCACAAACGTCCAGTTACAGTGTAATACATTACTACAGTATAAATTAATACATAAGTAAAGGAAACTGTGACGTGTACAAGAAATTTACAGAGTAGGAAAGAAAAAGCATGTTTCCCAAGAATGTGTAAACAGTAATTACAGTTAATAAAGTACTGGATTGAGAAACACTACAAGAGGACAGAAGTCACCAAAAGGGTGAGGTCAATTGCCAGGTGAACTAGAATGAAACAATTACATCATATTTACAGAAAAGTGAAGGAGGAGAGGTGAATATGGAAAAGGAGAGGGCTGGCTGGAGGAGGGTAAGGAACAAAGACAGTGGACAATATTCACCATGGGAAAATATTAATGTGGTAGCTGATTTGGGCAACTACAGACAGTGCTTTCAAGGAGGAAGTCTTTGAAGGAGGCGCTAAAGGAAAAAATGGAGTGACATAAATGTGTGGTAGTTGGCAGACTGTTATATAGTTTAGGACCAAAATAGGTGATTGAGTTCTGGGCCTGTGAAATGTGGTAGAAAGGAATGTCAAAAATTTGGTTTGAAGTCCCTCTGGTGCAGCACTTGGGGACAGGCTTGGTAGAGAGGGAAGAGACGCTAGGTGGCAAAAGGTTAAGGTTGACCTTGTGTAAGAACAACAGTGTTTTAACTGGAACCTTCCTTCTAGGGAGAGCCAATTAAGGGGAGTGTAGAGGGAACAGTGATGTGTGGACCACGGGAGTCCAGAGGCAAAGCAAGCAATATTGTTGTAGGACGTCCTGAGTTTGGAGACGAGAGAAGAGCTGGGGAGGGGGAGTAGACAATGGAACCATATTCAAGAACGGGAAGGAGTAGAGAGCTGGCAAGGTGCAATCTGGAGGTGGGATTCAGGTGTTTTCTGATTCTGTAGAGAAGACCTAGCCTCATGTTAACTTTCTTTTTTTTTTTTGAAATTCAGGTTTATTAATTTTTCACTACAGAGCAAAGAGTGTTACACACAGACACAGTATACTTTGACAATAGGAGCATGAATTGATACTGTACACTTCTTGCTCTCTCACCTTCCCCCCACACCCTCCCTCCCATTACTCACTCCCTAACTCCCCCCCTGCTTCACTCTATCCCATACTGGGACAGTCTTAACAGAAGCACTTTCAATATTATTTCAGAGGGCAGCTCAATTCCCTGACTTACACCAGTCTCGTCAATCTGAAGATGGTGATTGTACTCTAATTTGAAGCAAGTATATGGTATGAAGCTTCTCCCATGTTTTAGTGTATCTGGGTAGACAATTCCTCATACTCGCTCCAAACTTTTCTACAATGAGATTAAACAATAATTCCTTCAGCCATTCTGTATAAGTTAAAAGGAGATCATCTAGCCAATGTCACAGCACTCATTTTTTAAGAGAAGAAGATATTATGGCCATGTAAAACCTTCTGGCCTTCACTTTTACACTGGCATAATCTCCTGTTAAACACACCTCTGGAGTTAAGAGTTGATCAATGCCGAGCAGGGGGTCTGCTTTGTTTTTAATTGTGTCCCAGAGCACCTTTACAGGAGGGCAGTCCCAAAATATGTGATCGAGGGTTCCCTCTGCCTGATGACATCTATTGCATAAGGGATTGGGTAACTGACCCACTTTATGTAATGTAGTTGGAGTCCAGAACAGATTATTTAAAAACTGAAACTGCATTACCGTTAATCTATGCTGGGTAATGTGTTGGTAAGTATGCTGCCAAATTATGTCCTGCTTTCGTTCTGGCTCTGGGAATTGATTTGCCCAATAATGAGTCTTTTCATCAAGCTCCGCATATGTTTGGTTAAATAGATAACTATAAAACTTGGACACAACATGTGGCTCCCATACTGTTTGAGAGAGAGTTTCAAAAAAGGTTCTGGATATTCCACCTTCCCGGAGCACATACTGTATTTGTACTATCAAGTGTCTAACTTGGTAAACCTTGAATACTTGATTAGGTCCAATATGTTGTCTCCTATGAATGGTTTCTACCAGGTAACATTTCCCTTCCTGAAAAAATATCTTTAATTCTCTGTCCCTTCAACTGGGGTACCCAGGTATCTGAGATCATCTTCCCCTCAATCTTTAGATTAGGGTTATGACACAGGGGTTGATTTGGGTTGCTTCTGGCTAAATACCTTAAAAATTAGCATAGTTGAGTGTGTATATGTATGGGGACAGCAATTGGTGTAGAGGTCAATTTGGAGGGGAGGCTTTTCTTTGTGGAGTATAAGAGGGCAAGTGGGTCAGTGCCAGTTCCCTTAATCAACTCAATTTCCAAACTAACCCACGAGGGAACATAAGGCAAGGCAAGCTCCTCAGTTGGGACCAGCAACCATTTTAGATACTTGCTGGCACTACTAGCTCAGTAATATAAGCCCAGATGAGACAATCTCAAGCCTCCTTTCTCTTTGGGGGCTGGCAACTTATGGTAAGCTCTGCAAGGGGTTTTCCCCTGCTAAATAAAATCAGAAATTATTGAATGGGCTCTTCTGTACCATTTCAAAGGTAACCAAACATCTAGCATGTTAATAGGACAGAACAACCGTGGTAAAACATTCATTTTAATGAGATTAATTTGGCCCCAAAGAGACAGAGGGAGTTTGCACCACCTTATTAAGTCTTGCTGGACAGTATTAATTATTGAGTCCAAATTTAACTCAACGAATTTAGATTCACTCCTAGTTAACACTATCCCTAAGTACTTAAGAATGTGTGGGCTCCACTGTAATCCTAGGTCCGTCACTGTATTCTTGTGGAGCTTTGAATTAAGTGGGAACACCATAGTTTTTCCTACATTTATTCTGTAATTGGACATTTTACTATTTGTGTCTATAATTCCCAATACCACCAGGAAGGTTTCTCGAGGATGAATTAGGTGGAGAAGAACATCATCCGCATATGCAGACACTTTAAATTCTTGGGAACCAATTACTACTCCTTGTACCCTCGGATTCTGTCTGATTTTACTAAGGAGAGGTTCAAGATAAAGGTTAAAGAGGAGGGGTGAAAGGATGCACCCTTGTGTGGTGCCAGACAGCAATGGGAAAACCAAAGAAAAGACCCCATTACAGTATAATCTTGCACTAGGGTGATTGTATAAGGAAAAAATGCTGTTGATGAAGGGGAGGGGGAATCCAAATTTTTCCATAGCCAGGGACAAAAATTGCCAATCCACTCTGTCAAACACCTTCTCCACGTCAAGGGACAATAACCCGCTTGGGATATTGGAGTGTCTGGATGCGGAGAAGGCATGAGACAGTTTGCACATATGGTCAGAGCACATCCTGCCTGCCATAAATCCCACTTGATTCTTATGTATAATGAAAGGCATGACCTTCGCTAATCTAGTCACTAGAATTTTAGCCAGGATTTTGATATCACAATTAATGAAATGGGGTGGTAGCTGGTGACCTTATCCAGAGGCTTTCTGGTTTGGGAATAATTATTATGAGAGCCTCAAATAGGTGTTTATCAACACTATCCGAGTTAAGTATACTAAGGAACAATCTTTTCAACCTTGGGACTAATTGTTTGGCAAAGCATTTGTAAAAATTGGGAGAAAACCCATCTGGGCCTGGGGTCTTGTCCAAGGAGAGGGACTGAATAGCCACTGAAATTTCCATTTCAGAAATAGGGGAAGACTACTCTCTTTCAGCTCAGCTGATACAGTGGGAAGTTGAACAGTGGATACGTACACTTCCACTACTGCTCTCTGAGGTTGGGAGGCCATGGGACTATATAAATCTCCATAGTATTGTTCAAATGCCATTATTATATCCTGGGGGAGTAACTTAATTGCTCCATCCCTCAGAGATGTGATACTCTGTATAATTTTGGAGGATTCATCAGCCCTTAATCTTAGGGCTAATAAATGCCCTGATTTCTCTCCTTGATCTAAATATGTTGCTTTAGTTTTGAAACCGGTGTACTCCACCTTTTCTTTCAGAATTTCACTATGCTGACTCCTAAGCCCTATCAACCTTTCCTTAGTCTCTGCCGGGGTAGCCTGTGTGAGAGAGAGTCCTTTCTATTTCCCAGATTTGATCCAAGAGCTGTTTTGCCTTACTCTCCCTCTTCCTTTTCCTGTCCACTGCTATTTTAATTAGTTCCCCCCTTAAAACACATTTCAAGGCTCCCCATTCAATATCCCCTTTGCCAGTTGAGTTGAGGTTATATTTTTCAAAGTGTTCTATGCTCTGGATAATATGTTCTTTGATTTGAGCTGATTTAAGTAATTGATTATTCAATCTCCAAATTGTTTGTCTGGGAAAATGGGGGTTGAGATCCAAAGAACACCATACCAGAGAGTGGTCCGATATAAACTCAGGGACTATTACACAGGATGAAAGGTAGCATAGATTGGCTTATTAGAAAATAGTCAATCCTTGATCTGGTTTTGTGGACTTCTGATGTAAAAGTGAATTCCCTGATCTGTGGGTTTAACACCTTCCAGGGGTCATACAACCCTGCATTATCTGACAGTTCCCTTATTGTTCGTTGAGCTGTGGTTAACCTTACTCTTTTCTTCCCATCTTTGTCCACCTCAGGTGAGAAAGGCAAATTCCAATCACCTAATAATAGAACAGGGAGGTGGGCATAGAGGGATTGAATCTTCAGCAATTCCAGGAAAAAACCTGGTGAATCCACTTTGGGACCATACACACTACCTATTACCAACCTCGTATGATTCAGAAGACCCTGAAGAAAAATATAGCAACCATTTGGATCTTTAATACATTGCTTACAAACAAAAGGAGTAGTTCTTACTATTAAAATGGCAACTCCCCTACTAGCTGTGTTATCCCCAGCCATATAGACTTGTCCCACAAACTGACGTCTAAATAGATTAGCCTCCGATTCAAGCATACATTTCTTGCAAGCATATAACATGGCTATTTTGCATCTGTAAATGTTTGAGAATTTTATACCTTTTTGTCTTATTCCTGGCCCCTTTAATATTCCATGTAATACATTCATAAATGATACCCATATGACATTGGTAAAGTATATATTCCCGCTCTATTAGCCAGGAAGTTCATTTTCAAAAACCACCATTGTATAGAATCTCCCATTAGGTGATATCTGCTTAGCCCTGAGACTGTGTTCACGAGGCCACCCCTCCCCTCATCCCAAACCCACCTCTCCCCCCCAGATCCCAGTCCCTCAAACAACTCACAATCCTGTACATAACTAGTAAAAATCTCCCCTAAAATGAAACATAATATCCCTACCCACCACCTAACCAACAAAAACACATTTTGGTCCATGAATACAAGAAATCCAACCTCCCTACACCCACTCCATACCTTCCCATCCATTGAAACTTATTCCTAACAGGCAATGTCAAATGACCCCCAGTAAACTTGTGGAGCAACTGGCTCCTCTAAATAGAATCACCACTATCTACAGTATGTGAGGAGGTTCCTAGAGATAAAAAATTCTGCATCTTAAAATTATCAGCCCCTATCTTCGAGGTTATTATTTTAAAAATCACTCAATTCTGTACCAAGTACATAAAGCAAAAAGGCTATTCGGCCATATGTTATAGTAGCTGGCAGTTATTCTCACTGCTTCTCGCTGCTCCCTTCAGTAGCTGACAGGAGGGTAGTTTCAAAAGAAATCTTGCTCAAACCAGGCAAAAACCATAACTCAATGTACTTTCAGCCTCTTTGTACTAATACTGACCCCCAGAAACTGTATGTTCCAGATACCTCTGCAGTGAGGGGTAAACATTTCGCTATGTGTTCCCGTTTGTCCCCTTTTTTGTGTTTATGTTGCAAATTGAAGTCCTAAACAAATACCAGTAGGGGAGTGTAGTATTTGTAGATTTGCCCTGCGTTCCAACCACATTGTTATCAGGCTAAGAGTATGAACATTAAAAGGAAATAAAAGGTACAATCACAGTAAGAATTGCAACACAGTTTAAAGGACTAACAGCAGGCTTCTCGATGATACTGAGGTGACAAGCTCCCTCTAGCAGCAACTCGAGGGCTGCTGACAACAAAACATGAAATCACCTCTTGAGTGTGCGAAGGTTCACAAGAACAGCAGTGTCCAACTAGTATGTGGTGCGAGTTCCAAGTATATCCTGTCCCAAGAAAAAACAGTCAAATATAGTTTTCAAATAGGATACTTTACATGGGTCTTGCCAATCTGCATTCAAAGCAGACTTGATGAAATGGAGAGGGAATACAGTTTCAGGCAAAAGATGTAATGACCCAGTTATTGCCACATGGGGGGGATACAATTATCTTGAACCAGACCAAGGAGTAAAATAGAATTCAGTCCCATAGAACTTTTTACATCTGCACTCCTAGTAAACAGATACATGCATACCAGTATTCAGTAACAGTTCAACCCTCCTTATAAAGATCAGGCAAGGCCACTTTAAAACCTGCAGCCGCAGCATTGGCATCCTCGTAGCTGATCCAGGCACCAGATATCAAGACTTGTAATTTGGTTGGATAACCCATACGAAATCGAATGCTGGAGGCAATTAAGTTAACTACCATTGAGTGGTACATTGCTCTTCATTGTTGAATGGACAATGGCAGGTCCTGCACTACTCTCAGATGGGAGCCCTCCCATTTTATTTCTTGGATCTCCTTGATTTTAGTGAAGAAATACTGCCGCTCCTGATTATTCAGAAATCTGAATATGAATGGATGGGGGCTCCGGGTGGTGGCTTCTTTCACAGAGCCCTGTGCACCCACTCGATTGTGTAGCTGGAGCTATAGGGCTTGGGGCCTGCTAGTTTCCCCAGAAGTTCCTGTTTGAAGAGGATCGCAATGGCTCCCTCCTCCTTCTCCTGGAGCCCGATGATAATGGCATTGTTTCACCTGCTCTGCCCTTCTAAATCCTCTATTTTACTCTCCATTCTGGTCTGCTTTTGTCTCGGCACCACTATCTCTGGTTCCTGCCTAGTAAAATGAGTTTCCAATGAGGTAATTCTGGTTTTTCACTATTCCTCTGTGCATTTAGACAAGTCCTCTGGAGCTTGGGTTACCGTTTTTAGTTCTTCAGTAACAGACAACATCTCTGCCCAAAAGAGCTTAAATTCGGCAACAAATCTTGCCAAAGTTAAAGGTTCATTCTCCAGGATACCCAGTTTGGTCTCTGAGTCTCCTGCAGGTGGAGAGGCCTTGTGTTTTTTTTGGGCCTTTACCGGAGTGGTGGGTGGAGTATGCTTTGGCTGTGATCTCCACATTTTGACCTCCATTTGCCATTTAAGCTCTCTAGGACACTCTCTTCTCTGCTTCAGACAGGTAGGGGGAGAAAACCTCTGATGAGTTTGCCTTTTTCATTGATAAATTTGAAGTAAATTGGGACGGGAGGCTGGAGCTGTGAGTTCAGGGTGCTAGTCGGTGGCTTGCATCACGTGACTCCCCAAAAACTCATGTCAACTTTCTTAATGAGGTTGGCAATATGGATGTGGAAAGTTAAGTGGGGGTCAAGGACAAGTCCAAGGTACAGTATTTAAAGTCATCAACTTTTTCAATACTGTTTCCTTTGAGGTCAGGGAGGGGAAAATCAACCTGGATAGGTTTCCTAGGGTCTGAGGAGACCATGAACTTAGTCTTGTTGGAGTTCAGAACTAGGCTTTTGGAAGTAAACCAAGCGTGGAACCTGGACAAATCCGCTTGCAGATTGGAAAACATTATGTCAGGGTTTTTGTCACTACAGTAGAGTGCAGCATCATCAGCATAGAAGACAATTTTTGTGGACAGGCAAATATCAGAAAGCTTATTTATAAAAAAAGAGAAAAGAAGAGGGCATAAAATGGAGCCCTAAGGAACCCCATATTTAATTAGGCAGTCATTGGACATCTTCCCATTCACAGTGGTCCTATGGGATCTATTTGAGAGGTAGCTGCAGACCCATTTAACTATGTCATGGGAGATTTGCAGGCCTGAGAGGGTGTCCAGAAGAAGGGTATGGTCCTCCAAGTCAAAAGCCTTGGTCAAATCAACAAAGACAGAGCCTGTGTACTGACCATTGTTGTTTGCCTTGTAGATGTCACTGGTGAAATTGACCAGTGTGGTTTCAGTACTGAGGCCCATTCTGAAGCCATACTGAGCTTCAGTAAGTAGATTATAATCAATGAGGAAGGCAGTGAGTTGTGAATAAACCACCGTTTCCATGATGGTGGACAGTGGAGCAAGGAGAGAGATGGGACAGTAATTACTAACATCGCTCCTGGACCCATATTTGTAGAGGGGTTTAATGATGGCTGTTTTCCAGATGCTGGGGAAGAGGCCAGAACAAAGAGAGTGGTTCAGTATGTTGGTAAGGGGGTAGCAAGTGGTAAGATGCAAAGCTTCAGTATTTTGTAATCAATGCCATCGTCCCCTATACTAGGCTTAGGGTTTTTTCTCTGAATGAATTTGATGGCGTCCAATGGCTTCTGGGCCCGAAAACAGAATTTTGGACAGTTCACGTGGCAAGGTTGGGAATTTTTGTTTACCGCTAACAGGGGGTAAGCAGCGATGGGGGTAGAAAGGCGGGTCTAGAGGGTTTTGTTTATATTTCTCAAGGTCACCGAATGATGAATTAAACACGTTAGTGATTTCACCTGAGTCACTGGTTTGCCTGTCTCCTTGTAAAAGCGTGATAGGTTCAGCTTTTTTGTTCTTCCCAAGGAAAGAGTTTAATGTACCCCAAAGCTTACAGGGGTTTGCCAATTCACTGAGTTGATTGTTTTGAAGATAATCAATTTTTGCCTTTCTAATGATGGATTTACACTTGTTTCTAAGTACTTTGTAGTGAGCTAGCAGGGGCGGGTCCTTGTTCTTTTGGTAGTGTGACCAGGCTTTATCTCTGGCCCCCATTAGTTTTAAGATGTCGGGAGAGACCAATCCGTTAACATGACCCCTGACCCTGATTTTCTTGATGGGGGTGAAAATATTGCATACTCTTAAAGATCATACAGAATGTGTTTTCTATGGAATCTAGGTCACCTGTAGCACTGGTGAAGGACTAGTAGGTCTGATAGAAAGCATAGGTTATATTCTCAATGTTATCATTTGTCAGACATCTGGAGGAGATAAATTTGGGAGTAAGTTTAGGTGTTTGGGCTGACCAGAGGCAGAAAGTGGCACAGTGGTCACTGAGACAGTCAGGAAGAGTACCCGCATGGGTTACATGGGTGGGGTCAGAGATCACAATCCAGTCAATTATAGATTGGATCCCAATCTTGTAGTTTGTCCTGCTAGGCACAGAGTTTAGTTGATGCAGGCCAAGGCCTGTGATGCACCCCCTAGTGGAGTCAGCTTGGCTCAAGGCCCAGTTTAAGTTAAAGTCCCCAAGAAGTATCCAGTCCATATTTAGGGATAGCGAGTTCTTCAAAGCCAGTAGGGACTCTAGGTCAGAGTTGGGGAGGGGTACTGGGGGGAGGTAGGTTGTGGTAAGGGTGAGTATTTTACTTTTACCTATGAGGAGGTTAATGGAGAGAATCTCAGCCAAGGAGGAGTCCGAGTTGAGATGGAGTTTGGTGTAAGAGAACCTGTCCGAAACATAAAATATGCAACCACCTCCCTTTTTACCAAGTCTGTCTTTATGAACCAAAGTATTGCCATGGAGATCAATCTCTCCATCTGAAATTTTGTGGGACAGCCAAGTCCCGGATAATGCGATGACGGCAAATTTCTTGTAGGAAACCCAGGCTTGAAAGGCATCTTTTTTGGCTGGGAGGCTCTGAATGTTTAGGTGGATGACAGAGATGCACTTTCCATGTTTGGGGCCTGCTGGGTTGGGGTAGGGGCATGAGGAGTGTGGGCCAAGGTTTGGGGATTGTGGGCCTGCCAGGTTGGGGTAAGGGGATGTGGCGTGTGGGCCAGGGTTTGGGTGGATTGTGCTGGTAAGGAGTAGGAGGAAAATCAGGGTTCTGGTCATAATAGAGACAGTAGGTCAAGATAAGAACATGTGGTGACTCAACCGTTTAATAAGTGAAAATGAAGAGAGCTTACGGGAAAGATAGGGGTAGGAAAAAGGAGAAGGGGGAGGTGAGAGTGAAAGGGAACAACAAGTGAATGTAGTGGAGACTGTAGGGGAATGTTAGCAATGAGGGTCGAGAGGGATAAGGTGAAGGGGCCTGTGGGGAGGGAACCCAGAAGTGGAGAGAAAAAGGTGTGGGAAGGGGTGTTTGGATCCTTGAATGAAGGCAGTGACAGAAGGGGAGAGTGTAGTAGGAATAAGGAGAGAGTGACAAGCAGCATGATACGAATTAGGGATGAGGTAAAACTGCTCAAAAGCATCCACAAGTGGTGGGAAGCGATAATAAGCAAGTGGAGAAGTGGGTAGCTAGAAAATATGAAAAAGCACTAGACTGTGTAGGGAATGGGAGGAGGGTCAAAGGTAGCAAATAGTAATACAGAGATAACTAAGCCAGGATAGCCTAGAGGACTAAGCCAGAACAGCTGAGTAGAAAGGCTGTGTGGGGCAGGGGTTCGAGTTTCTTCGGTGGGGCGTACAAATTGGAAGGTGGGAGCCCGGAGGGAAAATAGAGAAAAAATAGCAGCTGAGGCATGGTGAAAACAGGGACTGTAGAGTCCTTATCAGACTCCTTAGAGTCAATAGGAAAGAGTAAACTTGGTCAAATTATGTTAAAAAGGGGAAAAAGAGGAGACCATAGATTAATAGCACCACCTGGGGTAACGCAGTATAAGGAGCTAGTGAGAAACTGTCCTGATTGGTTAAATTCAACATAAAGCTGGAACCAATCCTAGGTGGGGGTTGGGAGGGTTACTGCAGTAGTACAGCTGCAGTGAAAGGAGTCACTACTTTGCTTCGGAGCTGCTCCTCGTTGACGGTGAAGTGGTCCGATTGGCGGTGGGGCCTACAGTGACAGAAGCAAGCCTAGCAAACAAAGAGATAAGCAGTGGTTACAATGGGGACACAATTCATATTTGTGGAAGGCAGGAGTAAAGAACAAAGGAGTCAGGAGGGGTACGGAGAGATGGGGGAGGGGTCCCAGGATGGTCTGCGCATGCGCAAAAATAAGTCTTGGGAGCGAGGAGACACGGTCAGGAGCAAGTGCATGGCAAGGTAGGCAGATAAAGATAAATGAGAAATAAAACAGTAAAACACTGTAGATCTCAGTAGTAAATACAGTATTAAACATACAGCCCCAGACAAACACGTCTCCTCGGGCAGCTAAAGCACCAAACTAAACATGTTCAAACAGTCCCAGTAAGCTAGCTCTTAAAGGCAGTTAAAGTAAAGACAATAAAAGATCAAAAAGCCCAAATAGAAGCAGCTAGCCATTCACCTGATGTACAATCAGCACTCGTCTGCTGACTTCCAAAGTAGTACAGCTGCAGTGAAAGGAGGCACTACCTTGCTTTGGAGCTGCTCCTCATGGATGGTGAAGTGGTCTGGTTGGCAGTGGGGCCAACAGTGATGGGAGCAAGCCTTGCTTCAGAGCTGCTCCTTGTCGACGGTGATGTGGTCCGGTTGGCAGTGGCACTACTCTGTTTCATAACATACTAATAATATCCTGTGGAATAAGCTCTGACATGTGGGCTTACAAGGGGAATAGCCTACAGGGTGGATTGTCTGGTGGGGTTTCCAACAACTCTAAGGAGTAACCCTATTGGATATTTCTTGAAACCCATTTGTCTATCATAATGGATATCATAACTGATGACAGAACTGTGTGAGGCACCTTCCCACCAAGGAGGTGTGGTCCACCTTGAGTACACATTGCACAACTCTGTATAAAAGTGGTGCAATGTGATCTCCTTGGGCATTATGGCCTTGTCATTTTCAACCCAAATAACAATGGCATCAGCTATTGGCTGAGTGAAATGCATGGGTTCAAATTTATGGGGCATGTATGTCTTGTCCACATGTCTGGGGACAGCAGCCACAGTGGTGAACCTCTTCTAAGCAGCCTCAGAGACAGTCTCCAGAGCAAACTGCATGGGAGGTATGATAGAGACCTGGATATTAGGTACATTTAGAAATTCCAGCTGAAGATGAATAGCCAGGTCTATAGCTGCTGTCTAAAGCTGCAAGGTGCTGTGCATGGTTTTGAACAGAGCTTGGAAATAGAAAGTCTCCTGTAGCCGGCACCATGGTGCCCAGCGATGGGGGATCGCTTGACACGCTGGCGACCTGGGTGCATGCCTGAGCCAGGGACAACAGGAAAAGAGGCCAGCAGGGAGGACTCAGAGCATCCAGTAGGATGCTCTCCTCCCTGGAGGCAGGGTGTGAGTCTGCACTGCCTTGGAGCATCTCCTGGCATCCCACTGGGGCAATGCACATTGCGGCTTGGCTAACCACACACCACTTGTGTGTGTAGCCATGGATGCCATGGCATGGAGCCACATTGTGGGTGGGGGGTGGAAAACAGGCAGAAAATGGGCCACCTAGTCAGCCAGATGACAGCTGCTGGTCCTCCGTCCTCCACAAAGCCCATAGGTGTCCATGCTGACCCCCTGCCGAGCCTGGTGTAGAACTGAAGTGCCCATTGGGCCAATCTTCTCTCCTGGTGGCACCCTGGGAGGGGCCTCCCCTGATGAAGGAATATGTTGAGTCAACTGGGTGGTGGCATCAGATTGGGGCAGAGAGATGGTGAGGGGGGGGATCTGGTGGCAGGGGTCTGAAGAAGTAGATGGCCAGGAGGGGCTGGGGCAAACAAAAATAAAAATAAATCCTCCTGAGGCACTGTAATCATAACTGGATTGGGGTTCTCCATGCCAAAGGCATCATCATCCTCATCAATCAAGACAAGGTCTGAATCTGACTAATCTCTTTCTGTCTGTAAAGGGTACAAGGGGTTCCTAATGGGCAATAGCACAGGCCCTAGCATCAGCAACACCGGCAACACTGGACCCATCCACATAAAGGCCCTCTGGAATGGCACCATTAGCAGCACTTAAGATGGCCTTGGATTTCACCTTGAAAGAGTTGACCCTGGCACTGAGGTCCCATATGGCACCAGTGATGGCACCAGTATCAGTACTGAGATAGACCCCAATGAACCCAACCCATAGCAGTACATGGGACAGATTTCAACAATGTGGGTCCTGCTGTCCCCAAAGGACATAGCAGCAGCACCGTGTGCCACCATCCCTACAGGGTTGGCAGTGGCACCACAGATGGAGTGAGCATGTGCAGTGGCACTGAGACTGACCCCAGTGCTAAGGTCTGCTAAGGCAGAGTTGGAGGCAATGATGTCACCGTAGGTGGCACCAAAGGCCCTGCATCAGAATATGAGTCAGCGTACCTACAGTATGTCCTCAAATGACAAAGGTGGTGCCATCAGTGGCCCCAACAGTCCAGAGACCACCAGGACAGATTCAGTACCATCAGTGTTGTCATCATACATATAAACTGAAACCACTGCTTCATAAGAGCTGTCCAGCAGTCAGACTGCTCACCAGAAGGCTCCCCACTGGATAAGGGAGATTCTGGGATAGAGACAATGGGCATGCAGGCCTCAGCAAATCCAGTGTCAGTGGGGATGATGGTGGAGACCCCTGGCCTACAGGCATTGAATGATTCTGGGTAGAATGACCATAGGGCAACCCTGACCAGTGCCTTTTCTTCTCTTTGTTTTTTATGAGAAATGACTGAGGCTAAACAGTGCACATGGCCTGACGCAGGCCGTGAGGGGGACCTGGACCATTTCTTTTTGTGACTTCAAGAGGACTGTTCTTCCCCCCAGGTGCTAGACTGCCCATTGCCAGGATCCTCACCCACAGAGGACTGTTGGCCTGACATAGCCCCATTGCAGGAGCAACTAATCTGTTCAGGATCCCTACCTTTCGTGATGTCAACCATTCTCAAGAGGTAGGGCTGTGAGGAAACTTGTTTTTGCTTTATTAAATCTGAACTGACACAAAAACAACAAACTGTAATTTAATTTTACAGAAAACTGAAATAATAAATGCTGTCATCATATAGCCAGAGAAGTTCAGACACCAGCGAGGCAAGTGAAGGAGACTGCACTCTCAATACTGGGGAAAAAGCAACTAAGGTTGTTGGGAGCTGGCACCACTATATACCAGTGGGCATGTGCCAGTGGCAGGTGTGCAAGAACTACTCATGTCATCAGCCACCATCAGAAAAGTTGTGGCTCCCAGGAGAGCCTATCACCTCTTGCTCAGATTTATGAGTGGTAATGATTTAGATGATTGATTCTTGGAAGATCTATCATGTACAGCTGAGCAGTTCCAACACACAAAGGACTTTAAAAGAAACTCTTATACCTGTAAGTGACAGAAATAGTACATATCCATCCATCCACTTCACAATTGATAACGGTCACTTCAGCACAGCCATTTTCATAGACCTGGCCAAAGCATTTGATGTTGTGCCCCACCCCCATCTCCTCCATAAAATGGCTTCTGCTGGTCTTTCCCCTGCCACTGTGCAGTGGTTTAAGTCTTATCTCTCTGATCGCCAGCAATCAGTGCAAATTGCTGACTCCCTGTCTCCTCCCCTTACAATCCAAGCAGGCATTCCACAAAGCTCTATTCTGAGGCCTATCCTATTTTCTATCTTTATTAATGACATTTCCAGTGCCTTTGTCTCCTCTAGTGTACATATGTACACAGACGACATGGCTCTTTACCTGTCAGGCCCCTCACATAGTGCAATTGAAGCCCAACTCCAGCAGGATTTCCTTAACATTTTACACCAGTTTAAATCAAATCAACTCACATTGAACACCAAAAAGACAGTTTTGATTACCTTTTTATCCTCCCAAAATCTATCTAAACTCCAGTCATACCCTACTTTCCACACCCTTGATGGCATCCACCTGGAAACTATCTCTGCTTTCAAATACCTTGGTGTCTAGTTGGACCCCAAGCTGGGTTTCTCCCACCAAATTGACACCCTGCAAGTTAAGCTTCATCCCAAGTTGGAGGCCTTATACCGCCACAAGGATTGCATTACTCTCCCAATAAACTGCAAGCTAGTTGCCAAATTAATTCTCACCATTTTTAACTATGCAGATGTAGTCTATGATTCTGCCCTCTCCTCTTCTCTTGCCAGGTTGGACACCCTGTGCAGTGCCTTCTGCCTGTTCGCCTCAGATCTACCTCCCCTAACCAACCACTGCTCTCCGTACTCTTCTCTCTCCATCCTCCCTCTCTCCCTGAGCCATAAGCTACATAGCATATCCTTCATTACCAAATATTGGTTTAACCTGCTCCTAACTTATCTATCTTCCCTCCTCTCCCTGTCAGTGCATCTGACTACCTGCTTCACTCCAGGGACTCTTGCACCTTCTCCCTCCCCCAAGTGCACTCATGTGCTGGTCAAGTGGCTTTTTCTTATCATCTCCCCTCCTTCTGGTTTCCTTTCCCCTTCTCCTCCCTAAAACACCAGCTCAAACTTTCTACCCAGTCCTCTTGTTTGTGTAGGCCTTACTCGTCTCCCCCCTGGTATTCCCAACTTTTCCCTTCCTCTCCCTCCATCTCCTTCTCCCTGTTTTCTCCTTCTGCCTCTAAGCCTCTCTTCTTCTCCTTCATGTCTGGCCCTCCTCTACTCTCCTGCACTCATTCCTTGCCTCCCATGTTCCACTGGGCACTATTACTGTAAATTGCTGTATTGCTAGCTGCTGTCTCTGCCGAATCTATGTATTTGTTTACACATTATGCTCACAATGTCTGTAACCTTACAAGCATCAGCTGTTGTGTCTGCTGAATCTATGTATTTGTTTACACATTATGCTCACAATGTCTGTAACTTATGAGTTTTGTACATTTCTTGTATTTGTCTCCCCCTACCCCCTGGGTCGCACCTGGACATGAGCCTCAGCTTAGTCAGCCTTTCCTGGCTACAATAAATTTTAAATAAATAAATATAAAATATTTTATAAATTGTGCTGAAGATTTGTTTAAAAAAATGGAACATAAAGTTAAAATCAAAGGTTTTATGTTGTAGAAAACTAGAGAAACCTCTAAGAATGGAAATGGATTACCAATGGGAAGGCTTTAAGCCCAAGGTTCAATGGGCGGAGCAACAACGTCACTCCCCCATCAGGCCTTAAAAGGCCACTCCTCCTGGACTGTTCCAGGATTCGTTCTTCATTGCTGAAACCCGCTTCTCCACTCCAACCCTTCAGCCCCCTGCTTCTCTGGCTCCCATCCTTACGGTCACCTCTGGCCACCGCCTCGCTCTCTCATTTGCTTTTTGCCATGTCCCTCTTTTTGGTTTGCAGCTTTTTGTTGCTGTTTCCAGCCCCGTTTTCATTTTCCTAGCCACCGCTTGTGGCCGTCTCTGCTCCCCTGTGCCCCCCCCCGCCCCATACCCGTTCTCCTCCTTGGGGGGGTGGTCTGCTCGCTCCTTCCGGTTGTTTCTTCTCTGTCTGTGTTGCCACAGCTGAGTTTCTTCCGGTGCTCAGGCTGTGATGTCACCTGCTGGTGCCCCGCATCCAGCTGTAGCTCGGTCAGGGAGTATGGAGTTCCGCCCATGTAGTGAATGGCACTTCTGACCCTTTCTGTTGATATACTGTGCTTTCGATTTTACCACTTCCGCAACTGTGGACCTTGCTCTTCAGTACCTTGCTCCTCGCATTGAACTTTGGAACACTCCAGCCAACATGCCTGAGCCAGCTATTCCCACAGAATTGCATTCACTGCTTCTTCCACCGTTTACAACTCTGGCAGAACCTGACTTGAATTCCAGTTCATTGGCTTACTGGCCTTTACTGCTTTCTTGGCTCTAAGTTCAATGGTAGCTTGCCGACAGGCAATATCTGAGAACATTGTCTCCTTTCTCAATGCAGAGGACCAGATCACATCTGGTGGTCAGTGTGGAGAGACTGCACTGATACCACAGTGGGGTTTCCAGGTGCCTTGGGTTTTCTGCTTGTCATCAAGTGTATGGTGGCAGGAGGGTCGCCATTCCCGACCATTCCATGGCTCACCTATCTCTGATATTTGGGGATGGGGATTTTGCCAAAGTACTCGATCAATTGTCCATCAGTGCTGTACCTTCCACTAGTGAACTTTAATTGCTGCAGCTGTCTTAGGGGTGGCGCCGACCTCTTAGGGGTCTCCTCCATGACCCCTGCCTCCCTTACCTGATGCCCCTGCTCGGATCTCTTGGTCTCCATCTGTCTTCCTCTCTTGACTCCCTCCTGATTGGTTCATTCTGCTCTCTCTTTCCTGACTGTTTTCTTTTTTTCAGTGGCCGCTTGCTTGCCCTGCTGCAGTTGCTGTCTTACTCAATAATTGCCTTGCTGTTTAATCTCTCTGCCTCATTATCTTTCTCTCTTCTGTTTATTTGCATTTCACTGCCCTGGTGCCTGGTCGTGGCTTCTCTGTCTCTCCCAGGAAGGGAGGCTGAGTCACCCTAGCTGGCATCATAGTTCCACGTGGCTGTTGCACCTCATTCGCCTCATATGCTTCCCCACTGGCCCCATCATTCCTGTGTCGATCTCATAGTTCATCCGCTTTCCTTATCACTGACTACATGGAATCCTCTCTCTGTAGATTTATTATTGTTTCCCATGTGAAAGTGCCAACCTTTCTAACCCTCACTGTGGAATGATGCTCTTCTCCCTCTGGACCCCATGGGCCACTTGTGGATCACCTCATCACTTCCCTCGGTAGCCACTCTGAGCTTTATTTATATACAGTGGCGTGAAAAAGTATTTGCCCCCTTCCTGATTTTCTCTATTATTGCATATTTGTCACACTGGATGTTTTCAGGTCTTTAGAGAAAATGTAATATTAGATAAAGGGAACCTGAGTGAACAAATAACACTTGTTTTTTTTTTTAATTTCACTTATTTAATGAAAAAAAGTTAACCAACACCAACTGGCACTGTGTGAAAAAGTAATTGCCCCCTTACACTTAATAACTGGTTACGCCACATTTAGCTGCAATGGCTGCAACCAAACACTTTCTATAATTCAATATCAATCTTTCACATCACTGTGGAGGAATTTTAACCCACTCTTCCTCGCAGAACTGCTTTAATTCAGTAACATTTGGTAGGTTTTCGAGCATGAACTGCTCGTTTCAGGTCCTGCCACAGCATCTCTATTGGGTTTAAGTCTGGACTTTGACTATGCCACTCCAAAACTTTAATTTTACTTTTTAGCCATTCTGATGTGGACTTGCTTTTGTGTTTTGGATCATTGTCTTGCTGCATGACCCAACTCACGCTTCAGCTTCAGCTGACGGAAGGATGACCAGACATTCCCTTAAGAATTTTCTGGTACAGAGCAGAATTCATGATTCCTTTAATTATGGCAAGTCATCCAGGTCCTTAGAGCAAAGCATCCCCACACCATCACACTACCACCACCATGTTTGACTGTTGGTATGGTGTTCTTACATGGAATGCTGTGTTTGCTTTACAGCGAGACATTATGGGATCCATGTCGTCCAAAAGTTCCACTTTGGACTCATCTGTCCATAGAGCATTTTTCCAAAAGGCTTGTGGATCATCCAGGGCTTCTTGGCAAAATGAGAGAGCGCTTATGTTCTTCTTGGTTAGCAGTGGTTTCGCCTGCTACCTCACATGAAGCCCATTTTGCCCAGTCTCTTTCTGATTGTGGAGTCATGAACACTGACCTTAGCTGAGGCAAGAGAAGCCTGCAGTTCTTTAGATGTTGTTTTAGGATCCTTTGAGACTTCCTGGATGATTTTACGCTGTGCCCTTGAAGTAATTTTGGCAGGCCGCCCACTCCTGGGAAGATTCACTACTGTTCCAAGTGTTCTCCATTTGGAGACTATGGCTCTCACTGTGGTTCGATGGAGTCCCAGAGCCTTAGAAATAGCTTTGTAACCCTTTCCAGACTGATAGAGGGCAACACATTTTTTTCTGATCTTTCAGGAACTTCCTTTGATCATGGCATAATGTGCTTGTTGAATCTTTGTGCTGGAACGTGACTCTGATGGTAGGGTCAAAATAAGTGAGGTTTATATTGAGCAGGGCTGGCAGTAATCAAGCCTGGCTGTGTTCAATCAGCTGACTCTAATTATCCCTTTAGTTGGTTGATTTAACTAGGGCAATTACTTTTTCACACAGTGCCAGTTGGTGTTGGTTAACTTTTTTCATTAAATAAATGAAATAAGTAAAAAAAAAAAGTGTTATTTGTTCACTCAGGTTCCCTTTATCTAATATTACATTTTCTCTAAAGACCTGAAAACATCCAGTGTGACAAATATGCAATAATAGAGAAAATCAGGAAGGGGGCAAATACTTTTTCACGCCACTGTATCTGCTCATGTCTGCCAGCTCCAGCTGCTGGCTTTCACTCAATTTCATGTTCCACATTGACCATCTTGACCACCCCATGTCTCTCATTCTGTTGTGGCAGTTGTCCTCGTCTGCTGTGTGGAAACCATCTGCATTCATTCCGTCTGCACCTTTCCCCTTCATTTGGCTCTTAGGTGATCTGCTTCTTCCTTGCACTTTCCCTCCAGTCCTCCACCCTGGTCTCACCTGCGTTTCTTTTCTCCTCTGCTTCTCAGTTTCACCCCTGAGGGCTGTTTCTGTTTGCCCTGCTCCCCTTCCTCACTGCTTCCCCCCCCTCCCTCATTCCTCCTATGGTGTGAGCTCACCCTCCTCTTCCCATTCCCTCTGCTCTCCTTTCCTCTCCTACTTTGACCTCTGCTTTCTTTTGTGGGCTTCCCTATCCTGCGTCCCACTATTCCCTCCTGCTACCACTGAACCCTACTCATTCACATCGCCTAATATGGTTTAATGTCAAAATCACGCATCTTTAATAGCGCGCATCATAATAGCGCCTATAACGTTAGCGCTAGAACACTATACACAACCTACAATAGCGTGTTTAAATAATTTTTTTTTTTTTACTTACTTTGTGGTAAAACAGTAAAGCAGTGCTAGATAATCCATGGCTGTTGTGTGTTGCATGTTAGTTTGTATAGCTTGGGACATCTATTCATGTGCTGTCCTACCTGATAATGCTTCTCCATGCAACCCTAATCATGTCATCAGTTCCCAATCCCAGTCCCAGTCCCATTGTAGCGAGAAGTGCTCTGGAGTGCAATGCAAGGTAAACTTTATTGACTTATCAGTTTTAAGAAAACATTTAATCATTGTACAAATTACCACAAAAAATTGTCCAGGATTCAAGCTTCAAGCTTTATTCATCATGCTTCAGGTGTCTATTGTTAGACCCGGAGTTAGAAATTATATGCTATTCCTCACAGAAACTCCATCTTAGGGCACACATCATATTCTGCTAAGATTGCGGCAATGCTCTTAGTTGTGTCCTTGTACTTCTTTTTGGTCTCTGTTGCCACTGCACCTGCAATCAGCAGCTCCATCAGTACAGTGCTGAAATGTTGCTCCTGTTTCAGGCACTGTAGGAATTTTCATATGGACGGGTGATGGGCTCCCACAAAATGATTAAACTTACGGTGCCAAGCCTCCACAGAGTTTGTGGTCCAAGGTATGTCATGTTGTACTGCATCAAAGCAGTTCCACATTTGGATTGCAACACTGGTTTCCTACGTCCACCTCTTGCCAAGGGCTGACCCAGCCACGTATCTTCAAAATAGTCCATAATGGGGGTCAGTAACTCACAGTTTGTTTGGTAAAACTGTATTATTCAACTCCTCAAAATAATTAATTACATCATGAACTGGCACATATGCCAGTGCTGGCAAGAGGCACACATGTAATGCAAAGCTGGGTTCAGATATATACTTAGAGCAGACAGCTGAGTGCTCTTGTATTTTTCTCCAAAATGACTGGCACATATGGAAAAAGCACAGGGCAAGATTAAGGCAACCTGGGGCCCTAGGCCCAGGAGAAATCTGATGCCCCCCTCACCGCACCAGTGCCCCTTCACTGTGGCCACACTCCTTGGTCATTACATATCAGTTACCGAAATTTTTAAAACATATCTTCTTACTGTTTCTAAAAAATTGGCATAATACCTAAATAACCTAACTAAAATACTTCACAATAAATTAAACTAATAATATCAGTATGAAAAAAAAACACCAGTCCTAGTTTTGATCATTTAGAGAACATAGTTTTCTAATTGGACTGGTACAAATATTTTTGGGGGTATGAAATGTCTTGATTTGCACTTCTGAACCTCCCCACCCCACCCCCAACAGATGCATGTGCACTCGCAGTATGGGTGTTACCATTTTGTCCTGTCAGGTAGTATGAACTAGGATTTGGGAGCTGTATTGGATATGGTAGTACTCATCTCTGAAAAAGCATAGGTCCTAGGTGGTGTAGGAGTTAAACTGGTGGTTTACTAAAGGAGTCGTGATGAATTATAGAGATTACGTTGCAAAGTGAGCGACTGTTAGAAGAAATTATTTCAGGGATCAAACATTTGTGTTATTGATAATAAGTCAGGATCAAATAATGACAAGATTTATCGATGAGATGCTGGAAATATATTCAGTGGTTCACCCTGAAAACAAAACTACATCAGCGCCAGAACTTCAAAATGAGTGGGATGAGGGAATGAAAAATTATTACAATTTTCTAACAGTACAATTGAAACGCAATGTAGATTTCTTGATTTTAGGAGTAAAATTTAAAATTTCCTGACACAGTTGAGACAACTTTGGAAAAATGTAACATTTGGGCATATATGTAGCTTATATTTTGTATTTTATTACTAAGGGTATTTGCAAGTATATAGTATCTCTGCCCTTTTTAGCTCTGGCTGCCTATCTATACCTCACATCATAGTTGTGACATTGAAATAGGTTGCTGTGAATATATTTGTGTTATAAATAGGGGATTGTGATGCAATATGTACAGAAGCAGTCAGAGTAGACATAATTCCCTGGTCTGACAGTTTCTATATTCTGTAACGTATTCTCAAGGTTTTGCTTTTTAAATATTGTATTCGTCATGTATTAATTGAACATTATTTAACCTATATTATTTTTGTGCTAGTATTGTATGTGTTTTACCTGCCTTATATCTGTATATGTTCCTGATATATGTTCTTAGGACCTCCTTGTGAATGAGCCTGCTCAATGGAGTTATTCCTGCAATAATCTTGAAACTTGAATTAGTCTGCTGGATAGGGATCTTGTTTTCATGCAATTGTTTTCAGTCATAAAAAAACAGAATTAATTACGGAAACTATATGAAGTAATAAAGAAAATGGGAGGGAGCTGAATATAAATCTAATTTTTTTTTTAATTTTACTAATGTTCTCAGGGGCTCTTTAAATATAAAGCATACATATTGGATTGCACTGTTAATTTTTTATATTTAAGAGTAAGCACTTGATAGTTGAAGATTCTAAGTGGGAGGGAGAGACAAAGCAAAGGAAATGGGCATGTTCACACCTTACAGGTCAGCCTGGCTATGGGCCCCCCCGAAGTGATCAGCTGCACTTAACACCTAATTAGTTAGGTGAGAATCATGTCACAGTTCAGTCCCTGCCTTGCTCAGGATACCAAGCAGTTGAATCCTTTACAGAAAATTCATCTCAGGCTGGCCCGGTGGCGCTGAGGGTTGAGGTGCTGGATGCCACACCGCGCGCTGTGCCAGTGACCCGGGTTTGAGAACGGACTCGGGTCGTTGGGGGCTGGTCGGGAGAGGGAGGATTGAGTGTCCCAACAGATGCTCTCCTCCCTTGGTTAGGGATACCAGAGGCGCTACGTGTGCCCGACGTCCTGAGAGAACCCGTGGGTGCACCGGCTCTCGAGGGGTTGGCGGCTCCGTTCATCGGAGTGGGGAATGGGGATGCTGTTGGGTGCTTGGGAGAGATGTGCATCAGCACGTCGCCTCTCTGGACTTACGTCCTCTCGCCAGCGTTCCACGGAGCAGGGAAAACAAGGGACACAGAAAAAATGAAAAACTCCCTTGGCGGTCCTAGATGACGGTCACCTCGAGCCATTCAGACCACCACTAATTGTCGGGTCAGACACCGATGTGCAGGTAGGAGATAGGAGGAGAAGCACTCTAGGGGCAGATCCCAAGGTCAAGGGGGCTGAAATGGGATGGACAGCCCGAAGGAGTGGACACTGAGGGCAGGCAGGAGGGGATAAAAAGAAAGTAAAAAAAAAAAAAATTCATCTCAGGTAGAAGAAAATATAGTAAATACATGTTGGAGATTGCTGTAGGACCCCCTGGCAGGCAGGGCCCCAAAGCACATACCTATGTTGCCTATGCCTTAATCCAACCCTGAAAAAGCACCCCCAAATTTGTGCTAATGGAAATGCATTTTTGAATGCTTTTATGGCTGCCTGTTCATAGTCAAGCATTATTGTCTCTGGTCTCAAGGTGGAGCAAAAGGCGAAGCAGTTCAGTAAAGACTTTAGAATATGATGAAGCTGTTCTGTTTGCCATTAGGATATAAACCATGGGGACAAGAGTGTTATTGCGTATGGCATTAATTGTGTACAGTTGTTGGAATATCATCGGACAACATTAAAAGGTGCCGTCAGCAAACCAGTGATTACTGTTGTTTAAGTGTTCCAAATCCTGAGTTGTTGAGAAAATGAGAATTCGATCATGTATTGGCCCTGAATCGTACAGTAGAAATTTTTCATTTTTCATTGTAAGGCACAAATCAGCAGTTAGCGCTAGTGATGCAGCATCAGATGGCTCTCAGGGTGGGCAAGCAGCCATTCTACGAGTTTGCTGCACAGTTCATTTGCTGAGTGACATTGCTGGGAGCTGGGATGCAACAGAGGAGCAGAGTTCAGCAACGGCATCAGCATCTATCTGGTGAGTAGTCTCACTACTTGTTGCTGCACATTCCTTCATTCCAGCTACAGTTTCTTTAATGGAAATGACTGCTGGATAGGGGACATGATTGTGTTCTCCAATCTTCCTTAACACAATCTCCCCATTTAATTGTAGTCTTGCAGTGCAATGCCCCTTGTCATACCCAAGGCACTTGTAGTATGCTTTAGAGGCTGTAGCACGTTTGCGACTGTAGAGAAAACCATCTAGAAGGGTGAGCTCTCCGCGCTTCTGGCTTCTCACAAACCGCACAGACTCAGACTCAGGCATGTTTGAATTTCAGGAGCATCCTTGATGCTTAAGGGGTTGCTGGTATAAATACTGTAGTAATTCTAGTAATTGTGACAGTGGTAATTGTGTCTTGTGTCTTGCAGTTTGGCCACTAGATGGTGCCAAAACGCTATTTTGTACATGCAACATTTTGTATTAGCTCTATTTTTACTTGCGCTAATATATACACGCTATAATGACTCACGCTATTTCGGTTGTGCTGTTTTCACCACATACCGCCTAATACTCCATCCCGCATATCACCCTGCCTCCATGTCCCCTCCTCTGACCCTACTCCCTCATTCTAGTCAAAACTATTCAAATGTCCTCCAGGTACTGCCTACCTCACCGTTGGCTGCTGGCTTCGCTAGGCCACTCTCGCTCCTACTTTCATGCAGTTCTATCCATTCCTAATTTGGCTCTCAATGGATCCGGCTGGCATGCACTCTCATATTTACCAATAATGGTAGCTTCCTCATGACATGAGTCTGGTTCTCCTTCGCTCAGTCTGACCTCACGGTCTACTTATTCACATCGAGCATACCTCTCATTGGGTCTTATGCTAGCTCATCGATCTGCTTTCCACTCGGAGACATGCCTTCCATGTCCATTGCTCCTTGGCTCAGGGGCTAGCCTGTAGCCAATGGTCTCACTCTGCACCCATGAAGTACACATCTAGAGTGTAGGAAGCTCAGAGCGGGGTCCTTCTCCCTGGCCCACAGCAGGAATGTCTTCACTCCAGGTGGACCTTCAGTTGCCCTTCATTTTGGCGACATCTCTGGATGTAGAATTTCCAACTTCTAGCTGCGAAGGGTGGGGATCTCATCATCAGAGCCCCTTTGGCTGCCCAAGCTGGTTCGGAGGCACCCTCTACGCTGTTCTCCACCAAGACCATCTCAGGCTCACCTGGTCTGCTCCATAGGCTCGCTTAGGCTAGCTGAGTGCCTCAGCAGTCATCTCTCGCCTTTCTTACTTTTGAGTGTCTAGTTGCAGAGACATTGCTCACAACCCTCAACAGCTGTCCATCTACATGGACGAAGTGAGAGCTTCCTCTACATTGGAATATTTTCATCCTCCCTCGATCTCAACTCTAAATGCCAGCTGCTCCTGCCCTGTTGCACTCTGTTTTTCTGCCTCCCAGCTGCCCGCTCCTCCTCTCTCTCGACCCACTGGTGCACAGGTGAGCAGTCTCCCTCCATGTTCCTCTGCTTTGACATCCTCCTGTTCTAGCCTGTTGCCTGTCCCTGGATTGTTGTCACTCCGACGTGCCCTCCTCGACCATCTGCTCTGCCTAGCGCTGCTGGGACTCATCCACCTCGGTAAGCATTACTGCTCCTCCTTCTCTTCTCCACTTCAACCTCTGCTTCTCTCCCTCGTATGTCCATTTCTGCCCCATCCCTTCTCCCCATTTGTCTTGGCTGCTGTTTTTTGGTGTGCTCCCCCCTTTTCTGGCTTCTAACTTGTGCTTGTCTCCTTTCGGCACTTTCATTTGTGCTTTATTCAGAGTGCGCTCATCCTACTCCCTCTCCTCAGCTTCCATTGCCTCATTTTCCTGCTGCTGATACTGCATAGGCCCCTCTAGGTAAGCCTTTGACCCCTCATTTGTTTTTTCTTTTTCCATGTCCCCCTTTTCGGCCTAGGCTTGCATCTGTGCTTTGGTTGCCCGTGGTCCTCGGTGTGTACTGCTTCATTTTGTTATTAAGACCTACATATTTTTGCCTGAGTGTTTCTGTCTGCTCGTGTACATACCTCCTCTGATTTGGAGGCATTATCTCTTGAACTGGTCAATTTGTTAGCCCCAGCACTTGCTGTTTCCTACTGCTTCCGTCCTGTCCTGTCGCACGGACATTTCCACTCCTAACTCACTTTCCTCAGGATGGATGTGCTATGGATGTGGTATCCTCATGGTAGTACAGTATTCTATTGGCACCCCTCATGCTGTCTGAGCTATTTGGGTGCACAACCTGTTCCATTATTGGTCTCGGTTGATCAACTCAGTCCTTCTCTCTACCTATCTCCACTGTATCAGGGGTGTCTATCCCTGTCGACTCCACTTGTTGCCCTCCTCCTCTCATTCCCTCCACCCTCCATTCTGCTCCTTCTCTGACCTTTGCTTTCTTTTGGGGTTTTCCCTATCCTGCCATCACCTTCCCTATTCATATCCTCCTCTTACCTTAGTGGTGTCCAGGTGCCTGAGTCCGGTTCTCCTTCACTCAGTCTGACCTCAGGGTCTACTAATTCACATCGATTAATCGAGCATACCACTCATTGGGTCTTATTCTACTTCATCGAACTGCAAAACTCCCGTGCTTATTATCACCATCGGTCTTCTCATGACTGCATCTGGGTATCCCACACTCATCCGACCTCTATGTGGGTTTACTCCTTCATATCGACTACTTGAGCATAACCCTCTCGGGTCCATGCCACCTTGACTCGACCTGCTCTTCATTTGGAGACATGCCTTCATGTCTAATGCCCCTTTGCTCGGGGCTGGCAGCTTTTCTCCATTATCATGCAGCGTTTATTTCATACCTCACCTTACCCATACCAGCTTCCATGGCTTCACTCCATCATCATTCATCTTCCACTTCAAATTTCTCCTTAACCTTACCGGCCTTCCAGGCCTCATTTCATGATTGTACATCACCCATTTCATTCCTCACCTTAACTCATTGCCTCCACAGGAGCTCTCTGAAGTTGTACCACTTGTCTCCTGTATGCTGTTAACAGTAAATCCCGGGCCTTTCTAAGCAAAATCAAGTTATAGTCAGCATGCCACAAACAAATCCTAATAGCTCAAGAACTGTAAGTGCTAGACACAAAGTATGGGTGGCAAAGTTATTCAGCATAAAATTACATTTCCAATGGTGGTATGCAAATAATAAAACGTAATTTAGTTTTTTTTCTATGCTAGTTGAAACAGCAAAAAAAATATATTTTTTTCACCAAAATGGGCAACATAAGCCATACACACCACACCATAAACAAATGCGAATAACTCCCAAAGTATACATAATATACACAAAATATCAGTGGCAAAGTTGTTCAGCAAAAAATTACCTTTCTAACGGTGGTATTCAAATAATAATATGTAATTTTGTTTTTTTTTCTATGCTGGTTGAAACAACAAAAAAAAAAAATTTTTCAGTAAAACAGGCAACATAAGCCATACACACCAAGCATACAGGAGACAAGTGGTACAACTTCAGAGAGCTCCTGTGGAGGCAATGAGTTAAGGTGAGGAATGAAATGGATGATGTACAATCATGAAATGAGGCCTGGAAGGCTGGTAAGGTTAAGGTGAAATATGAAGTGGAAGATGAATGATGATGGAGTGAAGCCATGGAAGCTGGTATGGGTAAGGTGAGGTATGAAATGAATGCACACAGCACATAAACAAATGCGAATAACTCCTAAAGTATACATGATATACACAAAATATCAGTGGCAAAGTTGTTCAGCATAAAATTACCTTCCCAATGGTGCTATGCAGTCAAATATGTATTATATTCTGTTACACTATATATTAAAATATATAAGTGACTTCTCCAGACATTGCAAGGGCACACTTGGAGTCAGCAGCCAACTTCTGCAGGCGTCCTTAGGACACACCAGTGTATTTTACTGATGACTACAGGCATCTGCTAGGAGACAATGAGTTAAATCATTCAGGCCTTCAAGGCTTTTTTCCATCATCATACATCCTCTTTTGCTTTTGAGTGTCTAGTTGCAGAAACATCACTCGCATCCCTCAACAGCTGTCTATTTAGAAGGACAGAGACAGAGCTCCCTCTAATCGGACTTTTCCTCCTTCCCTGATCTCAACTTTAAATTGCTATAGCTGAGCTGTCACTAATCAGAACATCCTTCAGCCTGGAGGGAAGGCGACCTAGGCCTTGGCTCCCCAGAGGTTTCCTCCTCAAAGGGTTTTTTTCCTCTCCTCTGTACCAATGGTCATAATATTAGTCAAGGTTAGCACTTTCATAGGTTCTGTTGTTAGGTTCTGCTGTTGGATGGAGTTGGATGGTGGCCCCGGCTGTTCCCTCTCTCCTTAGGAAGTCCTCCATTCTGCATCTTGTCAGGTTTCCTTTTGTTCATTGTCCTCATTATATCTCATTCTTCTCTTGTCTGTTTCTTCTACGTCTATTTCCTTACTTTCTGGTCTCGATATCTTCTGATTTCTCACCTCTTCGATGCTTGACACCCTTTTGGGTATTCTTTTTGGTCTTATTCCTAAGCTACCTTTAGCCAAGGGAATTATTCCCAGGGCACCTGGGGGGGGGAGAACCCTCCTCTAGGGTTCCTTGCATCATACCCATACAGGATGGTATATCCCACAGATAGAGAGGTGAACAGCCACAATGTATCAAAGTCACACAAGCATACATCTCATCCAGTTGCGTAAGCACAATTGAATGGGAAGGCTTTAAGCCTGAGGTTCAATGGGTGGTGCAACAATGTCACTCCCCCATCAGGCATTAAAAGGCCACTCCACCTGGACTGTTCCAGGATTCAGTCTTTGTTTCCCCACCATCCACCCCTCCTCCTCCAGTGGCTCATCTCTCTTTCCCATGTGCTTCTTCCTAAGCTACCGATAGCCAAGTGAATTATTCCCAGTGCACCTATAAGAGGGAACCTTCCTCTAGGGTTCCTTGTGTCGTACTCCTACAGGGTAGTATATTCCACAGATAGAAAGGTGAACAGCCACAATGTATCGAAGTCACACAAGCATACATCTCATCTAGTTGCGTAAGCACAATTGAACTGAACGTAGAAAAACTTTAGAATTTTCTAATTACTAGCATAAGAAACTCTCTTATGGTTATAAGAGTGACTAGAATGTTTAGAAACAAGCAATCCTGATTGGCTAAGAATGACAACAGGATTTATAATTAAGTAATAAACCATGACAGGGTATGGGTTATGCTGGGATTTACCTATGCCTGGTGAGGTTCAGTCACTAGGACATAGGCCGATTGACCAAACCACACCAGAAGTGGATAAATCCCAGCATAACCCACACCCTGAAGTGGTTTATTGTGATTATACAATGTTCTCCTGTACTGTTTGTATCAAAAAATAAAGGAAAAACTTTTTTTTGCATTTAAAATTATTTTTATTTAATGTATTCTTACGCCTCAAAAAATAGTCTGGTTTTATCACTGTCAGTTTTTCTCTAATAGTCATTTTAAATTGCTTTTATTTTTCTGTTGCTGAGTGTCATCTGCCCCCCTCAGCACACCCCTCACACAGATATAAGCAATCCTGACTGTGTGTTTAAACTTCATTGAAGAGTAGGCAGGGATGTTATATTATTTACAGTACTGTGCTTGGTTTCCAAAACAGACCTAGTCTGGAGGAGCCCTTTGATCAGTGCCACTTTAAATGATCAAGCATGATGCAGTGAGCGTACAAGCTCTAGCTGCCATGACCTTGCTATGATCTAAAGTGTTTTGTTTTCAGTCAGGCTCCCCTGATTGCTGCAGCAGCAATCAGTGGGGAGCAGCAGACTTCTGCCCTTCTAGCACTGAAGCCTGAATAAATACTGTTGAGTGCCAAACAGAAAATGGGGTAAAATCTCAGAGCGTTATCCTTCTGATTATAGTGGCAGTGCTGACATAATTAATAAAACAAAACAGGGAAGCTGATGTAGCTTCTCATCTCCTGTCATTATGCTAGGTAATTGTATGTCTTCCAGCATAAACAAAGGGTGTCGCTATTCTATAAAAATAATCTCTCCAAGCCCCATACTTTCGTTTCAGCCACCCCTGATTTTCAGACATCCTCCTGAATTTTTTATTTGTTCTTCAAAACCCCACTTTATCCCTACCAAAATCAAATGTTTTACTGGCTTCCCGATCACCAATTTTAAATAAACAGTATATCCATTTTCCTCTGCCTTGGCTCCAAGAACAGTGGAGAGTGTCTGAGGTCTGACGGTTCCGAGCGGCAACGACTGGAAATTTGAACTGTGGAGCCCCGGTTCACATAGTATCATATCGGGGCTCCAGGCAGCACTTCTTTGAGTCATCTGTAGCTGGGAAGTAGAGAAGATAAAGTTGTGGTCCTACTTTGGCTTGTACTGTGTTTTGGAGGTACAGGAATTTTCTGGCAGATTAAGAAGTGCACTGTATGAATTTAAAAAAAGAAATGTTTCTGTGGTATTTTAAAATGAGTTTGGTGATGTGGGGGGTGGTATCAGTTCAAAAGTGACTGTAGGTTTCAATCTCCTGCTTTGTGTTTGAAATATGTGTGACGCTCTTTCTTTCTAAGTGAGTTATCAGTCCTTGATGCTGGTAGAACTTGCGGTTCCCGGAGCAGTTTGAATAGTCATGATAGTTTCAGGAAGGTGTACTACGGTGACTGCTCTGTGTTTTTGTCAGTTCTGGGACTGGAGCAGGGGGTAGACACTGCCACTGATGTTTTAACAAAATGGAAACAACAGTTTTTGTTGTTTTTTTTTTATTCTCAGAAGTACTTTTGGGGGAGGACTAGTTGTTTCAGGTGGTTTAGCAAGAGGGATGGCGACTTCAAATGCACAGTTCTTTTGAATCTCCTGCTCCAGCTTTGTAGTTTACAAGGGAGTAAAGCTGGCAGATCGGATTAATTTCATAGAGTTGGGATTGCTTATGTGACTGACTGGTACCTTTGTCCTGGGTAATTCCAGGATTTCCTACTGCTGAAAGCTGCCAGTTAGCCAATCAGAATCCTGGATTCTCAGAGCCCATTGTATAATCATAGTTTATGTAGTTGGCCTGCTAGTACAGAGGAAGTGCATCTGTCTGTGATGCCGACCACCTGAGTTCAGAAATGGACTTGGGACATCAGAGGGCCAGCCAGGGGGAGAAGGATTGAGTGTCCTTGGGACTGCTTTCCTTCTCTGGGGGGGTAGTGTGTCCAGCATGTCACAGACCCCTGGTGGAGGCTTGTGGGAGATCCATTGTGTCAGCACCATTATCTGCAGGGGAGGAGGGCAGACACGGGCCATAAATGCATGTCCTCACCCCCAGGTACAGTGGCACACAAAAATCCAGGCCCTAAGCATGAAGCCCCGCTCTGCTGCCACTGCCAACACTGTCCACCAGGTAGAGTCCCTGCTCCTGTGGCCCCACCCTGGGGTGTAGGCCAGGGCATGTTACCTACGGCCCTGCCCAGGGGATAAGCCTGGGCACGGGGGTGGGAGGAGGTGTAGGAGCTGAGCTCCCTACGGGGAGTGGGGGAGGCAGTCAAAAAACAAATCATAGTTTATGTATGCTACCAGAACCTTCTAAAGCTATATGTAAGCCCCAATACCCAACAGGGAGGGCCTTATAGCCCCTGGAAGGGTGGGTATAGCCCATAGTGCCCACCTTTGCAGTCTTATTGTACTTAGAAAATAGGTATCTGCAGAGTGTTTAAAAAAATGTTTTAAGAAGTAAAAAAAAATAAAATCATTTAAACTGACAGATTTTATTGTTAAGTAGTCCCTCTACTAATACATTTACGTGACGATGACACTGCTTTTTGAGAGCCTGGTTGTTTAATGCGTATCTATCCCCCAGTAGCAAGAGCCTGATTGTTTAATGCCTGTTGCCTCCCCCCCCAAGTAGCAGTGCTTGAGGGGCATTGTTTTTTTTGTGTATAATGATAGCTGCCTGTGCAGTGTGTATTTTTTTTTAAAGTGGTTATGACCAAAATGGATGACTGAGTTGAGCTGATAGCTAGGAGCACCATAAGGAATGCAGCATGAGCACCACCAACACTGTTTCTTTAAGGCAAGCAAGTAGTGTTAGCAGTAATCCTATTTTTTGCCAAAAAAGATACAGAAATAAAAAAAAGAAAGTGAAGTGGACAATGGCTGCAGCAATCACTGAAGCTTTGACTGATGATTGCATGAAACACAGCATTAGTCTGCACTGTCATACCCAATGGTGCTATGGTGCTCCTGTTTACTTTTTGATTCGCTTTTAGGGCTGCAGGTAGGCGGAGCCTGCAGCCTGATTGTGTCAGCTCTAAAAATGAGCTACAGGATTCAGACCGTAGAATGCTTCCTTGGAAGTTTTCGAATGATCCTTCCACTGTTTGCATTCCTTCAAGTTAACCCTTGTAGTGCTGCAGACTGAACATCTCTCCAGGATTCAATCAAATAGATTCATTTTAATTCTATCGGCAGCCTAGGGATTAAGAAACACATGCTGTGGACAGTCATATCTCCTCCCCAAACTTGTAATGGTTCAGTGAGTGAGTACAAGAAACACATGCTTACTTTTGAATCCAACTTGGTAAATAGCATTTTTAGAGCTAATGCAAGAGGGCTGTTGATTAGACCAGTTCCAACAGTTTTCTCAGCTTTTTTTCATTGCAATTTGACTTGCTACCTTTGGAGACTAATAATTTAGTGACGTCATTCAACAGATAGCGTCAACTGCAGTAGTGTCAAATTACAGTCTTCGTGAACTCTCCCAGTGTGTGTATGTGTGTGTGTGTGTGTGTGTGTGTGTGTGTGTCAGCATTTCCTCTGAATAGCTGATTTATGTTAACCCTTTCTGGGCCTAATTAGTGGCATTGGATGTAGGAAGGGTTTTAAATGCTAGGCAGCTGTTTTAGGGAGGGAATTACAAAGAATGATAGTGATGTCAACTGCAGTGTTCCACCCTCCTTTTCCCTGTATTTCCCATGTAAAACTGGGACAAAACTCCTGTACATTTTTCTATATGCTCAAATCAATATATATACACAACTGAGTGCCTGTCAACTTATGCCTGTCAGTAAAATCACTACAACAAATGTTAAGGCTGTTTTTATTTATTTTAAATGGTAAAACTCACCTGCAACATATCACAGAGGCTATGGACAAATGCTGGAATCTCTCAAGCGTTGCTTCAAAGTTCACATATTTCCAGAACCTCTTGATGGTATTTTAGCATTGTTACAATGTAATAACACAAACGGATAGCCTGGCTGAGATGCAGTATGTCATATTCAGTTCTTTCAGCAGCATAGGGATTAAGAAACACATGCTGTGGACAATCACATCTCCTCCCCAAACTTGTAATGGTTCAGTGAGTGAGTACAAGAAACACATGCTTACTTTTGAATCCAACTCGGTAAATAACATTTTTAGAGCTAATGCAAGAGGGCTGTTGATTAGACCAGTTTCAACAGTTTTCTCAGCTTTTTTTCATTGCGATTTGACTTGCTATCTTTGGAGACTAATAATTTACTGACCTGACATTCAACAGATAACAGCGTCAACTGCAGTAGTGTCAAATTACAGTCTTCGTGAACTCTCCCAGAGTGTGTATGTGTGTGTGTGTGTGTGTGTGTCAGCATTTCCTCTGAATAGCTGATTTATATTAACCCTTTCTGGGCCTAATTAGTGGCACTGGATGTAGGAAGGGTTTTAAATGCTAGGCAGCTAATGTTTTAGGGAAGGATTTACAAAGAATGATAGCGATGTCATCTGCAGTGTTCCACTGAGGGGCACCCTCCTTTTCCCTGTATTTTCCATGTAAAACTGGGACAAAACTCCTGTACATTTTTCTGTATGCTCAAATCAATACATGTACACAACTGAGTGCCTGTCAACTTATGCCTGTCAGTAAAATCACTATAACAAATGTTAAGGCTGTTTTTATTTATTTAAATGGTAAAACTCACCAGCAATATATCACAGAGGCTATGGACAAATGTTGGGATCTCTAAAGCATTGATCTCAATGTTCACATGTCTCCAGAACCTCTTGATGGTATTTTAGCATTGTTACAATGTAATAACACAAATGGGTAGCCTGGCAGGGATGCAGTATGTCATATTCAGTGAGTCATACTTTTATCCATTTTGGCAATGTACAGACACAGGATAGCTTTGATAAGATGCAGGATCTCATTTTCAGAGGGTCCTAATTTTACCCACTTCTACAATATACTGATACACGTTAGCCTGGTTAAGATGCAGTATCTCATTTTCAGTGGGGTCTTACTTTTACGGGTACTGACTTAACCTATGCATATGTGAGTCTGGCACATATGTAGTCATGTCAGTGCTGCCATGATATGGCTGACTATGGGGCAATTTGAACTCTTATGGTTTTATACTTGTTGGAAGGGTAAATAAATGCTAGGCAGCTAATCTTTTAGGGTTTTCATAGGTTGCAAGGGGCATCCTAGGGAATTACAAAGAATGATAGTGGTGTCAACTGCAGTGTTCCCAGATTGAACAAAGCATTTCTCTGTAGGTCACCCTCCTTTTCTCTGTATTTTTCATGTAAAACTGGGACAAAACTCCTGGGGCTGGATTCACAAAGCTTTCAGAATGTGCAAAGCCTTCTTTACGTCTCCCAAACTGCCGTTGCCATGGGAAAAAAGGGGAGATTGCTCTAAGTGCTATTCACAAAAACCTCTGCTTCTGGGGAAAAAAAAACACTATGGACTGTGGAATAAAGTGCAGCTGTGGAAGTCCCTGAGGGAAAAAAGGTGTGCGATAAGTAAGGCACATCCCCTGAAGGGCTATTCTCAGCCAGTTATTTTCTGCAGTTGAGGAAAAAAATGGTACACACAGTGGAATGAGGTGTAACTGTCCCTCAGCAAACTCAATAGTGCCCCAACAATTAGAATCAATTAAGGTGGAGGTGAGGCACAGGTAATAGCATCCCAGATAGTATAGCAGTGGCTGATGTTACAGCAACAGAAGCACATATTGCCATGCTATGGCAACAGGCAACAACCACCAGACTCAGTGCAGTCCATGATGGAGCCCCACAGGCAGTAGAGCCTGACCAGCCTGCAGCGAGTGCTACCCTTGCAGGCAACAGGAACACCCCAGGGAGGGACAACCAGTGGTGACAGTCATCCACTGTGGTGCCATGGTATTGCTGGTACCTGTGGTGCTGCAGTGGTCCCAATTAAAGGACTGGTTGGTGGTATCTTTGTGGGTGCTGTCAGCCTCATACTATGTCAACAATGTTAATGTCTGCTGCTTCAGCTACTTGTTGTACTATTGCTGTGCCTACTCAGCCATTTCCACAGCTGCAGATCCACAGCTGTGGATTCGCAATAGTTGTGGAATTCCCACAGGTGCTGGAATTCTGCAGCTGTGGGACTTTTTTCGGAATTCCCTCAGCTGCAGGATTTTCTTTAAGAATATCATGCAACTGCGTTTTGACAGTACTGAAATCCTTTTTCCCACAGCTGTGGGTTTTTACTGTTCTTTGAGAATCCTGCCCCTGTACATTTTCCTGTATGCTCAAATCAATACATGTACACAACTGACTTTATTATGCCTGTCAGTAAAATCACTATAACAAATGTTAAGGCTCTTTTTATTTATTTTAAATGATAAAACTCACCTGTAACATATCACAGAGGCTCTGGAAAAATGTTGAAATTTCTCAAGCTTTGCTCTCAATGTTTACATGTCTCCAGAACCTCTTGATGGTATTATAGCATTGTTACAATGTATTGACACAGCAAGATAGCCTGGCTGAGATGCAATATGTCATATTCGGTGGGTCAGCCTTTTATCCATTTTGGCAATGTACTGACACAGGATAGCTTTGATAAGATGCAGGATCTCATTTTCAGAGGGGTCCTAATTTTACGCACATCTACAATGTACTGCTACACATTAGACTGGCTAAGATGCAATGTCTAATTTTCAGTGAGGTCTTACTTTTACTGGTGCTGACTTAAACTATGCATATGTGAGTATGGCACATATGTAGTCATGTCAGTTCTGCTATGTTATGGCTGACTATGAGGCAAACTGCACATGTGTGGGTATCACACATGTACAGTTCTGTAATAGCAGCAGTATCAGTTACATCTGACTGTGGTGTGGCAAGAGCACCTCATATTTTTTCAAAACTCTTGACACTCCCAAAAGCTCTCCACATCCATATCAGCTTAGTGCTGGCAAAAGCTAAGGGATGGGGAACACTGGGGACTGCTTTACTGTCTTCATGTCCACAGTCTCTCTTGGCAGATCAGTTTAGAAGGCCATCACCTGCCAGCCTGGTGTTGCAGAGGGTTGAGGCATCTAGCCTTACCTTGTGTCATGCCATTGACCGAGGTTCGGGAACTACCTCGGGTCATCAGGGAGCCAGCCAGGGTTAAAGGTAGGAGAAGGACTGAGCCACCTATCAGCAGCTCTCCTTTCCTGGGGTGGACACTTCCCCCCTGTAGTAGGGCTTGATTAAGTAAAGCTGTATCCGAATTTCCTCCCTGTGGACCAAGTTATACTTTTTCAATGCCAAAAAAAAAAAAATAGCAATGCATTCCCTGACTTTGAATAAATTTCATATGGGGTGCTATTATACTTTGCACATTCTTGTGCTGTATAATTCTAGTATGTTCATCTATTAAATCAGCAGTGAAATAATCTGGTTAAGATTTTGGCCAATGCATTTTTATTCTATTTTAGATTGCCACTTACCTTCTGACTTGTATGATATCCTTTTTTCCTCAGTCTGAGTCTGCTTTAATACTTCTTTCATGTCTGAAAGAATAAAAGGAGCACTCCTTTTAACCCTTGCTAGGCCACGGACTGATATATCAGTCCAAAATTTCTATATGCTCTAACTCTTTCGGCAGTCTAAGGGTCAATATGGTGCAGACCAGGGGCTGGATTCACAAAGCTTTCAGAAGGTGCAAAACCTTCCCTAAGTACCTAAAACTGCCTCAGCTATGGAAAAAAAGGGGAGATTGCTCTATGTGCTATACACAAAAACCTCCACAGCTGCGGAAAAAAAACACTATGGACTGTGGGAAAAAAGTGCACCTGCGGAAGTCCCTGAGGGAAAAAAGGTGTGAGATAAGTAAGGCACATCCCCTGAAGAGATATTCTCAGCTAGGTTTTTTCCACAGTTGCGGAAAAAATGTTACACACAGTGGAATGAGGTGTAACTCTCCCTCAGCAAACTCAGTAGTGCCCCAACAATTGGAATCAATTAAGGTGGAGGTGAGGCACAGGTAATAGCATCCAAGATAGTATAGCAGTGGCTGATGTTACAGCAACAAAATCACACATTGCCATGCTATGGCAACAGGTAACAACCACCAGACCCACTGCAGCCCATGACGGAGCCCCACAGGCAGTAGAGCCTGACCAGCCTGCAGTGAGTGCTACCCCTGCAGACAACAGGAATGCCCAAGGGAGGGACAACCAGTGGTGACAGTCAGCCACTGTGGTGCCATGGTATTGCTGGTACGTGTGTTGCTGCAGTGGTCCCAGTTGAGGGACTGGTTGCTGGTATCTTTGTGGGTGCTGTCAGCCTCATACTATGGCAGCAGTGTTAAAGTCTGCTGCTTCAGCTACTTTTGTACTATTGCTGTGCCTTCTCAGCCATTTCCACAGCTGCAGATTCACAGCAGTTGCCGATTCCCAACTGCTGGAATTCATGGCTCTTGAGACTTTTTGCGGAATTCCCTCAGCTGCGGGATTTTATTTCAGAATATCACGCAACTGCATTTCCACAGTGATGCAAGCCTTTTTCCCACAGCTGCAGGATTTTTACTGTTCTTTGAAAATCCTGCCCCAGGTCTTCATCAGTATTTTCAGCTAATTTTGACCATCTGTTGTTTATACGTCACTTCTGTTGTGACTAAAATTAACTATTATGCAGCAGGCAGTGTTCTCTGCCCTTACAGAACAATAGTTGTCCAAAAACAGCTACAAATACCAATGAAAATCTGGTTCGAGACACATTAAAAGGAGTGCTCCTTTTATTATTTCAGACATGAAAAAGGTACTCAAGCAGACTCAAGTTGTAGAAAGAAGGGTATCATACAAGTCAGGAGGTAAGTAGCAGTCTAAAATAGCATAGAAAAGTATAGGTCAAAATTTTCACCAATTGTTGCACTGTTGCTTTAAGTTATAAGGCTATACTGAATTTTACAAATGTGGGCTCATAACTTTGGTAATATTCAGTATTTTTACCACAACATTTCAACATAGCCATTTTGGTACAGTGACTCATTAATGTGACAGCTGTTATTTTTCAACTCCTGCTCAAAATGTGTGTTTGCAACCCAAAATTGATTTTGCAGTTCCTGCATGACATCACCTTTAGGCTGGGAGATGAACATTTTCTCTGCCCTTCTTTATGAGGCAGGTTCATCACAAGGCTGTGTTGAAAAGTAGGTGCAAATATATAAAAGGAAAAATAATTTTTAATATTTTTAACCCAAATTCCTCTCCCGCAGCCCTATCGGCTCTGGCCAGAGTTTGTTGTTTATGATGCTGTGAGGGGTGGGTAAACAACAAATCAGTGAGGGGTCTGGTGCTTAAAAAGGGATTAGTGCACAACGTGCCTCTCATTTAAGAAATAAGGAAGGAGTTTGGGGACACATCACTTACTGGCTAACTCGGTAAATGAGTGAAACTAATGGCTGTCAGCTGTTACACATGGTCTCCTGACCTATACTGGAAACCCACAGTACACCCCTGACAGCATCCACAGTATTGTCTAATCATGGCTCCAATATGAGCCCCAATCATTACTAACCTAGACGGCACAGGTACCACCAAATAAGAGTAAGGTTTCAGGCAAAAAGCACAAGATTATTGTTACAATTTATACATGTATATCTATATGCAATGCACTATTTCTATGTTCTGACTATAACACATATTGCAATCTTAGCTACGAGATTGTATAACTAATGCATGATCTTTGCCACCATCATGTGGATCATTGTAACACTTCACTTGTTTATCTCATTACATTTGAGAAGTCTTTGTTCTGTACAGAAATGTCTAGCTTAGCACTTCTTATATATCACAGATACCGAGGAGCCACCTAACTTTTAGCTAATAAGGCTTGTTTTGTATAGCAAATGTGCGGAAGAAAAGTAAGTTACCATAGTAATTATCTTCACTATAAGAACTGTTGTCAGACATTTTCTCCCCGAGTCCATCTTCATATCCCGGGGTATAGGGGAAACTCTGGCTCCCAGTGTCTACCTAGGTAAGATCTTGTGTAGGGCATTAGTCTGGTTTGTGTAATAAACTTGTTTATTACTTACTGATGCCATTTGTCTGTGTCTCTTCTGTTAGCCTCTAACCACCAAGAACCTGAGAGGTAATTGTCCTCCACATTTTGACGACTGCGGCAAATGGTCAGCAAAGTTAACAGAGATTCCATATTCATTGGCATCCAGATGGGTGTTAAGTTAGGTTCGCCCTCACCTGTCCATAACTCCATAGCACCCTGTGAAGTCTGGCTGCATACCAGGCAGGTATGGTTGTTGTCCGCCTCACCCCACAGCAGTTTTGAGTTTTAGGATTGCGTTAGCTCAGATACCCAACCGTCTTTTGGTTTAACTGATGTGGATCAGTACACAGTCAGGGCCCCACTGATGGGTTAATTTGAGTTTCTCTACCATGTCCAATATCTGCACAGATTTGAGACTTCATGTCTCAAGTTTTTTTGCCTCCTATGGGGGGCTGCAGCAACTTATCAGACCACCTGGTACTAGGGATCTCCACCCAGTACTCCGAGACATGGCAGACAGCAAAGCAGCACACCCAAAAGGATCTGTTGGTTGCGGCCCTATTCAGTGCTTTAAAAGCATACACATTGAGATTTCATGCTGTTCAACTGCAAAATGCAGCTCTAAATAAAGAGATGGGCTTGCAGGCTACTGAAATGATCAAACAGCATCCTGACCTGAAAGGGTTAATGGCTGCAGCACTCACAGAGGTAACTATCAAGATTTTGCAGTGGTTGTGAAATGTTTCCAGGAAACTAGAGCTGTCAGAACAGAGAAGGGATTTTTTGACCCAGGATGAGATAGTGAGCATCTTGTCCTATCAGTTTTTCTTTGATTGTTGTTTGCTTGTACTTATTTCAGCTGGCCAGCAAATGTCTAATCTACCTTTTTAATTTCTAAACTGGGCCTGATAAGTCATGGTCTTATTTTATTCCAGACACACACACACTGAACACAGACTCACACACACACACACTGAACAAAGTAATTCTCTCTCTCTCTCTCTCTCTCCTTAGTATCACTGTGTTTTTGTGCATTCATGTATGACTCAAGGTTGCTGCGAACTGCCGCAGAGATAATTACCTGTTGTTATAGCTGAATTAAAAGCAACAGAATGTTTTGCAATACAGGTTATGGTATGAAAGCAACAGCTTCTTTGCCTATTATTATCTGGCTGTTTTACAAATGCGTTGCCTGGATGTTTTAAAAATGTGCTGCTTATTAGTGTTATAAAGGCAGAAAACATTATCTCTGTCTTCTAGATTGGTTATGTCATATGGCTTTCTTTTAGTCACTACAGTAAATTGGTTTAATTGTGCTGCCTGATAAGAATGATTGATACAGACTGATTAAGCATGTCACAGGGGGTAGGAAGAATGTGTCTTATTGTGTTCATATGGAGATTAATGGCCAGGTTTTCAGTGTGAAGAGATATGACATAATACTTTGTAATATGGGGAAAGATTTATCGTTTGCAGGCAATGTTTAGGAAATTGCTAGGTTCAACATCGAGTGTTAACAGCCACACATGCTTTTAACATGATTTTAGTTAACCAATATCTTTTCTAAAAAAAATTTGTTTATGACAGTGGTTTTAAAATGGCTGAACAGATTTTGGCATTCAGCCCAAGGGTGTTGTCTGATATGCCTTCCAGCCAAAAAGGCAATGTCAGTTAACCCCTCTGTTGCGAATGTCTTTTCTGAAAGAATTGCAGATCAGACATGAATCTGAAAGGAATGGATATAATGATGTTTAGAAAGTGTTTGAGAAGTTAAGTTCTAGAAGGATTTGGAATGGATTAATGAGTATACTGGTTCAAGTTCATTCTGGTTTTGTTGACTGATAGAAGGCAGGCAGCACATATCTAAAACACTTTTACAGTCTTCTAAGACAAAATATGGGCATTACATCAGCACTCAATGACGGGCCACTGTAATCATATATTTTGTGTTAAGCAACTCTCCACTGCCTCAGCAGGCAGCTTTCATTTGTGATATTGTTATCATTAAAGACACTTGGATACCATGTAGTGTTTAAGGTCACTGCAGATACAGCTGGGTTTAAATCCTAGCAGCCATCACTGGCACACTATGTGACCTTTGGCACGTAACTTGACCTCCTTGTCCTTCCAAGTTAAACTTGACTACCAGTTCAGACTTGATGTGCTTTTTCTAGTTAAGCAACTATTTTTCCCTTCCATGCAAGTTTTTCAGAGACACACATCAACTGTGATCCCTGACATTTTACTTTTTTACCATGCTTGTACTCTGTCTGAGAAACAAGACAGCCATTTTCTTCTGGACTTGGTGCCAGTACTCCAACACCCAACCTTCACAGAGGTTCATTGTCAGCACAGCTTCTCAGTACATTACAATGTGATTCCCCTGCCAAGCAAGGCAATCAGTGTTGGAGGGGATAGGAAAACTCCAACACCCCAGCATCCATAACAAGCCATTTACTTTGACAGCTCACAGGGAAAAGAAAGCAACGTCACTTGCTATGCAGCTCTAACTACTGAAAGGAAAAAAAAATATTACAACTGTGATTTTCACAAATTCATTTCTGTAATATCCACTGCCTATGAGACACAATGAGGGGGCAGATTAAAGGGAGATTCACACATTCATTTTGACTTGTTTTAATTGTTTCAGGCCTGAATGTTACCACCTTTTACATGTAACATAAAATGTATGTTATTAATGCCATGACATTAATCCAGATTTTCTATAACTCAGCTGACATTCTTTAGTCTTGAAACAGAAAAAGAATGGGATGTCATTTTTTTCTCTGGTTTTTACCTTTAATCCTATTTAATTTTCAGGAATTGAGTAGTGTGTGGCTAGCAGCCACAGGACCACCGACCCAACCTGGGGTAGCCGAAGGCATACATCTGTATAAGGCTAATGCAGCAGCATTTTAAAAATCATTGCTAATCTATCACAGAGAAAATGGTCTGCAAGACCTTGCTCTTTGTGTTGTGTTTTTGTTTTCTTTCTCTGTCAAGAAGAAGAGGGTCCCTCTAGCCAGGGACTGAATCACTCAAAGCACAAAGATCCACCCCTCCAGGAGGGGAGGCAACAACACTCAATATCCTACAAACCATGTCTGTTAATGTATGAAGTAGGCTAATTTCAAATACTGTTAAAAGTTTGAAAAGAATTGGGATGCTCTATTGCCCTTATTTCTAATGGCAAATTAGGGTCATCTCATCAGTAACTATTCAGCATACACCTTTTAAGGTGATGACTGATTGGCAAATAAGATTGCCAACACATTTGTGGTTAAATGTCCACACCCCGACTGTCAATAGAGTGTCATCTGACATCTATGCAAAACTGTTACAGGTAAATTTTGTGGCAGTTTACTAATTTCTTGCCTGGCCTCTGCTCCAGCATTGGCCAAACCAAACAGAACTCTTCCATTACTACAATAACTGAGCTGCCTCTTTCACCAAAGAAGGAGCTCAATGGGGGATATGAACTTTGCCCCCTTCCAGTGCAACACCTATGGTGACTGCAAACAACAACAAAAAAGTCCCTCTTGACCTGACTGAGCCATAGCTGGCAGACCCAGAAATAAAGGAGGTATACCAATATCTCTCCAAAACCACAGAAAAAGACATGTCTACAAATAATCCATTTATTGCTTATAGTTTGGGAAAGGCCCCATGTACTCTTAATATTGTAAACCAGCTCAGCCCTTTGCTTGTCAAGTGTGGTGACCAAACTTCACAAAACCTGTTAACAGGTGGCTTCATGCTAACCAGCACTGACCTGGTGTAAGTGCCCTAAGCCCTTAATAAGTAATCAGCTGAGATGGGGGGGGGGGTGTACCTTCACTTAATCTTCCCTCTCTTCACAGGACAATGCAAAAAACTTTAAGTGGCCAACAATGCATATCTGCCTTTTTCAGACATACATAAGCTCCACCTAATGTTTTCCATGGTTGCAAATGGTGTACCCTGAAAAAGCCCTGCCAATACTGAGCCATATGGCTGGCAATATATACAGCCAAGCCAGGCCTCCTTTTTCAAACCCACAAACACACAGTGGTGGAATACCAAAATATTTCTCCTGTAATAAAAAACATGCAACACCCTGAGGTTCCACAAACTTCATGGTATACCCACCCTCTGCAGCTCATCCCACCAGGTGCACAACAAACTGCATGCATATACCCTTCAACCACAGCCTTCACAAGACCTGCCTTAAAGCCAGGTCCACCCAGGCGCTTGACTGCAATTTTCATTCCTAGAATTCTATTTTAGGAATGTTCACTACATTTACGTCTCTGTAAATTTAAATATATTGTGGTGCACTATGCCCAACATGGTCATTGTGTCATTGCAAATATGTCTGAGTTTCATGCTAGTATGTTTTTTCAAGGCTCAAAATGTTATAAAGCCTCCCAACAACCCAGATCTACTGCTTCTTTCCTCCAGGTTATGCGCCATCACCAAACCCAGACAAAAGGGTCAGTGTGGCTATCCCATCCACATTGATTGCCACAAGGTAAAACATGCATACCTAAATGCCATGGTGGTGACTCCTGATCAATCCTTACTACACATCAAGTGGCAAACTGATAGCAAAGGAAAACCAAGCCACATGGCCTACATAGCCAAAGACACCTTTCAAAGTTGGCCCAACACCAGGATATCACCCAATGGTACCCTGTCTATATGCCAGGCCCAAGCACAACACACAGGTTTCTACAATCACACTGTACTTATAAACCCACATTTTTGTGCTCAATGTCTAAATAATACTACTACACAGTATTGTGCACTTCATTCCATTGCTAGCACTGCCATGTTTCCAGCTGTTGTTTCCCCTACAGAGGAAACCCTACCCAATGTCCAATGCAGCAACCTGGACCAAGTAGTGGTCTGGTTGCATCATCAGTCCCAGTTACTCAATGTGCAATTCATGCATGTGCCCATGGTTTTAAATCTCACCAACTACAATATGGCTGAATTTAGATTCTTCTACAGAACCAAAACTTGTAGGTTTCATAGTGCCATGTTACTAGACCTCCTTAAAGCATACCATATACATACTCAAAACTCAGTAGCAAGGCCACTCACTACTGAATACCTAGGAGTATTTCATCCCAGAAAACAAACCAAAAGGAAAGACCCAAGAGAGGGGCCTTTTCAAATGTCACTGATTTATTCTAAAGCTGGTATGTTCATTTAAAATTGAGCATATTTGGCTGCAATCAACAGCCAAACTTCAATGTTCCAGACAGGCGTACACTAGGCAACACATAGGCATGGACACTATGTTTAGTTACTGTCACAACCTGGGGTATTCACTGATGACAGAATGGTGTTACCCTTCTTATTGGACCTCAGCCTGCACCTCTGAGTGTATGGTCGATGCCATCACTTTTCTCTCATGACTACCAGGAGCTTAGGTCATGTCACACCACAATCAAAGACATTGCTAATAATCTTGTCATTTTTTTTTCCATTCAAAGTTATGTGTGTTTCATTAACAGTGTTTCTAACTGAGCTTTACAAGTTTAAAGGTTTCCATGGAGTGGCATGTGTAAGATCTTAGAGCAACTCATTCAACCTTTCCTCACTGCTGGTGTTTTCCAAGTCTGGCTGGTGCCACATGCAAACTGATTGTTCTATTATGTACTGTCATTTGCTCTATTATGGACTGTCAATACTTGTGCAGGGGTGTGATCAATTTCCAAAACAAAACTGCTATACCAGTGTGTGTGGCTCTTCCATTGAAGGACTCAATAAACAATCTAATGCATCTCCTGCCAAGGCCTCTACAAATCCAGCCAGCCAGCAGCCAGCAACATGAACACTGACTTTCTTACCATGCTGGTGTTTCATCTTTAATTTAATGTCCGTGTAGCCCCATGTGCCATGTGGGGTTATAATCTTTCTGCAACTGACATTTCACATGTAACTATGCCACTTTGTGGTTTCTCACCTAAACTTTATGGACTGGTCATACACATTTAACAATAACCTGTGACCTAAGGTCAAAAGACATTATCAACAGATTCTTCAATCAACAAAAATGTACACCGCTGTCACCTGCCTTATTCACTCTCAAAGTGGAATCTTTCTCATCAATGGACAATGGTGTATCATTTTATGATGTACAGTGCATTCAATACTGTTTTACAGACAATGTTGTGTGGTTATGAATATTAATAACTTTTCTCACACATGTATCAATTGTAGTGTTGACATACCTAGTGTCTGCTGTGTGCTTTATAAGCAAACCATGCCATTCTTGGTCCATCTGTGATTTTCCCTGTGCCAACCCCAGAACAGGACTCCTTTCACAGTTACCCTGACTATCCATATGCTATACACCAGTTTTAACAAGTTTTTTTTAATGTGATAAATAATACTGCATCATAATACATCATAAACTGTTTTTATATAATATGTTATTATGTACTATTTTTAAACCTACCTTTTGAGTTGTCACACATGAAGCACTGTTGATTTACCATATGGTTTTTACCCCGTTCCTATACCAAAACCTGCTATATACAGTAGCATGGGCCCCTGACTATTATGTTCAATGTCCAATACTATCTCCAGATCAGGAGATTCCCGTACTCATTTATTTTGTGATGGTGACCTCAGCACTGCACTCTCCAATACCTGGTTAGCATTAACTTTCAAAGGTTTTATGATTATACAGGTTTTTTTTTATATTTTCATGATACTAACATTCTGCTGTCTCAGACGAACTTTAAAACAACACCACTCATAACTTCAATTTCTCTACAAGGCTCATGCAGCTGGTCTGTAATTATGCTATCACCCTCAACTTATCCATTAGTTGTTGCCTTTTCAGTAACACAACAAGGGGGGATTGTTATACCTGGTCCCCTGACCTATATTGGAAACCCACAGTACACCCCCTGACAGCATCCACAGTATTGTTTAATCATGGCTCCAATATGAGCCCCAATCATTACCAACCTATAGGGCACAGGTACCACCATATAAGAGTAAGGTATCAGGCACAAACTGCAAGATTATTGTTATGATTTATATATGTATATCTATATGCAATGCACTGTTTCTGTGTTCTAACTGTAACACATATTTCCATCTTAGCTACGAGATTGTATAATTAATGCACGATCTTTGCCACCATCGTGTGGATCTTTGTAACATTGCACTTGTTTTTCTGATTACTTGTGAAAAGTCTTTGTTCTGTACAGAAATGTCTAGCTTAGCACTTTTTGCATATCAGAGATACTGAGGAGCCACCTAACTTTTAGCCAATAGGGCTTGTTTTGTATAGCAAATGTGCATACGAAAAGTAAGTTACCATAGTAATTATCTCCACTATAAGAACTGTTGTCAGACATTTTCTCCCGAGTCCATCTTCATACCCCAGGGTATAGGGGAAACTCTTGATCCCAGTGTCTACTTAGGTAAGATCCTGTGTAGGGCATTAGTCTGATTGTGTGTAATAAACTTGTTTATTACTCGCTGATGCCATTTGTCTGTGTCTCTTCTGTTACTCTCTAACCACCAAGAACCTGAGAGGTAATTGTCCTCCACACAGCTCATAGCTGAACATTCTGCTTCTTATAGTCATTCCAGTTAAAAGACAGGCAGGCATATGGATTAGTTATTTACTGGTCTCCATTGCCTTATACCTGCCTGATACCTGCCTGGGTCCAGGGTGCTCTCAACCAATCAGGAGCCAGGGTTTATCTAACCCATTTTATAAAGCTGTATTAACTTTGGACACTTTCACAGGTGAAGTCTGCAAAAGAGAAAAAGATTTGGTACTGCTGCTGGGGTACTGAAATGTTCACTATGCAATCTAAGGCATAAGATAAATGTGAATGAGTATTATATAGAAGCTAATTAAATTTCGAGGACTAATACCAAAATTTAGAAAAAGTGCACAAGTATGTTGTTTTAAACATTTGTTTTTTAAAAACATAATGACATTTTCAATATCAATATTTAGAAAAGCATGGTAACATAGTTTGTTGCTATGGAGAAAGTATATTGACAATATATATTTTATTTAAAAAACAACTCTTGGCTGGGCTGATTAACTGTGCATGTTCTTAGTGTCAGTTACTATGTCTTTCTCTTTAAAACTCAATAAAATTTACATTACCAAAAAATGTTGTGATATAAATATAAATATATATATATATAGCAATATAGTTATAGAAAACCAACTTTTTCTATATCAATAACATAATTATGATAATACTAAAATAACAACAACATTTTTTAATGGTCAGGCTCCAAGCTTTTTTTTTTTTTAATTAAGTTTCTAGCCTCAACAGTTCCAGACTTAAACCTTTCAAAAGGTATTTTCTTTAAAATGTGACAACTTTGGAACCGTTAGGGCTAGAGACAATTTAGTTTTTAAATGAAAGCTTGGCATCAGATAAGCAGACATATCAATAAGATATCATTACAGTGATCCTATAACACCATAAAAAACTGTTTCATATCAATATAAAAAAGCATAAAATAGTTCATTACATTTTTAAAGTCCTGTCATTTTTAAAAACACATTATACAGACATGTATTGACATGTAGCAACAAAGGAGAACTGTATAGTTAGGATCTACATATGTTGCTTGAACTACAAGCTTACTTTAAAACATTTTAAGTTTATGCCAGCCCAGTGGTGGGGAGGGTTAAAATGCCCAGTGTCTTACCTCCTGCCACACAGTAGCCTGTGTTTGAGAGGGAGCATGGGTTGCTGGGGGTCAGATGGGGAGGGTCTGGGAGAGGATCAAGTGGCTGACTGATAGCTCTCCTCTCTCAGATCAGGGCGGTTGGCTGTCTTGGCTCTTGGCTGCAACCAGGTGGAAGCCTTGTGGTAGCCCATGGGAGCTCTGAGCAGCAGGCAGCAGTCAGGGAAAGGAGAGGGAGCCACAGTCCTGGGATGCATACACACCTTCACATCCAAGTACCACCCATGTATGCTGTGGCTGCAGGTAGGAGTGGGAGAAAAAGCAGGAGGAAAATGGAAGGCGCGATGGGGGTACATGATGCCCATACATCACATCTCCACCCACCACATCACCAGAATGATGGATCTGCAGCACTGGATTGGAACACTGGGGGGAGGGATGCCCTCCCTATCCTAACCCTGCCACAGGGAGAAATCTGTGGAGGTATCAGCTGCACAGGTAAGTCCTGGGGAGATGAAGGCTGGTGGGGCAGTAGAATCAGGGTGGAGTCCCATTCTGGCCACAAGAGGATAAACAGTTCATAAAAAAAAAAAACTTAAGTTTTTATGATTAACAGTTCAATTGTTACCAGTGCCGTAGGAAGGGTGGGCGGGTGGTGCTCCCGCCCCGGGCGCAAGCCTCTGAGGGGTGCAGTTTTTAAGTCTAAAGCTCACTTTTTAATTCACTTGCGCTGTTGCTTTAAGGTTTCTTTTTTTTATATGTATATTTTGGTTTTGTAATTACAACTGGCTGTCAGCAGGGGTGCATCTGTGGACCAAAGATCAGCAAATCGGTGGGGGGGGGTGTCACATGGTTGCGCCGTCTGCTGCAGACAACATAATCATGTGGTGGTGGTACAGAGAACGAGAAACTGTGGGTGGGCCACCGCCGCCCAACCCATTAGTATAAAAGTTACTGGGTGGAGCGCCGCGAGCACGTGACACTGAGAGGCAGTTAAATAGAGGCTGGAGATACAGTAGTTTGTTGAGACGAGACAGAAAGAGACTAGTAGCAAAAAACAGCAATAAACTATAGAGTGTAGAGAGGAGAGATGAGACCAAGAGACAGAGAGATATTGGATTTGTGTAAGCAATGCACTACTGTCTTCTGTGATGTATATAATGTAGTAGTCTGACTGAACTGCATTAAGTAAAAGCAACAGCAAGCATTTTTCATTTCCATCCACGTCCGTCCTGTGTGAGACCCAAAATGATTTTTTTTAAATGAGAACTTGTGTCATATTGTGTGTCAGTGAGATGAATTATGGTGTATGTGGCAGCAGTGGCACCAAGTGGGGGGTACTAGATTGGAAAAAATGCAAACTCAGGAAATCTGCTTTGAATTTGATTACTGGGCTGGCTCAGCTGACTGGCTGGTGGCTGATGTGTATTATTTCATGATCGAGGAGTGCGTTCAGTTCCCTTTTTTGACCATCTGTGTGAAAAAAGTTTTAACTTGTACTGTCCACAGTGAATTTTTTTGCTCAGCATGTTGTTAAGCTAAGTTTTATAATCACACTCCCATACAGTGCTTACTTGTGAGTTTCTTTTGGGAGTGACTGGGAGTGAAGAACAAAAGTCGTTGCCTTCCTAAATTGGGCTGACTTCTGTGGCGCAGGCTGTGGGGCACCATCCTCCCGCCCACATGTTTATACGTTTTAATTTTTCTTCTCCTCTTGACCCATCCCTTGCACTCCCATTCCATGGTCATTGTTTTTTTTATCCCCACCCTACCCACACTAGTCTTACTGTAGAAAATGAAGCATTGCCTTGCCTTGGATGGAAGTTGTTAGTTGGCCTACTGGCAGGCCTGGCTCTGGCTGCTCCAGTTACAGGGCAGGCAGGCTCCTGCACTGCTTTCCTAATACTTCAGGTGGGTGGCTGTTGGCAGTGGGCCTTCTCATCCCAGTCCCAGGGCAGACAAAGCCTCCAGACCTGAGACAGTTCTTCATTCTGACTCCACTGCCCTGACTCCCCCTTAACCAGGGACCCCTACTACTACTACCCTAGTACTCAGTACCTGCTAGGCTGCTACTGAATGAAGAATCAGCTACAGCAGGCCAGGCAGCCAGCACTGGGAAGTAGCACTTATAGGTACTGCAGTCAGTTGTATTTAAGATGAGCATAGATATACAATACCCAATACATACAATACAATTAAATCAATCAAGATTTGTTTCTTCTTATTCATTTAGCCTCCCTCTGCCACATTAGCTGGCATCAGGCAAGTGTAGATTAGTACATTTTATTTGTTGGTTGATCAGCAAAAGAGAACTTCATTTCACAGCTCACACTCTGATGCCAGCCAGCCAGAGTCTCACATACCTCAGATTCCATGGGAGCAACATTTTCCCTGAAATCAGGGGTAGGGAACATATACCAAAACTATGTTTTTACCTCATGAAAAGTCCCAAAACTCACCACAGAGCATGTAAACCCCCCAGACCCCCAGCTGTTTTCTGGCCAGGGGGCACTAAATTAATCTCTTGCCGAGGGCACTGAAATGCCTTCCTACGGCTCTGAGTGTTACAGTTTTCCAAATATAGTTTCAAGCATTATAATATGCTATATAAGATTATTTTGGAAATGGTCAGAATATACTAGTGGTTGTTCTAAGAATAAACATATATTGTACTTTTCTAGTTATGTAACCTTGGGTTTATGCTATTCCTTATTTTATAGAAATGTAGACTCTGTTGGCAGAAAAGAACCACTTTGCCCACCCAGTCTGCCCAAGACCTTATAAGGTCTGCCACTTCGCAGACCTTATAAGGTCTCTCCTGTGACCCTTCCCCTTCCTGCTTCTGTTCTAATATGCCCCAATGTCTATCCCACACATGTTTTAAGCCCTCCATCATTCTAGTCTCCACCGTTTCTGGCAGCAGTCAGTTCCATGTATCTACTACCCTTTCAGTGAAGAAATAATTCCTCACATTTCTCCTGAACTTCCCACCTCCAGTTTCACCACAAGCCTCCTAGGTATCATAGGTATCACAGGTATGATCAGAGCTTATTCAGACTTGCATTCATTATGTTTGAATGGTTTATTATATGCCCCCTTTATCCCTAAAACATTTATCTAGGTTGTTTTTAAAGACATTCATTGATGAACTGCCTATTACGTCTAAAGATAATTCATTCCAGATAGGCACAACCCGCTGGCTGTACCAATTATACCTTCTAACTAGGTAACATTTTTTTTGCCTTAAGCTGCAATGGATGCACCCGAGTGTTATAAGACTGATCTTTTAATTCCAAGTCCAAGCTCTCCGATAATTCATTGTCTGTTAATACCTTTTAAAGCAGGCACAATTCCCCTCAAGTTCTCCAGTATTCAAGAGAATACATGTCCAACTTTTTTAACCTAACATCATAATCCATCCCATTTATACCTTTGTAGGTCCTGGTTGCTCTTCTTTGTACCCTCTCAATTCTGTCAATCTCACCCTTTTTGTAAGGTGACCAGACCTGAGCACAATACTCCAGTGTGGGTCTCACCAGGGAACTATACAGAGACATCAGCACCTTCTACTCCCTATGTGTCTTACCATACAGTCTAATATTCTATTTGTTCTCTGTACAATGTTGTTGCAGTGAGTTTTAAATTGTAAATCATGAGTTATCATAATCCCTAGGTCCTTCTCCTCTGTTACCATTCTGAGTGTGCTATTATTTAGGTTGTAACTGTATACTGGATTTTTTCTCCCCTTGTGCATGATAGTGCATTTATCTTTATTTAGATATAATTTATGTGTAATAGTACAATGTTGTATGTGATTTAAAGTACAGTCCTGGGACTCATCTTAACTTGGAATGGTTTCCCCTCTTGCACTCTGATCACACCTGTGAGGTATTTGTAGGTCACCTCTCACTCTCCTCTCCTCTCCTCCAGGGTGTTCATATTGAGATCCCTCAGTCTCTCCATGTAGGGCTTCCCTTGTGACCCCTCCACCATTTTGGTTGCCATCCTTTGGACTGCCTCCAGCCTGTCTATGTCGTTTCTGAGGTGTGGTCTCAAGATTAGATACAGTAGTCCAACAAGGGGTGTACTAGAGAGCGATACAGCAGCACCACCATCTCCCTCCTTCTGCTGGTGTTGCCTTTCCCTATACACCTCAACATCTCACTAGCCTTGTTTATTACCTTGTCACACTGCACTGCCACCTTGAGTTCCTCTGCTATTATAACCTATGGGTCTCTTTCCTGCCTAGTGACTACCAGTACCCCCTCCCCATCCTATACTCCGCACTGGGGCTCCTATGTCCACTCCTAAGTGCATGATTTTGTACTTTTTGACATTGAACCCCAACTGCCATGTCTTTGACCACTCTGCAAACTTCCCTAGATCACTGCAGTTTCACCACCCCTCCTGCGTTCTTTTTATGTACATTTAAGAGGAGTTTGTTTATCATAAAACCATTTTAGGAGGTTTTGCACATTAATTAAAACTGAAAAAAAGAAGTTACATAAATCTATTTAAAATGCATCAACATAAATTGAGAACTAAGAAAGAAAGAACAGCCTAATTACTTCTTGTATCCATACTAGTGCTTTAGCGTTAATTTGCAAAAAGTGCTGAGCTATTTTTTAAATTTTCAATGAATTGACTTTGTTTGATGAATGCGTTAGCACTGAACATTTAAAAGTTTATAAACATTGCATGTGCACATCAAACCTTATAATTGTTCAGTGCTGATGAAAGTGATTAAAAGGATGTATTGTATTTTATGCATTGTTATACATGTGGACTCTTGTACAATGACATACCAGGGTTATAAACAGTTTATGCCAATGCAAAATTCGCAGCTGTCATGTTATGGTTAATACCATGACTGCTGAGAGCTCAGAACAGTCAGTAAATGATAGCAGTGACATCATCATCCTCCAACCTTACATTCTGATTGTTTTCACTCACATCAGCAACTGTAAACAAATTATGTACATGGAGAGGGAGGAACAGAGTTGCCACAAACTTCAAAAAACAGGGGCAAAAAGCAGTATTACTGGCATTTTTCAAACACATGAAGCATAATAGTGATAATGTGCTCACTGAATTACTACCCATGGCAATAAGTTGATTGTCTTCTGAGGATAAAGTACTCAACCTTCGACTTCCTACTTTAGTCACTAGACAATCACATTTTTGTCTTTTATAGTAAGCTGATTAGCACATTACCACATAACTAAATAGTATAATCAGGCGTAGTATTGTGTAAAGAATAATGACTGCCATTACTTCCTCCCTATGTACATGACAATACCTCCAATGCCATGTGCTCAGCCACAAACCAGGTGCAAGAACAAGGGTTGCCAGCCCCGACCACTAAAACAAAATCCAAGAACAGTTCTGCTCTCCAAGTGCAAATAAGGACCAGAAAACAGTAAATTCAATCCCAATACATTTTATTCCTTCCTTCTGGTTCAAAACTTTTTCCATGCAGCAATTAACAAAAATCAGTGCACCCACTTCACTGCTCCTACCAAAAAAATTAATGGAAGGATAGTACATGGTGGTGATCACTTCTTTTAATGTATTTCCTACCTCTGGGCCTGAATGTATCTGAAACCTCTGAAATAGAAAGAAATTCACTCTATGTAACAGACAAATAAGAAGTTTGAATGTGTTCAAATATCTGTTTGTATAATATATCCGCCCTATTAGGCATGTTTAAAAACTGCGTTTAAAAATGCTTTAATAAATGCTTTAGGAAATGTAAGCATAAAAAGCCTATAGTAAAGGGTATGGTCTTATACTTTAAATAATAAATTAGGTAAGATATAAAGATGATTAAATTTAGTTTCAGCTTATATATATATATGTGTGTGTGTGTGTGTGTGTGTGTGTGTGTGTGTGTGTGTGTGTGTTTCTACAAAAAACAGTTAAAACATTTTGAAATAAAAGCTATAATCAACTACATAGAAACATAGAATTTGACGGCAGATAAGGACCACTTGGCCAACCCAGCCTGCCCATTTCCCTACCTACTGGATAAGCTGCAGATTCTAGTTAACCAACAGCCTACTTCCTGCCACCCCCTACTACAATTGCCTTGTGTCTGTCCCATGCCTGTTTGAATTCCCCCACTGTTTTAGCCCCAACAGCCTCCCCAGGAAGGCAGTTCCATGCATCCACCACTCTCTCCGTGAAAAAAAAATTCCTCACATTACCCCGAGCCATCCCCCCTCTATCTTTAAATTGTGTCCCCTTGTTCTTACACATCTCTTTTTCTGAAAGATGCTACCCTCCTTGACTTTGTTGATTCCCTTGAGGTACTTGAACGTTTCTATCATGTCCCCCCTGTCCCTCCTTTCATCAAAGGTATACATATGAAGCACTATCAGTCTCTCTTCCTATGATTTCTGATGCAGACCCTGCACCATTTTAGTTGCCCTCCTCTGGACTGCTTCCATCCTGTCTATGTCCTTGCGTAGATGAGGTCTCCAAAACTACACACATTACTCCAGATGGGGTCTCACCAACTGTCTGTACAGAGGGATAACCACTTCCCTTTTTCTACTTGTGATGCCCCTTCCTATGCATCCCAGTATCCCCCTGGCTTTCCTTACTGACTTCTCACATTGCTTACCAACCTTTAGATCATCTGATATGACTACCCCCAGGTCCCATTCCATTTTTGTTGTTGTTAGTACCTCCCCTGCTATTGTGTACTCTTCTCCTGGGTTTTTGTTTCCCAGTTGCATTACTTTGCACTTCTTTGCATTGAATCTAAGATGCCATATGTCTGACCATTCCTCCAACCTTGCCAAGTCCATTCTCATCCTTTCTACCCCCCCTTGTGCATCAACTCTGTTACAGATCTTTGTATCATCTGCAAAGAGGCATACCTTTCCCTCCAGATACTCTACAATGTCACCTTTAAAGATGTTAAAGAGGACTGGACCCAGTACTGAGCCCTGAGGTACTCCACTAGTGACAGCACTTTCTTCGAAATGTGTTCCACTCACTATTACCTTCTGTGTCCTGTTGTGCAGCCAGTTTGCAACCTAGGCTACCACCCTGGGACCCACTCCCAGGCTGTCTAACTTGATTATTAATCTTTTGTGGGACTGTGTCAAATGCCTTGCTAAAGTCTAGGTAGGCCATATCCACAGCCCCTCCCTGATCTATTACTTTGGTCACCCAGTCAAAGAAATCTATTAGATTCATCTGACATGACCTTCCTGCTGTAAATCCATGCTGCTTTGGGTCCTGTACCCCGCTGGCCTCTAGGTACACAACAATTCTTTCTTTCAGAAGTGATTCCATCATTTTTCCTACCACTGAGGTCAGACTTACAGGTCTGTAGTTTACTGCTTCTGCCTTGCTCCCACTTTTGTGAAGGGGAATCACATCTGCCCTCCTCCAGTCCTCAGATACCACCCCATCCTCCCATGATTTGTTAAAATGTGTAGTCAGTGGTGTCACTAGGTCCTCCCTTAGTTCTTTTAGGATTCTGGGGTGAATCCCATCAGGCCCCATTGCTTTGTCCACCTTGAGTTTTAGGAGTTCTTTCAGGACTCTTTCTTCTGTAAATGGACTGGTGTCAACCCCCCTACCCAGAGTGCTTCTTTTGTCTGGTTTAGGGAACTCCTCCTCGTCTTCTTCTGTGAATACTGAGCAAAAGTATTCATTCAGTATCTCTGCCTTTTCACTGTCTTCCTCTGCCCACCTCCCCTCTCTCTTATTAATCTTCACTATTCCTCCCTTAACCTTTCTATGCTCCCTAATGTACCTATAAAAGGTTTTATCCCCCTTCTTAACTGAATTGGCAATTTTTTCCTTAGTTTGGGCTTTTGCTATTCTGACTACCTTCCCCACTTCTTTCTGCTTTAATTGATACAGTTCCCTGTCGTGCTCCTTCTGTGATGCTTTATACTTTTTGAATGCAGCCTTTTTCTCCTTAACCTTCCCTGCCACCTCTTTTGAGAACCATAGTGGTTTTTTACTCCACTTTGTTTTCTTTATGTTTCACACAAGGACTTGTTGCATCTATGATGGCAGTTTTGATTTTTCTCCATTGTTCTTCCACCCCTCCTTTTTGGCCATTTGCTAATGTATTCCTCAGGTATTCAACCATTTTGCCAAAGTCAGCCCTTCTAAAGTCCAGTATGCTTGTTTTTGTATGGCTTGTCTCCATGGTTGTGCTTATTGTGAAGCACACTGTGCAGTGGTCGCTTGTTCCCAGATGTCTACTGACTTCTAAATTTGTGATCCTCTCTCCATTTGAGAGTACCAGGTCTAGTATTGCTCCCTCCTGAGTGGGTTCCAACACTAGCTGTCTAAGGCCTGCCCCCTGCAGGGCATCGAGAATGACCCTGCTCTTGGATGTGGCTGCAGTACATGTCATCCAGTTAACATCTGGCATATTCAGGTCCCCCATCAACAGTATCTCCCCTTTTTCAGCCATTTTGAGAATGTCCTCTTATCATTTTCTTGTCCATTTCCTCCCCTTGAGATGGGGGTCTGTATACAACCCCTGTGCGGATTGTGATGCCATTCCCTGTCTCCAAGGTGACCCAGAGTGCCTCTTGTCCTCCCCCTTTACTTTTTAGTTCTGTAACTTTGATCCCTTCCCTTATGTATAGAGCTACTCCACCTCCTCTTTTCCCCTCCATGTCCCTTCTGTAGACTGTGTACCCCGGTATGTTGACATCCCAGTCATGGTTCCCCATGTACCATGTTTCTATGACTGCCAGAATATCCAATTTTTCATCTTCCATCAAGGCTACTAGCTCAGGAAGCTTGTTTCCTAGACTACGGGCATTGGTACTCATTGCCCTCCATTTAATGTTGGCTTTATCCTTTTTTTCCCCCATGCCTGCTCTTTTTGCCCTTGTCTATTTTTCCATTTACCCCTGTCCTGCCCTCTGTTGAGCACTGTACCTCGGTGTTTACCTTACTACCCATAAAAACTAGCTGATGGATTGGTTGTATAAAGACCAAATTTCTAAAGGCTTGCAAAGTGTTTTAGTTTTATTATAATTTTTTGTATACAATTAATAGTATCTAGGTTCTAATCCCTCTAGAGCCACTGATATAGTCTAGTATTACTATGTAAACAAAAGTATTTGAAATTTTGCCACTTGAACACTGGATGCAGACCTCTGTCAGAATCTGGCTATAAAAATGAGGGAGATTCAGTTATTCTCCACCCCCTGAGGAAGACCACACCCCTGGTCGAAGCACTGGGAGAGTGAGTAGTGAAGTGGGTGCACCTGATTTTTGTTAAGAGCTGCACAGAAAATGTTTTGAACCAGAAGGAAGGAATAAAACATATTGGGATTGAATTTATTGTTTTCTGGTCCTTATTTGCACTCAGAGTGCAAAACTGTTCTTGGATTATGTACATGACGAAGCTGGAATCTCATATTAGCATAAGGTAGGAAATATTAAAGTACTCTGATTGGTTCTTGGAGTTCTAGTAGGGTTACATTAACCTATGTTATCATATAATCTACAGCCTGAACACTGTGTTTTTTGTCATTTTTATGAATGAAGTCCCAGCCTTTGCCTGGAGACTTTCATTTTTACCTGTAAAACATGGCTGTCTCCATCTCTGACACCCTTACTCAGAGCACTCATCATTATGGGTTTCACTAGTTGGACAGCCATTAAGTCCACACTTAAGCATGTTAACAAAAAAAAACCAGAAGAGCTCTATATAGTAAATGTGTGGCACCTAGCACACACACCTGTCACACCAGCAGTCATAGCACTTATCGCAGGTTCCTGTATCATATGGTAATAAAATGTCACTTTTTTCTTATTTGTTTCTGTACACCCATCCCCCAGGTTGGTCACTCCTTCGGGCTGCCTAGGAGCACTCCATCCCACCAGTCACCTCTGCCATCATCCTGCCATCCCTTAACCCCCAGCCCCAAGTTTGCCCAATGTATCCCTTTTTGGGGGGAGGGTCCATATGGGACACTGGGGAGGGGAGTGCTTGCCTTTATGTATGGAGAATTTGTCTGAGGCAAACAGGGGGACCAGCACGGGTACTCCCGTGCTGTGTGGCTGTTGGGGGGATTGGCCACCATCATCCATCTGGCTGGGTGGGCATTTTCCCCTATGCCCCCCCTCCCAAGACACTTGCAGCATCCTGGAGAAATGTTCCGCAGCACATGGTCACCCACGTCACAAGGTGTGTCACCGCAACTAGACACCAGGAGCTGCGCAACAGTGATGCAGGCTCTAACCCACCCCCGGGGAAAAAACATCCAATGGACACTCAAAGCCTTCCCTGCCAGCCTCTGCTCTTGTTGTTCCAGGCTCAGGCATGAATCCAGGTTGCCAGCATGCCAGATGATCCCCTATTGCCCAGTGCCAGCGCAAACCCAGGTCGCCAGCATGCCGGGCGATCCCCTGTTGCCCAGTGCCAAGCAGCTGGTTACTTTCACCTTTTAAAGTTTAGAAAAACCTGTCCCATTCCTCCTGGTGAGCTGGTATAGTATGAATACTTACCAAAAAGTGTAACAAATGACAAATATCAGTTTACAAATAGATCGTATTGCTGTCATGGTAGTGAGCTCCCTTTTCCCGCAATCAGCTGAGTGAATTAAGTGACAGCAAGATGTGAACGTGTAATCAGAGGAAATAAAAACAAGATCAAATAAAATCAAATTAATAAAATTTTATTTTTTAACACACAGACACAACTTTGCTTCTGAGCATGTGCAGTACAAACACCATTATATCAACTAACAGTTCTACTGTGCATGTTCAGAAGCAAATTTTAACCTTTTAAATGTTGCAGTAATACAGATCTGCTTATTATTTTCAAAAACTAATTTATTTGCTACAGTGGAAAATACATGTTCGAAATCAGTATTTTGCACTTACAGATTTGGAGGTCATCCATTGTGCAGTTTATCACCCATTACCACTACAGCACACTAGACCAGCCCGAAGGTAAACAAATGTCACCATGGAAACTAGCACAGCTCTGTCACGTGCTTCATCTTGATGACTTTGCACTCCAGGTTCTAAATCTTGTGGAAGGCCTATTTTAATAAAAAATGCACATTTTTACAACTACCTTATCTTAGAAAAGGAGAAATTTATGAAACAAAAACTGAAATCATAATAATAGCAATACAGTATGACCAGGGGTTAGATTAACAATTACCCCCTGGGGCAATATGGGACTCAGCTATGCCTTATGCCATATTACACCCCAAGGGGGTGATTAACAGACCGTTAATCTAACCCCTGGCCATACCTTATTGCTCAAGTAATATGCCAAGTGGTGAGTTTACTGACCGAGCTGAAGGTTTGGGCTGTAAACCATCACAAGGCTTGTTACAAAGTCTAATACCTGCTCTGTCATGTGTTATTTCACATGTCAATGTATTCTGAGGATTTAGAAATAATGAATGAGTGTTTTTAAGGTCAGTGCCAGGCAAGAATGTTTTACATAGTATTGTCACTTTAAAAGGTCTCTTAGATTTGCTTCCTGATTCTGATGAGTTCTTCCTGAGTGTGAGTTTATCATGCACTTTGTGAACAGAGAAAAAGCTGTGTGAACTTCAGGTATGTTAAAAACATTCAATTTAATCCTTATGGGAATTACAAATGTTTACTCTGTAGATGACAAGGGTTGTGTGACTTGCTTTCATGAATCTATTGGAAGTTTTAATTGTATGTAAGAATGTTTATCTGTTGGCTTATTTGAGATATGTTTGTCCCTTTGGTGTATTTGAACTGAATGGCTGCTTTGTTTATTTTATGTATTTGCTTATTTTTTTAGTTCCATCTTTCTTCTGTGTTGTCTAGAAATATTAGAGTTTGTGAATCTTAAATTGTATTAGTCATTTTGTGTTTCCTGGGTTGGGGTGATGTGCTTGGATGTGCCTGCTCCCTTTGCAACTTATTTTTGACTCCTGTGTTGCACATAACAAAACTTACTTTTCCTGAGCATCATACTTCAAATAGCATTCCTTTGAGAGTGTGCTACGTGTAGGATAGTATACTTTCATTTAATCAGGTTTTAACAAATAAAGAGGCTGAATGGTCAACATTCCTTGATAAAATAATATATCAATCATTGCTATAGTAATACAAAGATTAAAGACTAATATCTTCAGTTTTAAATTTATTTTTTCAGGAGCAATTGAGCTATAAAAATGTGTTCACTGCATTGTACATAGAAACATAGACTCTAACAGCAGATAAGGACTGCTTGGCCCACATACAATACGTACACAATACAGCCATTTATATAGTCTTGCTGCTCTATGTAACCGCACTCTTGGCCATGACCTATTTTATTTAAGAAATGTTTTAGTAGGGGAGCTCTGTGTAATGTGTAGAGGCATAGGCCAAAATTTTCAATAGCCACACCCACTTCTTGGATGCAGCTGCATGACATATGCCAAGATAGTTAGACCATCTAAAAGGTGATCTAACTTCTGGACATGATTGTCGCAACTTGCAACCCGTAGCTGACGCATGTGTCAGAATTTTGAGGAAAGCTTGAATTTTTTTGCTGTAAACCACAGCAAGTGTCACAAATGTACTAGGATATTTGAAAATCTGATGTTAACATCCTGATGTATTTGTCTGGAAGCAGCACGCATCTGAAATACAGATGCAAGTGCTGTGTTTAGCCTTTTGAAAATACCCTTCATAGAGTCCACAGACACAAGGTTATAATACAGAACACAAACAGGATATTGCACAAGGGTGGGGTGCTTAAAGATAGCTACTGCAATGTAATACAACAAAAAATCTAACACTCACCACCTCTGTACTGGAAAAAATAAAAGTATGCCTTGACGAATTTCTGAAGACTTTTTGAAAAAGGATAGTCTTCTGAAATGTGTCAAGGCATTTATCATGTCTATTGACACTGAATAAAGTAACGCTTCTTTTACACTTCAACTGAATAGCAGCATCTTTTTTCTAATACAGAGGCAGTGAGTGCTACATTTTTTGTTGTATTAAAAGGTTATAATGCATTTGAAGCAGGTATGAATGATTTATATAATTGCTAACAAAAAAAAAAGAGAAGACTCCAGAGATCTTGCTTATTCTTCCTGTGCTCACCATGGTGCCTTAGAGAAGAAAAAAAAATGACTCTGTAAGATGGTACGCCCCACCCTCCACCACCACATACACACACACACACACACACACACACACACACACACACACACACGACACTGACCAGAACTCTACCTAGTTAGAGTTCATTTTAGGAGCATCCAGCACATTTTCACAATATTTGCAGATGCAGCTGTGTACGTGGGTAATTCAGCTTGGAAATTCACCATGACTAAGAATCTGTACTCAGAAAATGTATTTCAGAGCATTTCTGCCACCACTTGTAGGAAGGTGACAGAGATGTCCTTCAGATCCTTTTCAGGGGTGCGGCTGCATTGGGGGAAAACTGCTATAACTTTTCTGTAAATTACTGTAATGTGACAAAAACATTTCTTTCCTATTTTAAGATTAAGTGTGTTTACATTCTTGAAATTCCACAACAGTTTTTGAGAGATATCCTGTAACCAAATAATTTGACAGCATGACTCAAATTTTTCCCCAACTCAAATATTTTGTCATTTTGTTATTTGAAGAAACAGAAACCCACCTGTCATCCAGGTGGGTTTATGGCAGCTGGGTGAGGGTGGGTTTGTGGTTTTTTTTTTTTACTTTTTTATTTATTTATTAGACCAATGATTTATTGGGAAGAAAAAACAGGCAGGATTTTGTTTTTTACTTTATGTTTCAAACCATGCAATATACAAAATAACCCATGGGCAACCATGCACCACTCGGCTGCATTTTTATATCTGAGTTCAGATGATATCAGGAAATTCTGAAGTTTTGCTCTTGAGCCCCTATGATGTCATCAGAACCCCTCAATGGAAACAGAGCCTAGATGTGCATGGCTGCTTATGCATTATATAGAGGCTAATGTATGGGCATCAGTTAACAACCACACTGTATTCACTTTAAGAGGTCACCATGGCAACTTTGTAAACTTCAAGAGTGAAACTCGAGAGGTTTACTGTTGGCATGTTAACCTTGAGAAGTGACTTCAATGTGGTTGTTAACTGATGCCCATACATTGTCTTTTATAGTGTATGGGTACCACTGAAAGTGCATAAAGCATGAAATGTGGCAATTCAAGTTACATAAAATACTCTAAAACACCATCACTTGTCAGTAACTGCCTCTGCCATGATTGCATTACCTTGCCTATCAGTGAAGACATGGACATCGCTGACTTTAAAAACCAAGACAATTTTTTATTGAAAAACAACCAGGGCACAGCAAATATTTTGGAGTAGACTGTAGCCGCCATCACTAACGCTAATTTTTTTTTTCTTAATTAACTTTCACAACCAACTGTTGATTTTGTTTGAATGCTACTGAAAATAAAAATGAGCGCTAAGTGATAGTTCTTGAGAAGGTGGCACACTACAGCATTCCAACTTGTATCATTGTTGTGACATACTAACAATGGTACAACCGCTACCTGATGTCACAACAATGGTACAACAAGTATGTGTTTCCATTGAATTCTGACAGTAATAACACTTTACTATACACTATTCTATATTTATCGATAAGGGATTTTCTACACGCCTAGAACATATTTTGTATCTCCTATAGACACATTTTCTGACATCATAAAAACCTCTAGAAACTGTACTCCCTAGAAAACTCTCAGTTACATACATCACAAACCTATTTAAGGCAATTAGTTAAATAACAATTTTCTCTGTTGTTACGCAGGTTTAACATCTTCCAGAAAGGTAGCATCACAAAATAGCATTAAAAAGTCAGTAGAATCAAAACAGGCAGACAGGAAAATAATACACATTTCTAGAAGTAATCAGTTGTAACTTTTTTGTTTCTGAAGTATTTTTATTTTTCCTTTTGCTCATTAGAAAGTCTTCTTTGGGATAATATTGTGCTGGATGTGTGGAATGGCTCTTAGCCTGGTGCTGACATATCTATCTCAGTTCTATGTCATAATGGCGAAAGCCTAAAGGCGATTGCCGTTATGCAGAAGTCAAGAGTGCCAAAATGTATTTTGACACTCTGACACCCTAACACACAACAAAATGGTGCTGGGGACTTAGTTTTTAATGTTTTTCTGTGGGGGCTACACCCCTCATGCACCCCCACTAAAGGACTCTCAGTTCCAGGGGATGCATGTCGGGGGTGAAACATTAAAAAAAAGGTTTGGGTCGGGCGCAACAAAAACACACCAGCGCCCAGACCCAAACCCAGTAACCTGCCAACCAACTCTGGCAACCCACCCACCACACCACAGGGTCGGCTCAGCAACCCACCATGGCACCACCCCTCACATCCCTCGCTGTGCATGCCTGCTCCCACCCCCTACATGTGTATGTATAGTGACATCCTGTTGCTATATTCACCCACCCCCCCATCTGGCCTCCCTACCCCTCATAACTGTCCCTGAAATGTGCTGGGGAGGGGGTCACTGTTAATGTGGCATACGGACTTTTCATTGCGTAATTTGTTGCCGCAGACTAGCCATTGCGGGCATAATGCTGATTCTCAGTATTGTCGCCGGTATACTGATCACGGTCAAATTGTTTCAGCGGCGACTAAACGTTTGAGACATCTGTTCAACAGCCGATCAACAACCTTTCATACCATTTCTATTTTAAGCTTATTAATGCAGTTTTGTAAAACAAACCTCTCTCTCTCTCTCTCTCTCATCTCTCTACCAACTGTTCCTTATCTTCGTTCTCTCTGTGCTTGCACTCATCTGTAATTCGGGCAGCATTCAGTATCAATTATCTTAATTAGCTCAATCGTTATGTGCTTGATTGATTGGCAATTGATTACATCGCTATAAAACAGGTCTTCCAGGATGTACTCATTAGTAATTTGTTTTTGTGTTTGTGCTTTGAGTCATGGCATTTGTTCTTTCTCAGAATGGGAAGCAGAAACTGTGCTTGAAGAACTATCTGTATACTAAAGAGAATGATGGAAGTGGTGGGAAAACTATTTGGCATTGTGAGCTTAGAACCTGCAGAGCTCGAGTGCACACCAGTGGTGAAACTATTTGTAAGGAGCCCACCGACCACAACCATGCACCTCAGCATGGTCATATTGAAGTAATAAATGCCCGAGCTTGCATGAAACGAAAAGCTTGTGAATCTGAGGAATCAACTAGAAATGTTGTGCATCAGGCACTCCAAGATGTGGCTATTAGCCACGCGCACTTGTTGCCAACTATGGAAACACTACGTTGTGATGTCTGGAGACACAGGCAACATGGAGGCCCTAGTGACAGTGACCTTGAACAGTACTGCAATTCAAAAAAAAGGGGGGGCTTTTTCACGAACTATATGCGTAAGCCATTCTACACGAGTTAAGCTGGCTTGCAAGCTTCGGCAGGAACAGCATGCTGTGGATCTCCAGAGACACCAGGTGGAACTTGGGCAGCAGCACCCACGTAAAAATAACAAATACTGCACGGTCAACAAAGTTTTATGGCAATATGTCAAGACCTTGCAAACAGACAGCCCAAACAATATCTGATTGACATTGCTGCTGTTATAGAAATAAATGTTGCCTAACGATTTTGCATATTGCTACGTTTGCACACTGCTTGCACTGCTTTCTCTTTATGAGTCTTTAGCTTGTAATTATTTATAGGATGCTTTTAAATGATTTTAAATGCTTTTAATTGTTTAAATAAATTACTTTGTCACTTCTAACATTTTTGCCGGTGTGTTACTTCATCAATCGGGGCACAAGCATTACTGCACACTGCTTTATAGAACACTTTTAAATACTTTTTACTGCTTTACATTCTTTAAATAAATTAATTAGTAACTATCTACTTCTTTTCCACTAGTGTTTAACATCATCAATTGGTGCATAAGCATTACACACCTGTTGCTTTATCGTACATCATCAGTGCATTACACCCAGAGAGAACCCAGAGAGACGACCTTTTGACCAGTAAGAATTTATACCTAACACAATCTGTCCATCTCTGTTTCTTATCAGCGACGATTATTGTAACTGTATTTTGTCCCTGTGATCAATTTAACACAAAGTTTTGACCGTGACCAAATATCCGGGAACGTTAGGTCCATACATGGTTATTGTAGGCACCCATTCCACAGCACTCTTATCATGAGATACCATCTATCTCTTTCTCCCTAATTACATCTCAACATTGTGACCTCGCTGACAATGACATCACAGGTGACTGACCTGGCAGCCACTGAGTGACTGTTCCTAAGCAGCAGTGATATCACAGTTAGTGAGGTTGCACCGGTGATGATGTAGTGGGGGAGTAGAGATATATGGGCTTGATTTTTAAAGAGCCCCCCATAGATCGATGCAAGCTGTGGGAAACAGCAGCTTGCATTGATCGCCAGTGTGCCAGGGAGCCTGCACCTGATTTTTATACAGGTGGAGTCTCGGCATCAAAGTCCTGCAGATTGGTGCATCAGTTCCAGAGTATCACACAGATGGTGCAAATGTGGGCACTGCTGCAAGGTGCAGGATGATCCTGCACCATGGTGACTGGTGCCAGAGTCTGAAGGCTGTGTGCCTTGGCGGCTGCTAGTGGCCATGGGGAGGGGGTGTTGAGAAGGAGTGAGGTGGAAGAGGGTTAGCAGACCCCGAAGGCAACAAGCCATGCCAACAGGGTCACCACCAGTACCGGGATGTATGGGATGGCCACAGGGATGGCGGGGGGGCAGAGTATGGCTGGGATCTTGGGGCAGGAGTGGTATACTGCTGAGAGCCATAGCAGTACAGATGTGCCCAGGTGCAGGCATGGTGTGGAGGAGTGCCACAGGGATCCCATCTTGGCCTGGCATGCTACCTGGGTAATGCCCAGTAGGACTACAGGTGGCAGAAGCACCTGTTCTGGATCTGCACTGTTTCAACATTTTCCCTGCACCCTGTGGCTGGATGGTGGTTGCTGCTTTGGGCCATCCTCAGTGGGCACAGGCTCAATTCCCATGCCACACTAGTGCCATGGATGGCACAAGGGCTGTTAGACCTGCTTCAGGCTGGTCTAACTCCTGGCAAGCCCTGTGCCCATTGCAGCTCTTCTGGAAGCCTATAAAAGGGGATGTACCAACACTGCCAAGGAGCAAGCCCCTATTCACCAGGGTACAGCTATGCATCTGCTGCAAGTGTGGCACAAGCCCAGGTGGCACAGACAGCACCCCCATTGTCACAGGTGTCATCTGAAAATCAGTAATGGTGCACAGTGTGGCATAAGGTGCCTCTTGCACCATTCCTTGTTGGCACAAGCACTATGCACCATTCCCAATCATTTGAAAATTGGCCCAAATATATGTCACATCAGGTAAACAATCTAATTAAACAAATGGAAAATATAAAGTACCTCATATACAAAAGGTAATGGCTGATGTCTTTTAAAGCTAATATTAGTTTCAGGCAGAACACTAGCTCTTTAATATTACAAGAAAGAAGGAACTTTGTTTTAAAAAATGTTGATATTTGATTTGCAAACAGCGGGCCAGATATTCAAAAGGGTTGCGCCATGCGCAATAGGGTTGCGCTAGCACAAGTCCGAAAATGCGCCATTCTGCGATATTCAGTGGGAGGCAGCTGCGCCACCAAAAACATGCTGAGCAACAGCACAATGCAAATGAAGGCATGCACAACCAAAGGGGGTGGAACCATGCATAAAGAGCGCAATGCAATATTGAAAGGCTTGTGCAATACGCAACAGTGGATCAGCTGGAAAGTGCGCCACGGCGGAAATGAGCTAAAATAAAAAGGCTCAAGGAAGAGGCGCAAGAACGATACAGGGAAGCCACATGAGACAGGGAGAGAGACAAGGCAAGAGGGACAAAGAGGGCAGGCCAGGGAGATCCCAGGACAAAATAGGGGCAAGGGAAGGTGTGTGTGGGGCCACAGACTGCAGAGGCCAGTAGGTGTACCTGGTGCAGTGGAGGTAGCAGTCAGGACAGTGGGGAACAGAGCAACAACAGCCGGGGGAACACAAGCCAGGGACATGGACAGTGCCAGCTTCCCACATGGGCTGTGATGGCGGTGAGAAGGCATGCTGCAGGGGGCGTGGCCATTGAAGGGCCACTCGGCCAGTCGCCCCAACAGGCAGTACCGTGCCCGCATCAGCTTTGAGCTGTACACGGATGTTGAGATTGTGGGCCGGTACCGCCTGAACAGGGCAATACTGAGGCAGCTCTGTGAGCTGTGCAGTGATGTGATGCAGGCACCCTTACGACGGAGTCACGCTCTGTCAGTGGAGACAAAGGTAACAGCCTGCATGTGCCTGCTCACTACCGGTACCTTCCAGAGGCCAACAGGGGACACCACAGGCATAACACAGTCGGCCACATCACGCATCCTCACCCAATTCCTCAGCACACAGCTGCCACAAGCTGCGGAGTACATCCAATTCCCCAGCAATGCGGCAGAGCGTACAGCAAACATGCAGGAGTTCCACAGGGTAGCACATATGCCTGGCGTGCTAGGGGCAATAGACTGCACCCATGTGGCTATTCGCACGCCACCTGGCCCCGATGGGGCCACATACCGAAACCGGAAGGGGTTCACCAGTGTCAACTGCCAGGTGGTGTGTGATGCCAGTGGGCGCATCATCAATGTCTGTGCCACACACCCTGGCGGAGCACATGATGCCTTCATATGGTACCAATCTGCACTGTGACAGTGATTTGAGAGTGGGGACATCCCCACAGCACATCTAGTGGGTGAGTATGCATGTAGGGGTTGCAAAGTTGGGGCAAGGGTGGGAAAGGCACAGGTGCCATGGTAGTGGCACACAGGGCTATGAGCAATATGGACCTGAAAATGATACTCAATTACACTATCTCCACACAGGTGACAGCGGATACCCACTCTGTCCCTGGCTGCTCACACCCTACCGGTGCCCCACGACCCCATCGCAGCAATGCTATAATGAGGCACATGCCGCCACACGCAACATCATCGAGCGGGTGTTTGGGATGCTTAAGGCACACTTCCAATGCCTAGACACCTCCGGCAGTGCCCTACAGTACAGCCCCTCAAAGGCCTGTGGGATATTCCTGGCCTGTTGTATCCTGCACAACATGGCCAAAGACTGTGGGATAGCCGTACAGGTCGAGGAGGGGGACAGCGATGGGGACGCCAGTGACACCGGTGATGATGGGGATGAGCAGCCCCCTCGTGGACGGCGGGACCCCTGACTGATCCGCAGGCCCAGCTGCACCGGACACCATCATGGAGGTGCATTTCGCATGACACAGTAAGTCATGGGGCCATATGCAACCAACACTGTCTGAAGTGCCAACCCACAGAGCACACAAGGAGTAACACATCAGGGGTGCATGACGGCAAGGGGAGTGGAAGGGTCCAGGCGCACAAACACACCATCAGGGAGGGGTGAATAGTTACATGCCATATGGACACACACACACACGAGGCACAAACCGTACATGGGCAGGTGCACAGCAGAGTAGGAACAGACATGTGAAACACACAGATCCATGGACCACCCCCACCACCTGGACTGTCCAAGTACGTGTGTCAGATGCTGGGCACCCTTGCACCTTGATGTACAGTACAATGCAGGCATCATCATGCACACACACCTGTGGACAGCAGTCGGGTGGGTGTGCAGGTGGTCCGTGTGTCGGCGTAGGTGGGCAGGGCACCCACCAGTGCACTGCCCACCATGACACATTGCACACAGGGCAGCACCAGACAGGGCCCGCACTGGGAGACAGGTCAGTCAGGTGGCACTGTGCCACGCCACCTCGGATGCGTGGGCAGCCCCACCCACCCAGCAGCACTGGCAGGCTGAGCAAGGGCCACATGGGGTGGCACTGATGTACCACCAGGGGTCCCACTGCTCAAGTGCGACCTTGTCCGCACGGGGTCTGCAGCATGCTGAACATACCTGCACCAGGGGTGCTCGGGATGCCCACAGTGGAACCCGGCGTTGACAGGCTGGGTGTCACATGATGCCGGGAATGGGGACTGCAGAGCATACTGTGTGGGGTGCGTGGTACAGGGGCACCTGACTGTGTGCCCACTGCGGCCACTACAGCGACCAATGCCTGGGTCTGCCTGTCAATGACGGCGGTCACATCCATCCGCATCTGGACCATCTCTGCATGGATCATTGCAGTGTCCCTGCTGTGCCACTCCACAGCCACACACAGTGCCTCCACGGATGTTGCAACCCGCATCTGCTGCTGTACTGATGCCCACAGCAGGTGGGTGTGCTCGTCTAACGGGTAGTCTGCCATTTCGGCAACCTGTCCCCCAGGGTATGGAAGGGCCTGATGCTCAACACCCTTGAAGGTGGGTGCTGTTCACCAGGAGCAGGTATGGGCAAGTCAACAGGTGGTGTGCATGTACCACCGCTGTACCCCCAGACCTGGTGGGTGACTGCCGCTGCTGCCCCTCCAACTGCTGTGTCCCAGGGACCAGTCGTTCCACAGCTGTGTCCACAACAGTGCCAGAGACCTGCACAGCCACCGGTGCTGCCCCACCGGTGCCACCAGGCACTGCCTGGGACTGTGCTGACGTGCTGGCACACACGTTGGAACCTGCTAGGTCCAGGGACACGTGCTGTCCTGCTGTGTGTCTGCAATGAGACACACACGTGTCACTGCCCATTGTGGTCCTTGCATCATCAATGGTGCAGGTTCATGCAACAGCCACAGTCACAGCGTGCTGGCATGCTTGCATGCCAGACTGCTGTGACATAGGATGGGCACCCCCCACACCTGACTCACCGACACCGGAGATGGCAGCCAGGCATGCACACTGGCTGGCAGCAGAGGTGGATGGATCCTCCTCCAACTCTTGCTGGATGTCCACACTGCATGGTCCCACCACCACTGTCTCCTGCAGATGCACAGGATCTGTAACAGAAAGTGAGAACATGTTAGTGCATGGGATCAACCCCCCCCCACCACCACCACCATGTCATACCTTGCAGTGATGGGCTTCCATCTGTCTGGAAGCCACCTCCTGGAACGCCCTTGATTGCACTGCACTGCATGGCTGCAGCCAGACAGTCCTCCGCCACTGTCAGTTGCACCACCTCTGGCTGGCCCCCGCCTGTGGCAGCACGTGCTGCCCTGAGGGCTGCCACCTTCTCTTTCACCCGTCTCCTGTCAGTCCCAATCTTTTTCTTACATTCCTGCACAGAGCGCTGGTGGCTTCCATGCAGGTTTACGGCACGAGCTACCCCCTCCCATGCAGCAGCACGGGCCTGAGGGGTGCCCCGCCATCCACTAAGTAGTGGCTCCTTATCCAGGTAGGCCTGGAACAGTGCCTCTGTCTCGGACTTCATGAAGTTGGGCCTCCTCCTTCGCCCACCATCATCCTCCTCACCCAGTCCTTGCTCGGCCATGTCGGTCTGAATGGGTGGAAGTGGACACCTGTCACTGTGCAGTATACAGCATTATCCCATGACCATTGCCTAGAACATCACACAGCATGCAACTCACCTCTCACCTGCAGTAACCGACTTTGGCTACCGCAGATCACTGTCGCACATTTATAGCACAATGCATGCAAATTAGGAGTGGAGCAACTTAAATGAGATGCAAATCATGCCAATGCGCCTTTGAATGGCTGATCAGATGATTTTCATATGTCGGCTGAATATCGAGCTGTTGCACTTTGTGCAATACGGTTGTGCCGGCTGAGCCAATGGCACAGTTCTGTGACTGCGTAGCACACCGCATTGCACATGCCCAGGTAGCTGACGCAGGTGTCTGCCATGCTGATGACGTGCTGTGCGCGATCAGCACTACAGGACACGGCCACTATTGTGCCAGTGGCACTACAGTGCTGGGCACCACATAGCGCTATGGCACACCTGCTCAATAGTACACTGTGGCACTGGCACGCAGGTGACCGATCACGCTGGACGTGTAGACATCCAATGGTGCTGTGCGTGGCCTTGCGCCACAGACCCATGACCTTGTGCATAACCTTGGCCCCCTGGCGCTGTACGTCTGGCATGTCTATGGCTCTATTGCGCTGTTCGGTAACAGCGCGATGTGGACCGACAGCACTATATGAACAGCGCGATAGGGACTGATGGAGTTGTATTGCGCAACATTTCCACATGGGGTTACCGTGCTGCGGAGTGCCATATTGCCTACTATACAACTGCAGTGATGGCACGCAGTAGTGCTCCACAGTGGAGTGCGGTGGAGTTGGCAAACCTAGTGGCTGTGGTGGAGCCACACCATGGGTCACTGTTTGGGGGAGAACCCCTGCACATGGCCTGCACCCATGTGTGGCAGCAGGTGGTGGCAAATCTAGAGCAGGCCACTGGGCGGCGGAGGACTCCAGAGCAGTGCAGGCACCAGTATGGTGACCTCCGCAGGAGGGAGCGCGAACTGCTGGAGCGCCCCCGGTCATGTGCCAGGAGGGGCATTTATGCCTAGGTCAGGTGGGTGTGCTGTGTATGCAACTGTTTTGTCCTCATGGGTGACACTGTGTACTGTGACCTGCGCATGGGGGTGGGTTGGGCTATGGTTTGCTGTGAAGGTGTTTGCAGGTGTGTGCTGTGTGGGTCTGGTTGTGTGGGCAAGCACACTCAATGGGGCAAGGGGCTGTCTGCTTTGGGATCTCACTGATGTGTTTCTCTTCATTTGTCTCCCACAGGCGTGAAGGAGCGGAGGTAGGCCCGGGCTGAGGCACAGGATGGCGGTGCCGGGGTGTCTGGCAGAGGTGGCATAGGTGGTGGGCCACAGCAGCAGCAGCAGCCACAGCCACAGCAGCAGCAGCAGCAGCAGCAGCTTGATGAGGGTGAGTGTCATTACATCATGGATGCTATTGCATGCTGGGGGGGTGCACAGCCACCATCCATGGACAACACTACCATGCATGCAACATGTGACAGTCATCATTGTCCAGTGGCACTGCATGTCTGTGTGTGCATCACTGCTGGTCCATGCATGCACTGGGCACATGGTTGTGGCACTAGCATCCCACCACGTAGCCACGTCACCGGACAGCCTTGGTTGTGCTGTGATGGACAGGGGTGGTGTGTGTGTGCAGTGGTACACATGGCTGTTGCTGCCTGGTTGGGCATGTCTTGTGCACGGTCACTGTGGGTGGGTGGGTGCAGTCCATCACAGGAGCAGGGCACTTGGCTGTATGCCATGCATGATGAGTGGGATTCAGGGATGTGGACTGTCACTGCCATTGACTCTGATCCCTTGTCCTAGGTATCCAGATCCTGCGACAAATGCAATGCACACTGCAGCGGCTGACACAGGTGGCCATTGACTCTCTTGCCATCCTCTTGGACCTACAGCAGCATGGAGTGCAGCGCAGGAGGAGGCCACGGGCCCGGCACCAGGTGGCAGGAGGGCAGGCTGGCAGGCAGTAGCTGCCCATCACCTCACCCCACCTTCCCTTTCCCGGTTGTTCGCCTCAGCCTTACTCCACCCTCCCTTATACCCATACCCCACCCCTGCTTTGTACATATGTGTACATAGTTGTTTTGTTGTTCTTCTTATTCTTGTTTATTACACTTATATATTTTGATATGAATACTGTGGTGGTCTCTTATTTGCAGCTGGCTATAGGTGCTCGGTTGCAGGGTGTGCATGGTATCTGGGGTGGTATGGTCATGGGTATGTGTGTGGTGTGTGGGTGGTGTCTCTGGTGTGGGTGTGGGTGTGGCTTTCTAGTCAGTATTGTTGCAGGCTGCCACCCACTGCTGGGTGGCTCATGGTGGGTTTGGCTTGTATAGTTCTGTGGTTCACAGGTTGCAGTGTGCCGGGGCGTGGATTCCTGCAGTGCTGGTCACTGCTCATGGGTGGTGTCTTGGGGTCACAGTGCAGGTGTGCTGTGCACAGGGGGCTGCTGTACACTGGGGTGGTCCGCCTTTGTTTGGCAGTCTCAGCTTGCCAGTGGGTGTGCTGTGTAACATGGCGGGATGTGCTTTGTTTGCTTGTCCCCATGGTCCGTGGCTATTCCGTCCCTCCCCCAGTTTTGCTGTGCTTGGGGTGTGGGGTACATTGTTGGTTCTGCAGTGTGTCCTCGTGCCCATCGGGTGGCATGTGTGGTGGGCCCCCGCCTACCTCCCTGGTTGTGCAGTTCTATTGCTTTTGCTGCTGGGGTCTTCTTGCTTGCGCTTATGGCGCCTGACTGCTCAGCTGGGCTGCCTTTGTTGCGCTATGGCGTATCGTCTCTGCTCAGCTTCCCCTTCCTGGTTGCGCTATAGCGCAGGTTGTGAGCTATTCAGACGTTGGCTGGTTGCGCAATTTGGCTTGCTCCATGTTTGAATATAGCGTCTATTGCGCATGGGCGCAATTGACTTGTGCTTGCTCCTGCTGTTGCGCACTTTTTGGGTGCAGTTTGAATATCTGGCCCTGCATTATTTGTGCCTAACATACTGTGTAATTATGTGATGGTGTACTTTGTGAAAGTGATTACACAGCAATAGGCTTTAATACAAGTTGGAGACTAATAATAATAAATAATAATAATACATTTATTTATAAGGCGCCTTATCTAGTGCCAAGACGCCTAACAATATAAAAACAGATCAAGATCATACAAACATCAAATCAGTTAAAATCACATAACAATAAATCAGAAAAACAAATCAATTCAATTAGCTGAGAAGGGTTGGTGCCACAAAAAGGTTTTTAAGCCCTGCTTAAATCCCTCCACAGTAGCGCACTCCCATAACCAACAGGGTAGAGAATTCCAAAGGGTGGGGGCTGCATACGCAAAGGCTCTTGCACCAGATGATTTGAAATTCACCCATGGGATCTCTAGCAACCCCTCATCGGCTGAGCGGAGTGATCAGCCAGGGCAGTAGTGGACCAGGAGCTCTTTCAGATAGTCCATGATGCAAGCCATGTATTAAAGGTAGTATAACTTCATAACAAAGAAATGTATAGAGAGAACTTGTTACATAAGCAATAAGACACTACATGGTGTGTAATTATGGTGACATAATTGCATTTTTTGGGTGCATTCTTAACAAGAGATGCAGCACAAGCCACTAACTGTACCTGCATAATGCAATTATCTCTCCAAATAAGATAAAAATGTTTTTTGAAATATGTCTGATTTAAAATGAATAAAAATAAGAAGCCATTATTAAAAGAGAATAAAGACAGTTCATTGAAATATGCTTCCATTTGAACTCATAACGCAAATATCAGTCACTATGCTGGTAACTAGGGGTGTGGCTTAACACAATAAAAGAAAATGAAAACTGCGTGGCCCTTTACTTTTTATAAATAAAACATATTGGGGACTGCCAGATGGCTCAAACGTAGTGCTACATGCTTCCATACTGGCGGCACAGGTTCAGGAGAAATCCCGGCTCTGCAGGGTTGGGCGGCCAGGTGGAGGAGTGCTCCCGATGGGAGCACAAGCCAGTCAGGGCGGGAGACATCCCAGATCCAATGCAGTAGCAGTCTCTTGCGGTGAGCCGGAGAGCTTGCTTCCTCGAGAGGGGTGGCACATGCCCAATGTGTGCTACTATGTCCAAGGCCACTAGAGGCTACTTCTGGGGTGGAGGGCAGGTCTAAGGGAGAAAACCAGGGGGAAGAAAACCTATGTGCATGGCTGCTGTGATTGATGGCCCCAGTAGTCCTCAGGTCCTGCACTGTATGGATCCCAAATGGCTTGACTACACGGGGAGCAAGGATGGGGCTAGGGACTGGCAGGTGGGCCCGATGGCAGAAGTAGGTTGCAGTCAGGGCCAAATAGCTCTATAAAGAAACATATTAGTTACCTAATTTGCATTTCAGATTAATCCAGGTACCTTTAATGGAAATGCTAATGTGCTCAGAACTGTTGAACCTATGAAGTTAGGGGTGGAGTTGTTCATTTCATCCCTAGTTCCAACACATGTGCTTTTTAAGGACAATTGGACTCTTTCTTTGAACAGTTTGGATCTGCCTCCACCATTTTAACTGTGTTCCCAACCTTCCTCACTTTCTTTATATTACACTGACTGTAAATGGAACATTCTGTTGGCTGACAGTCTTCCAAAAAGTTAGGCCAACAACTGGAAAAAGCTTCATGTATAACAGAACAATTAACATTTCAAGGATCAAAGCATTAGTTAAAAACAAATAAAAACTTTTTTTGATCATAGTATTAATGCATTTCAGGGGTAGGGTTACCTTTGTTAATCTAACTCTAGTGGTATAAGATACTCAGCTATGCCCTGCACCTCATAAACTCCTAGGGTTAGATTACCTGATTGTACCCTAACCCCAGCTTTGCCTAAATGCTTAAACTAGAGAAGAGTGTGTTTATTCTTATACTGAACAACCACTAGTATCTTCTGACCATTTCAAAAAATAATTTTATGTGATATTTTTATAATGCTTGAAAGTACCCATTTGAACTGTTAAACATAAAAACTTAAATGAAAGCATGAAGTCCCATCATCATGCACATACCATAACAATACAGTTATTCTGTGTTGCTACATGTGTATACATGTCAATATAATATGTTTTTTTTTTTAATGACAGGACTTTAAAAATCTAGCAAACTGTTTTATGTGTTTTTTATATCAATTTATTAAATGGGCACACAACTTCCTTGTTGATTGGCTGAAAGCCTTTTTCAGCCATGTCCTTATACAGTCATAACTCTGCAACTGGCACTAATTCTGCCTGGCAGAACCACATCACAAAACCATATCACCGTGCCACCTTACAATTGTGGCAACCTGGCATCAGTAACCAAGCAAAGTTTTCTGCTGCCTGTCACCCCTCCCCCACTCTCCCGCCCCTGCTGCCATTGACATCCATCCTATACCTTTCAAAATCTGCACACAATTCAATATTAAAAACAGTTTTTTTTCTCATGTTACCTCAGTAAAATGAAACTGTCCACTGCGATCATTGAAACGGGAAGCATTTGGTGCAGATGGTTTTCACTACGTGCTTGCTGTCTTGCCATCACAACCCCAACCCCACCAACCATCACCTGAACTAAAACCATCTTCAAAAAGCACATGGTCACTCCAGAATTCCTCTTCTCTTTCATTTCAAATATGTGGTTAGTTGGCAAAATGCACTGTAACAGAAACACATTCTGCAGTACAACGCCTGAAAATGGACATGCTCGCTCCCTGTAGTACCGCCCTTATCAGTTTGAGAAACACTAAATTTAAAGCTGTGCACACAAAAGTAAAGCACTTCCACTCTGTGTGCGGCTGATGGAGGGAGTACCTGATCTTACCAGAATGTATGGGGGGGCCTGTACTGTTGACATAGGTATATACAGTACAGTACAGTACATAGAGGGACTTTTTTTTTGTCTTTTAACATGAAAACCTGTTTTTGACTAATGTTTTCCATTTTGACAGTTTTTTCTTTTTTTAGTTTGTAATTTCTACTTGGGGGGCATTTTTTAAGTGCAAAAAAGGCACTCCAAGGTATGGGTTATGGCCTGATAAGAGCACTTCCCAGGTGGTAAAGGTACTTAGTGCAAGTGCCTAGGGCCTCATAAGGCACCTGGGATGTGCTTTTTTTAGCAGGCCATAACCCACACCTCGTCGTGTCTCACTGTTTACATAAACCATTTCATGTTTTTTATATCAATATTTAATTGCTGCAGTGATATTTATTTGTTTATTTATGTATTTATTTATTGATTTATTTATTACACACAAGATCCTTTGGGCTAGGCCTATACTAGAGGCAGTGTAGCATAATGGATAAGGGCACTGAGCTGCAAACTTGAAGACCTGGGTTTGAATCCCATCAGCCTCCACTTGCATACTGTATGACCCTGAGCAAGTCACTTAATTTCTTTGTGCTTCCAGGTCACACCTGGAAACAAGCTTCATCTTAGTGTGCCCTTCCTTGTTAAACAATTCCCCCCCACCCCCATTTTCAAAGGGCCTAGAGTTATACAAAGCAGTGAAAAACAGAAATAGGTTACCTATTTACAAGAGAATTGAACAGGTTACAGTGTAATTCAGTACAATAGAAAAAGAAGAAAAACAGTTACATTGACATGAGCTGCGTGGAGTTGTATTCACCAATTTAAGTTAACAATAAGAGACAGGATAAAAAAGAATGTAAAATATGGGAGAACAAATGTGTAAGAGAAAGCGGGCACAGGGAACATGAATAGTTAGGGATGGTAAGGGCAAGTCAGCAGGAGCATGAACATGGGTGAGGGAGGGCAAAGAAAGCCAGGACATGTGATTTAAAGTCGGCTAGCGAGTTTGTGAGTGATATCTTAATATCTTCTTAGCTGACTCCAAGCTTTCTTTTGTTAATTAAGTTTCTAGCCCTAAGAGTTCCAAAGTTATCACATTTTAGAGAAAATATCTTTTGAAAGTCTAGAAACTTAATTTTTTTGAAAAATAAAAGCTTGGAGTTTATCCATTAAGAAATGCTGTCAATATTATATTGTTATCATGTAACATTAGCAATTATGTAACCAGTATAGAAACAGGCAGTTTTCCAAGCTACATTTATATATATATATATATATATATATATATATATATATATATATATTTACATATTTACATCCATAACAAAGTTTTTTTAATAAATAAAATAAAAGTTATCAATACATTTTCTCCAAAATGACAAAGTATATTTAATATCGACATGGACCATTTCATGATGGTTTAAAAACATTAAAAAATGTTTTGCACTTTTTCTGAATGTTAGTATTTTCCCCATAATTTAATTAGTATCTCTATAACTATAATGCCATGAAACATTTATCTTGTGCCTTAAATCATGTGGCGAACATTCCGGTCTCCCCTCAGCAGTGCCAATTCTTCTTCGCTTTCACAGGCTTTGCCTGCAGTAGTGTCGGAAGATAATAATACATAGTTAGGCTATTTTGTGCTCAGGTTTTAAGTTGTTTTGCACAGCAAACCATGCAGAACACCTTTTTTAGAATGGGAAGAAAGTGTTTCCATTAAATCCAGGGAAGCGATGCACAGAACTTCTAATTTGTTTCAAACTGCTCTTTCCTGAAACATAGCCTGGTCCATGTAGAATCATCCCCAAGGTATTTTTTTAATATGGTGTGGCAGAATGACCTAACTATATATTAGATAAAACTGGTGTTTGTGAAGAACTGTGAAGAACTGTTCTATTCTGCATCCTTGGGTTCTGGTGATATCACTGTCACTCGGGCTTTACTCTCATGGCAATGTAATGATACTAGAACCCCTCAGTGGCAGAATAGCACTGCTCTTCATGGGCACTAGTTAATTATTTTACATTTTTTGCTTCTCTTCCTCACCCTATTTCTTTTTTCTCTGTCTTTCTTCACATTCAGAAGATGAAATATTTGCCATGGAATACAAGAATTCAAAATGTTGCACAATTCCACTGGTAAAATATTCACACCACCCTCACACAATAAAGACCTCATATGGAGCCAGGGCCTTAAGCAGCAGATATTTCTTTAGTAACGGGTAAGCATGTAAAGGGATTTTTTTAATGGTCAGCAAAAAAAAACAGTAAAAAAGAAAACTACAAGAAGTACTTCATATTTTAACTGTTCTATGGCTACTGACTAACAAGTCCCAATTCGAAGGTATGTAATTTTATGGTGAGATAATTACATTGCTTGAAGGGTCTGGCAACCAATTAGGTGGCTTTATTTTTTTTTTACCATTTTAAAATGCCATTTAAAAAAATACTTCTTACCGGTACTGGATCACTTCTTGTTGCAGTTTCAAGCAGAATAATGGCATAGCTGCAAGCAATATTAAAAATATGTTACTGAGTTCCTTTTGTGAAGACATAACCACATTTGTGAACCAGATGCATGATTTGGGTAAGTGGATAAGGGTACGGTGGGGAACTGGGTATCTGTATGAAAATCAACAAACCTTTCAATCACAGATGCATGGGTCTCAATTTCAGTTCTGGGCATTAGGTGATATACAGTACATATCCATTATAGTACTATCCTTACCTTGTTGGCTCAAATAAGGTTGAGGGGCCTGGGTCATTAAAACTCTTCTTGGGGTTCATGATCCAAGGCTAAAAATAAGTTGTGCAGCACCTATGCCCAGGGGAAGTTAAATGGGTATGATTTCTTTCTTTCTTTCTTTCTTTCTTTCTTTCTTTCTTTCTTTCTTTCTTTCTTTCTTTCTTTCTCTCTTTCTTTCTCTTTTTCTTTCTTTCTTTCATGTTTGACCAGGAAAAGCCGCGCTAAACTATGATAGCTCATTTACAGGTGTGCAGGGGGGGGGAGTGTTACATAGACTTGTTTTATTGATGCAGGAATATTGGCCATGACACCAGGAAACTCCCTTACCATCTTAGGTTTTGCGTTTAAGCTTTTAAGTCACAGGCTAAATATTTTACAAATAAAAAGTATTTGAAATAACTGGATCTGAGACATCAGTTTCAGAAGTTACTATCATTGGCCCCTATGCACTATTGGGTTGGGGGTACGCAGACTCCACACATGCCCCACCTGTATAGCTGCACACTCATGGACAGGTGTGCACTGGCAGTAGTCATGACCACTGGCCACCTGTTTGTGGCCCAGCTCCTCAATGCACAGGACTCCACAGGGCAGCCGGGGGTGGGGACGTGGACCCGGCTGGGCATCTTGGATGTCCAGACTGGGGCACAGAGTGGATCACCTCTGCGGCAGGGCACATGTTGGCAGCATGCCCTGTGGAAGACCAAAGGCCAGTGGCTGAGGTGGTGAGAGAAGGGCAATGCTACTGGCCCTCCTGCGATGTGGCCCAGAGCAGTTTGTAGGGATGGGGGTCCTTTGGTGGTGTGGGGGCACTGTGCTCCATAACTTGGCTGCGTGGCCTGGGGTGGGGGTTGATCAGTTGGGGGGCAGCATCCATGGGCCAGTGCCCATGTGGATATGGTGGGGGGTGCCAAGTAGATGCTGCCCACTGATGTATACTGGGTGGTGCAAGACGGCCATGGGGTGGACTGGCAGCAGTGGTCCCATAGACACAGTAGGCAAACTGCCCCATCCAGGCTGTGCATGGTAGTGTGCATGGGGTGCCTAGGGAGCTTACAGCAGGGTTCTCCCTGTCATACCCTGTGCCCTCCTCTGCACCCCCACTGCCAGCACTACATGCCTTAGTGCATGATGCATAGTGCCGGCCCACCCCCTCCCTCCCCAGCACATTACTCTTCATGTGACCAGTGGATTGGGTGCATAGGTGCTGTGTACTCCCCATAGTGCATCCTGCATTGATGCATTGAGGGGGTAGGGTGCGGAGTGGCTGCACACCCCAGATACGTGCATGTAGCCACTCTGCTCAAATAGTGCATAGGGCCCCATAATCTGCTGAAACTGTTATGGACTACTCGGGTTGAGTTGCACCTAAAAATTTAGAGATGTCTGTCTTTCAGTATGCTAGAGTATCATCATTTATTCAGGAACAGTAATATGGTACCCAGAGTAGAAAAAATCAAACAAACCCCTTTGATGACTGTAAAGACAGAGTGCAAACATGTGTAATGGCTGAATTGGTCTCAGATCAGGGGGTTACATATAGAATAATACATGGGGTGGTGTGTGTAACGAGAATTTTACACACACCTGAGGTGTTAAATACTTCATAAACCCCTCGGGTGAAGCCTGAGGGGTTTATCTAAGCATCCAACACTGACATTGTGTGTACATTTTGAGTTCACACACCAACCCATGTTTTATTTTATATAATTCCTGGGGTCGAATTTTTTCACTTGAACAATTATATAAAATTGCTGCCCATCATTCCTCTCAAAGTGAGAGAAAAAAGGGTTTGCTGCCAGTTGGTGAGAGAGAGGATCAGCAGCCACTGTGAGGGCTCTCTATAGCCCCCTCCTTTTTTATTAAAAGTTTAATTCTGAGCCCTCATTGGCAGCTTTGCACAGAGCTGCAGTGGAGGGAAGGTGACAGAAATCAGGATGAACCAGAGCAGCTGAGGTGGTTAGAGGGAGAGAGAGAGAGAGTGCATCAGGGACAGAGTGAGAAGGCCCTACATTAGGACCCTGGCTGCTCTCCACCTCAGGATCCTCGACTCGTCCATGTCCTCCAGTTCTTCATCTCGGGTCAGGGCGGTGAGTTTCTGTCAGCACTACAGGGGCAGGTGTGACTGCCAGAGGAGTTTTATAAATAAAAAAAAATATTTATTCCAGGACTGGATGGCAGTACAGGCTGATAGGGAGAAAAGCAGGAGGAAGAGCAGTGAGCCGTGGTTGTGAGACAGTGTAGTGTGAGCTGCTGTGTGGCTCATGCTTTTTTCTCATTGGATAGTGGTGCATGTTTGCCCTTATAGACACTTCTTTAAAACAGCAAATTACACACGCCTTTTCATATGGGGAAAAACCGTGACCCTGTTATTATATTTCGGGTTTCAATAGAACTTTTAGAAATCACTTCAGACTATTTTAAGAAGTTGGTGAGGACTGTTTTCGCAGATGCCCAGGATGGGAAGAATCTCCAACACCAAGGAAGTTTATTCAGCATCTACTAAGCCCAGTCCTTCATTTAGGCCCATGATTCCTGTGCATCTCCCCCCTGACATTTGAAGATACAGCTGTGAGGTAAAGCAGTTAAGTGGTGACAATCACTTTGATCCCCACCGCCAGTATCTGACTCACAGAGCTATTGATGAAGCCCTTCAGAATGCAGACTGGAAAAAAAAGCCTGATTGGTTGGGATAGGACCCAGTGGAGTTTGTGTCCCTCAGAAAGTTGTTGGGCCTTGATAAAGAAGCTCAAAATCTGGTGATTGAACTCAACTTGATGTAACCCCCCTACAAATGGGGGTTCCCAAAAAGTCTTCCTTGAGCTTGCCTAAATGCTCACTGCCAGGCTGGTGTCCTGCGCTTTAGCAGTTTAAATGTGATTACCAGAGCTTGTATAGCCTCTTTGTACTGTCTCTTTAAGAGCTGCCTAATTGCAGCTTAAGTAATCTGAGAGGGAGCTCTGTTGAAAGATGTAACTATTTACTGAAAATCATTTAGAGTGATAATGATAAAGTAGTTTGTCTAACCTGTTTTCTTTGTAGCAAGGACTGTTTTGTTTGTCTCCACTATCTTGGTCCTGGACTGCAAATTGGACCAAACAGTACTGGTGTGACCTAAAATGTAGCCGGACTACAGGAGCTGTCTGAATTCAAAATCTGTAGGAACTGTAGTTTGAACTTTTTGCACCTTTTTTGCAACTGAAGGGGGAGCTCTTGCTTTGACTGACAGCCAAATCAGCCAACCAAATCTTTTGGATCTTGGGGAAGTCCCGGGCTGCTTGCAGTTTTCAGTTAGAACTAAACTGGAAGCTGAGCAAGAAGGAGTTGAAGTTTTTCTGAGCAGCAATCCTGAGTGGATTCGCATGGGAGAACTCTGAAAAGGCTAAGTTTTTGACCTGCATGCCGGTGTGCTGCCTATGAGAGGGAGAGAAGAGAATTATTTTGTACTAAATACAAGTCTGTGTGACTAAAGTAAGCTACTGAAGTGGGCCAGACTCAACCTGAAGAAGACCGAATATTTTTGATGAATGCGATCGGCCTGTCAGGAGTTCCAGCTACCCCTAAGCTCCCGGTGTGTGCAGAGACTTTACGATTGTGCCCAGGGAGTGCTTTGCCTGGTACAGTAGAATTCCCATACATGTAAATGTGCTATGAGCTTCTAGTGGGTTGTGAGTTAGTTCACCACTGTGTGAACTGTGTTCTGCTTGCTGGAAGCCGTATCCAGCCCAAAACGGCCTGCTTCCAAACTTGTCTCCATGTGGTCTGGGCTTTGCCAGACTGGCCCAGCCAAACTACCCACTGCACAGAGAAGCCATCGACGAGAGACCCGCCTGGGATCAGCCCCCTGCTCCACACTTGAACAGGAACAATGCCTCTGTGACTTGTTTGTTTGTTTGTTTGTTTATTCACTTAACGGGTAAGCACACAGGAAACAAGTTCCTTTTACAGGTGCGACCCACATATATTACATAAAAACAATACATAATCAAACATACGCATACAATACAACAAGATTGCAGACAAAATTATCTTTGTTACAAAAGATTAAGTCATAAAAAACATATACAATGAAATTGAGACGCAAAATACATCTTTAGTGCATCAGCAAACTTTTCAGCAGAAAATGACCACCTAATGTCATAGGGAATTTCGTTCCAAATAGATGAAGCAGTATATGAAAAGGACCATTGCCCACTTTTAGTTTTCATAAATGGAATCTCAAAAAACCTGCTGTCTGACCTATATCTAGAGTAGTAACCATCACAATACGACCTCAAAAATTTAGAGATATTTTATGGAGTCCCAGAGTCTACAACTCTGTATATAAACTTAGCCACAAAGTATTGAAAATTTAATGAGATAGGTAACCAACCCATCTCTTTCAAAATCAAACAATGATGAGATGATTTAGGACAGTTTAAGGCAAATTTGGCTATCGAATAAAGTGGATTTCCTTGAAATCACTGTTGCAGAAGCAGTATCAGTGATTATGGCTGCATAGTTCACAATAGGAGCTAGACAATGTTTGGAAATAGCTAACCTAGACTCAGGAATGAGGAATGAACGAATTCTATACAAAAAAGCCATTCTACAGTGAATTCTTGAAGTAACCCTCAATAAATGAGGTTCGTAACTTAAGTGTGAATCTAACAATACTCCAAGATATTGAAATGTATCTACATGATCAAACAGTTCTCCATCAAGAGACTTAACTTCCAATTTGTTATCCTCAGATCTCAATCTGGGAAGAGTACCAAAAACCATCACCTTTGTCTTAGATCTATTTAAAAGTAACTTACAGGCCAAAAGAGAAGACTGGAATTTACACATTTCCTCTGTTAAGGAAACACCTAGATCTCCCACAGATGAACCCTGCATATAAATTACTGCGTCGTCAGCATAGAGAGTTAGAGAAGCTTTGTTAGTCACACTCACTACTTGATCAAAAAACAATGAAAACAAAAGTGGCCCCAAAATAGAACCTTGTGGGACCCCACACTCAACCAATACAGAACATGATACAATACCCCTAAACTTAACCCTCTGAAACCTATTTGTTAAATAATTCCTCATCCAGTCCAAAAAAGAATCACCAGCTCCCAGAAACTCTAATCTAGAAACCAGCAGCTGATGATTAACTGAATCGAATGCCTTGGTCAAGTCCATGAACACGGCACCCGTCAGGCACCCTTTATCCATGCCATTGAGTACCAAGTTCGTGAACTCGACCAAGGCAGTCTCAGTACTCCTTCCTTTACGGAAACCATGTTGGCTCTGGGACAGTAGTCCAAGGCAGTCCACATACTCAATCAGTTGGTTATAAACTATTCTTTCCTGGACTTTAGCTAGGGCAGACAAAATAGAAATGGGTCTGTAATTACCAAACTCCTGTTGTGAACCAGATTTAAGAATAGGAGTGACCAGTGATTGTTTCCATAAACTGGGTATAATACCCATCACAAATGATAAGTTAAAGATAACACTAATTGGAAGTGCTAAAACTGAGGCAGCATCTGCCAATAAACTAGGACATAAGCCATCAGAACCAGCTGAGCTATCCCTTTTAATACACCGTAATAGCCTCTCAACCTCTTTTGGGGTAGTGATCCTTAAATAAAACTTACGATTACCTGTATGATTTTCAGGCATTCCCAAATGATTCACCTAAGGCTGGTCACTACAAGAATTAAGTAATACAGTAAATTTTGAATTAAACTCATTAGCTATCTTCAGTGGACAAGTCAACAAGTCACCATTCAGCCTCATTGAGCCTGATTGACATACATTAGGCCTTATCAAAGCATTAATAGTTTTCCAAAAAGTGGTAGTTTTAGACAGTCCTTTGCATTGTTTATGTCGGATAAAGTCTGTCTTAGCCTTCCTTATCTTAGTCTTACATTGATTCCTTAAAGTCCTGTAAACATGATAACCAGAAGCCGAATTATTAGCTTTATACATTTTCCAAGCCTTGTCTTGTTGTCTCATAAGTTTAATCAGGGAAGATGTTAGCCACCCATGAGTTTTCCCTCGAACTCTTCTTTTAACAAGTGGGGCAAACTGATCCAAGACATATGTAAACTTGTTAATAAAGAAATCCAGGGCAAGGTCTACATCAGGAATAGAATATAAAAAAGACCAGTCTACTTTACCCAACTGTGTACAGAAAGAATGCACATCAAACCCAGAAAAGGACCTAGAAGTCCTTATAATTGGATTAGGCTTCTTCAATCCCCCATGATTCCAAATGCAAAAAACTGGATGATGATCACTCAGCGCATCAGAAATCAAGCCACATTTTATCACATTAGTAGGCCTGTTTGTTAATATCCAATCCAATAAAGTGTGATTTCCTGATCTATTATTATGTCGAGTGGGCAAAGTAATAATTTGTTGTAAACCAGACTGAAGCAAGACAGTATTTAACTTTGTTGTGCCAGAACCCATCCAATTTAAATTAAAGTCCCCCAGTACTATCAACTCTGTAAAAACCCTGGTATTTAAAGCATTTACAAATTCCTGTAAACCTAATTTACTACCACTAGGTGGAAGATATACACAACAAATAGTTAATTTCTTAACAAATCCCATTGTTAACTGAATGGTGACATGTTCACAGTAACCCAAATTCCCATTAAAGATAGTATTCTCATTTACCACTAAATGTTCCTTAACGTAAAACAAAACCCCTCCCCCACTGCCAATAACACAATCTTTCCTAAACAGTTTATAAGCAGGTATACAAAGTTCAATATCAAGAACAGATGAAGTTAACCAAGTTTCAGTCAATGCCAAAACATCCGGATTATAAAGACTAATCCACGATTCCACCTCGTGAAATTTGGATGTTAAACTCAAAACATTAAAGTGCATTATTTTAAGGCCATGAGAATATTGTAGAAAAACTTGTGTGGGCCCTGCTTCTCCTGGCATTCCAGATCAACCCCCTGCAGTCTCAATTTTTGTTCAGCCTGTGTCCAGTCTTGGGTATCATGAGTAAATACCACGGTAGCTCCCTACAATAACAGCTTAATCTGAGTGTGTCATCTGATTGTCTTGTTGTTTCATTTCCTTTACAAACTGAGCCCTCTAGCTCCGGATTACAAATGTTGTGCATTGTGCATGTTGTGTTTTCCACCACAGGGCCCCAACCAGCTGCAACCCCGGGCAACTGTCCTGGCAAGCCCATCTCTTCTCTACCTGGGTACCCAGAGGTGGACTGTGTGGGGGGGGGACTCAAAGCGCATGCATAATTGCTTGATTGATATAACCTTTAAGCTAATTAACCTGATTTTGCTCCTCCCTTGTTCAAGTCCCCTGAATAAATCAGATCTAACTTTTTCTGCATGTAATCTGACTGTGGTTCCAGTTTGTGCTGAAAGTACTGTACTGTTGCTATTTGCTGTGCTTAACCTGGTTTTACAGGGGTTCCCCAGGATCGAGCCAGAGGAACCAGCCATGGTGGTAAGTGCAAACAGTGTGGGTACTTGTGTGGTGTACCATTGGTATTGTGAAAGTGATTATTGTACAGTGTTCAGGCCACTAGAGGGGAAAGAGGGGGATTACAGTGTCCTGGAGGACTGTGCCCAGGTTAGCTTGACCATTACCAACCCTGACCTCTGGGTGGAGGTACCCATTTTAGAACTCAGGCCCCTTAACCTACTACTAGCCAAGCAGGCAGGGGTAGTAGCCCTTGGAATAGCGTCACCTAGGAGTTACATCTTGGAGGCTCACCACTGGGATTTTGTGTCTTCTAGTGGCCGAAACTACAAATTATTATCAAACATGAATGGCTGCCCTAACAGAACTAGCTGTACACCAGCTGGTGGGGTGGTGTACTGGGCAGGAGATTGACCCCCAAAATGTTATACTTATCCTGGATATTCCCTTGGGTACCAATAAGGACACTGTAGAGGGAGTACTTTCCAAGGTTGAATGTTTATAAAACCCTGTGGTGGTGGGTCGACAGGCTAATCTGCTTGCACAAAGTTTCATGGCGTTAGAAGTGTGCAAGGACCCAGTAGACAGTTCCAAAGTGCCACAGACTATCACCCCTGAAGGAGCTCTCACTGCCTGGAGAGTGCTAACTAAAGACAGTAAAGACCCCGGGGAGAATGAGGCCCCCCCACGATCTGAGACTTTTGAGGAGAAATTTGCTAAGTTGTTGCTGGAGGAAGGGAAAACTGTGGAGGACTTAAAGAAACTATTCCTGCCACCTGGGGGTGTTCCTCTCCCAACACCCCCTCCTGCTCCAGCACCTATTATTGCCCCTCCTTCTGTGCCCATACCAATGCTGGCTTCTATGTCTGTACCTGCCATTAGTCATGACTCTTACCGAAGGTTGAGAATCTTCTCTGGCACCCTCCCAACCCCCCAAGGGGAGGATGATTGGGAGACATGGATAGATTGTGTTGCCTCTCTGGTACCTGAATGGCAGTCTGCGGAGGCTGAGAAATGGAAAAGGATCACAGAAAGTTTGAGGGGTCCCGCCCTAGAGGCCATTAAATTTCTGAGGTCCACAAACCCTGATGCATCTGCCCAGAAGTACCTATCTGCACTCGAAGGCAATTTTGGGAGCATTGAGTCAGGGGAGAACTTGATGCGGAAATTTCGAGGTACAAAACAATGGCCAAGGGAAAGTTTGTCTGCATATGTTACTCATCTGGAAAAAGCACTGCAAAAGGCTTACCGAAATGGTGGGGTAGCCGCCAGTGACTTAAACCATGTGAGGTTGGGGCACATACTGCAACATGCAAAACATTCTAAATTGCAGCTTCTTCAATTAAGGCTCCCAGATAGAAGGGGTAACCCACCGGACTATTGTGACTTGATAAAAGAACTGCGGGAGGTTGAAGACGAAGAGGGGATTGTAATTCTAGGGTGAGCGCAGCCCAAGTGATCATGGCATTGGAAGGCCCTTCTGAAGTGGGGACCAATAGGGCATGCTGCCATGGGATGAACTGCTGAGGGAGTTCAGGGAAACAAAAAACAGTCTCTTTATGAAGACCGCTCCTGCAAGTACAGGCACCGACCCTTATCCAACTGCATCTGCTATGGGGTTGGGGGTGTCCACCCAGGCATCTCCTGCTGACAGCAGCTTGAAACTTGATGCCTTGACTATGGAAGTAAGAGAATTGAGATGTCTCCAAATATTCACCACACAGCAGACAGAGATGGCACCAAGGTTTTCAGTTGGTAGTACCACCGCCCCAGCTCCCAGTGTGATGCCTTGACCACCTCAAATCCCAGAAAACATATTTTGCCATAATTGTGGGAAGGATGGGCACATGAAGAGAGAATGCTGGTACACAAAAGACCTAGATAAAGTTGTATACAGGCTTCAAGGAGCGCTTCGGAGAATGAATCAGCGGTCAAGGAGTACCCAAAATGACCACAGTGAGGGTTCAAGAAGTAGACTCAAATCCCTATGTGGCTAAATCATCTCTCCAGGCCCCTGCTGCTGTCCCTCCAGACTGGTCCAAAATAGTGGGCCCTTCAATGGAGACTACGGTGGCTGTGAATGGTATTCCTACTCAGGCTGTGCTGGACAGTGGGTCGCAAGTGACCATTGTATTTAAGGACTGGTATGACAAACACTTATCTGTTGTGCTCTTACAATCCCTGGAAGGCCTACATGTGTGGGGACTGAGCGACAAGTCTTATCCCTACCTAGCATATGTCCGCCTCTGGTTGTCATTTCCTGCAGCTGTAACTGGTATAGAGGAGCAAGTCAAGACACTGGCCTTAGTGTGTCCCCCTACTGGACTGTATGATGGGGTTCCCCTGTTAATTGGGACCAACGCCCATATGTTTGGGAGACTGGCACAACTCTGTCATGAGAGACAAGGGCGATGGACTGGGAGGACCCTAAGAATCCCCGCTCTGATCAAGAGGGCCTATGATTTGCAACAGAACCCCAAGGGAATGGACCAGGATGAACCCATAGGGGTCATGTGGAAGAAGGATCCCGATTCAATGGTACTGGCCCCTAATGCCCAGTGTACAGTTCAAGGGGAGGTCCGCCTCTGAAAAGACGTCAAGAACAAAATACTGATGTTGGACACGCCAGGTGATGGAAAATTGCTGGAAGGATTATTGGTTAAGCCCAGCATCTTGCCAGCTCGTGCTCATCCCTATGCAGGATGAGTGATAGTCCAGATTCATAATGTGTCAGATCGGGAGATCCGGGTGAATAGAGGATGCACCCTAGCTATGGTACACTGGGCAGACACTGCAGTGTTGCCCAGCAACAAGTACCCTGGCAAGACAGCTAGAGTGACTCCTGACTTGTTTGATTTTGGTGACTCCCCATTGCCAGCTGAATGGAAGACTAGAATTAGCCAGAAACTTGCCCAGAGAGATCAAGTGTTTTCGTTGAAGGAATGGGACATGGGATGTGTCCAGGGTGCAGAGCATCACATACACCTGCACGATGAATGGCCATTTTGAGAGAGGTCTCGACGCCTAGCCCCTGCAGACATAGACGATGTGAGAAGACACTTGCAGGAAATGCTTGCGGCTGGTGTGATACAGGAATCCAGGAGCCCATATGCTTCTCCCATTGTGGTTGTGCATAAGAAGAATGGATCTGTGAGAATGTGTGTTGATTATCGAACTCTGAATCGGTGGACCATCCCCGATCAATACACCATGCCCCGTATACAAGATGCTCTGGATTGTTTGAATGGGAGCAAATGGTTCTCGATGTTGGATCTTTGCAGTGGATATTACCAGATTCTGATAGCTCCAGAGGACCGTGAGAAGACAGCCTTCATCTGTCCTTTGGGGTTCTATGAATTCCTGAGAATGCCACAGGGGATATCGGGTGCCCCAGTCACCTTCCATCAACTGATGGAACGAGTGGTGGAAGACATGAATTTGCTGGAATGCCTGGTGTACTTGGATGATGTCATTGTGTTTGGGAGCTCCTTAGAGGAACATGAGAGTCGACTGTTCAAAGTACTAGACCGACTGGAAGATTTCGGCCTCAAGCTGTCCATCGACAAGTGCCAGTTTTTCCAAACCTCTGAAGTATGTGGGGCTATAGTGTCTACAGAGGATAGAGAGCTGATCCTAGTAAAGTTGAAGCCTTGACTACTTGGCCCCAGCCCCACAATTTGAAAGAACTACAATGTTTCCTGGGATTCTGTGGCTACTACCGCCGGTTCATAAAGGATTATTCCAAAGTGATTTAGCCACTCTTGAATCTTAACCAGGATTACCCTCCTACCAATCGGAAATACAAAAAAGGGTCCATCAAAGAACCAGACAAAGCATGTTTCCACCCAGGTGAACTTTTCGGGTCCCGTTGGATGCCTGACTGTGAAGCAGCTTTCCACAAAGTCATATACCAGCTCACCCACGCCCCCATCCTCGCTTATGCTGATCCCACCAAACCCTATGTGCTGCATACTGATGCCAGTTTGCAGAGTCTAGAAGCTGTACTGTAGCAAGACCATGAGGATGGTTTGAGACCAGTGGCATTCACCAGTGGGAGCTTGACCCCGTCAGAGCGAAACTACCCTGTGCACAAGTTGGAGTTCCTTGCGTTAAAATGGGCCATTGTCGACCAGTTTCATTATTACTTCTATGGGGCAAAAATATTGGTGAGGACTGACAATAACCCGTTGACCTATGTACAGACTTCAGCTAAGTTAGATGCCAAGGGGCACCGGTGGCTTTCTGGATTGTCAACATATGATTATGCTGTCGAATACAGACCAGGCCTGAATCATATTGATGCTGATGCCCTATCTCGGAGGCCCATTTCCAAGAGCGACTGGGTCAGGCTGTCTGAATCTGACATCTGAGCATTGTGCCAAAAGTTTGATAGAAACGAACAGATGTCTACGGGCACAGCGGACTGCTTAGTAGATTGCTTGGGCCCCTCTGACACCTGCATACCGGCAGCGTATTGCCACTTCTCTGCTCTAGATATTAGTGCACTACCTCAGTTTGACAATGACAGCATTCAATAGGCTCAATCCTGAGATCCTATGATTCAGCCAGCATTTGACGCCCTTCGTGCAGGAAAAGATGTGTCCAAGTTGCGTTCCTCTGATCTGAGAACTGCTTTATTGTTTTAAGAAGGTCCCAGGCTGAAGCTGCCTAATCAGTTGTTGTATAGAGAGACTGTAGATCGGGGTGGCCAAATAGACAAGCAACAATTGGTCCTGCCCACAGCCTTCAAAGATTTGGTACTGAGGTCCCTCCACAATCATATAGGCCACCTCGGTATCGACCGGACTCTTGACCTAGTACGATCTCGATTCTACTGGCCCAAGATGGGGGCCGATGTTGAGCACCATGTAAGGAGCTGTAGTCGCTGCCTGCAGAGAAAAGCCCTGCCTCAGAGGGCTGCCCCCCCTTGTCAACATTACTACCAGCACCCCAATGGAACTAGTCTGCATAGACTTCTTGAGTTTAGAGCCTGATCAGCGAAATGTTGGCAATGTGTTAGTCATTACAGACCATTTGACATGGTATGCACAAGCTTTTCCCACCAAAGATCAAAAAGCATCTACCGTGGCCAAGGTGCCAGTGGAAGATTTCTTCATCCACTATGGTGCCTCCTAGCCAAATCACTATGATCAGGTCCGGGACTTTGGGAGTTGGCTAATCAAAGAAATGCTCTCTATGGGGGAGCGAAAGTCAAGAACCACCCCTATCACACACAGGGGGATCCTCAACCTGAATGCTTTAACTGCACCCTAGACATGCTAGGCACCCTCCACCCAAAAGATAAGCATAAATGGAGCCAGCAGATTAGCACCTTGGTACATGCATACAATTGTACAAAGAATGATGCTACCTGGTTCTCTCCCTACTGCCTCATGTTCAGGAGAGAGGCCCTGCTGCCTGTTGATGTCTGTTTTGGGGTTTCTCCCGATGGGGTCCGAGCCGAAGATTACCTGTAATATGTACAAAAACTTAAAGCTCAATTGAACCATGCCTGTCAACTGGCCCAGACAATGGCCGCCAAAAGAAATCTAGCCAACAAAGAGAGACATGATAGAAAAGTAAAGGCTCAAGAGCTTAGGCCTGGAGACCATGTGTTGTTGCAAAATTTAGGATTGCATGGTAAACACAAAATTGCTGATCAATGGCACCATCTTCCCCATGTCATAGCTGGAAAGCTGGATGATTTGCCAGTGTTCAAGGTGCACCCAGAGAATAAATCCAAAGCTGTCAAGACCATACACCGTAACCACTTGCTACCTATTGGTCAAGTTATAATTGAGGCTGAACCCACCGAGATTGATTCCCCTGGACCAGTGACTCATGCTGCTGCAAGAAAGAAACAGAGTCAGCCTGCCCCCCGTGGTTGCCGATTTAAGACTTTCCCCGCAGCAGGCCCAGAATGATAGTGACTGCCAGTCTAACTCGAATGACAGTGAATGTGATAATGCCTATTACCCCTCATATGAACTGAGTCAGTTGTTTCATGGAAATCCTCTGTTGAATTATGGGGATGAAGCTGGGCCTTCTGGACTGCTTAATGCCCCGGCATCATCCTTGGAGCCAATGCTCCCTGAAGGTGAAGTGCAAAGTATCACATCTGAGGATGCTGAGTCTTTATGTACCATGGAACTGTATGATTTGCCTGAAGGAAAGGCTGATGGTATGAGTCTTTCTGGTGACATGCAAGAACTTGAGGAACACTATGAGAGTGCCGAAAACCCTCCTTCAGTGCCAGAGTGTCTTCAAAATGAGCCAAATGTTGTAGAAACAGAGACTACAGAGCTAGGTGCTGACAGTGCTCCCAGCTTGGACATTCCCCTTCATGCAGAGGCACCCCTCACAAGTGATGAAAGCTCCAAGACCATTGCTGAAAGTACAGAGACTGTGGTTGTTCACCCCAGAAAGACTGGCCGAGCTGTCAAGCCAGTGGTTCGCTTCAGTTACGATTACCCCAGGAGGCCAGTGGATTTGCCTCTCAATGTAGTCCACAAAGGTGTTTATGTCTCTCAGAGCTCACTGCCCAAATTGAGCTTGACGGCCCATTCCAGGTTACTTGTCCTGCCCTCTCACCATGGTGCCCCTGCCCCATCCAGCCCCAAGTTAGCTGATAGGGAAGGGCCCCCTCTTGCATTGTTTAGAGTATAAGAAGTTATTACATGATTCTGTATAGTAATGTTCAGTTTACCTGCGTGAAATATGCATAATGTATTGTCAGAATGGAAATTATATAGTGGAGTACATTGAAATGTATAGTAAGGTGACAAGTTATGCCAATTGATGAATCAGATAGTACTTGTATAGCATGCTAATGGTATAAATACCTTGTATATGTTGCATTTTCAATGTTATGATGGTACAGACTTGACGCAGACGTCAGGTTTTCCCAGGCAGGGAAGGGTGTAACCCCCTACAAATGAGGATTCCCAAAAAGTCTTCCTTGAGCTTGCCTAAATGCTCACTGCCAGGCTGGTGTTCTGTGTTTTAGCAGTTTAAATGTGATTATCAGAGTTTGTATAGCCTCAGTATACTGTCTCTTTAAGAGCTGCCTAATTGCAGTTTAAGTCATCTGAGAGTGAGCTCTGTTGAAAGATGTAACTATTTACTGAAAATCATTTAGAGTGATAATGATAATGTAGTTTGTCTAACCTGCTTTCTTTGTAGCAAGGACTGTTTTGTTTGTCTCCACTATCTTGGTCCTGGACTGCAAATTGGACCCAACAGTACTGGTGGGACCTAAAATGTAGCCGGACTACAGGAGCTGTCTGAATTCAAAATCTGTAGGAATTGTAGTTTGAACTTTTTGCCCCTTTTTTGCAACAGAAGGGAGAGCTCTTGCTTTGACTGACAGCCAAATCAGTCAACCAAATCTTTTGGATCTTGGGGAAGTCCCGGGCTGCTTGCAGTTTTCAGTTAGAACTAAGCTGGAAGCTGAGCAAGAAGGAGCTGAAGTTTTTTCTGAGCAGCAATCCTGAGTGGATTTGCATGGAAGAACTCTGAAAAGGCTAAGTTTTTGCCTGCATGCCGGTGTGCTGCCCCTGAGAGGGAGAAGAGAATTATTTTGACTAAATCCAAGTTTGTGTGACTAAAGTAAGCTACTGAAGTGGGCCAGGCTCAACCTGAAGAAGACCGAATATTTTTGATGAATACGATTGGCCTGTCAGGAGTTCCATACCTAAGCTCCCGGTGTGTGCAGAGACTTTGCAATTGTGCCGGGTGCTTTGCCTGGTACAGTAGAATTCCGGTATATGTAAATGTGCTATGAGCTTCTAGTGGGTTGTGAGTTAGTTCCCACTGTGTGAACTTTGTTCTGCTTGCGGAAGCTGTATCCAGCCAAACGGACTGCTTCGAACTTGTCTCCATGCGGTCTGGGCTTTGCCAGACTGGCCCAGCCAGGCGACCCATTGCACAGAGATGCCATCGACGAGAGACCTGCCTGGGGATCAGTCCCCTGCTCCACACTTGAACAGGAATGATGCCTCTGCGACTTGTGTGGGCCCTGCTTCTCCTGGCATTCCAGATCAACCCCCTGCAGTCTCAATTTTTGTCCAGCCTGTGTCCAGTCTTGGGTTTCATGAGTAAATACCAGGGTAGCTCCCTACAACAACAGTTTAATCTGAGTGTGTCATCTGATTGTCTTGTTGTTTCATTTCCTTTACAAACTGAGCCCTCTGGCTCCGGATTACAAATATTGTGTACTGTGCATGTTGTGTTTTCCATCACAGGGCCCCAACCAGCTGCAACCCTGGGCAACTGTCCTGGCTAGCTCATCTCTTCTCTACCTGGGTACCCAGAGGTGGACTGTGTGGGGGGACTCAAAGCGCATGCATAACTGCTTGACTGATATAACCTTTAAGCTAATTAACCTGATTTTGCCCTTCCCTTGTTCAAGTCCCCTGAATAAATCAGATCTAACTTTTCTGCATGTAATCTGACTGTGGTTCCAGTTTGTGCTGAAAGTACTGTACTGTTGCTATTTGCTGTGCTTAACCTTGTTTTACAGGGGGTCTCCAGGGTCGAGCCAGAGGAACCAGCCATGGTAGTAAGTGAAAACAGTGTGGATAATTGTGTGGTGTACCATTGGTATTGTGAAAGTGATTATTGTACAGTGTTCAGGCCACTAGAGGGGAAAGAGGAGGGGTTACAGTGTCCCGGAGGGCTGTGCCCAGGTTAACTTGGCCACTACCAACCCTGACCTCTGGGTGGAGGTACCCGTTTCAGAACTCAGGCCACTTAACCTGCTACTAGCCAAGCAGGCAGGGGTAGTAGCCCTTGGGATAGTGTCACCTAGGGGTTACACTGACACCACTGATTCACAGAATCCTGGGTTTTGAGCCACAACAGCACCGTTCCTGCTTTCCAGAAACAGAGGTTTCAACATCTGCTTCTAAGGGTGCCATAAAGTCTGGTGGAGCATTGCATATCAGCCATAACCACAAACACAAATGTACCATGCTCTCCGGCCCCAGGCAGGGGGCTTCTTATGAGTTTTGCTGGCCCAAATTACAAACTGGAACAATAGAACTGAGAAGCACTCCCAGAGCCAGTGTGTTGAAAACAAAATAACACAAGCAGTCTCACTTCTTGGCTATAACATGCACAGGCTGTATCGCACTGGTAAAGGTGGGGGCGGCTGCATAATCTACACCCGCAGCCACCTGCAATGCCACAAAGTCCCACTGGCTCTGGCCAGCAAGGACTGCAAATGCTTAACAGTAAAAATCATACTTGGCAAAGGGCATAAGTGTCTAAATGTCATGGTCACCTACATCCCTCTGGGGCAACAGAAAGCAGGGCTTGAAGCCTTTGCTAATTACTGCTCCCAAGTTAACAAGAAAAAGGAGACTGTCATCCTGGGAGATTTTAACTCCAGCTGGCTTGCCAGATCCAGTGGCACATACAGGGATCTGGTCTCTGGACTTTACTTAATGCAGATGGTCTCAAGCAGCACTAGGACTAACTACCGGACAGGTACAAGCACCCTGATTGACTGGGTCCTAACAACACACTCAGAAAAGCTATCTAGCTAGGGAAACAGTGTGACAAGGCATCAGGTAAAGCAAATAGGATGCTGGGATGTATAGGCAGGGGCATCACCAGCAGGAAAAGGGAGGTCATAATTCAGCTATACAAGACACTAGTGAGGCCCCACCTGGAGTACAGTGTACAGTTCTGGAGACCATACCTACGTAAGGACATAGACAGGGTAGAGAAGGTTCAGAGGAGGGCAACAAAGATGGTGCATGGGTTGCATCACAAGTCCTATGAAGACAGGCTGAAGGAACTGAACATGTACTCCTGGAGGAGAGGAGGAGAGGGATATGATAGAGACATACAAGTATCTTACAAGGAGGAACAGGGTGCAGGAAAACACTATTTTTAAGTGAAAAGATGTTTCAGGACTAGAGGGCATGGGATGAAGTTGGAGGGAGGACGATTCAGAGGAAACATGAGAAAGAATTTCTTCACAGAACGGGTGGTGGACAAGTGGAACACCCTGCCAGAGGAAGTGGTGGGGGCTGAAACAATCACGGGATTTAAGAATGCATGGGATAGACATAAAGGAATTCTAGAGGGCAGGGGTAAGGGGAAACAGACTTCTAGGAAAACAAACTGAACTTACAAGCTCAAATGGGCAGACTAGGTGGGCCATAGGCCCTTATCTGCCGACACTGTCTATGTATCTATGTATCTAACATCAAGGTTCTCCCTGACACTTTGCAAAAACCTTTGACAAGGTCCCACATAAAGAACTGATTTGCAAACTATGCAGTATGGGCATTAATGGATAAACAATTAAGTGGATTGCAAATTGGTTATCCGATAGAATACAGTTAGTTCGGGTAAATGACATTTTATCCAGTCTGGGTCCTGTTACAAGTGGTGTTCCTCAGGGCTCGGTCCTTGGACCAGCTCTCTTTAATATCTTAATTTCTGCCATTAACTTCAATATTAGTAACATACTAAGTTTGCTGATTACACAAAGTTAGGTGGGGTAGTAAATAGTCTTGAAAATTACGAATCCATGGTAGAAGACTTAATGAAAACAGAATCATGGACTAAAACAAATAAAATGGTATTTAATTTAGATAAATGCATAGTACTGCACTTCGGACACAATAACCCAAAGTACCAGTACAAGATGTACAATCAGAACTTATCCAAAGTTGATAAGGAGAGGGACCTAGGGGTTATTATAAACACCCAACTATCACCTTAGGACCACTGATAAAAAGTAGCACATACAGCTAACAGATTGATGAATTGTGTGAAGAGATTATCAACAAAATGGATCAGGTTATTTTGCCATCATACAAATCATACATAAGACCTTATTTTGATGCATGTTCTCTATTTTGGAGTCCATATCTGAGGAGGGAAACAGAAATTTTGGAGAGGGTACAGAGGAGGACAATTAAATTGATTCCTAGACTAAAGAGCTTCCCCTATGAGGCAAGGCTAACAGAGACAGGATTAGTTTCTCTAGAGGACAGATGTAAGAGAGGAGACTTGCTCCAACTATATAAGTTACTTAACCATCCAGAGTTATGGCATCTCTGTGACTTTCAATATCAGAATCAAGGCCCTGTGTTTTCCGTGATTCTGCAATGCGGAAATTGCCGTGGAATTAAATGTAAACCATGGAAAATCCACAGAATATTATTTTCAGTTTACATGAACTGCGGAATATTATTCTGCGGTTTTCATGAACTGTGGGAAATTATTCCGTGGTTTATGTGAACTGCGGAAATTTATTCTGCAGTTTACATGAAATACAGCATATTATTCCACAGTTTATAGTGGAGAATCAGTATTCAGTTGGCCTGATGGAATTATGTTACTGCTACCGCTCGCAACCCTGATGATCTGGTTTGGAAACGAGCCTGGAACGTTGGAGGGCTGCCCTGGGGAAGAGGATTGGTCATCCTATGGACTGTTCTCCTCCTCCGTGGGGGGAGTCACCAGAGTTTGGGTAACCTCTCGTGGTAACCTGGGGTGCGACAGCTGGGATTGACTATGTTTGGGAGGTGTGTCAGATGTTCAGAATGCTGCCCCGATGTCATTACATGACATGTCTCACAGGGAGGAAACAGAAAATGGAGGTTCTGCCACCACACAGTGACATCAACCCCCATGTTGCAGACCCCATGCCACCGACCAGGCTCTCGTTCCCATTCTACCATTCAGTCTCCATCAGTGGAAGGGCCACCCCCAGCAGCCCCACCTCTGTGGATTAAGCTGGAGGTGTTTGGGAGTGAGGTAAGTTCTGGGGTGTGTGGCGTGGTTGAGCGTGTGTATATCAGACCAACGGGGGCAGGCAGATGAGGACATAAAGCATTATAAATGGAAAAAAAATAAAGAGTCAGTATAAATTGTAAGTAAAACAAATCTGCAGTTTACATTGACTCTGTCCAGGGAAAAGTATTCCATGGATCATATAAACTGTGCTTATTCCATGGATCAGATAAACCCTGGAAGACTATTCAGCGGTTTATATTAAATTCTGCAGAATGTTTTGGGGAATTCTGTGGAATTAAAAAAATATTTTTTTACTCTTTTGACAGCCTTCTCTGGGTTGTAGGTCCCAGCCCCAAAACTAACATTTTTCCCCTACCTGGGTGTTGCGGGTGAGGGTTGCTCACTGCTACTGAAGCCCCAAACTGCTGCCGCAGAATTTCCACAGAAATAGGAAACTAATGCTGCAGAAGTTCTGTGGCAACAAGGGGAGTTGCCACAGAATTTTGACCCAAATTGCCACAGAAAAATCGGGGCCTTAATCAGAATTAGAGTGCTGCAACTATGAAGCCATAAACAGCAGTTGAAAGTACCAAGAGCCAATACAAATGAAAGGGATCACTTTTTCACTGTTAGAACAGTGAAAGAACTGAATAAATTGCCATGGTATATAATTATGGCTCCTTCATTTGAATCCTTTAAGAACAGACTAGATTCTTACTTAAGACAGCATAAAATGTAACACACATTATACCCATGATGTCGTGGGAGACATTCTTGATGGGTGTAAGCCTTCTTATGTCTATCCCAACCGAGTAAACCATGAATGATCATTTGCTGGTCCAATGTGAGTAGTCAGCAAAACAGGTCAGGCCCCCCCAAGATTGATGAGGAATAGGGTTATAAAAAAAGTGCCATGACTCACTTCAAGAACTACCTCTCAGGCATAGACTGGAGCTTCATTGATAAATGCCCCTCTGTTGATACAGCACTCCAGCTATTCATCTCCCACTTCAACACAGCTACGGACAAGTTTGGTCCTTATTGTAAGAAAATGATAAAGGGAGGTAATATGGATTGGGTCACCCCTCAAATGCTCGGTATGATACGGCAGCAAGACACACTCTGACACTGTGCCAGGGACACAGGGGCAACTGCAGATATACAAAGGTACAAAGTGGCCCATAACAGGTGTACATGGGAAATCCAGTAGGCCAAGGCCATGTACCATGAAAACCAGCAGGCTGAATGCTGGGGTGATGGGAAGAAGTTTGGGACTTTGATAGAGAACCTTCTAAGGTCAGGTGACAGGTCCCCCCTCCATGCTTCAGCATAAGGGTGAGGTAATACTAGGTGACAATACCATGGCCAATATCTGCAACACAGCATTCTCAGATTACAGCTCAGTCCTCCCCCCCAGACTGGCTATGTACCCCACTGGAGTACCAGCTGCCTCCTTTTCTAATTCCAGACCCAACACCAGTACAAGCCCTAACTTCTACTTCAAACATGTAACTGCTCAGGAAACAAAAAAAATATCTAACTAGAGTGCTGGGCAAAACCAGGATGGGCAGCGATGGTGCTGATATGAAACTGGTAGCCATTGCTCTACCTGAGGTTGTCATACCAATAGCAAAGCTGTTTAATCTGTCTCTCCACTTGTCCACTTTCCCCTTCTACCTGGAAATACGCTCTTGTAACCCCAGTGCTAAAAGGACATTATAAGGCAACTGTGTCTAATTACAGACCTATCTCCATACTGTTCCCACTCTCCAAAGCACGAGAGAGAATTATGGTTGACCAACTCATGAACCATCTGCACAAATACAACCTCCTCTGCCCACAGCAACATGGCTTCCACAAGATGCAGCACGAATACTGCCTTAGTTGATTTCACAGGCTACATGCTTGAAGCACTTGACCAAGGTCAGCTAGTTGGAGCTATATATATAGACCTTACAATGACTTTCGACCTTGTGGATCATCAGCTGCTGTTAACATAGGTTAGGTTGCCTGGGGCTGCCCTCAGGCACAGACGAGTGGTTCACTAGCTACCTAATTGGATGCTGTAAGAGGGTAAAAATTAATGGAGTGGTCTCCCAGGCTTGTGAAGTCACCATAGAGGTCCCCCAGGGCTCTATACTGGGCCCACTCTTGTTCAGCCTCTTTGTGAACAATCTCCCAAATGCATACCCTTTGACTAGGATACTGCTCTACACAGACAGCATGGTTGTCTTTCTGCAGTATTCATGCCAAGAGACTCTCACCAGGCACCTGCAGCACAACTTTGACATGCTGCAGGACTGGTTTAAGGACAGCCTATCAGTGCTCAACAGCAAAAAAACAAAGACAATGATCTTTTCTGGGTATCAAAAGAGAAGAACTACTGCATCCTTCATCATAAATGACAGCTCTCACTCCACCCTTGAGCAAGTGTCCTCCTTCAGGTACCTGGGGATCAAAATCAATGAGTCCCTTGCCTTCGATGAACATATTCATTCTATTACCACTGCTGTTAACAGGAAGTTAGGGTCCCTCTACAGGCTTCGGTCCTGCCTCACTCCAGAGGCCAGGTATCAGGCTGTCAGAGGTACAATCCTATCAATCCTAAACTATGGAATTGTCGTCTATGGTGCAGACTCTGACACCAACCTAAACAGAGGCCACACCACCGTAAACAAAGCCTGCAGACTTGTCTTAGTTGCTGATTGCCTTATGCACACTTGCGATCTGTACATTAGAACAAAATGGCTTCCTCTCAAGGACCGGATCTGACTCCACACCTGCCTCCTGGGGATGAAATCCCTGCTTGGACTTGCACCACCATCTTTACAGATTTTATTCTGCACTGCCCCTTCTAAACATGTTACAAGAAGTGTTACAAAACACACGCTTGTGGTGCCATTCAGAAGAACTACCCTAGGGAGTCTTATCTTTGCAGTCAGGACACCCACCTGGCTAAATGAGCTCCCTGAAGCCATCACAAGCCTCACCAGCATTAGTCACCTCAAATCAGAACTTTGGAATTCCATCGCCCCACCTACATACTGTTACTGCTCTACCTAACCCCCAGGGCATTACCTGTGTACCCTACTAAACTATATCCATACATACTCCACTGAATCGGCCTCCCCACTCTCTTACCTATTACCAGTTACACACTCACTGAGATGTTTCTACCTTCACATCCTCTTGCCTATAACAAGGCTTCTTAGCTGCTATTTGTGAGTACCAAACTGAACTCTTAGCGTTATATATATATATATATATATATACTGCCGGTGTTTTGTTCCTTATGTACATTGTGTTAAGACTGTACTTTACAATTTGCCTCTGTCTTTAATACTCAATTTCTTGCATTATATTATTTTGTTAACGTGTTATTGATATGTTTATGACAATGCCTGTTATCTGCATTTGCTATTCCCAACTCATATAATTGTTCCTCTCCTTTGATTGACGAGGACTGTCTGTAAATGAGCTCTTAGCTCAACGGTTTGTAATTCAGATTCTTTAATAAATAAATAAAATAAATAAATAAACAAGCAAGAAACTGAAGTTATTGCTGCTCATAGGATTTAATTCTAAAAGTGATTTCAGCACACACAATTACAACAGCAGTGGACTACTAACCATACCCAGGTGCCCCAAGGTCGAAATCATTTTTGGAATGAAATCCTTTGAGCCCCAGTAACTTCAGTTGCTTGCTTGTGTGTTAATGTTTTCAACACACTGACTCCAGGAGTGCTTTTTAGTTCTGTTGTTCCTATGCACCATAGCCAGACTGGGAACTCTGCCAAAACTCACGCAGGTATGTCTGACTCTCAGACAATGAGATCGACTCCCTCAGGTTTGGGATTTTCATGTAAACTATCTACAGGGGATGACATGATGTCTTCAAGAGCTGGTAAGCATATTTTTTCTCTTGAAATCCCCTCTACTTTTAAATTTGCCATGATTCCTGTCTTGTTTAGAGCCTGGGGGGAGATGAGGTTTTAGAAGTCTCTCCACAGCCACACAATGTTGTTCCAGATCCAGACTTAAGAAAGCAAACAAACCCTGCTACTGCCCAGTGTTAGACCCACCCAGGTGAGACAGACATATGGAGGGGGAGAGTTGCTAGCCTAATAACTCTCTGCTGCTGCTAAATTCTGTACCAACACCCAGTCAAATCAAACAAAAGATGGTGCTAGGCCTTCTACTAGCATGGAGGAACCCTAAAACAGATGTCAGAGCCCCTGGACTGGACAGAAAAAAATACTCTGATTTTTTTTCTCAAGTGCTCAACCGAGCCTGCTAAGAGACATAATGCTGTTTAGACTTCAATATAGGGAAGCTATGGAAGAAATTTGAGGCAGAGCCTTCATCACTCTGCAGCTACTCAAGGAAAGCATGAGATTTCAGGCAACATAACTTATGCACTGATTTTTTCCTATGGTGAAACTCTTTATGCTATTACAGTAGTAGCCAGAGACATTGCCAGCTATTTCCAGATAGTTCGTGAAATTTCTGAAGAGTTTCTCTCTGCTGCCCCTACTGTGGAAATACAGAAAGCAAGAGATATTTCTGGAAATGTCACAGAAATTTCAGGAAATATCTGGCAGTGTCTGTGGCTGCTACTGTAGTTGCAAAAGAACAGGACTTGAATGTTTTTGGTCTAGATATCATAAATTAAAGCATACCCCTCTCTGGGCCCCGTTTACTGCCATACTCCTAACAAAATTAGCTTTTAAAACAGTAACTGTTGTGTTCAAAAATGTGTGAGTATTGTGGATATCCTTTATTACATGAGAAAATAATATGAAATACTAGGGAGTTCTGAGCCAATTTCTGAAAACATTTAGACAGGAGGGTGTCGCATGAGGATCCAACCACCACATACTGAGGCTAGATTGCAACAACTTCCAAATTGTTTTCTTTTTCTTAGAAGAGATAGAAGGGTCATATTTTACCAGAGACAATCCAAGGCATGCTATTGGTGTGGTGGACAAACACATCTCAGCAATGCTTGTGACACTGTTCACAGCAGGTTGTGCACAGAACTTGGCCACCTGAGTGCACAGTGGCCCAACCACATGCAATGTAACCTGTGTGAGGAGTTTGAACACTCCTATAGGGCATGCCCCTGGGCTTCCCACAATACAGAAGACCCCTTAGACCAAGCAGAACAGGAGCTTTATGTAAACCAGGCACAGCACTGGGGCCCCAGACAGAACTCCTCTGAACTCCTGAAAGGCCTGCTGAGTAGGGCCCCAGATTCTGATTATCTGAGTATTGTTTTATTGGATGACAAAGACCAAACCCCTTAGCTGGACAAACCCCAGATTCTCCACCTGAACATCCAAATTCTGACACTCAGCACACTGATGAATCAGAGGATGCAGTACCTGCCTCATTCCTGGAAGCTCAGCCCTCTCTCAGTCAACAACAGTCACCCCAGCAGTCTGAAGATGTCGCATCTCCCGCTTCTGGCCTAGATTCTCATGTTAAGGACCCTGAGATGCCCCCTCCCTTGACCCGGTCACTGAAAACTGAAAACCTACAGGTCACTCGAAAGAGCAGATTCAGGTGTCAACCTAAAATCAAGCTTCAAAGACAAGAGCCTTGAAAATAAATTTGTAGTTTTAGCAGGAAACAAAGATTGTGGAGACACTGGGGAAGATTCTGATTCATCCTCTATGTTCTCCTCACAGCCTGATCTCTCCTCTGGTACAAAAGGGATACTCTGAAAATTCATCTACTGAAAAAGGAAGTCTAGATGCAGGGGAGGTAAGGGGCAGGAAAAATTAATATGGAACTGTGGTCTGTTATATTTTTTTTCTCCTTTTTTGTATTGCGGGTAATGAGTCGGGTCACAGCTTTTCTGTCTCCTCTTTGAATGCAAATAACATTCTGAATCAGATGCATACAACTACAACATATAGTATCCGGACTGACTTGGATCATGACATCTGTTTCCTCTAGGACATCAGACTGAAGTCCCAAGCAGACATTGAAAAAGCCTGAAAGTCACGGGTTGGTGTTCCCTCATTTTGGTCAGTTGAAGAGGACAGCTGTTCGGGGTTGGGAATCCTATTTTCTTCATAAGGCTGTAAAGTGGAAAGGCTGGTAGATTTACTCCCTGGAAGAGTCCTATTACTAATCATCTGCTTCCATGATATTAATTTTAGACTGATTAATAGATATGGGACACAGACTAAAGCTGCGAGAGAGGAAATGTTCAGAGAAATAAGTTCTATTTACCCCCAAAAGGTTTAATATGGGGAGGGGATTTAACTGCAGTCTGACTCAGGATGACAGCGGTGCACAAACCAGTAAGTTATTTTTTGATATGACATGTTTGAAACAGGTTATTACTGAGGCACATCTAGCAGATGCAGCTGTCATCAATAATTCAAAGAGGAAGTACACCTTTTATAAGGACACTCTGTCCACATGGATAGATTTCTGTTTTCTTTCTCCATGGCTGCCTATTTCTCAGCCTAAAACCATCCCCATAGAGACCTATGAACACAAGATGGTTTCCATCCAGACTAGAGAACCTTTGGCTCATTAAGTTTTCGGTTACAGTTCCATTCCAAAACTCCTATGCTGCTCTGTCATGGTGGGACTGTCTCAAAGAGGTAATTGCAGTGGTAACCAAGGAGGATATGGGGGTCCTCCATGGTGGAGACCCTGAGGGGGGGGGGACAGAAGACCCCAGAGGAGGAGGAAGCAACTCCTGGTGGGAGACTCCATCATTGGGGGGGTTGACTTGGGAAAGGAGGGGAGGGAGTGAGGGAGGTCAAGTGCCTACCCAGTGCCATGGCTTGGAGGGATGGACAGTACATCCAAAGGATCACTGTGGCAGCAGGATCGGAGGGTGAGCTAGACATCATTATCCACCTGGGGATGAATGACTTGGCAAGTGGTGAGGTTAGGGTAGTGCAGGAGCAGTTCAGGGAGTTGGGGAGGGGTCTTAGACAGGTGGCACACTTTGTAACCTTTTCAGAAGTGTTGCTCATCGAGGGCAAGGAGAAGAACAGGGTAGTCCGCACCAAGGGGTTCAACTCATGGTTGAAGGACTGGTATGGAGTGGAGGGATCTGGCTTCATTGGGGACTGGGGCTTCACCTGCAGGGATGCAAGCCTATACAGGAGTGATGGCCTGCATCTATCTAGGGGGATCCAGGATCCTCAGTGAGAGGTTTAAATGTTTCATCAGCAAGCATTTAAACTAGCCATGGGTGGTGGTGAAAGTAAGCAGGGAGAAGTAAACAGCCCCTACCCCAGAATGAAGCAGTCAGAAAATAGGACCCTAAGGTTGAGAAATCACTGAAGACACAAAAAAACAAAATAGGTAAAATGGCAGAGATGAGGCAGAATGGGAGTAAGGACAGGAGAGGTATATAAACATAGAATTTGACGGCAGATAAGGACCACTTGGCCCACCCAGTCTGCCCATTTCACTACCTAATGGATAAGCTGCAGATCCTAGTTAACCAGCAGCCTACTTCTTTCTACCCCCACCCCCTAGAATTGCCTTATGGCTGTCCCATGCATGCTTGAATTCAATCACTGTTTTGACTCCACAACCTCCTCTGGAGGCGGTTCCATGCATCCACAACCTCTCTGTGAAAAATACTTCCTTACATTACCTCTGGAGCCCCCCTCTATCTTCAAATTGTGCCCCTTGTTCTTGCACACCTCTTTTTGAAAGATGCTACCCTCTTTGACTTTGTTGATTCCTTGAGGTACTTGAACGTTTCTATCATGTCCCCCCTCTCCCTCCTTTCCTCGAGGCTATACATATTAAGCTCCTTTAGTCTCTCTTCATATGTCTTCTGGTGCAGACCCTGCACCATTTTAGTTGCCCTCCTCTGGACAGCTTCCATCTTGTCTATGTCCTTGCGGAGATTGGGTCTCCAGAACTGCACACAGTACTCCAGATGGGGTCTCACCAGCTGTCTGTACAGAGGGATAACAACTTCCTGTTTTCTACTGGTGATGCCTCTCCCTATGCATCCCAGTATCCCCCAGCCCTCCTTATTGCCCTCTCACATTGCTTGCCCACCTTTAAGTCATCTGATATGACTACCCCAGATCCCTTTCCATTTTTGTTGTTGTTAGTATCTCACCCCCCATTGTGTACTCTTCCCCTGGGTTTTTGTTTTCCAGGTGCATTACCTTGCACTTCTTAGCATTAAATCTAAGCTGCCATGCATTTGACCATTCCTCTAACCTTGCCAAGCCCCTACTCATCCTTTCCACCCCACCTTGTGCATCAACTCTGTTGCAGATCTTTGTGTCATCTGCAAAGAGACATACTTTTCCTTCCAGTCCCTCTGCAATGTCACTTTCAAAGACATTGAAGAGGACCGGTCCTAATACTGAACCCTGCGGCACCCCACTAGTAACCCCCCTTTCTTCAAAGTGGACTCCATTTACTATTACCCTCTGTGTCCTATTCTTCAGCCAATTCTTTACCCAGGCTATCATCTTGGGACCCACTCCCAGGCTGGCTAACTTGTAGAGGTATGGAGGAAAGACATGGGGATAGGAGGGGAGTTATAATGAAAGAAGGCAATAAAAATTCAAAGGCCATATGCACAAATACCTGATGATTTAATCATAGTTTGGGACAGTACTGAGCAATCAATTTATGACTTTATGTTATGCATAAACAGCAATGAAATTGGGCTGAAATGTACATCGTAATTTGATAAGAGAACTACACATTTCCTAGATTTAGAACTAATGGGAGAAACAGGCACCACAGTGCAAACAATTTTTTTTAGAAAGCAGACAGCAGGAAATAGTGTCCTGCATACAAGAAGTGCCCATTGTTAGCACACTATAAATAACTTGCTATATGGGCAAATTATTGTTTAAAAAGAAACTGTTTGATGACTGAGGATTTTGAACTTGCGAAAGATGATTTATTTTTGAGGCTCAGAAATAGGGGCTATGGGGATCACACACTACAGACTGCCCTGAAAAGATCCAATCAGTTGAGAAAAGTGAGCTTTTAAAATACAAAAAAATCACAAAAAAGGCAAAACGAGCAAGTAGTGCTTGTACCTACTTATGGTTCCATTTCTATGGAGCTATCAAAATTAATAAAGAAACATTGGCACATCTTAGGAACCAACAGGGATTTAAACAAAAATCAAAATCACAGGTCCATTAGTAACCTAAAGAAGAGGAAAGAGTCTGAGAGGCTTGCTAACTAGTAGTGAATATAGAAGTAAGGAAAATAAAATAAAATGGTTAGGGAACAAACCTTGTGGGTTTTATCCATGCAAGAGATGTAATACATGTAAACAAGTTGTACAATGTGAAGTTTTTCAAAATCCCGGCACCTTAGGCATGAAATATGTGAGAACTGACCAATTCATTACGTGCAGTACTGAATATACAGTTTATTGCCCTGTGGTGCTGATGTGGAAAAACCTATGTGGGACAGACCACTCGCACTTTAAAAGAAAGAATATAAGAACATTTTAAATCTATTAGAAGGATGGATTTTACACACGCTATTGGCAAAAATTTGTTGGAGGTACAGAACAGAGAGGAACACACCATATATTATTGTGGCATAGAACATGTTCTCTTTAAATACAGAGGGGGAGACAGGGATTTAAGATTAAGTAAATAAGAATCAATGTGGATCTTTAAATTGAGATCTCTAAAACCTCATGGCTTTAATGATGGAATAGATTGTCAGCCATATACAGTGGCGTCCCCCAGGATTAAACACACATTTAACGCACTCTGCAGTATGCTGCAGCAGGCCTACTGAATAAAGCAGATTTATGACTGGTCGTTGACAAAAAATTTGTCGAATGACCAGACAGTGAAACAGTCATGTCAACCGCTTTTTGCGGTCAGCATACAGTTTCTAACTCCTAACATGTTTCTTAGCCCCTAGACCCCCACATGGGAGGCTGTGCCCTGCTCCCCCCTACTAAAGATGATCAACCTGAGTTGGAGTTGATTAAGGGAGGGTGCAAGACCCCCCTGAATACAGTGCTGGGGTACAGCGCTGACACTACAGTGATCTGGTGCTGTAGATGCTGTAGTGTCAGTCGATGTCGAAGTTTTGACATCGGAGGTATATACCGAATAAAGCAATGTAATTTCAATGGCAATTAGTCCCCTTTGTCATGCAGGAAACTGTAACATTCACTTCTTCCTGGCAGTGTCACATTTTCCTGCATGACAAAGGGGACTAATTTCCATTGAAATTACATTGCTTTATTCAGTAGGTCTTCTGCAGCATTTTGCAGAGTGCTGCAAAATGCTGCAGAATTGTGTTTCATCCTGGGGGACACCACTGTATATGCTCTTAAAATGCTGAATGTGATGTTTTTTCCTTCATTACTGTAATTGATTATTATAAATGCAATTATTGTGCTGTTTTGACAGTGGTAGCAGATACCAAGATGTGCTATTTTATAACACAACCCAATACTATGGTGCCGCAGTACCCCAAAAGTTGTTTTTTAATATGATTTTAATATCTCATGTGTTTGCCTCTGTGCTTTCCACATGTTGGCAGTGCTACTAGTGATTATTTAAGCAATAATGCATGACAGGGTGTGTGCTCTGCTGGGATAATGTCGCGCCTCATGTGGTTTGGAATGAGGCCGCAGGCCGAGTGCATCCTACACCCAAGAAGTAGCAATATCCCAGCACAACACACACCCTGGAGTGCATTATTGCTATTATACAGTGGATCACTGATACTAATAAAAGAAAACATTAAATTATTTTAAAAGTATATTTTATTTTATTTTTTGATGGGCAGGTATACTGAAAAAAAATAGTTCCATTGTAACGTTATTGTGTGTCTGCTGTCTTCTTCTGCAGCCCCCCCCCCCTTGCAAGAGAAGACAGCAGTCCACGCACTAACATTACTATCTGGGACTAGCTACAGTTGTTTTGTTTAGTATTTATGTATTTTTGGATGGCTTATAAAAAGGAACCACAGGGGAGTTGAGGAACTGCAATCTCACTTCCGGGTTGTTTGGGCACTTATTTATTGGCAGTGATGACAGGCAATTTCTGTAGAGGGCCATTTTAAATGTGACTGTCTTTTTATCGATCATTTTTTAATTTTTCATGGTGGCCGTAACCACTTCAGCTGTTTGAGGAAGCGACCGGGAATGTGGCAGTCTGAAAAGGCTTGCGCTACTGCGACAGGGAAATTGAAATACCATCTAAGATGACACCTTTTATTTCATTTCAAAGATTTGTTTTCCATTTGGGGGAATACTGGGGGGGGTGGCAGTATCTTTGGTGGTCGCGGCAAGCTAGTTGGGGATAATGTTGGCAGGTATAAGTGTCGGTGGTTGTGGCTGCCAAGTTGAAGACACCAACGGTACTTGCACTACAGCAGATGGGGAAATTTAAATGCCATCTAAGATGACTGCTTTTTTTTTAATTTGGGGAATACTGAGTGTGAGTGTGTTGAAGGGAGGAGGTTGTTTCACTATATGTGGTTGGCAAACAAGCAATGTGGGGACAATTTCAACTGGTTTCATGGATGGTGGATGTAGCTGGTGGTCACTGGGAAGCACTCACTCACTGTGGGTTGTGCTGCCGAGGGGACATTAGTGCAGCAGGCTCCATGGAGTGATGTACAGAACTGATGTGGTCATCTGTGTGCTGGGACTAGACCCATGATGTTGTACTGGGATAACATCACGGGTCCAGTCCCAGACTGACCAATCAGAGGTCAGCATTTTTTCTTGCCATTGTATAATTGGGAGATATGCCCTTAAAGTTTTTTTGCAGTAGCACTAAGTAGAGTCAACATGGTGAGGGCACTATGACAAAACATGGATATTTTAAACTGTCACTTTAATATTTTGAAGTAATTAAGCTTTTTGATTAATTCTACACAGTTGTTTGAAAGCACATATAAAACAATGAATAGGATTTACAGACCATGCCTCTTGATGAAGGGGTAGCACACCTTGAAGCGCTGAGGCAGGTTTGAGTGTGGGAGCATTTAAATTTGCACTATTTGTGAAGAAAAATTACACTGTCTTACCGTTTGTAAGTACTTTTGCCTTTACTTCAAAGTGAAAAAAAGAAACTCTCAACTGAATATTCTGTTGTCTGGAGTGCTGGTTCCTTTTCTCAGTAGTGCACCAATGCCTGCAGCCTGGGAAACAAAATCCTGAACCTAGTGGCCATGGTGGCTGAGGCATACCAAGACATTGGTACTGAGACATGGTTCACAGGAAATCATGACTGGGATATAGCCATACCAGGTTACATATTCAGGAGGGACAGGGTGGATAAAAAGGAATGAGGAATGGCTATCTACATCAGGGTAGGAATTAAGGCAACTGAAGTACAAGGAATGCAGAGAGAGGTGGAGGCACTGTAGATCATCCTGGAGATGGGAAATGGCACTGCCATTTGCATTGGTGTGATCTACAGACCTCCTGTACAAGGAGAAGAGCTGGACAGAGTACTTGTAGAGGCCATACACAGAATGACAGCTAAAGGGGAGGTGCTGCTGGTAGGAGACTTCAATCTGCCAGATATGAACTGGAGCAACCAGGCTGCAGCCACAGCCAGGAGCAGAGATATTCTGGATGCGCTGCGGGGGCATGCTTCAGGCAGCTAGTGATACAGCCCACACAAGAGGGAGTGACTTTGGACCTGGTACTCACCAATGAGGACAGAATTACAGATTTAAAATTGGGGAGCCACCTGGGATCAAGCAATCACAGTATGGTGTGGTTCAATGTAAGAACAGTGGAAGAGTCCAACCACATGAAAGCAAGGGTCCTGGATTTCAGGCATGCTGACTTTGCAAAGATGGGGGAATGTCTTAGAAAATCACTGGTGGGGAAGGAGAAAGGGGTGGAGGTGAAGGAACAATGGCAGAATCTTAAGGGAGCCATAGTGGAGGCAACAAGCCATTGCATTAGGCAAGTAAGCAAAACAAAGAGAAAGAAAAAAAAAAACACTATGTTTCTCAAAGGAAGTAGCCAAGAAGGTAAGGACAAAAAGGGTAGCATTCAGGAGGTACAAGGCAACACAGAGGGAAGAAGTCAGGGAGCTGTATCTGGAAAAGAAGAGGGGGAAGCAGTCAGAGTGCAAAGGCGCAAATAGAAGAAAAAAATAACCCAGGCAATAACAAAAGGAGACAATAACTTTTTTACATTAGTGAATGAAAGAAGATTAAGGGTGGGAATGTGAGACTAAAAAGGGAAGGAGGGGAGTGTGCAGAGGGGGACCAAGAAAAAGCAGAAATCCTGAACAAGTATTTTTGTCAGTTTTCACAGAAGAAGGAAAAGGGGAGGGACCACAGTTAGGTGACAGAAGCACTACTGGGAGGGAGTTGGACACCAGTCCATTTAGGGAAGGAGGGAGAGTCCTAAAGGAAGTCACTAATCTGAAAGTGGATAAGGCAATGGAGTCAGATGGGATACATCCCAGAGTACTGAGAGAACTCAGGGAGGTGCTGGCAGCAGCACCACTGACAGCCCTGTTCAATGGCTCACTGGAAACAGATGTGGTACCAAAGGACTGGAGGAGGGCGAATGTATCTCTCTCTCCACAAATGTGGGAGCAGGGAGGAGGCTGGCAGTTACAGGCCAGTCAGCCTGACCTCGATGGTGGGGAAACTAATGGAATTCCTACTAAAAGAAAGGTTTGTGACACATCTCGAATCCAACAGAACACAGGATCCAAGGCAGCTTGAATTCACAGCAGGAAGATCTGTCAAACAAATCTGATAGATTTCTTTGGCTGTGTGACTAGAGAGGTGGATAAGAAAAGGGCAGCGGATGTGACCAACCTGGATTTCAGCAAGACCTTCGACATCGTCCCACATAGGAGGCTTCTAAACAAACTGGGCAGCCTGGGAGTGGGTCCCTGGGTGGTAAACTGGGTCAAAATTGGCTGAGAAATAGGACACAAAGGGTGGTGGTAAACGGAGTTCAGTCTGAAGAGAGGTGGTGACCAGCGTGGTCCCACAGCAATCAGTACTTGGACTAGTTCTCTTTCATGTCTTCATAAATGACATTGCAGAAGGGCTGGAAGGGAAGGTATGTCTCTGCAGATGACACAAAGATGTGCAGCAGGGTTGACATTCCAGGAGGGGGAGAGAAAATGAGAAGGGAACTAAGCAAGCTGGAGGAGTGGTCAAGAGTGTTGCAGCTAAGATTCAATACCAAGAAGTGCAAGATCATGCACTTGGGAAACAGAAAGAGAGGGAAGGAGTACACAATGGAGGGGGGGGAGGTACTGACAACCACCAAACAGGAAAGGAGCCTGGGAGTAAGCATATCTGATGATGTAAAGGTTACCATACAATGTGAGAAGGCAGTGAGGAGAGCCAGTGGAATTCTAGGGTGCATAGGGAGAGGGGAAGTGGTGTGCAATGCCAGATCTATTAAAAACAAGATTGCAATCATTGCTGATCTTGCTGCAACATCTGATCTGGCATGCATCACTGAGACCTGGGTGGATGAAAAAGATGGCCCAATTTTGGAATTGGCTATTCTGGCTGGGTACTTGGTGGTACACTGTCAGAGAAAGGATCATAGGAGTGGGGGTATGGCAATTTGTTTCAAGTCAGACTTGAACCTCGCAGCTTTCCCGGTAGGAACAATGAGATCCTACAAATGTGTGGCCGTTCAAGGGTGTGCAGGTGCAGATTGCGGGATCCTTCTGATCTACTGTCCTACAGGGGATAGGAAGGAATTCCTGCAGAAAGTCATGGATTTCATGATCGAAATGGTATTGGTCTCACCCAGATGGATTATTCTTGGTGACTTCAGTGCCTGGATCGATAATGAACTCTCGCAGTTTGGTCAAGACATCCTCCAACTAATGTGTTTGTTGGGCCTAACACAGGTTGTTACCTCTGCAACCCGTATACATGGCCATTCATTGGACCTCATTTTCCTAATGGGAATGGAGGTCTCTGACCTTATGGTGGAGCTGGTCGCATGGTCAGACCACCATACTATGAGGTTCTCATTCGAGACCCCCCCAAATAGACCCTCTCCTTCAGAGATGGTCCAGTACCGCCCTTTAAGAGGTTTGATCCCACAGGGTCTGATGACAGTGCTGGATCTATCAGGTCTGATGAGTGCATGCGAGGAGCCAGGGAAATTGGTTCTGACCTATAATAGGGTTATTGCAGAGATCCTCAACTCTATCGCACCTGTCTGTGTTCGACCCCTCACCTCACACCAGAGGTCCCCTTTGTTCAATTGGACTCTCAGGGAGATGAGGAGGAGGGATCGAAGGTTGGAGTGGCACTGGAGAAGAACTGGTTTGGGGGAGGACAAGCTTATATTGATGGTCCATTATAGAGACTATCAATCAGCAATCTCCTGTAAGAAGGCAGAGTTCCTGTCCAAGGAAATTGCTGCAGCAATTAACAGACCTGCTCAGCTCTTCCTCACCACGGACAGGCTGTGTAATCCAGCCTGTCTTCAGTCTGGGGAGCCTTTTCATAGTTGAGATGTGATGAGCTCGCTCTGTTCTTTGCTGATAAGATTGTCTTCATCAGATCAGAAATCCAGTTAGCACCATCAAATAGGCATTGCAGTGAAGGGCATGAGGTCACAGGCACTCAGTCTGTCTGGTTCAACTGATGGAGCACCTGCAGGTTTGTTGTGGACAGACAGGTACAGTCCACAACTGGTTCAGATCTTAGTTCACTGACAGGTCGCAAAGTGTGGTGTCTGGAGTTTATTCCTCAGCACCCATGCCCCTGCAGTGTGGGGTTCTGCATGGCTCCATTTTGTCCCCAATTTTGTTTGTGGTGTACATGCTACCACTAGGGGACATTATAAGGCAGTATGGGCTGAGTTTTCACTGCTATGCCGATGATACTCAACTCTACATGTCCTTTGCACCCATGCAGCAGGAGACAGTCTCAGTATTGAACACTTGCCTGGCTGAGATCCAAGACTGCGTGAGGGTGAACTGGTTGAGGCTGAACCCAGATAAGACTGAGGTACTGGTGCTGGCATCTGGTAGCCAGGGGGTGAGGGTGCAATCTGGTTGAGTCTCAGGACTTAGGCTTGGGGACTCCCAGTTGCTTACCTCTGATCGGGTGAGGAATCTTGGCACTGTTTTGGACTGCAGCCTGATGCTTAGACCACAGGTGTCAGCCGTGGTCAAGACCTCTTTTTACCCTCTGAGAAACATTACCAGGGTTAAGCCTCTGATACCCCTGGCTGATCTGCTGGCAGTGATAATAATAATATAATAAGAATCTTTATTTTTAATGTGTCTTTCAAATTTCAAGGTGCAGTACAAGTTAAAACAATTTAAAACAATGCTGCACCACAGTAATAAATATACAATTAAAAACTATTTCCCACATCACCGTATGCCATGCTCCATAAATGCATCTTTAATGCCTGTTTAAATCCCCCCACGGTCATGTACTCCCTTATCCGATGGGGTAGAGAATTCCAGAGGGTTGGGGCCATGAACATAAATGCCTGTGCCCCGAAGATTTTAAGGAAACCCTCGGAATCTCCAGCAACCCCTTGTCAGCCAAGCAGAGCAGTCACACAGGGTGGTAAGGAACCAAAAGCTTTTTCAGGTAGTCAGGGCCCAGTCTGTGTAGGGCTTTATACATCAGTAATCTGACTTTGAAGGTGATCCGCCACTGAACTGGCAGCCAGTGCAGTTCCCGCAACACTGGTGTGATATGAGAGAACCGAGGAGTCCCCATCAACAACTGGGCTGTGGAATTCTGCACCAGCTGCAGGCAGCAGATATCAACCCCAGGTAGCCCAAAGTAAAGGGAGTTGCAATAATCCAGACGTGAGGTCACAAAGGCATGGATCAATGTAGGAAGGTCACTGGACGGAACAAGGTGCTTGATCCTAGCTATGTTCCTCAGATGGTAAAAGGATAACTTAACAACAGCCGACACCTGAGATCGAAGTGTCAGCCCTTCGTCCAGCATCATCCCAAGGTCTCACACCCATTCAGAGGTAAGGAGCTCGGAGTCCACCAGGAATACTCCTGAGGGTTGACCTGCCCCAACCACCCTATCCAGTGACCTGGATCCACAACCATCACCTTAGTCTTCCCAGGGTTCAACTTCAGTCAGCTGGACTTCATCCAATCTTGGATTTCAGGAAGGCAGTCATTAAATACCAAGAGTGCTCCATCCTGTTCGGGTGCAAAAGACAGGTAGAGCTGGGTATCATCAGTATAGCAATGAAACCTCAGCCCATACTGTCTTACAATGTCTCCGAGGGGCAGTATATACACCGCAAACAACATGGGAGACAGCACTGAGCCCTGGGGAACCCCACATAACAAAGTGATAGGTTGGAGGAAAAAAAAAACACCACCACCCTCTGGGTTCTACCAGTGAGGAATGATGTAAACCATCTGTGGACGAAACCAGAAAGCCCACAGATGAATCTCAGGTGCTTGAGCAGTACCCCATGATCCACGGTGTCAAAAGCTGATGACAGATCAAGAAGTACCAGAATGAACAATTTTTTCTGATCTCTCGCCATCAGGAGATCATTGAGCACCCGAACCAGTGCAGTCTCAGTACTGTGCCTCTTTCGGAAACCAGACTGGAGAGGTTCGTAGATGCTATGGATGGTCAAGTGGTTCTCCAGCTGTACAGCCACTACTTTCCCCATTTTTAAATTCCACAGAATTCCCAAAAACATTCTGCAGAATTTAATATAAACTGTGGAATAGTTTTCCAGGGTTTATATGATCCATGGAATAACCACAGTTTATATGATCTATGGAATACTTTTCCTTGATATACACTTTTGTGACCATGTGCCTGGATTAATGCAATTCCCTGTACCTGGGGCTAGGGTAGATCTGCGCAACCTGTAGCTAGTGCAGAATGTGGTGGCCAGGTTGCTGACTGGTCTACCCAGGTTGTGTCATGTTACACCTGTGCTGTGCTCTCTGCACTGGCTGCTGGTTAGGTAGTGGATCTCCTTCAAGATCAATTTGCTGACCTATAAGACCCTATATGGTCAGGGGCCTGGTGACCTGCAAGACCTCCTGTGTCCCTACCGACCCACCAGCTCCTTTTATTCCGCTGATGAGGGTTTGTTAGAAGTTCCCAGGATCTCTCTAAAGTGAGGCCTGATTTTTCTGTGGCAATTTGGGTCTAAATTCTGCGGCAGCTCCCCCTGTTACCACAGAACTTCTGCGGCATTAGTTTCCTATTTCTGCAGAAATTCTGTGGCAGCAGTTCGGGGCTTCAGTAGCAGTCAGCAACCCCCACCCCAACACCCAGGTAGCGGAAAAATGTTAGTTTTGTGGCTGGGACCTACAAACCAGGGAAGGCTGTCAATTAACTCATGAGTTCTTAGCATTAGAAAGTAAAAAAAAAAAAAAATTAAATTCCACAGAATTCTCAAAAACATTCTGCAGAATTTAATATAAACTGTGGAATAGTTTTCCAGGGTTTATACGATCCATGAAATAGCCACAGTTTATATGATCTATGGAATACTTTTCCTTGGACAGAGTCAATATAAACTGCAGATTTGTTTTACTTACAATTTATACTGACTCTTTATTTTTTCCCCCATTTATTATGCTTTATGTCCTCATCTGCCAGCCCCTGCTGGTCCGATCTACACATGCTCAACCACGCCACACACCCCAAGACTTACTTCACTCCCAGACACACCAGCTTACCCCTCCCAGAGGTGGGGCTGCTGGGGGGGGTGGCCCTTCCACTGATGGAGACTGAATGGTAGAGTGGGAGCGAGATCCCAGTCGGTGGCATGGGGTCTGCAACGTTGGGGCAGATGTCATTGTGTGGTGGTAGAACCTCCATTTTCTGTTCCCTCCCTGGGAGGCATGTCATGCAATGATGTTGGGACAGCACTGTGGACATCTGCCACACCTCCTAAACATAGTCAGTCCCAGCTGTCACACCCCAGGTTACAACGAGAGGTTACCCAAACTCTGGTGACTTCCCCACCCCACCCCCGGAGGAGGAGAGCAGTCCATAGGATGATCGATTCTCCTCTCCAGGGCAGCCCTCCAACTTCCCAGGCTCATTCCCGGATCTGGGTTATCAGAGTCATGAGTGGTAGTAGTACAGTAGTTCCATCAGGCCGGCTGAATACTGACTCTCCACTATAAACTGCGGAATAATATTCTGTATTTCATGTAAACTGCGGAATAATTTGTCTGCTTTTCATGTAAACTACTGAGTAATTTTCCACAGTTCATGAAAAATGCAGAATAATATTCTGCAGTTCATGTAAACTACGGAATAATGTTCAGCTGATTTTCTGCGGTTTACATTAAATTCCATGGCAATCTGCGGCCGTGATATTATGGAAAACATGAGGCCTTGATCTAAAGACTTTGGGGGCTCATGCCTTTTCTTCTGCTCTTCTGTAGCCCCAATCCTGTGGAACTCTCTCCCCTTGCCAGATCCGAGACAGTCCCACAGTGGGTATATTCATATGGGAGCTAAAGACCTTCTTATTCAGACAAGCTTTTCTGGGAAGCTAGCAAAAGTTGTTATTGATAATTAATGTGTATATTTATTGGTATGCCATCGCTACGGCAACAACTTTACCGTGACCGACACTACAGCAACAACAGCGCCAGATTGCTGTAGTGTCGGTGCGGGACCCCGGCACTGCTTTCTGGGGGTATTGCACCCCCTTGCCGAAGCAACTCAGACTCAGAGTTGATTAATTTAGTAGTGGGAGGTGTTGGGGGCAAAGATCCCCAAAGAAATCACAGTCTGAAGTGACTCTCTTTTTACCGACTGCAAATGCAGTCGACATAAAGGAGTCACTGTAACGTCAGTTGACGACAAAATTGTCAACCAACTGTCATGGATCCGTATTTATTCTTGTGTCTTTATGTATTTATACTGTATTTTAAATTATTTTAGAATTATTGTTGTGAAGCACACTAAATCATAATAAGAAATGTGCTATATTAAATAAAAAATGTGATTGATTGATTGTATCTCCAGCAGAAGGAAGGAGGTGGTGATGCCACTGTATAAAACATTGGTGAGACCTCATCTAGAGTACTGTGACCAGTTCTGGAGGCCACATCTCTGGAAGCACTTAGACAGAGTAGAAGTGGTTCACAGAAGGGCAACAAAAATGGTGCAGGGGGCTGCACCAGAAGTCATATGAGGCGTTACTAGAGGATCTCAGTATGTATTCCCTGGAATAGAGGAGGGGGCATATGATAGAGATTTTCAAGTACCTCAAAGGTATAAATAAGGTACAAGAGGGTAGCATCTTTCACAAAGAAGATGTTCAAGAACATAGTGCCATGATATAAGAATGGGGGTAGGCTCAGTGGTAATAGAACATATTTTTTTACAGCATGGGTGGGATCCATGGAACAACCTCCCAGCAGAGATTGTAGGGGCAAAAATGGTAGGGGAATTCAAAAATGCATAGGACAGACATAAAGGAACTCTAGCAATAGGAAAGTGAGGGTAAACTGCAGATCATTTAGGATCTGCAGTATATGAAACAGGTAGGAAAATGGGCAGACAGGTGGGCCAAGTAGTCCTTATTTGCCATCACATTCTATGTTTCTGTGTATGAATACATCCCTTTTACAAAATCCCTCCATCTGTCGCAAATTGGACAATTTTGTTGAAGGCCAGAAATCCCTGTTGATAATGTTTGACTCCCCACTGGACTGGTGGGAGAATTTTAAATTACAACTATGCTTCTTGCTCCAGGTTAATTGCAAAACAGTTAAAAGTAAACAGTATCTTAAATATTTAGGCTTTTGCCATCAGTTCCAGCAGCTGTTTTCACTAGCCTATGAGAGCAAAGGTAACTTTGCAACCCAGATTCAAGATATAAAAAAGGAAATGGCACACATCCAGTGTATCTGAATGGCAAGCTTATTACTAGAACAAAACTTTGCATTAACATAAATTTGTGCAATTTATACTATAGGTTGGGGTTGGCGCAGCACTTGAGTGTTAAATGCCAGATTTTGTATCTTAATAACTTTGGCTATATGAATGTGTGTGCATGGATGTGTAGATATAAAGGATATGCAATGGGGCTACTGGAAATATCACTGATATTTTCCCGAGTGCAGTTTGACCTTATGACCTCACGTTGGCGGGCCGAGTGAAATCCTGGGTATCAAGCGGCATGAGGAAATATCAGCGATATTTCCAGTAGCTCCATTGCATATTCGATTTATTCTAATGGTGAGTTTTCCTTTTCTTTGGTCTGTGTTTTTCAAGTTTTAAATATTTATATATAGAGAGTTGCTGTTTATCCGCTGTTTGTGGTTTGAAGAGGTAGCTAGAATTATTGGAATGGCAGTGCGGCATCTGATTGGCTACCAGTTGGCAGCGTGTCATCTGATTGGTTGCAGTTTTGTGTGTGGACGGTTTAATAGTTTTAAAAACATGGCGGCGGCAGCACTTGCTTAGCGAGGAAGACAAGTTGCCGTTTTGAAGTGGCATTTTGTTTATTTGTAAAGTAATCGAGATGCAAGGTATGTGGTTGATCCTGCTTTTCTGAGGAGTGATGTGGCTGATCCTGCTTTTGGCGGCGGTTTGACACGATGAGGGAATACAATGTGGAGGAGCTGTGTAGTGTTGAGGAGGTAGGTGTCAAGAAAGAATGTTCTCCAAGCCGGTAACAGGTAGACTAGTTAGGTGCCGAGAAGAAGGGAGGAGGTGATGTTCTGCAGTTGTGAGAGCACTGAACTGTAAAAAGAAAACAGTGAAACAGAAAAAACAAAGTAAATGTCTCAGTGTGAATGCCGGTTTGACACTGAGGAGATTTAGAACTGGAAGTGGCCCACAGGTGAAGTCCATTATTTAACATGTACTTTGAAGTATGCTGTGGTGTGATATTGATGACAGTAAGCTGCAGGTGGAAATTAATGTGTTAGGCAGAATGTGTAGGGACAAGAAAAAAAAAGAAAAACTGCTTTAAAAGCTTTAATGTGGTGTGGTGTTGTGCCGCTGGAGTATTTGGAGCAGCTCTGTTGATGGAGACTGGGGAGTTGATGGTGGAATAGTTTAAATGTGCTGCCTGGATTTAAAAAAAAAAGTCTAAATCTGAGATGGGGTGTGGGGGGGGTAGGTTGGATACATGTTATGTTTGTATTTTTTTTGAGTGACTTCTGCAAGGGCAATATGTGGTGCTGAAAAAAGATTTGGGGCGAATGTGAAAGTGTTCCATGTGCTGCTGGACAGAAATGAAACTGCTAGTGGGAGATAGAATGCAAATGAGCAGGTGAATTCTAATTGTACTGATCATGTTGCCAGCTCCCACCAATCAAAAGCTTTCTGAGTAGTTGTGGTGAAGTGCAGTTTGTGTCTGGTTATTACCTACAGTAAGAATAAATGACCAGACATAAATACTGCTGTTATTTGACACTTTTTATCCTCTTCCCCATTACATAAAGATATATATATATATATATATATATATATATATATATACACACACACATACATATACACATTCATTGCAAACAAATTAATTAATGCATCAGTTATGGTTGTCATTACAGCAACAAATGTTTGGATGGAAATTCAATGTTAGGGTTACCGACCCTACCCCCCTACACCCACCCTGCTCTCCACACACCAACTGGCAATGGGGTGTGCCTTGGGCTGTCGGTCCTAACTCTCACCCCATTCCAATTGTAAGGAAGTTGAGTGGCACAGTATAGGACAATGGGGTGAGATTTAGCCCCAATGACCTCAAGGCACACCCTGATGCCTGTTGGTGTGTGGAGAGTGGGGGTGGTGGGTATGGTCAGTAACCTTAACATCGAATTCCAAACTTTTGTCACTGTAATGACAACCCTAACTGATGCATTAATGAAGTTTCTTTGCAATGAATTTCCCTTCTTTTTGAGAAACTGTAATGTTACTTGTATGTGGTTGTGGGAGTGGGGCCCTCTGGGTCCTGCACTCCCATTACATATACAGTTTGTAATTGTCTGTGATCTGGGCCCTGCATTCCCATCTATACACACAGCAAGAGTACTGATATTTTAATGATATCACATCTTCGTGTGGGAAAGCAGGGCACTCTGGGCCCTGTGCTTCTACTTCTGCACAATGTAAGGTCCTGCACTCCCATTATTGCATAATGGGATCCAAATGTGGGATGGTCCCTGTGCTCCCATGTACCCATAAGTATAGAGACATAGCGCATGCATAGAGCCATTCCAGGTAGCCCTTGTTCTGCAAACATTGCAATATCTCAGGAATCGTAGGAACTTTGGAAAAAATTCCTTTGCAGTTGTATTCATGGCCTGGACACCTCCACACATGCTTAGTATACTAAAGATGTACTAAGCTGTGCTTAGCAAAAAATCCGTATCTCAAACCATTTTCAAGATATAGCTGCCGAAAGGCACCATGACCGCCACAATGTTATCCTATGGGAAAATTCACAAATTTAGAGTACTGTAACTATGGAACCAATGTCCATTTCTTCACCAAACCAGCAAAGAGCACATCTGTGGGGCAGGAGCTTGCCACCTTGCAAACGTCAGCCCAAAATTCCTAACCGTTTTCTTGCTATGAAGGGGCAAAGAAACTAGTTTTGGGGGCTGTTTACTTGCTTTCCCTTTCAGAACATATATACTGTATTTTTTTCTCCATATGCTATAATGGGAAACTTTAAAGTTTAATAACTTTTGAATGGATTAATATTTGTTTCACCAAACCCTCAAAAGGCACATCTGTGAGGCAAAGGCTTTCTACCCTGAACATTTCAGACCACAACCTAAAGCCGTTTCTGAGATCCAGGTGGACAAGAAAATGTCAAAAAACACAGATTTTTCTGTTTTTGCAACACTCTATGTCTCAGAAACCACACAACAGAGTCCCATGAAATGTGGCAGGTCAAGAGACCTACCTCTAGACATTAAGCATTCCATATTTTATGCAAATCTGTTGAACAGTTCCAAAGTTATTAATGTTCAAAGATTCAGGTTTAACATAGAAGTTACCTTTCACCCTAACTATACTGGCACTACTGTGCCAGTATTTTATATCTATCTATCTATCTATCTATCTATCTATCTATCTATCTATCTATCTATCTATCTATCTATCTATATAAATTATAGTAGTGCGGTAGTGCCACTATAGTTAGGGTTGAGTAGGCATTAAACCCCATATTTTGCACATTAATAACTTCACAACCGTTCAACAGATTTGCAAAAAATGTGGAATACATGGTCTTGGTTGGTGGAATTCTTGATTTTCCAATTTGTGCATCAATCGGAGTTGCAGTTTTTGTGTAATAAACCGCCAAAAAATTAACTTTTTGCCTTTTTTTGGTAAATGTCAGGGTCATTTTGTGAGATTGTGCTGCATGCAGACCATTTAGACTTTTGGCCTGAAATGTTCAGGATAGAAACAGGTTATCCAAAGGAACAATCCAGCACTGGTTTGGTGAAAAATTATGAATCCGTTCAAAAGTCATTCAATTTTGAAATTTCAGGTTCTGAGCATGCTCAGTTCAGTCTTTGGGATAGGTGCACAGTACGAAAAGGTATTTAGGCACACAAAAAGGGATTTTACAGCTCACGATGATTAAAATCCCTCTTTGAGAGAAAAAATTCCCTTTTGGCAAGCTGCCATCTTGTTTTCATTTTTGCTCAAAATTAAAATGTTATAACTTTATCTACGGATGTGTTCCGAAGTAAACAAAGTAGGGGTTTTGTTCAGGTAGCTGTCCTCTACAAACCTATGCCTTTGGTTTACTTTACTTTAGTCACAAAATGCTCATTTTTAAATTTAAAATTCCCTTTTCGTGATTCACTTCCAATCCCTTTTCATGAGCGGTTAAAATCCCTTTTAATGAACTGATCCCTTTTCATGAGCTGTCAAAATCCCTTTTCGTGAGATGATGACCAGAGGGCCCTACCTCGCTAAAAGGGATTGACTCACAAGAAAGGATTTTGACAGCTCACGGAAAGGGATTAGTTTTAAAAATCCCTTTTTGCGAGCTGTCAAAATCCCTTTTCATGAGATGACGACCAGATGGCCCTATCTCACAAAAAGAGATTTTTCATGAACAGGGATTCTGACACCTCACGAAAAGGGATTCGGCTCACAAACAGGGATTTTGACAGTTCACAAAAAGGGATTTTTAAAGGTTGCTGTTTCTTTGCTGGTTCACTGCAAAGAAACGGTTAGCACTTTTGGCTTGAAATGTGTAGGGTACAAAGGGGTTGTCCAGCAGATATGACATATATTCCTTTGGTGTAAAAATTGTCATCTGTTCCATAGTTATAACATTCCAAAGTTGAGACATTTCCCATAGGATAACATTGTGGCAAACACAACGCCTTTCAGTGCCTATATCTCAAGAATGGTTTGAGATACAGATTTTTTGCTAAGCGCAGCACTAAGCACACATAGAGATTTCCAGTTCATGATTACAACTGCAGTGGCATTTTTTTCATAGTTGCTACAGTTACTGAGATGTTGCCAAATTGGTTTTACAAGGATTCTTTTTCAGGACTATATGGCTAGCGTATGTCTCCATAATTATGTGTAAGTGGGTACACAGAGCCCAGAGGGCCTGTGCTCCCATATACACATAACATTATGCAAAAAATGGGCAGTGTGAAGGAAGCACAAACCCAGGAGGGCCTGTGCTCGCACAAGCATATACCAGTTACAGTACACTTTCTCAAAAAGAAGGGAAATTCACTGCAAAATACTTTGTTAATGCATCAGTTACAGTTGAGGTGACAAAAGTAAGGAAATGAGATGTTATGTTGACACCCTAACACCTCTATCACCTGACCACCCCACCCCATCCCCACCATTCACAGATCAACAGGCAATGGGGTGTGCTTTGGGGGTCATCGGGCCTAACTCTTGCCCCATTCTCCTATACTGTACTATGTCAGCTTTCTTACACATGGAATGGGGTGAAAGTCAAGGCTGTTGACCCCAAGGCACAGCCCCATCACGTGTTGGTCTGTGGATGGTGGGGTGGTCAGGTAGGGGAGGTGTTAGGTGTCAACCCTAATGTCTCATTTCCTTACTTTTGTTGGTTCAGCCCTAACTGATGCATTAATGAAGTTTTTTTGCAATATGTGTGTGTGTGTGTGTGTATATATATATTAATATTATAGTGCCACAGTAGTGGCACTGTAGTTAGGGTTGAGTAAGCACTTTAATGTTAAACCTCAAATTTTGCACCTTAATAACTTTGCCACAGCATGACAGATTTGCCTAAAATTGTGCATGCATGGTCATGTACCATAGATCTCTGGATCTGATAAGTTGCGTTGTGGTTGGATGTATAGTTACAGTGCTGCAGAATGCCAAAAATGCAAAAAAAGGAATTTTTGCATGTTTCTTTGCTCGTACCCACAGCCTGCACAATCTGTATGTTTGGTCTGAAATCTTCATGGAAGATATAGTCTGGGTCACTGATGTGCCTTTTGGTATAAAAATATTAAACTGTTCAAAAGTTATTCAAAAAACAAATTTCCCATTATAAACAATGGGGAAAAATATATGTGTCTCATGAAAGTACCACAGGTAGTTTTCCTTTTGAAAATGACCCTTTTGCTTTCAAGCTGCCACCATCTTGTTTTCAGTTAGTGAGAGAGAAAAATGCCTGGAATTTAAATGTGGGACCCTCTAGGTAAACACTGACTGTTGGGTTTACCTAGTTGGGTACTGAAGATGCCAGCCCTATCTTTATTTTGTGGTAAAACCCCCCAAAAATGCCGTTTTAAAACTCAGAGCCCCAGTACTTTTGCAAATCATGGGAAAAACTGCCATGGCACTTTCCCAAATGCAAAAGTTTTGTGCTGTTTTTTGTGAAACTTTCGCAATTTGCGAAAAAACTTTGCCCAAAACTGAAAATCTTTGCCATTGTCCTGCAACAAAACGGTTGGGAATTTTGGGCTGAAATTTGCAGGATGGCAAGCTCTGGTGCCACAGATGTGCCTTTTGGTGGTTTGGTGCCAACACATTTAAGTGGTCCAAAGTTACAGCATTCTGAAGTTGAGAAATTTCTTATAAGAGAACATTGTGGTGCCCATGACGTCTTTTGGCACCCGTATCTTGAAAATGAAGTGAGATACAGAGTTTTCGCTACTTGCAGCTTTAGGTGATTAAATTTGCAAAAACAAGTTTGGAAATTATAGATTACACCAGCAGTGGAATTTCTTTCCTACTTGCTACAGTTACGGAGATACTGTCAAATTAGTGTCAGAAGGGTTCCAAGGGATCCTTTTCAGTGTATTTCAGTGTCCATATCTTGTAAATGATGGGAGATAGAGATTTGGTTGATTTATCTTGAGTGGAGTACTCGTTGTCATGATTACAACAGCACTGGAATATTTTTCCTAGCTGCTACGGTTGCTGAGATATTAGCACATTAGTGTTACAAGGATTCCTTGACCTGTAGGGCTGGTGTATGGCTCCATAGTTATGTGTAAGTGGGAGTGCAGGGCCTAGAGGGCCTTTGCTACCACATACACAAACCATTACACAAAAAATGGGCAATATAAAGGGAGCCCAGGGCCCGGAGGGCTCATGCTCCCTATAACACATAACACTTACCATTTACATTACACTTTCTTAAAAAGAAGAGAAATTCATGGAAAAGAACTCAATTAATTCATAAGTTAGGGTTCATAGCACAGTGATAAAAGCATGTAAATGTGGTGTTAGGGTTACCACCCCTACCACCCCACCCCCACCCTCCAAACACAAACAGGCATCGGGGTGTGCGTTGGGGTCATCATGCCTAACTCTCACCCCATTCTCCTATACTGCACCACCTCAGCTTCTTTACACATGGAATGGGGTGAGAATTAGGCTAACATCCCCAACACATACCCCGATGCCTGTTGATGTGTGAAGAGTGGGGCGAGGTGGGAGAGTTGGTAACCCTAACACCACATTTCCATGCTTTTGTCACTGTGCTATGAATCCTAACTGATGCAGTAACAGAGTGTTTTGCCATGAGATATATATATATATATACTCAGTATATGCAGGAGGCAGTATAGCGCAGTGGTCTAAGGCTCTGAGCTGTAAATCTGGTGACATCCAGCAGACCAGACCTGGGTTTGAATCCTACAGCTTCCACTTGCATACTGTGTGACCCTGAGCAAGTTACTTAACCTCCTAGTGCTCCCAGGTCACTCTTGTAAAAAAGCTTTCAACTTAGTGTGCTATACCTGATTAAACAAAAATGTATATATATAGCCGAATAGCACCACTATAGTTAGGGCTGAGTAGCCTGTTTAATGTTAAACCTAAAATTTTGAACATTAATATCTTTGGCTCCCTATGATGAAATGAGCTGAAAGTTTCTATGTGTAGTCTAGTAGGCAAGGTTTTGATACTTGGACATTTTTGTGACAACAGCTTGAGTGGTTTCTGAGATACAGCTGTGTCAATTCTAGAAAAAAACTAAATTTTTTCTTATACTTACCATTTTTTTTTTGATCTCTTCTACAGCCTACATGGAAAGGAATTTTTGGCACACACTTGTAGGAAACATGTGTCATGTCCCAAGGTAGTGCATTTGATAGGTCTGGTAAGAAAATATGAAGGGTTTTCAGTGTTATAAGGCTTTAAATTTAGTGTTTTCTAACTTTCGCATGCACAGTAGGCATTTTCGGATAATGATTTTTCCCTGTGTCTTGCTTTTTTTGCTATCACGGCATCAAGAAGGGTATCATAGCATTATTTATAGTTTTGCAGTAGAATAAATAATGCCACACCACTAAATGAATTCAGAATGTAGTGCTGAGATTCCACCATCTTGTTTTCAGTTAGTGATGTGGGAAAAGTTAAAGAGCTACTGGATTACATGTGTTTCTGAACTTTCAGAATGGGAGTCTTTTGTAAATGATCTTGGGAAAGTGATTTGTTTCAAAATAAGCTGTTCTTGATTTACATTTTAACTGCTGATTCTCATGCTGTTCACTTTCATGCTGTGAACTGGCTTTAGAAATGGAGTGCATGCGCATGGGTTAAGCCTGGTGGTATGTGATGATTCCAAATAAAATTTCATTAATGAAGTCTTATTGCAGGCAAATAATTATGTTTCTCATTAGCATTAATAGAATGTAAGGCTAGGCATTAAAATGACATGAATGTCATTGCAGGCAGTGGCCAGTGAATACCACACAAGTGGGTTGCTCACAGTGTTTTATACCCCTGTCTCCTCTGAAGCATCCTGCCTGTCCCCAACTACTCCTGCCTGTCTCTCTGCATGCACATATCCTTGGCTGGGGGGGGTGTCATCGTGTGACAATCTCACACATCTGCCATACCAACAGACCAGGATCTCACCCTCGGCCTGTACATTGTACCTTAACTGCAGTTGTACAACAAAAATGGTTATGATGTAACAGGATCACAAAATCAATGAAGCAGAAATTATGGTGTCTAGTGGCACCCCTGCCAGCCAATCACCGTACCCGAATTTTTATTTTAGTTCCCCCATCCGTAGCCCCTTGTTTTATTATTGGTGGCCGACATCAGGGGCCCCAATCCCTGTGTTGGCATGTACAAGATCCTCCCAGCAGTGTGGGACACTAGGGAGCCCACTCCCAGTGTCCTGAAAGTCAAGAAATTCCCTTGTTGGGTGTTGTACCTGTGAAAAGAAAACCAGTCCCCCAACGTCTTTTTTTTTACACCTGAAAAGTGAAATGCTCCATCATCATCTCACCGTCCCTTCCCCCATTCCTACCCTCCCACTGAGTACCCACAACCCCACACCCCCCCTACCCCATACTTGCCACCGGAGGTTGTAGGCTATCAGCTTCTGTGGACTGGGACACATCTGCATTCTTCAAAGCCAAACCGCGAACTGAGAAATAAAGGCAAGTACCATATAATGTATTTCAATGGCATTTTGAACTTATGTTGATATTGCAACCATTGTTTCTGAATTTTTGCACCAAATTTTCAACATGGCCTTTTTGAGACCCCACCTCATGAACACTACAACTGTCATTTCATTAATCTGGCCTGGAAGGTGATTTCAGGGTCACTGCGTGAAACCACCTTTTAGGACAAAACAAAATTTCACTGCCAGTGTTCACGAGGAGGGGTACCAAAAAGGCCATGTTGAAAATTTGGTGAAAGATTCCTAAAAATGGCTAAGTTAGGTGTGCTCATTGAAATTTTCCTACACACATGCATAACTTTGGTAATTTTCAATATTTTGACTCCAAATTTTCAACACAGCCAATTTTTCACACCACCTCATGAACGGTACAACTGTAATTTTTCACATTCTGTCTGAAATGTGTTTTCACGCCTGTGGCACAAAATGGCATTTTGGCATGGATTTGAATTTTTTTACCTGTGGGGCTTATGAGATGGATTCATAAGAAGATTATGTTGAAAATGTGGGGTCAGAATATGAAAAAATGTCAAAGTTATGAGCATTCTTTGCAATTTTGCTATGCCCGCTCATAACTTCAGAAATATTAAATATTTTTACCCCAGATTTACAATATTACCTTCTTATTACCCCATCTCATGTATGCCAGAGCTGTCATTTTTCAAATTCTGGCCAAATTGTGTTTTCACAACTGTGGTGTGGAATGGCGTTGCATGTGTGCAGAATTACGTTTTCATGGGGATTCAAAGATTTTCTGTACCGGGTACATGAGGTGGATTAATAAGGTGGCTATGCTGAAAATTTGGTCACTGTTGTCCTATAAATGGAAGTGCAGAGCCCCAGAGGTCCCTGTGCTTCCAAAGCTACATACATATTCGCATCTACAGAGGGATGGGAGTGCAGGGTTCAAAGAACCTTGCACTCCCACAGTAAAATAAAGATACTATTATACTATCTAAAAAAATAAGGAAATAAATTGCAAAAAACTGAGTTAATGCTCTAGTTAGGGTCAAAGTCATAAAAGTAGGGAAATGTGGCATTAGGGTTTCCATCCCTAACACCCCACCCCCACCCTGCAGAGACTGACAGGCATCAGGGATGTGTCTTGTAGTCATCAGCCCTAATGCTCACCCCATTCTCCTGTACTGTATCCATCTCAGCTTATTTACTTATGGAATGGGGTGATTATTAGGGCTAATGACTCCAAAGCACACCCCGACACCTGTCAGTCTCTGTAGGGTGGGATGGGGTGTTAGGGTTGTAAACCCTAATGCTACATTTCCCTACTTTTGTGACTTTGACCCTAACTAGAGCAGTAACACAGTTTATATATACTGTAATATAAGATGTAGTTAGAGTTGCATGGCCACTTCTATGTTAACCCCCCAAATTTAATAACTTTACAACCATTAAACCAATTCACCTGACATTTTTTTTTTTTTTTTTTGCAATTGTTTAACCAGGAGTGGCTCACTAAGCTGAAACTTGTTTACAGGTGTGACCTGGGCACACAGAGAAGTTAAGTGACTTGCTTAGGGTCACACAGTATGCAAGTGGGGGCTGTTGGGTTCAAACTCAGGTCTTCAGATTTGTAGCTCAGAGCCTTAAACCACTGCTCTCTACTGCCTCCCAGTGCACACGTTGTCGTACCATCAATCTCTGGATTTGGAAATTTTCATTCTGATGGGATTTGCAGTTGTAGAGCTGTGGAACATTGGAAAGTGTGAACAATCCTCAGCTTCTGCAAATTGTTTGCTCATCTCCACAGCCAAAATGCTTTGTCCATCTGGTCTGAAATGATCAGAGTATATGGAGACTGGGTCAAGTTTAGCCTTTTGAAGATTTGGTGAAAAAATATTAATTTGTTCAAAAGTTATTAAAGTTTAAAGTTTCCCGTTATATCCTATGTGAAAAAATGTATGTTCTGTGTGACAGTGACAGATTCATCTGTGAAAGCACCTTTTTCTGTTGCAAATGCCTTCTGTACTGTCACGCTACCGCCATCTTGTTTTCAGTTAGCGGTGGAGAAAAACTGCTGTAATTCAAAATTTAGTGCCTCTTGGTAAACACTGACACTTGTGTTTACCTAATCGGTGCCAGAGGAACACAATGCTGCCTTTAGTTTTGGAAAATAAACCCTGGAAATATGTTTTTCACGATTTGCCCCAAAGTACTTTCACAAATTGCAAAAGAATGGTGTGACACTTTTGCAAAATTTTCGAAAGTTTTGCACAGTTGTTACACACATTTGCCGAAAGTGTTGCAATTTGTGACACTACTGACCCCAAAATTACCATTTCTTTGCCACCTCACTGCCACTACATGGTTTTGACTTTTGGGCTGAAATTTGCAGGGTGGTAAGACCTTGCACCACAGATGTGCTTTTTGCTTGTGTGATGAAAAAAGTACACTGGTTCCAGAATTACAGCACTCCAAAGCTGCAAATTTTCCTATAGGATAACATTGTGGTGGCCGCGGCACCTTTCGGTGCCTATATCTTGAAAATGGTTCAAGATACAGATTTTTCACTAAGCACAGCTAAGTACATATTTAAGCACATGTGGAGGTGGCTAGGTCAAGAATACAACAGTGAAATAATTTTTTCTGCAGTTTCTACAGTTACTGAGATATTTCCAAATAAGTGTTACGAGTGTTGCTTGGAATGACTCTAGGCCTGAGCTACTGTATGCGTCTGTACTTATGTTTAGGTGGGAGCACAGGGCCCAGAGGGCCCACGCTCTCACCTATACACACTATTTATGCTAAACTGGGAGCACTGGGCCCTCCTACACTATGCCTCTACACTCATGGGTGGGTGGGAGAGCAGGGCCGGAGGGCCCACGCCACCTATGGATGACAGAACCAAAAGCACAGGGCCTTCCTGTGCAATGTTTCTATACTTATAGGTAGGTGTAAATGCAGGGCCTATAGGGCCTGCACTTCCACCCATGGATACCATCTTGCAATACTGGGAGCACAGGGACCTCAGTCACTATGTCTCTACACTTATGGGTGAGTTGGATTGCAGGGTCCAGAGGGCCCATGCTCCCAAATATGCATTCCATTATGCAAAACTGGGAGCACAGGACCCTCCTGCACTATGCTTCTACACTGATGGGTGGGAGGGAGTGCAGGGCCCAGAGGGCCTGTGCTCCCACTTATGGACACCATATGAGTAACATTTCACTTTCTCAAAAAGAAGGGAAATTTATTGCAAAAAAATCCATTAATGCATCAGTTAGGGTTGATTCCACACCAACAGAAGTCTGGAAATTTGATGTTAGGGTTACCATCCCTACCCCTCCACACACCCCACAGACCAACAGGCACCAGGGTGTGCATTGGGGTCATCGGGCCTAACTCTCACCTCAGTCTCCTGTACTGTACCATCTCAGATTGTTTATACATGAAATGGGGTGAGAGTTAGGGCTGACAACCCCATGGCACACTGTGGCACCTGTTAGTCTGTGAATGGTTGTGGGGTGTGGGTGGGTAGGGTTGGTAACCCTAACATTGAATTTTCAGACTTTTGTTGGTATAGAATCAACCCTAACTGATGCATTAACAGAGTTAGGCATGGAAAACCTATAAGTCCTCCAGTTCTCTGGCTGACCTCCAGATTTACCGTGAGCTTCAGAATACTAGTACCAAAAAATTCCGCCAAGCAAAAGCCAACTATTTCAAAGGTGCATTCAATTCCACCTCACATCTCCCATCAAAATTCTGGAAAGTGGTCAAATTGCTCTTCAGCCCTCCATCGCAGACCCCCACCCCTTCCCTGCAGGTAGGTGGACTAACCATCACTGACTCCCCAGTAGTGGCCACATTGTTTAACTCTCTCTCTTCACAACTAGCCATGCCACTCCGCTGTCTGAACCTCACCCTGATCGGCACCCCTCCCCCTCCACACCATCTAGTGGCACACCCACAGCTCATGCCTTCTCCTTCCTGGTGGTCACCCCAGTCAAGTTATATAATGCACTGGTTGCCCTTAACCCAAGTAAGGGCAAATGTCCCACCAGGCTGGACTCCAAAATGCTCCACCTATCTACCCCTGCCATAGCCCAACCCCTGGCCTCCCTTTTCAACTTATCCTTCTCCCTAGCTGAAGTCCCCTCTGAATGGAAACATGCCATTGTAATCCTGCTTCCCAAGAGTGGTGATGCCTCAAACCCTAACAACTATCAGCCCATCTCTCTCCTACTGATCCTGGCCAAACTACAGGAGTGCCTGGTACTCTCTCGCCTATCCTCCTTTCTGGATTCCTCCTCCTTTTTTCCCCCCCCACCAGTCTGGTTTTAGGAAATCCCACTCTACCACTACCTCCCGTCTCAGGATTACCAGTTCCATCCTCATTGCGATGGATGCTGGCCACATCACAGCTGCCATCTTCATCAACCTGGCTGAGGCATTCGACACAGTGTTACACTCTCTCCTCCTGGTAAAACTTGCCAATGCTGGGCTATCCAAATGGGCCACATCTTGGTTCCTCTCATGCCTCACTGGCAGATCCCAAGCTGTCTGCATCAGTTCTTCCACTTCGGCACCCCTCACAATCACCTCAGGGGTACTGCAAGGCTCTGTCCTAGGTCCACTCCTGTTCTCAGTCTTCCTGAATGACCTGCCCTCTGCCTGCCCACACTCCTCCATCCACATGTATGCAGATGACACTGTGCTGTATACATCCTGCCCCCTGTCCACAGAGGTTGCGACCAGACTGCAGCAAGGTTTTATCTCAGTCCAGCACTGGCTCCATTCAAATCACCTCCTCCTCAATGCCAAAAAAACAGTCTCACTAACCTTTGGCATGAGGCAGAGAATTTCCAGGTTCCCCTCCCTGATCACATTCCACACCCTGGAAGGGTCCCCCCGGAGGCCTGCAACTCCTTCAGATACCTCAGCATCTGGCTTGACCAGCACCTCAATTTTTCCACGCACATCTACTCCATGCTCAAAAAGCTGCACCTCAGGCTTGGTGCACTTTATTGGAATCATGACAGCATCCCTCTACCTGCCAGGAAGGCCATAGTGAAGAAAATGATCCTCCCAGTCCTTGACTACAGGGACATAGTCTACTGTGCCGGCACCAAATCCACATTAGCCAGACTTGACCCTGTTTTCCACTCTTTCTGTTGTTTCACCCAGAACTGTCCCTACTCCACATACCACTGTGCCCTATATCAATTTATGCACCTCACCTCTCTAGGCATTCACAGACAGACCCATTGCACCAAGATCCCAGCCAAGTTTTGGTACCAGCAACTCCCCTCCTACCTCACCGATGCCCTAACCAACCTCAGCACCCATGCTTACTCTCTCAGAAACTCTAACTCTCAGTCCCTAACTGTCCCACACCGGTCTACTACCGTTGGTCAAGCAGCTTTCAGCTACCGCATTCCTTTATTGTGGAATTCCCTCCCAGCTTATAGTCATAACCTTTCCTCCCTCTCGCAACTTAACTCCTTGCTCCAAGTTCATTTCGCCCCTACCTGCACATGTGTCTAGGTGTTTTCCGGTCTCTGAGTGGAATGTCTGTGTATATCTGCACTTAGTAATACATTAATCTGTACCATTCTATTGTTCTCTCACCCTACTTTGTATCTCACTGGGACCAATTTGTTAGAGGCCTACACTATGTATTTATTGTATCATGCTGTATTAACTGTGCCTACCTACTGATTTTCTCAACCCACTATTGTCTAGCAAATAGGACCTAATGTTAGTGATCCCTCTACTATGTAATATCACTTGTTTTATACTGTCTTCAATGGCTATCCATGTCCCCCCCTCCCCCAGGATGCATCTGGAATTGAGCAGTAGTCTGCTCAGCATGTCTTCCTGGTAAAACATTTAAATAAATATATATATAGATATAGATATATACATACATATATATATATATATATATTTATATACACACACACACACACATATATATATATATATATATATATATATATACTGACACAGTTGTGCCAGTATAGTTAGAGTTCAACGGTCATTTATGTTAAACCCCAAATTTTGTACTTTAATTTTATTTTAAATTAAATTTTTAATTTAACTTTGCAACCGGGAAAGTTGTTTCATGCTACCACCATCTTGTTTTCGGTTAGTGACGGTTAAAAAGCTAAATATTTCAAAAATACTGCCCCAAGGTAAACACCAACACTTGTGTTTACCTAATCGCAGCCCAAGGAACATGATTCTGGTGTTAATGTTTTAAAATAATTTACAAAAATATGTTTATTTACATTGGGCTGTCACAGTGTCACAAATTTGCCGCATACTGCTGCATATTGCAGCACTACAACTGTGAAAATGTCACAAATTATGGCACTACATTAGCCAAAGTGTGGCAAAATGTGGCATTAATTCGTGAAAACACCCACTATTGCGTGACATTGGGGGGGTGGGGTGTTTGCTGCACTACTTCTTTAAAAGTCCCCCATACATTTCTGGGGCAAACATAAACCAGAATCCAACTCCTTGGCCCTGTTTAGGTGAACACCTATTGGTGTTTACCTAAAAACAGGTGTTTTTCCCCTTTTACTGCCTGTAAGGGAAAGGGGGCAGAGGAATCTTAACATTTTAAATATTACATTTAAGTCTCAACATTGGGGTGCCCAATCCCCATGTCAGGAGTATAAGAACACCTCCCTCACCCCCTCACCACTGTGGGACACTGGTGAGCCCACAGCCAGTGTCCCCAGAAATCCCCTACACCCCCCAGTATTGTGGGACACTGGGGAGCCCACTCCCAATGTCCCCAAATATGTATAACAATTATTTGCTGACAGTGGGGTGCCCAATCCTCATGTTGGCACTAGACCCCACTGCTGCCAGTTTGGGGCACTGGGGAGCCTACTCACAGTGCCCTAGTTCTGTCATACCCCCAGTACTGTGTGGCACTGGGGAGCCCACCCCCATGTCTCAAAATATTTAGTATACTCTCCCTAAAAAAAGAAAACAGTTCCCTGACATTTTTTTTTTACATCCTGAAAAACAAAAATGGTCCCCTCATAGTCTCCCCATCCCCCCTCCCCATCCCGACTCTCCCACTGAGCAATCCACCAACCCATGCACCTCCTTTCCCATTACATACCACCGGAGAGTATCGGCTGTCATCTTATGTGCACCGGGACATGTCTGCACTCTTCAGTGCCAAACCACAAACTGAAGAATCAAGGTGAGTGCTGTATAATGGTTGTCTATGGTGTTTTCAACTTATGTTGATATTTCAGCCATTGTTTGTATTTTGCACCAAATTTTCAGCATGGACTTCGGGACCTTGATGTGACATTCATCCCTGTCATTTTGTTAACTGGACCTGTAAGGTGATTTTGCAGTCGCTGGTGGAAATCACTTTTCAGGACTCAGTAATGAAATGACATTGCCAATCATTCATGGGGTGGGTTCCAAAAAGTCCATGTTGAAAATCTGGTGCATAAATGCCAAAAAAACACCGAAGTTGCAGACAGTCATTGGGAGTTTTTTGCACGCCTCGTGAATCTCTTTGGAAGTTTAATATTTTCACCCAAATTTTCAACACAGCCATTTTTTCACACCACTGCATGAACAGTACAGCTGTCATTTCTCACATCATGCCTGAAATGTGTTTTCACATCTGTGGCCAGAATGGAATGGTTGCTGTGTGAAATCATGTTTCAGGACTGATAAACAAAATGACAGTGGCAGTGCTCATGAGACAGTGTTCCAAAAAGGCGATATTGAAAATCTGGTGAAAAAAATTGCTACAAATACCCGGGTTACGTGAGTCCATTGAATTTATTCTACACACACGCATTACTTTGATACTTTTCAATATTTTGCAGCCAAATTTTCAACATAGCCATTTTTTTTCTCACCACCTCATGAACAGTACAGCTGTCATTTTCCACATCCTGTCTGAAATGTGTTTTCACTCTTGTGGTGCAGAATGGTGTTGCAGTTGTGCATAATTGCATTTTGCCTTGCATTTCACAATTTCTCTGTACTGGAGGTGGGGTAATAAGATGGCTATGCTGACAGTTTGGTCACTGTTGTTTGACATATGGAAGTGCAGGGGCCACACCTACATACATATATGAATCTACTGAGGGATTGGAGTGTAGGGTCTGCAGGACTCTACGCTTCCACTGTAAAATAAGAATACTAGTATACTGTCTCAAAAAGTAAGGAAATTCATTGCAAAAACTTTCTTAATGCATAAGTTAGGGTTCCAATTACAGTGACAAAAGTATGGAAATTCAGTGTTAGGGTTCCCAACTCTACTGCCCCACTCCACCCCACCCTCCTCACACCAACAGGCATTAGGGTGTGGCTTGGGGTCATCAGACCTAACTCTCACCCCATTCTCTTATACTGTACCATTTCAGCTTCCTTAGACATGGAATGGGGGTGAGAGTTAAGCCCGATGACACCAAGGCACACCCGACTCCTGTTGGTGTGTGTGGAGTTTGGGGGTGTGGGGTGTGGTGGTAGGGTTTGGAACCCTAACACTGAATTTCCATATTTTTGTCACTGTAATAGGAACCCTAACTGATGCATTAACAGAGATTTTGCAATGAATATACAATATGTGTGTGTATATATAATATCTATCTATCTATCTATCTATCTATCTATCCATATATATATATATATATATTAGAGCAAAAAAATCCATTTAAAGCATCAGTTAGGGTTGTTCCATAGCGACAAAGTGAGGAAATTCAGTGTTAGGGTTGAAAACCTCCCTTGGACCCCAGTCCACCCCCAACCGGCATCGGATGAGTGTTGGGGTCATCGGCCTTAACTTTCACCCCATCACATGTGAAAGAAGCAGAGGTATAGGAGAATCGGTGAGAGTTAGGACCGACATCCCTAATGTGCACCCCAATGCTGGTTGGGGTGGCTGGGGTCCAAGGGGGTTTTTCAACCCTAACACCAAATTTCCTCACTTTTGTCACTGTGGAACAACCCTAACTGATGCATTAAATGGAGTTTTTTGCCTCTAATTTCCCTTCTTTTTGAGAATGATAATGAGAAATAGTGAATGTAATGTGGCAGCAGGAGCGCGGGGCCCAAAGGGCTCCACGCTCCCGCCATGTGATGTCTTCACATATACTAACACGGTGCCCAGAAACAGAAATGGTAATGCACATGGTGACACAAAGCGAAACACAAAGGTAAACAGTGTTGAGAAATAGTGAAAGTAATACAGCAACGAGACCAGTGACGGAAGGGCCCCGCGCCCCACTGGATTTTGTCTTCTTGTCACATAGTAACTCAGTGCCCACAAACAGAAATGGTAATGCGCATAGTGCCACAAAGAGAAACACAAAGATAAACAGTACTGTAGACACAAATGATTAAAATTACAGAAACAGAAGTGCAAATGAAAATGCAAAGGGTAACGCACAAGGTGACGTAGACAGGAAACGTAACTGAAACAGGTACAGAAGCAGAAGCAGAAGCATTAAGGGTAAGAGTTATGGAAACACACACAATAGTTTTCCCCAAAAGCTGCATATAGAAAGACAGTGAGTACAAAGAATGTATGCAAAATAATGGCTCTCGGAACACAAAATGAGGACTTGGAATAGTAAATTGCTTATATCTCAGGAACCGTATGACATAGAAAAAAAATGTAAAAGTCATATGAATTAGCAGTATCCTAGCTAGTTTTGTATTTAACCCCAATGGGGGGCTAAGCATTTTTCCAACGAAAAGTCCATATCTCGCACCGTTTCCGAGATACTGGCCCTGAAAGGCGCGGCAAATGTCATAATGTTATCCTATGGGGAAAAAAAGAGAAGTTCGGAGTGCCATAACTTTGCCTTCCTGTAATATTTTTTCACCAGACCACAAAAAGGTGCATCTGTGGGATGTTGGCTGTCTTCCCTCCAAATTTCAGCCCAAAAGACCAAACCGTTATTTTGCAGCAGGGTGCCAAAGGATTCCTATAATGCGTCGGATGCTGTAATGTTATCCTATGGGAAAAAGTGTCAATTTTGGGGTACCATAATTTTGCTGCCATGTAATATTTTTTCAATGAAACACAGAAAGGCACATCTGTGAGGTGTTGGCTGCATTCCCTCCAAATTTCAGGCCAAAACACCAAACCGTTCTTTTGCAGCAGGGTGTCAAAGAATTGCTGTCATTTTCCCACAGCCTAGAAAAGTACTGTTGAACTTTGGGAAAGCTTTCACAAATTAATTCGACAGTGTTGCAAGTACGAAAGTACTTTGCGAAAGTACTTTTTCCAGAAATTTGAAAAACATATTTCTGGGGTATTTTACCCAAAATAAAGACATGGTTAGCATCCTCAGGGTCCGACTAGGTGAATACAAAAAGAATTAGGTTGCTAGAGGGTCCCAAATTTAAATGCCAAGCATTTATCTGCTGACCAACTGAAAACAAAAAGGCAGATTTGAGACAGTAAAAGGGCCATTTGCGAAAGTAAAAACTGCATTTGCAACACTGTCAAACTTTTTGTTAACTTTTCCCTTTGACATATAATGGGAACTTGTTTTTTGAATAACTTTTGAACCCTTTAATATTTTTTCACAAAATCTTCAAAAGGCACATCAGGGACCCCGGCCCCCACGTTTCCTGATGATTTCAGACCTGTTGTGCAAAACGTGTGACCTGTAGAGATGACCATAGAATTCCAAAAAAGCATCAATGCGTGCGCAGATCACGCTTAATAACTCCTCAGCCATATATCCGACCAGTACGAAACTTGGCAGATCCTAAGGCGTATGGGTCTTGATCACGTATTCCAAATTTCAGGCATATCCATTGAACAGTTGCAAAGTTATTAAGGTGCAAAATGTTAGGTTTAACTTGTAAATTGCTCCTCAACCCTAACTATGATAGCACTACCATTATATATATATATACGCAATACAATATTCTGAAGTAATGCATCAGTTAGGGTTCTTACTAAAGTGACAAAGGCAGGGAAATGTGGTGTTAGGGTTTCCAACCTTAACGTCCCCCCCCCCCACTCTGCAGACTCTGACAGGCATCAGGGGTGTGCTTTGGGGTCGTCAGCCCTAACACTCACCCTGTTCCGTAAGTAAATAAGCTGAAATGGGCACAGTATAGGAGAATGGGGTGAGCATTAGGGCTGATAACCCCAAGGCACACCCCTGACACCTGTCAGTGTCTGCAGGGTGGGGTGTTAGGGTGTTAGTGTTGGAAACCCTAACACACATTTACATGCTTTTGTTGCTTTAGTAAAAACCTTAAAGGGACACTTTCAGCCTCCTCAGGCCTCAAAGTGTCCCTAGTTTAAAAAATACATTTTATGATTGTTCACATTTTATAGAGTCTGTTAATCCAACTAGTAGTTTGATTGAGATCCTGTTTTTCTTTTAAAAAGTGAAAAACTGAGTGCCCACCATGCTGGTGTTACCACATCAAAACATGTTTGTTTACATTTCTTGACCAACTCCCACTGCATCTTTACTGGACTCATAAACACCCCCAACACAATCTAGCCACTCATTATGCAGTGGGAGTAGAGGAGACAGTGGTATCATGGGTGGCTGCACCGTTCAAGGGTGTTTCTGATGTTCAGAAAATATGCAATAATAGTTCAATAATTTGAATCAAATCAAAGCTGGGTATAGCTATACCATGCATTTTGGATGTAATAAGCAAGGAGGCAGATAAAACAACCAGCAGTATCAATTAATTTTAGAGAAGGTAAACAATCATAAAATATGGATTTTTACCTAAAACTAATATGATGCAAAAAATGTTGACAGTGTCCCTTTAACTAATGCACTAACAAAGTTTTTTTTCAAAGAATTTCCTTACTTTTTAAGACATTATAATGATATCCTTATTTGTCTGTTGTCCTCCGGACCCTGCACACCCATCCCTCCATAGATGCATATATGTATGTAGCTGTGAAAGCACAGTGCCCTCTGGGCCCTGCACTTCCATTTATAGGACAACAGTGAACAAATTGTCAGCATAGCCATATTATTACCCCACCTCATGTACCAGTATAGAAAGTTTTTGAATCACTGACAAAATGAAATTTTGCAAATTGCAGTGCCATTCCGTGCCACAGGTGCAAAAACACATTTTGGGCAGGATTTGAAAAATGATAGCTGTGACATACATGATCATACTATAGGATCATACTAAGGAAGAAAAAGGTGCTAGGAGGCTTATTCAGCCCATAGATACACCTATAAGTATCGGTTACAGTAGCAAAAATTGAACCCTGAGAGAATGTGATTGTCTAGACGGCATTTAAATTCAGCTTTTGTCCTGCTCACAATTATTCCAGGGGTTTATGATTCTTTGAGTAAAGAAGCTTTTTCGAGGTACAAAATTAAACCTTCTCCTATTAAACTGTAATGGGCGGCCTCTAGTATAGTGAGGGATGTTTTTAAATTTGAAACCCAATTCAAATATTAAATAAGTGTCCTGTATGAGATCAAACATAAAAATATGATCTCTGAGATGACAAGTTTCCAACAGCATTAAATTAAGTACTGTAGTTGGTATCTGTTTTCATAGGACTCAAATCCAGATATATGCTTAGTACACCTTCTCTGGACTTTTTCCAGTGATGATATTTCAGTTTTTTTGTAGGGAGACCATAGTTGGGAGGCATATTCTAGGTGGTGTCTTACATAAGCCCTATACAGTGGCATCATTACATTTTTTTCTCCTTGATCTGATATTTCTTGTTATTTTTTATTTTTTTTTAACTTTCTAGTTCTCCTCCTTCCTCCACCACAGAGCTGCACTTCTTTGGGAGACTCCTAAGTGCCCCCCTGTGACTGGTCTACTTAAATCCCCAGAGGTTCCCCCATGGAGCCGTGGCTATACCCCTCACGTGGGTAAAGGGTTGGGCCCAGCGCCCCAACATCTTTGAGTTTCATCGGGTCCCACGGTGGTCAGGCAGGCCATCACAATTAGTGCTGGCACTGGAGCTCCATCTATTTGCGCTCCAGTGGTGCTTTTTCAGACTTTTCTGTGCTGTGTGGTGTGTGCCCTGATGCCAAGGCATTACACACTGATGTCTACCACACAGCTCCCCCATTGGTTTATCCTACCAGCTTGCTGTATCTTGGGCCTTCAACCAGGGTCAGACAAGCCGCAGATCTTGTCCCTCCCCCCCCCCGGAGAAGGCGAGCAGTCCCTGGGACGCTCAAGCCTTCTTCCCTGACCGGCCCTCCAGCAACCCGTGTCTGCTCCCGAACCCGAGTCGACGACAGGCTGGCTGATATTTCTTTTTATGGACCAAATTGCATGGATGGCTTTGTTGATAGCTTCATGTACCTGTTTTGATTGTCCAAGATCTTCAGAAACATATACTCCTAGATCTCTTCCATCAGTGGTTGTGCTTAGGTTGCAACCACCAACAGAGTATTCTGTGAAGGGGTTATGACAACCTAGGTGTATAACTTTATACTTGCTAATGTTTATCTTCATGCTGCACTGTATTGCCCATTTTGATATTTTATTAAGGTCATTTGTGATTACTTGGGTTTGTTCGATGGTACTGCAAGGGCCTCCTATTTTACATCATCAGCATATTTTATTGGGTGTGAAAAACAGTTGTTAGTTAGGTCAGATATAAACACTTGAAATAAGCAGGGGCCCAGTACAGAGCCCTGGGGACACCACTACTAACCATATCCACATCTGATAATTTCCCTGTTATTAGAACTCTGTGTTCAGTATTGAGACAGTTTTCAATCCAGTTTTTAATGTTTTTATTTACGTTTGTTTTATGTAATTTGAATACTAAGACATTATGAGGAATAACATTGAAAGCCTTACTAAAGTTAATGACTATTACATCATATGGTATTCAGCTATCTAGTTGGGAACTGACCTCTTCGTTAAGACACATAAGGTTAGTAAGGCAGCCCCTTCCTTTTTTAAACCCATGTTGTTTAGAGTCTATTGTATCTAGAACTTGATTAATGTTATCCTTAAGTATGCTTTCCAGCAATTTACAAATAGATGCAGCGAGGCTGATGGGTTTATAATTCTCCCAGTTGTTTTTGGCACCCTTTTTGTGTATAGGTATTACACTTGCTGATTTCCAAGCTGGGGGTACAAAACTGTTATTGAGACATCCTTCAAATAATAGTTTTAGTGGACAAGTGAGGCCATCAGCAAGTAAGTATAGGAGATGTCCTGCAATATCATCAGGGCCGGGGCATATCTTACCTTTATGTGATAATAATTTCTTGTGTATGGATACATCAGAAAGGCTTATAAATTCATCCTTATTATGGGTGCCCCCTAAATTGGTAGTTTTAGAAAGATCAAACATTTCACATAATTTGCTATTGAGAATCTTGGCCATTTCATATGGTTCATATACCAATTTGTTATTTAGTAACAGCGGCCCAATCTGGCATATAGGTTTTTTTAATGAGTTAATGTATGACTAGAGCTGCTTGCTGTTAGTTTTATTAGCAGTCCTTGCAAGATTATGTTCCTATTTAGCTTTTCCTTTTTTAATCTTTATTTTACATTTTTTTGAATTTTAACATACAAGGTACAGTTTTCTGGTGCATGGGATTTTAAATAATTTGAGTATTTTTTTTGTTTTGTTTTAGAAGTTTATGTATAGACTTATAAAGCCATTTCCAGCTGTGCTTTTGACCGATATTTTTAAGTCTGAAAGGAATGTATTTTCCCTCAATGAGATAATAGTGTGGTGTAAAAACTCCCAAGCCATCTCAGTTGTTTTTGTAGAAAACATTTCCCAGTGTATGGAACCCAGTACTGAATTTATTAGGTCAGAGTCTGCAGCGCTAGTACTAAAGCTATATATTTGACTAGACACTAATGAGAAAAGAATACAGTCGTGATCACTGTTTCCGATTGAGGTTTGAATGGAAAGGTTTTTGATCTCTAATAGATAACTATGAAATACTAGGTCAAATGTTTGCTCACCCCTAGTAGGTCTAAGTACACATTGATTTAAGCTATACTGTGGGCATGTAGTTAGAAGTTTTTTTTGCCACAGCTTGGTGATGTGGTTAGATCTCTCCATGAGATGACCCCAATATTGAAATCCCCCATGCAAATAATATTACCAAGCTCACTTGTCATCTCAATTTCTTTAAGAATATCATTAGAATATTCAGATGTAGAATTGGGTGGATGGTAGCATTTACCTAGTATGATATATTCTGAATTATTTAACAAAAGTTTGATCCAGATGGATTCTGTGGTAATATCAGTCCATTTTATTTTATTAGATATAACACTGGTTTTAAACTTGTTATTCACAAATAATGCAACCCCCCTTTATGTGTACTCCTATTACGTTTGTGCAGTGCATAGCTAGGCAATGTGGGGTCCCATGAAGCTTTTGCATCACCCCATGTCTCAGTAATAGCTATAATATCTATTTACTCATGACATACCTTTATTTTTAATTCATCTAGTTTGTTATTGAGACTTCTGGCATTAAAATATAGAACATTTATATCAGAGTTAGTGCATTCAGTTTTATGAGTTTCATGATAGTTAAGAAAGGTAGGTATGCCCTGCCTCTCCCCCAGTGCATCTAGTTTAAACATTTGTTTATTGTAGTTAGTATTCATTTACCCAGGAGAGAGCTACCCAATCTACTTAAATGTAGTCCATCACCACAAAATAGTGCTGCCTTATCAGAGAATTCCTCTCAATGAATAATACATATGAAATCTTGCTTGAGACACCTCCTTCGTAGCCAGTCATTAAGGTGTTTAATTTTCTGGTTCAGCATGTCAGAGGCTCTGAGTATGGGTAATATTTCTGAGAACACTATTTGACACCTTAAGTCTACTAGTTTGTTGGATAAGGCCACAGAATCATTTTTAATGTTAAATGGGTCATCATGCATTACATTGTTAGCACCCACATGTATAATAACTAATGGACTAGACCCTTTTTCATATAGAGTTTTATTTAACCTTGATGTAATATCAGCTATTTTTGCCCCTCAAAACATAGAACAAGTCCAGTTGGCCCTATCTGGATTACAGATGTCTCTGCTAATATGTTTAATCAATAAGTCGCCTATAGCAAATATTTGTCTATTGTGTGAGAATTGGGGGGTAGTAGATGTGGGGTAATAAGAAGGCTATGTTGAAAATCTGGGATAATAATATTCAACATTTTCCAAGTTATGAGTGGGTGTAGCAAAACTGCAATGAAATGTCATAGCTTTGGAATTTTTTCATATTTTGACCCCACATTTTCAGCATAGTCTTCTTATGACCCAGCCTCATAAACCCCATAGGTGAACATTTTTAAATCCATGCCAAAACTCCATTCTGTGCCACATTTGTGAAAACAGATTTCAGGAAGGATGTGAAACATGACAGCTGTGCTGTTCATGAGGTGGTGTGAGAAAAAATTGCTATGTTGTAAATTTGGCATCAAAATATTGAAAATTACCAAAGTTATGAATGTGCCTAGAAATATTTCAATGAACACATGTAACTCAGGCATTTTAAGAATTTATTCATCAAATTTTCAACATGGCCTTTTTAAGACCCCACCTCATGAACACTGGTGGTGAAATTTCATTGTTCTGGCCCAAAAGGTGATTTCATGCAGCGACCACAAAATCACATTCCTGGTCGATTAATGAAACAACATTTATAGTGTTCATGAGGTGTGTCCCAAGAAGACCATGTTGAAAAATTTGGTGCAGAAAGTCCCAAAAATAGCAAAGATATCAGCATCAGTTCAAAAGGCCATTAAAACATTATACATGACTTACCTTGATTCCTCAGTTCATGGTTCAGCTTTGAAGAGTGAAGACTTGTCCCAGTCCACTGAAGGAGACAGCCAATGATATTTGGTGGCAAATAAAGGGAAAGGGGAGAGTCAGGATGGGGGAGGATAATGGTGGGGACAATGAGGGACTATTTTCTTTTTTGTAGGTAAAAAAAGATGTCAGGGAACTGTTTTCTTTTTTACAGGTTTTAAATAAATACATATTTTGGAATACTGGGATTGTGCTTCCCAGTGTCCCACAATACTGGAGGGGGATACATATTTCAGGAGACTGGGAGTGGGCTCCCTAGTGTCCCACACTGCCGGTGGGGATTCTAGTGCCAACACGATGATTGGGCCACCCCAATGTTGGCAACTGTATGCTACATTGGGGGACTGTTTTATGTTTTTTTTACAGGCTTAAATTCAGTAGATATTTTGAGACACTGGGAGTGGGCTCCCCAGTGTCCCACATTGCTGAGGGGATACATATCTCGGGACACTGGGAGTTGGCTCCCCTGTGTCCCACAGTGGTGGGGGCTCTACTGCCATCATGGGAATTAGGCACCCTGATGTCGGAAAATGTATATTAGCATGCCTTGGCTCCCTTCCCCTTAGAGGCTGTAAAATGAGCAAACAATACTTGCATGAGAATGTTCAGAGAGATTGTTTGGGGTTGCACCTGATGTTGTGACACTGGTATTAGCAGTTAGTAAAAAAGAGATTTTGAGCACTGGCTACTTCAGTATAGTCTTTTCTCAGTCACATTGCTTGAGCTTGAAATGAAGTTCATGATCTTTGACAGGTGATGTAGTGTCTGTTTATTTTCAGAGTAGTATACATTACTAGCAGAGACAGCTTCCTGCTTCCTTCAAAGAGTAAAGTTTCTCGCATTAAGCACGCCCCCAGCGCTAATCATAGGATTAAGTGCTAGGGGGGTAAACGTAAGGAAGCTTTACTCTTTTGAAAGGGAGATTGAAAGGAAGCTGTGTCTGTGTGTGCTGTGCAATTTTGAAATATAAACAAGACACCTGCATTTTTTGCACCTTTTAAGATTGTGGACTTCCATCTATTTCAAGCTATTAGGCAGAACACAGAAGGAGCCGTAACAACTGTGAGTAGCCAGTGCTGGCAAAAATTCTCTTTAAATACTTGCATGAGGTAGGTGTTTACCTAATTGGGGGCTGAGGAATTGGATTCTGGGGTCAGTTTGGCCCAAAAATGCCCCTAAAGAGTTTTATCTTTTTCGCAGACGTATGTGCCGCAAATTGCAGCAGCTGTTCCGCAAAACGCCCTTCCTTGTTTTCTTGAAACTACTTGACTGGGTCCTTATAAACCAGCCAGGCAGGATCTCTAACACTGCTGTACATGCAGACTTGCTCAGCGATCACTCCCCAGTCACTTCTTTCTGGACCAATAAGACCGCTAAACTTCTACCCAAAATCACGTAGAGTTGTACCCTCAAACAAAGGCAGCTAGACTCATTCAAGGCTTACCTAATGTGCATTGACTGGTCCAAACTGTACTCCACTGTTGACATTGACCAGGCATTAGGTTATTTTATTGCTAAGTTTAATGATGCCTGTAATATCTATGCACCATTTAAAAAGCATAAAATTAGAGGAACTCATAACTCATGGATCACCCCCACTCTTCTGCAACTTATGCTCACCAGAGACATCTCTGGCACAGAGCCAAGGCACCTGGTGCAAAGATTAACATGCAAAAGTATAGATCTACCAGAAAAATCTGCACCCTCAAAATCAGACTCACAAAATCCCAGTATTTCAAAGACTGCCTCACTCATTCTTGGGGTGACTGCTAGTGATTCTAGGAAAATATGAAGGACCTTACTGGCAAAAATAAAAACCCTCACCCTGCATGTTGTGTGTGAATGGTGAGATCATTCAGGACCCTAACACTATTGCCAATACCTTTAGTGATGCCTTTTCAGACCTTAGCAGCATACTGCCTACTGATCCCCCTGAATCCTCTGCTGAAAGCACACCAGTACCTATGTCTGCACACAGTGAGTTTCCTTCACATCCCCTCCATCTACCTCAAAGCAGGTACCATTTCAGAAGCTAGGAAGTATCTTTTACATGTACTAGGCAAAGTCAGACACAGTAGTAACTCCTTGGACCTTAAGTTATTGACCCTTGCCCATGAAGAGGTGCTTCTTCCACTCACTAAACTATTGAACCTATCCCTATAGTTAGGTCAATTCCCCTTGCTCTGAAAAGCTGCAGTGGTCACTCCAGTACACAAAAGTGGTCATAGGCCAACACTAATACTACCCCTCCTCTCCAAGGCACTAGAGAGGATAGTTACTGAACAACTGGTTGACTACTTGGATAAATATGGATTCCAATATCCCCAGCAGCATGTTTTTTTCAAGTGGCATAGTACCTCCGGCACCCTGCTGGAGTACTCAGGATTCCTGCAAGGGGCTTTAGACAGTCATCAAGTTGCATGGGTGATTTACAGTGACCTCACCAAGGCATTTGCAACTGTCAACCATAAAACTCTTCTCACCGAATTCCTCTCTGTTGGCCTATCTCCTGAAGTGGTAGGGTGGTTCCAGAGTCATTATTTTGGAACACTGGGGTGGGCTCCCCAGTGTTCCATGGTATTGGGGGAACTCCAAAACTGGGGACACTGGGAGTGGGCTACCCAGTGTCCCACACTGTCAGGAGGAGGGGTTGCAGTGACTGCCGATATGGGGATTGGGTACCCCAATGTCAGCAAAAGCACAATAAATGGGGTAGGGCATAATTGGGGACACTGAGAGTGGGTTACCCAGTGTCCCACAATGTTGGAGTGGGGCTACTACTGACATGGGGATTGGGCCCCATGCTGTCAGTGCAATAGTAAAATAACATGCTGCAGGGTGGGGGTTATCCGACACTGGGAGGTGGGCATCCCAGTGTCAGAATATATTATTTATAAAATAAAAAAGAAGGGGAGGGTTATCAGAGGGTGAGGGTATCACTAGACACCAGGGAATTGATTGGTGCAGTGATCAGGGAGTGAGGGGTTAACTAGACACCAGAGAAACTGATGCTGAAGGCTCCTCTTAATAAGCTTTGCACCTGGGATTTTGGGTGCCCAGAAAATGCATTTCTGGCAGTTATTTTAAAACACAAAGGTCAGAATCTAGCAAAACAGGTCCCATTTATCTAGGTTCTGGTGACCGTTTTTTAAAATGACAACAGTTGTATGTATTTTACACACTTTTTAGTTGATGGGATAAAAGAAAACAAGATGGCGGCTCATGACCAAGGATTTTTTTTCTCACGAAGAGGGATTCCAAATCTCACGAAGCAGGAATGCTCTCATGTGACTCAATCCTTCTTCATGAGATGAAATCCTTTTTCACAAAAAAGAGCCTCTATCCTAGAAATGGAATGTTCAGCAAAATTCAATAGGATATAATGGGAACTAAGAAACTTAATAACTTTGCAACCTATACACCTTATTAAAAAAACCTAAACAATAATTTTTCTTCAATATTCCCATACATTTTATATCATATTTAAAGGAAAAACTCCCCACCAATGATTTCAAGATGTTCTACATTTGTGTTAAAGCAGTTTATTGAACAGATACCCTTTTATATGTGAATGCACAAATGACTGCCTTGGTTAATGGTTGGCTGGTGACACTTGTCTTCTTAGAAAGGGTGTATGAGGAGGGTGTCCTCAGAGTCTAATTCTGTACATCTGTTGTATTGATCCAGTGCTGAGAAAGACTGAGTCAAATACTAATATTAAATGTATATCTGGGCCTGACAGCATCTTCCCAAAAAGTGTTGATTATGCAGACTTTATATGCTTACTGGTAGTGGATGATGTTTCTGGGGCTACTGCTGCTGCCTTGAACATTTTTCATGATTTTGTAAGCTTTTCAGGGCTACACCGAACCTGGATAAAGCAGGGGTCTACATATGGGTCCCATATTGGTGTATCCCACACAGTGGTGGGTGTATCAGTAACAGATGAACCTGTGCCTGTTTTGGAGATCACATTTGGACCAGGTAAATTGGCCATGCAAAATTGTGATGACAGGATATGACTGGCCAAAATGAAAGCACCCCATTGGAACATGTGGCCAACGGCAAAAAGGAAAAGAACGTATATGATTTAAACTTGTTTGTTGCCTTTATTCATTGTTCCATTTCCTCCAGCAGTAGCTTCAGAAGCCAAAATATATGATGTCTTTTTTTCATCTGCTATGGGGAAGCTGGCTTAATCCAAGAAAGAATGTCATACTTACTGGCAAATAAAACAGTGGGCTAAACATGGTTAACCTGGTGGTGTTTTTGATTACCATATTTTCTATTACAATATGAAGGCCTTGATAGAAGGAACATCATCCCAAAGGGTTTGTTTTTTGAAAGGCAGATGTACTGAACTGCTTCAGCTATGGGAACAAGATAAATGTAGGACAGTAAAGGAGAGGGAGGATGTGTTACCTGATTATCTGATTGAATATTTTTTTTTAAATCAGGCTTTGGAGAATTGTAAATGGATCTTTTTGTTTCAGGCTCAAGGAAATGTTTGTGCAAAGACATCATGGGGCATAATGTAACTTCATATGGATCCAGTATTAGAGAACATGGGGTGTAACTTCCATATGGATCCAGTATTAAAGAACACAAGGGGCATACCAGCTGAAGTGATAATAGGGCAATTGATTGACTCTCACATCCCATCCAAGATGTGTGATGTGGTCCGGCTCTGTGCATTTTGTAAACTTATTGTAAAAGGGAACCAGAAATACAAAGCTGTTGCTGAAAAGCAATGTATTCATCCCACTTGTGCCGCTGTGGAAAAAAAAAACAATGGACCACTTTTTTTTTCATGTCCCTTTATTTTGCCCCATGGGCAGCCTTAGCTAAAAACTGAAACTTGTCTTTGTTGAGGGCTATACAATATCAAACCTGTGGGAGCTCTGGGCAATGTATGGTTTACATGGAGTAACAGCACAGTGTTATTTTCACTTGCATCAATTGGTGCATTTAGCAGAACAGATGTAAATATGTATTGCAACAAAAAGAAGCTTCTGTAGATGGCTTAGTTAGAATGATCATGTTTAAACTAGGAATAGTAAGACAGAATGAACACATTGCCAGAACTACACTGGCTTAGTTCACATCTTTCCAGGTCTGTGACGACAGGATTCTGTGTTTGTTTTGTTTAGAATATTACGCGGTGATGTTCCTTTCTTTTGTTCTCCTTTCCATTTACGTTCCTGTGATAGAATGCTTGGATTATTTTGTTTGATTTGACCTGTTTAATAGCTAGTACTGTTATTTCATATTAATAATTCCCTGCTCGTTATTGATAAATGCCATGGAATCTTTTACTTTACCTGGACAGTGACCAGAGAGGGGCGGAAAGTACCTCAATTCAATGTCTTATCTGAAGGACAGCACCTCAACAGTGCAGTACTCCCCTCGTACTGCACTACAGTGTCAGTTTTGGGGTTTATCCAAAGTACCTCATGTGGGGTTAGAACCCAGGACGTTCTGATCTTCCAGCTGCAGAGGGAAGCATACTTCCTAATGAACCATTGATGTTGCTGCTTCTCAATCTGCAATCCAGAGCACTGTGGAACAATGGGACCAGTGAATATTTGATCTGAGCTTAACACATTTCTAACATGCACTGAAGGCTACTGAATCAGCCCACTGCTACAACCCTGCTCTGACATCAGCTGCAGGGTATTCTGGGATTTGTAATTAGAGAAATTATCAGCTTGAAAGCAACAGTCTCAGTCTGGTACAAGCTACTATACTGCTGTAAACAGTACGTTAAGAAAAAAACTGTTTTGCACAGGAAATGCAAAATGGGTCCAGCCCCACACTTGGGTGTGGGGCTCTTAGTGCTGATTGTTCCCCTTTAATATGTCACAAACATGAAGCACCATCTGATAATACTTATCATAAGAGTAGAAGATTGTCTCTGTGTTCTGGCCACCATTCCACCTGTGAACAAAACAGGTAGATGTACAGTAACCCACCCCCAGTATGCACCTGGAAATGAGCTCAATGTAACTTTCTTGGTCAAAAATTACAAATAAATAAATGAATGAAAATAAATACGTTAATAAAGCAAACCATGATACCTGTATGTGTCTCCAGCTGCAGTGGGTTCAAAATTCAGAGACATGTGGGCCTCAGGAGGTAGATACACTTGTAACACACGCTGCTGATATGCCGTAGGGACCTCAGTGAAGTCCTCTTTTCTGTATGTCTGCAAGCAGTAATCTGTCATTAAGCATAGAATATCACAGTTATTTCTTCATATAGTGGCTTCACAAGATTTCTGTAATATGGGTGGTTTTCATACTGTAATGAAGTTTATTTATAGGGTCTGCTTGTAAAAACAAAAATATAAGACTTGTGGGTCAGTTTTAGAATGTTGTCAAAAGTCATCAACAAGTAGTATTTTAGTTATTTAGATATATGTATGTATTTATTTAATTTTTGTTGATGGGGACAGGAGAACCAGGCAATTCTGCCTAATTTCAGCTTCATCTATTGGGGGGTTCAAACTGACATAATAAACCAGATTGAGCTGTTGGGGCAGAAATTCAGCCAGGACATCAAGGAAATTCCCCTACTGTTCTGTAGGTGGCGCTTCTGATCCTGAGTGAGTCAGTGGAGCTATGGAGTCAGAGGAGGTGGATGAGCTTCAGCAGCAAGAGGCTGCAATGGTGAAGCTTACTCAGTGGGAGAATGATTCATTGGAAACTGAATGTTTCTTGTCTGCAGGATGTAGCTGCTAGAATAGGGTTGGCTTCAGTCTTTGAGGCTCGTGCCTCCGTGACAGGTTTATATGATAACTTGTTTTTATAGTAGGCTGACACTAAGTATGCTATAGTCAAATGGGCACAGGCTTATGCTAAGACCTGTGCGCAAAAGAAATTTATAAGGTATTTAAAGTTGAGGGGTCAGCTTTATAGTTTGTTGGAGGCATCTTACTTTGGGAAGGAGGATTTGATGGACCAAACAGTGAGTATTAAAACACATATGCAGGAGGTGCAATATGATAGATCAGCTACCTTACAGTCAGAGTTACATTTGGATACACAGAAAACTCCATTTTCTGATTCTTGCTCTGCTTCTAAGGAAAGAAAAAATAAATCTCAATTTATGGCCTTGCAGAATGAGCAGGGGGTGTTGGTGATGCATACTGAGGGGATACGAGACATCATGGAAGCCTATTTATGAGGATTTATGGATAAGGAACAAGTTTTAGAGGCAGATATGGATGCCTTTCTGGAGGGAGTACCTGGTCGGGGGGGGGGGGTTAGGTAGAGGACTGGATGTTGGTGAAGATAAAGTTTCAGTACAGGAGATATTAGAAGTGATTCTGACACCTAAAGATGGGGTGATTCTGGGGGAGGATGGGATTCTTTATGAATTTTATAAGGCCTTTGCTCACATTTGTGTAGAATGTTTAGCTCAGGTATACAATAATTATTTTGTGTCAAGTTGCATTCTGGCTCAATTTACCTTAGGATTAATAGTGTTTATATACAAGGCTGGGGACAGAACTGAATTGAGGAATTGGTGTCCATTGAGCATATTAAATGCTGATTTTAAAATGTTGGCCTTAGTTTTGCAGAAAAGTTTTCAGAGAGTTGCCTCAGAGGTAATTCATGTAGTACAAACGTGCACAATTCCTGGAAGAAATATTCAGGAAAATCTGTCTATAGTAGGGGATGTGCATGAATTCAGCAAGGATTTGGATTTGGGAGGGTGTATGTTGTCCATGGATGAAAATAAAGCTTTTGATTGGGTAAATCATGATTTTCTTTTTAAGACATTGCAGCGGTATGGTATTCCTGTGTTTTTCATTAATTGGGTGTGGTTGTTGTGGGAAAATGCTTTTGTCACACCAGAAATTGTGGGTGGGGGGGTTGCTGATTAGAGTAGGGGCAGAGGTTAGGCAAGAGTGTCTTTTGAGCCCTATCTTATATGTGTTTGCCATTGATCCCTTGATTTGGCAGATAGTGGGGAATACTAACCTGGTGGGTATTCATGGAAAACAGGGTGGGGATATGGTTAAAGGTACTGTGTATGCTGATGATTTGTATGTTTTTCTAAAACCTAGGAAGGAGTTCTGGGTTGCTATGGGGAAAATTCGGTCTTATTCTCATGTTTCAGGGGCAGTTCTAAATTTGGACAAAAGTGTGGGACTGCAATTAGGAAGGGGGGATTGGGATGGAGGTTCTACAAGGTATTCAGTTCCTAACCAAGCCTACAAAAATTTAAGGAATTTATTATGGTCCTGGGGATATGGGGACATACAACTGGGAGAAGTCAATTAAGGAAGGGGAGGGTAAAGTTGCTCGGTGGAAGGGGTGGAAAATGTTCAGATGGAAAAGGATGTTTGTGATTATGCAACTTTTGCTTCCATTTTTTCTGTATGTAAGTATGTTTTTTTCTTTTCCTGTGGGGTTAGAAACAAATGTATTTAGTCTTTTTTCCCAGGTATTGTGGAGGAGCCATTTAAATCTGATAAAGTGGGAGGTCACTTATATAGAGATTGGAAAAAGGGGTTAAATATGCTTAATCTGGTGGTCGTGTTTCATACAATGTTTTGGCAGAAGAATATTTGTCCTTTATTTGTGGCTCCTCAGACTTTAGTTTCAAAATGGGGGTGGAATACATTGGAAGTTCCTTTGGGGAAATGGGTCACTGTGTTTCCTAAAGTAACATCTAGTTTGGGGTTGCCCGTAGGGTATAAAGGGATTTTTCAGAAACTACATAAGTGGCAGGTAACTAAGCAGCAGATTTTAGAGAATAATAGGAAGGGTATGTATAGATGGGTATTGGAGTCCACGGGGCCCATATGTTCAGATTTCAAATTGTGTACTCCAAGCAAGGTTATTTTTGTCTGCAGGATGTTAGTTAATAAGAGAGTGCCCAGTAAAATGTGGGATGTGCAATGGCTGATGGCTCCTGGGCGGGTGAGGGTATAAGGTAATCACAAGCATAAGGCTGTTGATGAAAGAAACTGCTTGTATCAGGGATGTTGTTCTCCACTGGAAACTTAGGAACACTTTGTTTCAGTGTATTTATGCTAAGGGGTTGTAAGTGTTTTTAGTGAAGGGATGGAATTTATCATGGCTAGCCAGTATTACATATGACATGTTGGTTTTGGGATATTTTCCTGGGTTATTACATTTATATCATGTTAGTATTGTTCATATTTTCTTCACTTGTTTAAAATTCCCAAGCCCATTGCCAATATTTATTGCAACAGCAGGAAATGTCATATGCGACCTTTTGTAGTGTCTGTTTTTCAGAACTTCAAGGGACATTTAAGAAAGATGCTAAATTACATCCCAGACAAAAAGTTACTATGTGGTGGAAAGGATCTGATTTTTCCAAAAATATGCATGACTTGATGGGGAATTTGTGGAGGGGTTCAGTACTGGGAGGGGTAGCGGGAGTGGGAATGATTTGGGGTTTTGTTTTCATGTTTTGGGTGGGAATTGTAGTATGCTTTGTATATGTATGGTTGAATTGACACTTGAATTTCATTTTGTGTCCTTTTGTTTATGATTTGTTGTGATTTCTAATGAAACCTCCCCTACTTTTAACATCCACCTGAACAACCAGACAGGAATTTGATTTATTTAAAAGATGGTACCTCAAGAGTGCAACAGCCCTGCTCATGCTGCACTAGAGTGTCTTTATTGGGATTTACCCCAAGTTCTTGGTGTGGGGCTAGAACCCTTAGCCTTCCAATCTTCTGGCCTAAGAAGCAAGTCTACAACCTGCTGAGACACCGACAATTACAAATAAACAAATTCATATATGTACCGTGTCCTTTTCTCCTGTCATGATCCAGACTGTAAACAAGTCTAGGTTATCTGAAAATCATTTTTTAGTTATGAAATGTACATTTTGATGGCCTGCTACAAAAATGAAAGTGCACGTTCCGATCATGAGAAAGTGTTTCATTGTTTGGGGCTATTGATTGATCACAGTGTGAGCTGTCATATTTGACAATAAGCCACTAAATATTCTGTCCATTAAAAAATAATTTACAGATAAACTCATTTACAAACCTTCACAGGCGGTAAGAACACTGACCATTTCACTTTTTGTTGAAGGCCGTGTAGAAAAAAGTTTAAGTCAGACTAAGAAACAAATGGCCCCTTCAACAGCAATTGCAACTGTTCAGGTCCCAGATTTGTTAGTGTATTGCAGTCAGATGCTGTTTCCAAAGAGTGTATTGGTTTTGCATGCTAAGCCTGTCTGTATGGCTGTTTTGGGTTGTTATTTTAAAATTAAAAAATAATTTGTGCTCAGTTCTGTGGCATTAGTAGAAGCACAAAGTGGAGGACCCCGGTTCATGTCACAGATCTGAGTCCGCTAGATGATGGCATCTCAGAGGTAGCACATTCTGAATCCAGGAAAGCAGGGTTGCTGCTACACCTGCTGGGTATCATGGCATTTGACCAAAAAACATTCATAGGAAGCTTTTTGAGTCTTCAAACGTTAGCCATATTCAACTCACCAATAAATTATTGGACATTACTGTGACACAAGTATATATCTATTGATGTTTTAAACTCCCCCATCATTCCGCTGTTTACTGCATTTTCAGGTAAGGTGTTCCACACTCACACTACGCTTTGGTTAAACCAACGCCCTCTTCTCTGGGTTTTGTATATATCCCCCTTTAACTGGAATTCATGCCACCTTATGTCTCTATTTATATATTTCCTTTCTAGACCTGTACATTCCATAATATCTTCATTTTTGAAGGCTCTATACACCAGGCAGAGAGCTCCCCTTATACACCTATATTCAAGAGATTATAACCCCAGTTCCCTCAGTCTCTCACTGTATGGTAAGTGTCCTATGTCCACTATCCTTTTAGTCGATCTACGTTGTACTGCCTCCAATATGGAGACATCTCTTGCTTTATTTGGTGCTCAAAACTGGCAGCAATACTCCAGGCAGTGCCTAACCAGTGCATTGTACAGGGGCATTATCACTGCTCTATCTTTACTCTGGATGTGCCTAACGATGCATCCCAGCATCTTGTTTGCCTGATTTACCACCTCTCTAGTATGTTCACTAAATGATATTGTATTGTTTATGATGACTCCCAGGTCCTTTTCCCTGTCTATTTTACATACAGTAGTTCAACATTATTCATGTAATATTTATACATTCTGTTGTTCCTTCCTAAATGCACAACTCTGAACTTATCCCCATTAAAGATTAGCTTATGCTATTTTGCCCAGATGACTATTTTATTCAGGTCAGCCTGCAGTTTATTACTAACTTTGTCATAATCTATGATTGCTCCAAGCTTTGTGTCATCCACAAACTTGCACATCCAAGTTGCTGATGACATTACCATGGATGACACATAGATATTAAAGTGGGTAGGTCCCAGCATGTATCCCTGAGGGACCCCACTAGTGACAATTCCCTAATCTGAACTATGCCTTCTTATCATGACACGTTGTTTTCTGTTGTCTAGCCATGAACTGACCCATCCAATAATATTGGGTCTACAGTTGTATTTTACTGATTCATCCAAGAGTTCTTTGTGGGGTACTAAATCAAACACTTTGGTATCACCTAGAAATATAATGTCAACTGGGAGGCCATTACCCAATGCACTACTAATAGGTTCAAAAAAATGGAGGAGGTTGGTTTGACATCTATCATGATTGGTGTAGCATTAACAGGGACAGGTCAAGGACCAGGAGAGTGCTATTTTAAGAGTAATTGCTCACGTGGATGTTAAAGATCCTGTGGCACTGTTTGAAAGAATTCAGAAATTTCCTACAGTAGGTGTCTTGGCTAAATTTTCCCCTGTCACTAACCCACCAATAGATTAACCTTGTGCATTCAGGTTAATGAACCAGTTCACCTCTGGGCACACTGTGAGCCATATATGGTCACAATTTTCATGACAAGTTGAAAGCTAGATTTTAGGCCTGAAAACCAAAATGTATTTATTTTTTTCCTATCTGCATTTTTGATATTTGCTGTTCAGGCATAATACCTTATGCTTAAACATGTGTTTTGCTACACTGCTTGTTTTTTCTGAGTCTGTGTTAGGATTCAATGTCATCTTGAACATTTAGAACACCAGATAGATAAGCAACACTAAAATGTATAAACAGGTGCATTGTATTTGTTATCAATTTCAGTTGATGAAAGTTCTTATGACGCAAGTCACCTCTAGCAGTCTTGTTATGAAACCAATGTGATGGAATACTGTAATTTAAGAAACACTTTAAAACATTTATATAATGTAATAATTCTTACCTTGCGAATTACCTAAACAGTGTTATTGCAATGACTGTGTGATTTTGAAGCTGCTGACATTATTTTATTGGAGTGAAACTCATATTATATTTACAATTCACTCAAACCCACATACATTTTAAAGAGTTACTCATGTACTTAAGAATTACAGATAAGTGCAGCTGTACTTGTAGCATTGGTATGTTCATAAGTGTTGCCAAACCACTAAAACAGATGTAATTTGAGGTTATTTACTTGAGCTGTATTATACCGCCTGCCTTTTCTAGCCATGTGTTTTGATGTCTGTCTTGATAACACTAATTGCATTGCTTTTGTAGACTTTACTATAATGTAAAAACACTTTTGACTATATTCTACCAGGTCATACCTGAAAATAGGCACTGTATTCTCTAGTTCACCTACCCAGTAAACAAAAACTAAATATTTATGAATTGCCTACAAGTGTAGGATTTTCTGTGAACTAAGGCAAAGGCCAAACACCATCTTGTAGACTTTGACAACAACAAACATTATCACATATGTATAGCTGGAAAGTAAGCTCAATTCTGCAAAGCAGCCTTTCTGTCTAATGTTGTGAGATAAAAATTATTTAGTAAAATGTACTGCGTAACAACTATTACCATTTCTTTCTCTCTCTCTCTCTCTCTCTCTTTAGAAAACAGTTTACTTGGATTTACTTGGAAAGCAGAAAAAAGCAGGAGACTGTAGTTCATTTTGAACTGTCCATCCAGTTATCAGTTGTAATATTCAGTTAGTAACTTGCAGAAAGGGCCCACGCTGTATGGTATTGAATTCCAGGTGCTGCCTTAGGGTTAGTAGCCCTTGATACAGACAATGCAAACAAGCAAAGGTGCACTCACAAAGCAAACTTTCTCATATGTAGAAATAATGATAGCAGGCAATTTATTTATAACAATATGTGCAAATCAAGAAGGAGGTTCTGCAAAGTTACAGCTAACAAAATACCAGTGAAATCAACCACCTTCTTGATTTGCACATATTGTTCTGAATAAATTGGCTGCTATCAGCATTTCTGCATATGAGGAGGTTTGATTTCTGAGTATACCTTTTCTCGTTTTGGTAATATTCAGTTAGTCCTGCCTCATCCATATGCTTATCTAGTCTGCCTTTAAATATATTGAAATATTCACTATAGACAACATCAGATGGTAACAAATTCCAGATTCCAGCTATTCTTTGGGTGTAAAATAATCTTTTCCTTTCTGTTTTAAAATATTGTGGCTGTCATTGTTTGTTGTGACAACTTGTGTTAACTATATCAGATCTAAATTTCAGGTTCATGTTAGTTAACAGAAAATCATTCTTATGTATATTGTAAAGCAACAACATGTCACACTTTAGTCTTCTTCTGTGCAAGGAAACAATACTTAACCTGCTTAACCTATCCTTATATTCTAAGTTTTCATACCCCCTTATTATTTTAGTTGCTTTTCTCTGGATCCTTTCTATTTTCATAATTTCTCCTAAATTTAGCCCTCCCCAAAACTGAAAGCAATAATCAGTAAGTGGTCTTAAAGAGCAGCTGACACCTTTGGAAACACTTTGGAAAACATAAGACACAATTCAGCTTGTAGTTTATATAAAGGTATATTTAGTTTACAGATTTCTCCCCTCCATTACTTACTACTGAAGCAAAACAAGTTTTTATCCCTTAGAGTTTATCTACCTCTGTAGCTTATTCCTTACTTGAAATTATAATGCTCTGTTGTGATGTCATAGTATGTTGCCATGGGAATAACTACGATGTCACAAACAGAGTATTATGACATCAGGTTGGGAGGATAGAATAGGAGCTGATGAACCCTCAAGGAACAGCTCTCCTGTTTTCATGCGTATGACCTCAGTAATAAATAATGGGGGTGTGAAACACACAGCTAATGAGGAAATATAAGCTGCTTTGTGTCTAAATATTATACTTTTCAAAGTTCTTCTTGAGGCATCGGTGGCTCTTTAACTCAATTATTCCTGGGTGGACATTTTAAATTAACGTTAAGCACTGGAAAGCTCAGACTACTAAATGCATCTCCAGGTAATAATGAGTTTAAATAAGTTTTATATAGTGGCAATATAATTTCTTTGGATCAGTGAGAGAAGTGTCTATTAATAAAGTCGATTGAGGAGTTTGATTTCCTATAGGCTGCATCACATTGTTTTTTGTGTTTTAGGTCCAAGGTTATATTAACACCCAAGTCCCTTTCACATACAGTTGAATTTAGTGGTACATTTTGTAAGCAGTATTTACTGTATAGCCAGGATTACCAAAATGCATCATGTGCATTTGGCTAAGTTAAATGTTATTCCCTACATCTTAGCCCATGTCAACTTGTTGAAGGCGTTCAATTTTGTTGACCACCGCCTTCTCCACTCCACCCTCCAACAATTTGGTTGCTTCCCCGGACCTGCTGCCTGGTCCCATAGCTACCTAACAAATAGGGCCCAATCTGTGCTCATAGGTAAAGTTGCCTCTGCTTCCCTTCCTACTCACACTGGAGTTTCACAGGGATCTATTCTTGGCCCTCTCCTCTTTTCCATATTTATCAATGCTCTCCCTGCTGACTGTCTAAACTGCAATGCACTCCTTTAAGTGGATGACTTAGTTCTGTACCATAGTGACAAATCCCTTGAATCCATCTCCTCCACCCTCACTATCAACTACTGCACTGCAGAAAACTGGTTCCTCTCCAGAAAACTCCTAGTCAATGAAAAAAAAAAACAAAGGCCATGCTTTTCTGCTCCAAACCTTTCCTCAACAAGGTCGCCAAATCAAACTCCTCCCTCTCTGTACATACACCTGTAGCCCCCGAGATGGTCACCTCTTTTAAGTACTTAGGTGTTACTGTTTTTTTATTTATTTATTAGAATTTAGGTAACCAGGTAAGTCCACTGAGACCATGCAATCCCTTTTTCAGTGACAACCTGGGTGTCAATGGTGAGAACAGTACAATAGATAAATACAATAATAATATACAGGATACAGAGAGATTTAACAATGTTGCAAAAATTATTACAGTGGAAAGCCAGGTAAGTAACTTAAAACAGATCAGGAATTAAGCATATATAAATAAACAGGATAACTAATATTATACAATATATACATAGCAGGAACATGAGAGCAGGTGGATTACAAGATACATCTATCAGAGTAACATAGACTAGGCATTAACGATGCTATAAGGGTTATTTAAAGCAATTGCAGAGGAGGGGGATAGTAGGAAAGAGGTAAGCTCTTTTTTGAAGGAGGATAGGGTGGGGCAGGAGAGTAAGTTAGGGGGGAGGGAATTCCAAGCAGAGGGAGCTGAGAAGGTGAATGAGCACTTACCCGACAGGCGTTGTGTCTTCTGGATTGCTAATAAGGGTAAGAAAGTAGATCTAAGCATGCTTGTGGGTGCTTTTTTGTAAATGATTCCCATTAGGCAAGGGGGATTAAAGAGCTTGGTAAGTTTGAATACAAGACATAAGGTGTGAAACTGTAACCTTGAGTCATAGGTAGGCCATTGAAGAGAATACAGGGCCTCACAGTGGTGTTTTCTGGAGTCCACTCCAAGGGCAAAATGTCCAGTCCTATGATAGAGTTGATGAACCTGTGCAAGGGAAGAGGATTGGGCAGAGAGTAGTAGAAGGGCACAATAGAACAAAATAGGGAGAATGGATATTGATGCAATCTTTTTACAGGCGGCGTTGGATAAAAAAGGGCTGAGGCGGGTATAATAACCCGAGCTTCTGGTTTACTGTTTTGGTAAGCTGAGTTGCATGATGCTCCATTGAGAAGGAGGCATCTAAGTGAACCCCAAGGTATTTAAAAGTACTAACCACCTCTATGGGGTCTCCTGACTGTGTACTGATCTGAAGCTGTTTGGTAGGTTTGGGGGATGGGTTATGGAAAAGCATAGCTTTTGTTTTTACCGTATTTAGAATTAGGTGATTGTCAGAGAACCAGGTCTCATGTGCAGTGAAATCAGAGTTAAGGCTTTGATTAAGCCAGTCTCTATTGTTAGATGAGCGGTATAAGATTGCATCATCAGCATATAATTGCATGGACGCACCACCACAGAAGTTGGGGAGCTTGTTGATAAAAAGCGAGAATAGTATTGGGCCAAGAATAGAACCTTGGGGTACTCCGTGTGAGATAGGCCTTGAAGAGGAGAATGAACCAGACCGTTTTACACTTTGTGATTTTCCAGTGAGGTAGTCACGTAACCATGTGAGTGCTAAGCAATCTAGACCTAATTGATGCAATTTACCAAGGAGATAGTGGTGGTTGACTAGATCGAATGCCTTAGTCAAGTCAACGAATACTTCACTGGTTAGAAGACCAACATCACTTGCATTAAGAATGTCAGTCGAGACTTTGACAAGGGTGTGGTAGTACTATGGCCCTTCCTGAAGCCATGCTGGCAGTCTGTGAGAAGATGATGTAAGTCTAGGTAGGACTGTAGCTGAATGTGCGGGATCCACTCCAGGATCCTGCACATCCACTCCAGGATCCGCTCCAGGCTGTTGATCCCTCCCTTACTTACAAGGAACACATAACTCTGACTGTAAGCAAAATACACCAAAAGCTAGGTGTGGCTTACCATGTTCACCAACTGCTAACACCTGATGCTCACCTAGCTGTTGCCCAAGGTAACTTCATGCCACTCCTAGACTACTGCACCCCCATTTACTCCTTTGTGTCCATGACGCTATGCTCCCGTCTTAACACTACATATAATGCCATATGTTGTGTTGTTCTTAAAGCCCCCTATTCTACCCACCACTGCACACTTTATCAAACACTGGAGTGGCTACCACTACAGGCCCATTTTGACTATACCTTGGGCTGTCTCATGGACAATGCACTTAGGAGCAACCAATTGTCCCCTTATGCTCCACTACTTACTAGTAGAGAAATTACTAGGACCCTTAGGGCATCCACTATCTCTCCCCTGGAGGTCTCTCATGTCACATAAGTAATGGGCAGTAATGTCTTCTCTGTCACTGCCCCCTCCCTTTGGAATAGGCTCCCACTGTCCATTCACCAATCCACATCCCACATGTCCTTCAACTCTAACCTGAAGGCTTGGCTCCTGGCAGAATCTACTTGCAACTGCTCCCAAGATCATGCAAGCATATGAGCTCCACCTTAGCTGGATGGTAAATAGGGTTTCTGACTGCACTCCCTAACTCTTCCATCCCCCTGGCCTCCCCTGCTACCACACTCTCTAGCTTGTATGCTTTCATGTATATTTCTCCTGACTTTGCTTGACCAATTTAACCTGCCTGTCTGACTCTCAAATCACTACCTTTATGTATCTCAGTCCCATGGCTGTCACCACATGTTAGATCTGGGCATCAACACACCCGGGCATACTGACACTAGTACCCACACCACTGCAACCCCAAAGGGTGTGGACCCCATGTTTCTTGTGCACCTTGTCTGCATGATGCCTATATGATGAATGTCTATGCTATATAACTCTTTGACATTGATGCCCGTATACCACATGTAATGTTTACTTTTGTCTGTTTGTTTGCCACCACATCGTGGCCCGGCTCATGACTGAAAATGGTCCTTGGATCAGTTCACTTACCCGGTTACCAAAGACATAAATAAAATAGATAAAATCTGAGTTGTTCTAGCTCATTTTATAAGGCAATTTGGTTTTCAACCCCCAATCTTGGTATCAACATCAAACATGATGCACCAGTTCTTAAGATGTGTACCTCAGTCTGTAACATGAATACTGAAAAGTATGGGACTTAAAATAGAACCATGTGGAGTTCTGATTATCACCTTGCCTTTGGTAGAAGTAGAACCATTCACTCTTATCCTTTGAACTGTGTTCTCTAACCATGCAGCTATCCACTGCACTACTAATGGGTCAATGTCAAGAGTTGTTAGTTAATTCAATAATTTCTGGTGTGGAACACAGACAAATGACATCCGCAGTTCTACCGGTACCTAGGATCTGACTTACTTTCAAATCTGATTTGTTGTACAGGATTTCCACTTAGTGATTCCATGCTGGTGTTCATCATTTATAGTTTTTCCATGCATTGTTTACTTAATAGTTTTTTTTTTATTTGACCATCTTCTTAGTCTCTACTGTAAATGTTCCTTCTTATTGCCAATAGTGTCCTATTGACTTTTGAAATAGCACTTTTTACATTGAATGTGATGTTCTAACACATTTGCAATGACTGCACTAAGGTCTGTTTCACTGCCTTTTGATTTTATTTATTTACTTAAGTCTTGAAAATACACCTTTGAGCTGGAAGCTCATTAACAAATGTTCCACATCAAGTAAAAGAAGAACTATGCATTTCATGTTGATTCATTGTAAAACAGCAAAAGTGCAATGTTACAAGGTGAATACATAGTTACAAACAATTGAGATACATCATTACAGTCATGTAGAGGAGCAAGCAGAAAAATTCCTTTGCCAGGGTTACGGGGGTAGGAGGAGAGAGGTGGGAGTAGAAGTAACTGCATCATGGAAGATAGGAAAATGATTGAACTAGTTTGAGGTTTGGTAGGGATGGAATGGGAAGGGGGGGAGTTGGGGGTGGGAGGAGGGAGGGAGAAAGAGGGCAAGAGGGGAAGGTGGCCATAGGGAGAGATGGGGTTAGCAGTCACACCTGCTCTGATTGGTAAGGCGTTGGCAGAGTTTTCTCTTGAAAGGCCCCAGCTTAGGCTCATTTGCTATGTTGGGTGGGAGTTCATTAAGCCAGCATGGGGCACAACATGTGAAAGACCTCTGTGCTTGTGAAGTACAGAAGAAAGGGACAAGAAGTGATTGTCTAGATATGCTTCTCGTGTGATGGGGGTTGGGTGCAGTGATAAGGAGGTTCAGAATTGCAGGTGGGGTCAGTCCAAGGCAAGTTTTCTTAACGAGGAAGCACAATTGGAATTGTGTTCTACCCTGTAGGGTAAGCCAGTCAGTAGGCACATATAGGTCACACATGTGGGTTAGTCTATGGGCGTGGAGAATCAGTCTGCAAAATTTATTAAGGGCAACGCTAACCCTTTTGAGGGTGGAGTCACGGGCTGCTCCATATACTGTACCACCAGTCCATAGTCTATAATGGAAAATATAGAGCTATTAATGGCAAATAACAATGCCTCATGGGTAAGGCTGTGATGGTGTCTATAAAGGAGGCCAATTCTAGAGTTAATGACCTTAACAATTAGATCAGTGTGCTGAGTAATGGATAGGGAGCTGTCATGGGTAATGCCAAGGTATTTGAATGTATATACTTGCTCTAGAGGGGTTTGCAGGCTATTAAGGATTAACATCCAGTGGTCTTTGTATGTATTTCGGGGGTAAGCATATATCATTACTATTGTTTTTTTTATAATTCATAAGAAGCTTGTATTTAGCAAACTAAACTTCAGCAGCAGAGAAGTCTCTTTGCAGGTTGGATTCTAGGTGGTCTGGATTATGACTTTGGAGAAGATGACTGCATCATTGGCATAAAGAAGAATTTGTTCTTTGCACACTGAGGGAAGTTTGTTAATAAGCAGGCTAAATAAAAGTGGGCCTAGAATTTACCCCTGTGGGATACCGATGAGAACTTGTCGACTATTGGAGAGCGTATCATCCATTTTTACCCATTGGGACCTATTACTAAGGTAACTCTGGAACCATCCAACCGCTTCAGTGGAGATGCGAATGGAGTGGAGCTCATTGAGTAGCATTTTATGATTGACAGTGTCAAAGGCCTTGGTGAGGCCGATATACATTGCCCTTGCTACCTGACTACTATCAAGGGGCCCCATGTAGGAAATCTGAGTTCTCCAGTAGGACTGTGGAGGTACTATGTCCCTTGCAAAACCTTGAGCTGCTAAGGGCATTGTAGACATTATTTTTCCAAATAGTCAACCAGTTGGTTGGAGACTATTCTTTCTAAAGCCTTAGAGAGGGGAGATAGGATCAAGATTGGTCAGTAGTTTGAATGTAAGGCTCTGTCATCATTCTTGTAGACAGATGTGGGCACAGCAGCCTTCCATGCCTGGGGGAATTGCTCCAGCCAGAGAGATGGGTTCATTAGTTTAGTAAGGGGCAGAAGCACTTCTTCCAAGATAAGGGCATTTAACTTTTAGACTCAGCGTGTCATGGCTGTGTCTGGATTTGCCAAGTACCTGCTGGAAATATTTTTTTGCTTCGGATCCAGTAATTACTTTTAGGTAGAAGTGGGGGGGGGGTCTGTGGGGGATCCATTACATAGAACATAGAAACATAGAACAGAGAAGCTGATGGCAAATAAGGACCGCAATTGCCCATCCAGTCTGCCCATTTCTTTTTCTACTTTATGAATGTGCCATTGGCCTTTGCTCTGTCACTGGCTTATTTATTCATACTCATCTGTATTGCTCCCTTATGTCTATCCCATGCCTGTTTGAAGCCCTGCACTGTATTCATATCCACCACTTCCTGAGGTAGGCCGTTCCATGCATCCACCACCCTTTCTGTGAAAATGAACTTCCTCACATTACCTCTTAATCGGCCTCCCTCTAATCCCATGCTGTGTCCTCTTGTCCTGCTATTTTTCTTATATTGAAACATGTTAGACTCTTTCACCTTGTTAATGCTCTTAAGGTGTTTGAATGTTTTGCTCATATCACCTCTCTCCCTCCTTTGCTCTAGGGTATACATGTTGAGCTCCATTAATCTGTCCTCATATGTTTTCTGATGCAGTCCCTGCACCATTTTGGTTGCCCTTTTATGGACTGACTCAACTTGGTTAATGTCCTTGTGAAGGTGTGGTCTCCAGTACTGCACACAGTACTCCAGATGGGGCCTAACCAGTGTCTTGTAGAAAGAAATTATTACCTCCTTCTTCCAACTTGTGATACCCCTACTAATACACCCCAACATCCCCCTAGCCATACCTAATACACCCCAACATCCCCTTAGTCTTACTAGATGACAAGGAGCCTGGGGGATGTCCAACAGTTGCAGCAGGGAGAGCAGATGGCAGTAAGCTGCTGAGGTCGGTGAACACATAGTTGAATGTATTGGCAATGGGGTTAGGATCTTGGGTGATTACCCCATTCACTAACATCATAGAGCATGAGGATTTATTATTTTTTCTAATAAGTTCCTTATGGTTTTCTCAAACTTTTCTGCCATCACCCTATGAGTTAATGAGGCAATCTTTGAAATGGTGGTTTTTGGAGAGTCTGATCTCACGGGTGCCTATGTTTCTGAACGATTTATATTTGTGAATATCAACCAGCTTACCAGTGGCCTTGGCTATATGTCCAAGATGATTTCTAGTGACTATGAGATTCAACAGTGTGGGGGTAATCCAAGAATTGTGATATCCCTTAATTTTGCTTTTTCTAATGGTGGCATAAATATCACATGCACTATTAAATTTAGTAATGAAATAATCCAGCTCATGGTCAATGTCTTTTGCAGTATTGAGGGTAGTCCAATCAGTATGTCTAAGGTGGGCCTTGAGCGAGTTCAGCTGACCTCGCTTAAGAATTCAACTCATTAGGGTTTTGGAAGGGGGCTTTGGGGCCTTATTAGCCCAGTAGCAGACAACAGGGGAGTGATCACTGAGTGAATCAGCAAGGACTGTAAGGTTGGTGAGTGACCCGATCTGGTTGATTAGTGAGTATCCAATTGAGCAGGGTGCTGGAGCCAGAATGGTAGTTGAACCTGGTGGGGGAATTAACCAGTTGCGTGAGGTTGATACAGTACAGGGCATCTTTGTATTGGGTGGCATCCTGGGATAGCCAGTTTATATTAACGTTCCCTAGGACTACCACCTCCCACTTATCCTTTAGGCCTTTAATGTATTCAGTGATTTTTTTGGAAGCCTGCAGATTGTTCCTTAGGAGGGATGTACACCGAGGAAACTGTTAGGGACTTGCTATGAGCACCTAACAGCAACCTGATGGCTAGAGCTTGTACAGTATTCCCAGTGTCAATTTGGGGGAGGGCATGGCACCGTATTTGATCTCTGACATAGATTACACAACTGCCATCCCTTTTCCCTGACCTGTCCAGCCTGAAGAAGGTATATCTGCTTAGTGCTAATGACACATCAGGAATCTTGGGTGAGAGCCAGGTTTCCACTAAAGAAAGGATGTCAGGATTGTGCTGGCTAACCCACACTTGGAGCTGGTCAGATTTGGCCACTAGGCTGTGGATGTTAATTGCTGCAATCTTTAGAGTTCAATAGAGGTTGTCAGTACTAGCAGGGTGATGGGGGGGCCCAGGGTTGGGTGGATATTGCCAGAGATAAGTAGAAGCAACATAGTGCCCTCGGTGTCCACTCCTTCGGTTAATTCAACGCCATTTTCTCAGCCCCTGAACTCAGGATCTGCCCCTAGAGTGCCTGTCCTTCTTTCTCCACCTGCACAGTGGGGTCTGTCCCAGAATTGGTGGTCTGGATGGCTTGGAATGGTTGTCATCTAGGACCGCCGAGGGGTATTTTTCCATTTTTCTGTAGTCCCATTTTATCCCAACCCCCTGGGATGCCGTCGTGAGGATGTATATCCAGAGAGGTGACATGCTGATGCACATCTCTTCCAAGTGCCCGACAGTGTCCCCTCTCCCCAACTCCATCAGATGGAGCCACCAACCTCTCGAGAGCCAGTGTTCTTACTGGCTCTCTTAGGACATTGGGTGCATACAGCACCCCTGGTATCCTACCTCAGAGGGAGGAGAGCATCCGTTGGGATGCTCAATCCTCCTTCCCCCAGCTGACCCCCACCAACCAGAGTCCATTCCCAAACCTGGTTCACCGGCATAGCACGAGGTGTGGCATCCAGCGCAGTAGGACATTTTTTAGACTTTGCAAGTTGCCTTTCCAACTATGCCTGTTATCACCACCCTTCTTGTTTGCACATGGTGGGGCAGCTGGGTGGGGTAGTAAAAGTGCAGCCATTACCCAGTGATTGATGGGAAGGTACACATAAAGGGAGCATAGCCCACAAGAGATAGGGATGGGGCATTACTAGTGCCAGTTCTAGGAGCTTGAGTTAAGGTAGCATTGGCTGAAATTGTATAAGGTTATGTGAGTTCATTTGGGTATTCAAGAAATAGGATAATTAAGAAAAGAGGTTTTACAATGAAACTTTTACAGGGAGCCATTGTTCCCAGATTGGGGGCTGCAGGACATGGTCATGCAGAGGAAGGGTAATACAGGACAAGGCGGGGTGTTACACAGAAGCAGCAGTGCTAGAGGTTGGGACCTATGCAGAAAGATTAGCTAGGTGTGGGTGGGGGCTAAGCCATGTGTATTGTGGGGGAAGAGGCAGAGGTTCTAAGTAGCTCGTGATATTTGGAAATATAAGAGTGCTGTGTGACCTGGTGGTTAGCGTTACTGACTTTAGCATAATCAGTGCCCATAGGTGTGGCTTCACGTCCTAATAGTGGAGGTGGAGAGTTGATTCAAATGGACAGGGTCTTGAATTATACTATTTGAGGCTGGGCGCTTGGTAGCAGCTATTGTTTAAGTAGCAGGAATCAGCTGCAAAGATACAAAAGGGTCAAAAATCAGCAGTAACAATTACTGGTGCTGTGTGGACTAGCTAAGAGTGTTACTGACTTTGGAGCAGTAGGTGTGCTTCAGATTATGGTTTAAGTCCCACTTAGAAAGACAGAAATCCTTCAGGAATGGTGGTGGGGACTATCACAGGGGAGAAAAATATTTTGCCAAATGAGCTGGCTAGTGACTGGTAGAGACATAGGGTCAGTGTTAACCAGTGAGGTCTAGGCTCTTGGTTGTAGCTACTGTTTAAACAGCAGTTGCAGGCAGTCAAGGTACATGAGGATCAATGTTGGTGGTAACTACAACAAGGGCTATGTGGCCTAGGGGATGGTGTTGTAGACTTTGGAGCAATTAGCAAACCATAGATGGGGGTTCAAGTTCTGTCTAAGGGGCTGGTGGCATCCCACAAGATTGAGGGTTGGAATTAATCCAGAGTTTAATTAAATAGCTAAATTAATAGGAGAGTGGCAGATTTAGACTGAGGGACAGAGTCATCCCATATTCTATTTAATTGATTTGGTTATTATGTTATTGCATAGTGTGCTCTATGTGTTCTACTTAATTGATTTGGTTATTATGTTATTGCATAATGTGTATTGATTTTGCCTTTTATTTTTTTGCACAGGTACATGACTTGATTTATTGACATTGAATTTCATGCCTCGTTCTTGTTCCCAGTTAAGGTATCTGATCCAGGTCTTGCTGTATTGTACATGTTTGCTCTACTGTATCACATGGCCCAGCTATTTTGGTATCATCTGCATATTTGATGCACAAATTTCTTGTATTGCTAATCATGTCAGTTATATAAAATTAAAAGATAATTGGACCCAGAACAGATCCTTGCAGACTCCACTACTGACTAGCCATAGAGAAGACTTATGCCCATTTATTATAATCTTTTGTGCCCTACCAGTTAACCAGTTATTCACCCAATTAGTTAAAAAAGGATTAAGTGCTATTTCCTGTAATCTGTTACTAATTACCCAGTGTGGTTTGTGGTGCAAGATCTCCCTGGTGTGAAACTGTGTTGTATAGAGTCTATCAGATCTGGGGCCAGATATTCAATGATGGGCAATAGTGTTGTGCAAAGGTTTCACCGCGCTTGTCTTTGTGTCTGACCCAGAGGTTGTTATATTCAGTTGGACAGCGCACTGGCACTATCTGACTGAATATTGGGCTATGACAGTGCATTGCTAAGGAAAGTAGCATTGCCCTGACATGGACCAGTGCTGTATGCAGTCCATAGGGAACTGCAGGGAGCTGTGCCCCAAGATTAGATAGCACTGGGAGCCCATGGTGCAATATTCAGTTGAAAAATGCAAATGATCCCATTGGATATGCAAGGTGCTGAGGATCCATATGCATGCCCATTATGGTGTCATTTTCATGGGAAGCATCAACAGGTTTACGCTCCTCCTGTGGCTGCCCAACACATCAGGCATGGTGGCAAGCAGCCCCACCACTCTGAACACCTGCCCCCTTATTTAAATGTACTCCCTGGTGTCCAGTGGCACCCCCAACCTCCAACTGGCACCACTATATTAGTACAGATGTCCGTGGTGTCTACTGGCACCCCCATCCTCTAATCATCCATTGCCATCATGGTAGTGAGTTCCCTGGTGTCCTGCAACACCCCCTCTCCTCTGATGACCTAGCTCCATGTGACAAGTGTTATCCCTGGTGTCTAGTGTTATCCATGGTGTCTAGTGGCATTTCCACCCTCCAGTCACACAGCCCCAACTGATAAGTGCTATCTCTGGCATCTAGTTGCACCCCCTACTTCTGGTTACCAACCACATATGATAAGTGTTATCCCTGGTGTCTAATGGCATCCCACACCCTCTGATCACCCAGCCTCATACAATAAGTGCTATCCCTAGCATCTAATGGCACCCTCCACCATCCAATCACCCAGCCCTGTATAATAAGTGTTATTCTAGGTGTTTAGTGGCAGCCCCACCCTCTGATCACCCAGCCCCATGTGATGAGCATTATCCCTGGTGTCTAGCAGCACCCCACCCTCTGATCACCCAACCCCATATGATAAGTGTTATCCATGGCATCTAGTGGCACCCCTGCTTGCTGAACACCCATCCCAGAAGCTGCATGGATGTCCCTGGTGCCTAGTTGTACCTCCCACCTGCCAAGCAACTGTCCCTGACATTGTATTGATTTCAGTGGTGTCTAGTGGCACCTCCCACCTACAGAGTACCTGTCTCTAATGTTGCATTTATTTCCCTTATGTCTAATGATACCCCCTCTGACCACCCATCTCTGATGTTGCATTGATTTTCCTGGTGTCTAGTCATACCCCTCACTCACCAAACACCCATTCCAGTGCTTTCTCCAAGGCCCCAGTGTCTAGCAGTCCCAGGTGTCTAGTTCTACCCCCAACTCACTGAACACCTGTTCCAGTGCCCTCTCCAAGGCCCCAGTGGCTAGTGCCCCCCGCACTGCCGGCACCGAGCACATCACCCAGTCAACCCCCCACCCTCCCGTACCTCTGAGGAAAAGGCTGTGCAGTTATCCCAATATGATGATAGGCACAGCTCCCCTCACCTCCTCAGCTAGCCACCATATAGGATGACAGGGAGCACACATACAGTATACTGCCATACGTTATGTACACACCTGTTATCCCCGCCTGTCTGGCTGAGGTGGTGGTGAGCTGTGCCTGTCATCACATCAGATCCTGCATGGCCTGCCTCTCAGGAGGGAGGTGAGGTTGGCTGGGTGGTGTGCTTGGTGCCAGTGGTGTGGGAGGTGCTAGTCACTGGGGTCTCAGAGGGTGGACTGGAATAAATGCTTGGTGGGTGGGGGTACCACTAGACACCAGGGAAATTGATGTAATCTCAGGGATGGGTGCTTGGCAGGTATCACTAGACACCAGGGACATCCATGCAGCTCCAGGGATAAATTTTCAGTGGAGGGTGCCACTAGATGTCAGGGATAACACCTATTATAGATGGCTGGGTTACAGGAGGGTGAGGGGTGCCACTGAATACCAGAAAACTCACCACCATAATGATGATGGTTGATTGGAGCATAGGGGGTGCCACTAGACACTATGGTCATCCATACTAATACAACGGTGGGCAATCAGAGAGTGGGGGTACCACTGGACATCAGGGATATCATTATGATTGCTGAACTGGGGGATCGGGGGCAGTGGGGTGCCACTGGACACCAGAGCCTCCACTGCTTCAGTGGGATGGAGTTTGGAGAGTGGGGGGCAGGTGGCTACAGTATCACTGCCTACAACCAGAGCCTTGTGCCCCATTAACTCAAGGATTGCAAAAGCAGTAATTTGCACCCATTTGAGTGACATTTACCCCTCTGTGCAAACCTCTGAATTTGCCACTGCACCTGTATTCAGTGGAGGACCCCCTCATTTGCATGGGTGCAGTGATAAATTAGTGCTCGGGTGCTAATGGGTTTTGCCTGTGCTGAGGGGGTGTCGGAATATAAACCTCACCCAAGAATTGGGTGCAAAATCCAGTTAACATGGGCAAACATCCCTTAGTGGCTGGGCTAACTTTTGAGTATCTGGCCCTTTTTGTTTAATGTGCATTGTTATCATGTCCCTTATGAGACTTTCCAGGATTTTGCCTACAACAGAAGGTAAGCTCATTGGTCTGTAATTAGTTATATCCTTTCCATTTCCTTTTTATGGCTGCATAGTGAGAGATATGCTGATGTGTTGTAAACAAAAGAAGGAAAGTAAGGGGTCTGACCAGAATTCCTAACGCAGCCCAGCTGTGTTCTTACGGTAAATGTAGCTAAAGCACAACTTCCTAGAAATGTCTCCATGCCGTCCTCATTGTGGAAAATGTGTTTCCTTTTTCTCCACCTCCCCACCAGGGCACTATTTTCTTGTTACCAAGCCCATGTATAAAAGTTGTATTTTCATAGGGTACTTTTGGCAGAAACCATCTTTGCTGCTGCTGCTGAATGGCATGCTTCAAGCCCCTCAGTGCTCCTGATCAGCAAACGGCTTGCGCAGGGAAAATATCGTCACCAAAAAAATAGGGCTCAGGAGTCCCTGCCACCATACCTCTCCCATCTCAGAAAAAAGAATCCAGATTGGTAACCAGAGCAGCAGGCAGGCATGTTAGTGAGAGGCTGCCAGGTTTTCACTGCTGGAGCCACTGGGACCACCACTACAGGAGTGCCAGTAAACACAAGGACAAGATTTCTGACTCCAGCGCAGACAGAAGGGTCAGGAGTGGAGAAATGCTGCCAATGGCAGCTGACAATACACATTTCTCCATCTTAGGCTGATAATGCCAGTGTTCAGGCTAAGCTTGGAAGGACTCGGTCATTGTACTCTCTAAGTATTGTAAGCAACTCACCCCTGGCCCAGCTAACGTGGTCCCTTTGAGCCGCCTGCTGATCCACTCTGACAAAATTGTTCTATGTGTTTTTCTTTTAATGAATAAGCCACACATTTGAAACACAATCATGAGACGTAATACAGGTACTTGTGGCAGAACCCATCTTTGCTGTGTTTTTTCCCTATTTTACAAATAAAAATTTGAAAACAAAATAAAATGTTTTTTAAATGATGCACAATATAGCAAAATAGTTGGGATATAAAGATTTTAATAAGAGAAACAGTTAAACTCTCTGTGAATAAAAGAGGAACAAATAAAGCAAATCACCCAACTTTCATGAGTCTCGTCTTATCTCGGCAAATGTGAGGAAAAATAACTGTGGCTTTTTCTACAGGATAAAATAGGGCATAAAAAAACACAAGAAATCTGAGGGAATGTGGCATGATTAAACGAAGGGGTGCTGACTGAATTATTATCTTGACTGTTAAAAAGGATTTAGTCTTGCATGGTAGAACTGCACAGTAGCATAACATTACAGAAATAACTCCTGCTCCACCCCCCTATCTAGCTGTATATCTACAGTAGCTAGCTATATATCCAAGTATCGCCAGGCCACTTGGCATGCCACTTCCTTTCTGCCTTGTTTTGTGCTTGAGAGAAGAGTCTGTCGGTGAGTTAAAAGTGAAGAGGTAAAAAGTTGTATTATTTTTAAGGGGTGTTGTGAATTGTATTTTATTTGGCGCAGCCTCCCTCCATCTCTCCTTCCCCCTCCTTTCTCTTTTCATTTGCCTGGACCTTTAAACCTGTCTGAGCTCAAGAATTAACAAGACAAACCTAATGGTTCATCACAATGAGCTTTTCCTACAGCAGTTGTATGCTGCTCTTTCTGCCCCCAAAGTTGCAAACATGTTGTGTATGTCTGTGAGGTTCCATGGGCCCCTTTTCATCAAAGCAAATATACAGCAAACATTTCTGAGCTGTCCTTCAAAATAAAAAAAATATTATTAGCAGAAATGCTGCTCTTTGGCTTTGCAGAGGCTCAATGAATAAGGAACTGATAGCTGTGTGTGTGTGTCTCTCTCTCTCTCTCTCTCTCTCTCTCTCTCTCGTAGCAGCAGTGAAATGGTGACATTTGGTACCTGAGATGCAGGTGCAACAGTCAGGGATCCAATCAAGCAGGCAGTGAGTGTAGGGCTTTCCCAGATAAGTTAGCATGTTCCCCGTAGCTTGTGTGTGTGTGTGTGTGTGGGGGGTGATGTGTAAACTACATTATATTGTACACAGTCTTTTTGTTCTGTTTTTCAGTATAAATAATACATGTGTATAATAACAATTTTCTTGTAGGCTGCCCAGTTTTCCTGTAAATACAGAAATTCCTGTATGCGAGCCCTTCAGTCTCCCATGCAGCCAGCAATCATGTCTTTCAACAAAAAAGTAGTACCCCGAGATTGGTCTGCCTGGCAGGAACTGAGAGGGGGAAAATTAGAGACCAGTCACCTGACCCAAGAGGGATAATGAAGGACTACTCGAGTCTGCTGTGATGTAGGCTTTGGGGAAGGAGGGGGACTAGTGGCAAGAGATGAGTGGCTGCACTATGGGGTGGGAGCCCCAAGCTCAGTCTGGCCAGTAGGGACTGAGAGTGGGTAAGCGAGGTAACCTGCCCCAGGAGGGGAGGTGAGTGACTATCTAAGTCCAGCCAGCAGGGACTGAGAGGGGGCGAAGCACTATGCCTGTGCTTCAGTACCCCCCATTTCCAAACTCATCACCCGAGGTGCAGTTGGGACATTCGGGGATCCACTCAAGCAGGCAGTGAGCATGAGGCTCTGCCAGATAAGTTAGCATTGTCCCTATAGATTGGGGTTGGGGGCCAGGTGATCTGCAAACTAGATTATATTCTATGGAACCTTTTTCATCGGCAAAATGCAGAGTGGCCAATCCGTGTCAGCCAATGCCATGCAGCAGCAGTTCGGTCCTCTTCTTTGTCCAGAATGCAGTGCTCCTTAACTATTGTAAGTCTCCCTCTCTTAATTTGGGGACATACTTTTTGGCTTGCCAGCTATCCTTTCCCTGTCACTGGCAAGAAAGTCCTGAACCCTGGTCCCCTGTGGAACTGCATCAGGAAGACCATGTAGCACAGCTGTAGCCAGGAGTTATGGCAGGATTCAAACCTTTGTCCCTGCCAGGTCTTCACAGCTGGAACCACCATTCACATCACACAATCTCAACTCTAAGAATGGCTATGGAGTAAAGACCAGGACCACCATTACAGGAGCACCAGTGAGCACAAGAATGAGGTGTCCCATTCCAGGGCAGAGAGCAGGGTCGGAAGTGGCAGCTCAGAATACACACTTCACAATCCCAGGCTGGCAATGGCAGTGTTCAGGCTTAGCTTGGAAAGATCCGATCACTGTACTGCCTAAGTATTGTAAGCCAGCTTGCATGGCCTCTTTGAAACACTCATTGGTCCACCATGACAAAATTGTTCTACGAATTTTTCTTTGAAGTAACAAACACACTGTTGAACCACAATCATGAGATGTATCACATATACACAATTACTAGTAAAACTAAAACAAGAAAATGGGCATCAATATAAGAAATTACATCCCGTGTCATGGATGTCATAAACAGAACAAAAATGTTCCTCACACAAATGGGAGCACACAAGAAATGAACACAATCAGAAGCTTTTCTCCCCCTTATTTACAAACAACAGTTTTGCAAAAAATGAAATTGCTTTTTAATGATGCACAATACAGCAACAAAGTTGGAATATAAAGACTGTAATAAGAGAAACAGATAAACTTGTTGTGAATAAAAGAGCAACAAACAAACCGTCTATGAATAAAACAAAACACCCAACTTCCATGACTCCCATATTACCTCGGCAGTGTGTGAAAAGGGTGTTTGTTTTACAGGATGAAATACAGCATAAAAAAAACACAAATCTGAGGGAATGTAGCATGATTTAAAGAATGACCGCAGGCTGAATCCTCATCTTGTCTGTTAAAAAGGATTTTGTCTTGCATGATTGGAGTATATAGTAGCATAACATTACAAAAATAACTCCTGCCACAACAACCTGAACATTATCCAGGGCGTATTCAGGCCTCTGATAATGGGTGTACTGATGGATTCATATGCACATCCATTTGGTATCTATCTATCTATCTATCTATCTATCTATCTATCTATCTATCTATCTATCATCCATCCAACTATCTATCTATCTATCTATCATCCATCCAACCATCTATCTATCTATCTATCTATCTATCTATCTATCTATCTATCTATCTATCTATCTATCATCCATCCAACTATCTATCTATCTATCTATCTATCATCCATCCAACTATCTATCTATCTATCTATCTATCTATCTATCTATCTATCTATCTATCTATCATCCATCCAACTATCTATCTATCTATCTATCTATCTATCTATCTATCTATCTATCTATCTATCTATCTATTCATCTATCTTGTCTGTTTGTCTGTCTATCTATCGCCAGACCACTGTGCATGTTCTTCCTTTCTGGCTTTTTTGTGCTTGAGACAAGAGTCTGTTGGTCAATAAAAAGTAGTATTACTTTCAAGGGTTGTGAATTGTATTTTGTTTGGTGCAGCATCCCTCCATATCTCCTTCCCCTCCTTTCTCTTTTCATTTGCCTGGACCTTTAAACCTGCCTGAGTTGAAGAATTAACAAGAAAAAACCCAATGGTTCATCACAGTGAGCTACTCCTGCAGCAGCAGCTGTCTGCTCCTCTTTATGTGCTACCCCCAAAGTTGCAAAGATGTTCTCTGGGTGTGTTTGTGAGGTTCCACGGGCCCCTCTTCAGCATATGAAATGTACGGCAAACATTTATGAGTTGTTTTTCAAAACAAAAATAAAAAGATTATTGGTTGAAATGCTGCTCTTTGGTTTTGCAGAGGCTCTAGCAATAAGGAACTGACAGCTGTTGCTCTTTTTCTGTCAGCAGCAGTGGATTGGTGACATTTGGCACCCGAGGTGCAGGTGCAACAGTCTGGGATCCACTAAAGCAGGCAATGAGTGTTAAGTGATAAGTTAGCATGTTCCCGGTAGATTGGGGGGATGGTCTCTAAACAATATTATATTCTACACAAACTTTTTGTTCTGTTTTCCTGTATAAGCGATACATGTGTATGGTAAAAGTGTTCCTGCAGGCTGTTCACATTCTCTGTAAATAGAGAAATCCCTGTCTGCAAGCCCTTAAGTCTCCCCTTGAGCTAGCAATTGTCTCTTTCAATGAGAAGTACTACTGCAAGCCCACTTTGGAAAAGGTGTGGGACTAGCGGCAAGAGATCAGCCACTCCACTGTGAGGCAGGAGCTCCTAGCTCAGTCTGCCCAGCAGGGACTGAGAGTGGGCAAGAGAGGGACCAGGAACCTGACCCAGGAGGGGAAGTGAATGACTATCTGAGTCCAGCTGGCATGGACTGAGAGGTGGCAAAGCCCTATACTTGTGTTTCAGTATTCCCTGGCTTGGAGTTAAAGTGGGTGATGCAGGAAATGGAGGGACCAGCAGTAAGAACTCTTTTGTTATTTTTTTTTCTTACAGTAGTCACATATAAATAACAGGTAATTAGGCAACTGAATTCAAGTGTTGTGTCTGTTTTTTGATTCTCTAGGGCTTTATTTTATATGTTAACCAATATGTTCTGATTTAACATACATTTTTATGGAAGGATGTCAGACAACAATGGGCCTCATGAAAAAATTGTCATTAACAAGCAAGATACAAGATAGTCCAGACCAATTAAGACATGACAAGATTACATTCAGTAAAATATGTGATGCAGTTGCTGGTAACTTAGATATTGTCCCGAAAAAAAACCCATAACATAATTTGCTTTGCTGGTTTTTTTTTTTGTTTGTTTTTTTTTAAAGGCATTGTAGCAGAGTGCTTAGTGCTTTTGGTTAGTACCCAGCCATATTCATAATTAACATACAGAGTATTTAAGCCTACAGACACCACTGGACATCTCATTGTTTCAGATCATACCAAAGTAGCAATCTAGTAAAAAGGCACACACAAAATGCTACCTGTGTCAGCTGCTTATAAGATGCTGCTCATATTAGGTATCATTTCCTCCTTCCCCACTAACACTGCCCCATCCTCCAGTGTTTACACAATATTCTGTTTTGCTTTTCTTTCTTTTTTTTTGATGTACTCTATCTATCTATCTATCTATCTATTCTATCTATCTATCTAATCAAGAGAACATTTCTGCCACTCACAGGTTTATGAATTTCCTTTATAACGGTGAGCCACAGTACGCACCCAGGTGAAGAAAGTCAGCATGTTGTTATCTATGCTCGCAGACCCTTCCCCACTGCTGTTCTTAACCTCCAGAAAAAAGTTTGGAGCAAAGTCCAGAACACTCTGAGGATATATGCTTCACTGTATTTCTTGATTAATGTCTTTTGGGGTGTGGGGCAAATGGGAGGAAAAAAATCACTGAGTCATTTATTTTCATTATCCTCCCATATCCATTTAATATGTAAATCTTTTAACTTGTTCTTCCTCTCAGGTTGCATACTGTTGAGAGCTTAACGTCTCTAGCTCTGCATTTTCAAACAAATATTTTACCCCTTTAAGGGAGAATGTATGCTTGTCAGATATCACTTCAAGGGATTACATTACCAGATGCTTCAATTTTATCTAATGTACTGCAGTTTGTAAATATTTTACAAGATCGGTTAGAAATAATGTTGTTTGTGTATAATGCTGTTTGCAGTTCCCTTCACTAAGGTACTTATATATTTATTTATTTATTTATTTGTATTTATGTATTTATTTAATATTTATTGTATTTATTCATGCATAGATTCATTTATTTGTGTATTTATTGATTGCTTTATTTCATTATTCACTTATTTATTTAACTCTACTTAGTGAGCAGCTACAGTAAAGAGAATCTAGCTATTTTCACATAAATTAGAATACAGTGAAAGAGCAGTGAGAATTATGCAGCCATAACAAATCCTGCTTCCCCCTCCCCTACAGTATTGACTGTACACTTATTTGTTAAATCAATGAGATGCATACAACAGATATTGTGTTACCATATGGCTTTTAAGGAATGTGAAGTAATATTTGTTGGAGACTAAAAGTCTGAGAGCTCTACCTACCAAATCTTTTCACTCTACCTCATGTATTGTCTTCTAAACTGTCCTTAAGGCATACTTTTTGATAAGGATGTGTGAAAAGCAGGAAGCTGAAATTCAGATGAAATCTACTTGAAGAGCAATCTCTTGTTATGGCTGTAACCCTTGTTTTTTTTTCTTAAGAAATAAGGGAATCTTATGTAAATAAAATGTTATGTTATACCTATTGTACTGTATGTGTGTAGAGATGCATATAGATAGATACACTTACAGACACACAGATAGATACAGCTAACTATAATTATAGTTGTGCAGTAGTGCCGCTGTATTTAGGGTTGAGTAGGCACTTTCATGTTAAACTTAATTTTTGTCCTTTAATAACTTCACAACTGTTCAACAGATTTGCATGCAATTTTGCAAGCTCAGTCTTGTGGGGTAGATCTCTGGATGTGTCAAGTTTTGTTCTGGTTGGATGTCATATTCTGAGATATGGATAGTGCACAAAGTAAATTTTTCAGTATTTTTTTCTGACACCTATAGTGCCCAGACGGTTTGGAATTTTAGTCTGAAATTTTCAGGGTGGGAAGGAGCTGGCCCACAGATGTGTCTTTTGCTAATTTGATGAAAAAATCTTACTCTGTTACAAAGTTAATAAATTTTAAAATTTTGATTTCTGAGCATACTCAGTACGCACTTCAAAGTAGCTGTATGAAAACGAAAAAGGAATCCTGTTTCCTGAATCCTGTTTAATGTATACATATCAGACATCAGGGAGGGTATAGGGTGTGACATGAGTCTCTTTGCTGATGACCCCAAAATGGGAGCAGTAGTTGAGGGGGAAGAGGGGAGGTTGGCCCTGCAAGGGGACCTGGACACCCTGGAAAGCTAGGCTCACACATAGAAATTAAATTTCAATATCACCAAGTGCAAGGTGTTACATCTTGGGTGGGGAAACCCTAAACACAAGTGATTCTGCTGCTGTACAATGGACTGGTTAGACCACACCTTGAGTACTGTGTACAGTACTGGAGACCACACTTGAAGAGGGACATACAGCTCCTGGAGAGGGTACAGAGGAGGGCAACTAAGATGATATGAGGACTAGGGGATTTGACGTATGAGGACAGACTTGAGGAACTCTGCCTGTTTTTATTGGAGGAGAGGAGAGACGGGGGGACATGATTGAGGCCTTCAAGTACCTCAAGGGAATAAATAGGGTAAACATGGAGGGGATCTTTAGGCTAAAGCAGGAAAGTATCACCAGAGGGCATGGTTTGAAGTTGGAAGGTGGAAGGATGGGGGGAAAGAGAAGGAGGTTTTTCACTGAGAGGGTGGTGGACCCCTGGAATGCACTGCCTGGTAAGCTGGTTCAGAGATCCGCAGTGGAGGGCTTCAAGAGAAGGTGGGACAGACACATAAAGTGGATGTATCAGATGATGTCCTGGCCCAGGGGAGTGAGGATGGATCATAGGGGTTTCTAGAACACAAGGGGGGAGGGCCTCGGCACCCAACTAGGGATCTGAGGTGCGAGCAGACTCAATAGACCGTAAGGCCTAATCTGCTGGCAATTAGTATGTTAGTATGAATCCTTTCTCGTATGGGGCCAATCCTTTTTCGTGGCAGGAAAAATCCATTTTTGTTTGCTGCCATCTTGTTTTCTGTTTTTTTTTTAGATATTCCAAAACCCAGAAAAATGACCTCCTACTGGGAGACCAACAGATGTATCTTGCTCATCGGGACTCTGTTAGGTGGATTCTTCATGTTGGAGAAATGATCCCAATTTTTTTTCCCACTGTAAATCCATTTTCATGACTCACTTCCCCTTTTTTTGTCTGGTCATTCATACAAAAACTTTCATATGAACTGTAATTAATTTTAAATTTCCTGGTGTCTAGTGGCACCTCCACCCTCCCATGGCCATCCTCATAATTATTTTTTTGTTCCTGGTGTCTGGTGACAGAAGACTTGGTTTGCTGGCCAAGGCACCTAGCTTCACCTGAGCTCTTTCCTTCTAAGACTGCTTGAAAGGCAGAGTAGAGAAACTTACCAGAGCAAGGGAAAAGGATTAAGACTTAGTTTGGCTAAGCAGATTTACTGTGTGGTGGTGTTTTTATTTTTTACTCATAGGGATTACTACTGTTTGTTGCTAACATTTCATTGCTTTATTTTTTCTCTGATTCAAATTGTTGTTGCTGGTATACCTTCTTCTGCATTATTACAAGGTGTGCCTACAGGTGTGTGCTAACAGATTACTCCTGTAATCTTCTGATTCAAATTGTCTTTTGCAAGGTATATCTTCTGTTACTGCTTTATTTTTCGCTGGAGCAAAGTGTTTCTTACAGCGTATATCTTCTCTGAAATTATTACAGGTGGTGCTTTACAGGTTTTACAGTTTTATCTAACATTAGGATAAGCTTTCAGGGTTACTGCATTTGTTGTTGACTGATTGTTTCTGCTCTTACCTCCTTGTTCTTTCGTCCGTGGTTCTTCTTTTTAGGCAGGGGAAGGGCCCAGCCACCCACCCCCATCCCCAACCACCCCACGCTATACTCCTTTTATAGGGTACCACAGTTGTGACATTTCCTGTGGCAGAGCAGGAAGGGACGGATCAGTGGGGCCTCCACAAGGTGATCTAATTTACAGGGGCACTAGTAATTTAACTTGTTATAACAAGTTAAACAAAGTACAATTAAACCATTACTTGCATTTTTTTTTCCCCTTTTTTTTTCCTTCTAATTACTCTGACTAGGTTACAAACCCAGCAACTTATTTGGAATGGATTTCATTAACTGCAGGTACTGTGGAACAATTTTCAGAAGGACAGTCTTACAGGATTTAGGACACTGTCCTACATGCTGGGCCTTTGGAGATCTTAGGGCTCAGCTCCGGGCAGCATGGGCAGAGAATGCACACATCAAATTTCATATTGAAGAGGAAATACATTATAAGAACCACCCGCCATTTCCCCAGCATCCAACAGAAAAACCTCGACCGCAGAGGGTAGTTGGTCCAGGAGGTTGGCAGGTGGTTAGGAGGAGCAAATCAGGTGCCCCATCACTCTCTGCTCTCCAACACATTACCTCCAAAAACCATATAAACACTACAAACAGGTATCTGCCTCTATCTCTGAAATCAAATAAAGAGGCAGAAGACACTGCAGAGCAGGACACTGCGACACAGGAGCTAGCACAACAAAACTCACCCAAATCAGGAACCAAAACAAAACAAGCACAAAGGAAATCCAAAAAACTTCTGATCATAGGAGACTCCATGATTCGGGAGTTGATACCCATCTCCAGCCAGGGGTGATGGTCAGATGTCTCCCAGGTACATCAGCATGGAGAGACACTGACCGCATTGCTAAAATTGTTCACAAAGCAGGAGAAAACATTGATGTCCTAGTACACATAGGGACTAATGATCTCGCCAGTCGGTCAGTTGTGGAGACCAAGGAACACCTGACTAGGCTGAGTGACAAACTATCATCTATTTCGTCCGGCATCTCCTTCTCTGAGATCCTGCCAGTCTGGGAGAGGGGAGCAGATGGATGGAAGGTCAGAGAAGGGGAGATAGGGGAGCTAAACACGTGGCTCAAGGGCTGGTGCCAGGAAAAAGGACACAGATTTGTAGGGAACTGGCAACAGTTCTGGGAGCGAAAGTTCTTTAAATTTGATGGACTGCATCTGACTAAAGAGGGAGTCAGTGCATTGGGCAGAAGTTTGATGTCTTTGCAGAATATTTAAACTAGCAAATGGGGAGAGGGGTGCAGCACCCCATGCGTCGAATGGGAAGAACACCCCTCCCCCCTCAGCTAGTGGTCAAACAGGAATTCAGCATGTTTGCCGTTCATTTGCATCACCAGGTAAGAAAAAAGGTTTGTCTCCCATACAACACACAAGGGTAATGCCAAACTTCACCCAACAACTAACACACCAAAATCTGGCCAATGGAAAATCATGTACACAAATGCTCACAGTCTGGAAATAAGATCCCAGACCTGCAGGCAATAATGTCAGAGGCTAAACTGGACATAGTAGCAATTAGTGAGACGTGGTTTACCAGTAACCACACTTGGGAGACTTCAGTACCTGGCTATGTATTGTTCAGAAGAGACCGAGGTGCAAAAGGGAGGAGTGGCCCTGTATGTTAATGAAAATATCAAAGCTACAGAAATTCAGAATACACATAAGGATCAGAAGAACTGTGGGTCACCCTGAAACAGGAAATGGGACAGCCATAAGAACTGGGGTTGTCTACAGGCCCCCAGACCAGAGGAGGACATAGACACATTACTGTTAGAAGATATACAAAACATGACAGCTAAAGGAGGTTCTGATAATGGGAGACTTCAACATGCGGATACAGATTGGTCAATACCAGCAGGAACATCTGCCAGAACTAGACTCATAGTGGATTCCCTGCAGGGGAGGGCCTCAAACAACTGGTACAGCAACCCACAAGAGACAGGGCTATCCTAGATCTAGTACTGACTAACAAAGAAGGGATCACAGATCTCACGTAGAAGGTCACCTGGGGCCAGTGACCATCACATGGTATGGTTCAATTTGACATTACATCTAAATCATCCCATTCCAAGGCAAAAAATATGGGACTTCAGAGGGAGCTGACTTTGATAAGATGGCCAACAGAGTTAAGCTAGCCCTGGCAAAAAGAAACACAGGTGAGGGGTACAGGCAAAGTGGGCAGCATTAAGGATGCAATACTTGAAGCAACATCCCATTGTGTTAGACAGAAAAGGAAGTGCAAAGAAGAAGAAACCACTTTGGTTCTCAAATACAGTAGCAGAAAAGGTCAGAGCCAAAAGGCTGGCCTTCAGGAAATATAAGGGAACACAGCGGGATGAAGATAGGGAGGCATACCAAACTGCCCTAAGGGAAGCAGGTAAGGCAGTAAGGCAGGCAAAGTCCCAAACTGAGGAAACACTAGCACGAACAGTAAAAGAAGGTGATAAGACTTTCTATAGATACATTAGTGAAAGGAGAAAGTCCAGAGGGGGTATTGCTAAGCTTAATGGAGAAAAGGAGCATGTGAGGAGGAGGACCCTGTAAAGGCATCTATCCTAAATAGATACTTTTGCTCAGTATTTACTGAAGAGAAGGTAGGGCAGGGCCCACAGCTCAGCATCATGGACACAGGGAGAGGGAGGTGAGCACTACTCCTTCACAAAAGAAAGGGTCCTACAAGAGCTTGCTAAGCTCAGGGTGGATAAGGCAATGGGACCTGATGGCATACATCCCAGGGTACTTAAGGAGCTAAAGGAGGAACTAGCAGAGCCATTAGCAGAATTGTTTAGTGAGTCTCTGAGCACAGGAGAGGTCCCAGAAGACTGGAGAAGGGCTCATGTGATCCCGCTCCACAAGAGTGGTAGCAGGGAGGAGGCAGGGAACTACAGACGAGTCAGTCTTACCTCAGTAGTGGGCAAGATTATGGAGGCACTCCTTAAGGAAAGGATAGTGCAACACCTGGAATCCATAGGGGCACAGGATCCAATACAGCATGGGTTTACAAAAGGAAGGTCCTGTCAAACTAATCTCATAGATTTCTTTGACTGGGTAACCAGAGTGGTGGACCAAGGGGGAGCAGTTGATGTTGCCTACCTTGACTTCAGCAAAGCTTTGACACTGTTCCACATAGAAGATTGATAAATAAGCTGGGTAGGCTCGGTGGGTCAGAAGTTGGTCAACTGGGTGGCAAACTGGTTGACGGGCAGAAAACAGAGAGTGGTGGTAAATGGTGTACAGTCAGAAGAGATGCAAGCTGCAAGTGGGGTACCTCAGGGATCAGTCCTGGGGCCAGTCCTCTTCAACATCTTCATTAGTGACCTTGCAGATGGACTACAGGTAAGGCTTGTCTGTTTGCAGATGACACCAAGATCTGCAACAGAGTAGGTGATCCAGATGGGGTGGGCAGAATGAGAAGAGATCTGGATAAACTAGCAGAATGGTCAGAAGAGTGGCAACTGGCATTTAATGCAAAGAAGTGCAAATCATGCACATAGGGAATAGAAACCTGAAGCCACCTATAGGCTGGGAGGAGTTGCTAGCAGTCACAAAGGAAGAAAGAGACTTGGACATCATCATCACTGATGACCTAAAATCATCCAAGCAGACCTCTAAAGCAGTAGGTAAGGCTAGGGGAGTGTTAGGTGTATTAGTAGGGGTATCACAAGTCGTGAAGAGGGAGGTAATAATCCCTCTGTACAAGACACTGGTTAGGCCCCATCTGGAGTACTGCGAGTATTGGAGGCCACACATTCACAAGGACATTAATTCAAATTGAGGCAGTCCAGAGAAGGGTAACCAAAATGGTGCAGGGACTGCATCAGAAGACATATGAGGACAGATTAACGGAGCTCAATATGTATACCCTTGAGCAAAGGAAGGAGAGAGGTGATGATCAAGGCATTCAAACACCTTAGAGGCATAAACAAGGTGAAAGAGTCTAACATGTTTAAATATAAGAAAATAGCAGGACAAGAGGACACAGCATGAGATTAGAGGGAGGTCGATTAAGGGAATGTGAGGAAATTCTTTTTCACAGAAAGGGTGGTGGATGCATGGAATGGCTTACCACAAGAAGTGGTGGCTATGAATACAGTGCAGGGCTTCAAACAGGCATGGGATAGGCATAAGGGAGCAATACAAATGACTATGAATAGATAGGCCACTGACAGAGCAAAGGCCGATGGCACATTTATAAGGTAGAAAAAGAAATGGGCAGACTGGATGGGCCTTGCGGTCCTTATCTGCCGTCAACTTCTATGTTTCTATGTTTCTATGACCCCCCCCACTCCGATCACCATCCCCATTTACAAGTATTATTTCCCTGGTGTCTAGTGACACCTCCCACCCTCTGATTGCTGTCCTCATATTTAAATTGTATTTCCCTGGTGTCTAGTGGCACCCTTCACCCTCCAATTGCTGTCCCTGTATTTTCATTATATTTCCCTGGTGTCTAGTGGCAACCCCCACTTTCTAATCGCCATCCCCATTTACAATCATTCTTTCCCTGGTGTCTAATAGTACCCCCACTCTCTGATTGTTGTCCCCATATTTAACATATTTCCTTGGTGTCTAGTGGCACCCCCTACTCTCCAATTGCCATCCCCATATTTAAATAGTTTTTGCCTGGTGTCTAGTGGCACCCCCACCCTCTGATCGCTGTCATGTCTAGTAAAGAAAACAGTCCATCAATGTCTTTTTTTAAACATGTAACAAAGAAGATGGTCCCTCACTGATTCAACCCCTCCCACACCCCCCACACTCCCCACACACCCTCACACATCTGAACAGGTCCCATGGTGAAGATCCACTCTCAGGTGGAAGACACTTTGTGCTGCTGGAACCAACGACTGCTATATGACAAAGTAAGGTAAGTGAGTTTCAATGTTTTCAACTTTGATGCATAACTTTGCCATTTTTGCATATTTCTAAGCTAAATTTTCAACATGGCCTTATTCATACCTCACCTCATGAACAATGGCACTGGAAGAATAAAAAACCAGCCCAAAAGGTGATTTTGCAGTCAGTTACTGAAATCAACTTTCAGTTAGGATTTGAAAAATTTCACAGCCCTTGTTCATGAGGTGGGGTCATAAGAAGGGTATGTTGAAAATTTGGAGTCAAAATGTTATGCACATCCATTGAAATGTTGCTATACTCACTTGTAACTTTAGTGAATGTCAATACTGTGACCCCAAATTTTCAACATAGACATTTGATTACACCGCCTCATGAACATGACAGCTGTCATTTTTCAAATCCTGCCTAGACTGCCTTATCGCACCTATGGCATGGAATGATGTTGTAGTGTCATAAAATCACATTTTAGTGGGGATTTGAGCATTTTCAGTACTGGGTACATGAGGTGGGGTAATAAGAAGGCTATGCTGACAATGTGGTTGCTGTTGGTTGCCAGAGGGCCCTGTACTTCCACAGCAACATACATATATGCATCTATGATGAGATGGGAGTGCAGGGTCCTCCAAAGCCATGTACATTCACAAGCAAATTAGGATATGGTTACAATATCTCAAAAGGTGTAGATGGATGGGAACACAGGACCCAGAGGGCCCAGTGCTACCACAGGAAAATAAGGATATGAGTATACTATCTCAAAAGTAAGGAAATTCTTTGCAAAAAAATTCTGTTAATGCAATATTTAGGGTTCAAGCTAAAGTGACAAAAGTAGGGAGATGTGGCTTTAGGATTTCCAACCCTAAGGCTCCACTCTCACCTACCCCTAAAACAAAACAAGGGTGCAATCCTCCTTGGGGTTAGAGACATGTATAAACAGTTATAGCTACTTCTGCATATCATAATTTATATATATACACACACTATATATATATATATCTATATATATATATATATATATATATATATATATCTATTCTCTCTCTCTCTCTCTCTCTCTCTCTCTCTCTCTCTCTATATATATATATATATATATCTATTATGTATTATAGTGGCATGGTAGTGCCACTATAGTCAGGGTTGAGTAAGGTGTTCACTGTTACACCCCTAACTTTGCACATTAATATCTTTGGCATCATTTGCCTAAATGAGCTGAAAATGTGCATGTGTTGTCTGGGAGTCAAGGCCAGTCGCACTCTTGTTGATCTTTCCCACAAACTAACAAGCATGGAAAGTACATGAAAATGCTGGCAAATCCCTGGGTACCCAGCTAAGCGAGAGGAGCACTTCACCCATGTTCTCTGTATGAGAACACCGGGACTTTCTTGACTTCTGCACTCACAGCTGGAACTTGTGTTTCAGGCTGCAGTAAGAGCAGTGAGCCACTGTTTCCCTGGTATCTAGTGGCACCCCTCCATCACCATCCCTTTAACTATGTTAGGTTTCCCTGATGTTTAGTGGCAACCCCATCCTCTGATTGGCATCCATATGAACTAGGACAAGTGTACACATCCCACCGCCACCCCTTGCTTACTGAGCTCAGGTATGAACAGCACCCAGTAAATCTCTTCATGGCAGAAGCTGCAGCCCTGGCAGGTAACATCTGCAGGACAGGCACAGGAGACATGGACTCAATTGATATGGTGGTGTACCAAAATGGTGCATGGAGGAGGTCTTTTATCCCATGGCAGAAATGCAAAGATGTGTCTACCTCACTCATGTGAGTACACTGACCCAGAACTACAACAGTGCTGTGCTATGTTCAAGATGCTTCTGCAGCTGCACAAGTCCAACATCCATGGTGGCACCAAGTCAGTATCACACACAGGCTGCAGAAGGCATAGTTCCCTGCCCTACTACCTTGGCAGTCCATGGATCCCAACATAATGATGTAGATGCCAGTTGTTGTTTTTCCCTGGGCCTCATTCTTTTTTCATTTGCAGTAAAAGCCACAATGGTACTCTTGCAGGTTTCATCATGCTGATGCAACAGCACACCAAGGAGTGGCATGACTAAAGGACCCAGACTCTGCATGGATGGGGAGACCAAGCAACTTTCCACCTGGATTACAATTGGTGTGTACCTAAAAACTAGAAAGGTGGTGATACTATTAATGACACTGTAGTCTGGAGAAGGAAGTCTGTAAGTCATTCAGCAGTTGCCTGTCAGCAGTTTCGGGACAGTAGTCAGGAGAAAGATGGAGAGGGGGACCTTATAGCGACTGCTACTCACAGATGTGTGTGTGTTGAACTGCTATAGTATTTAAAAGGCTGACAATAGAGTGGAGTTTGGTTTGAATTGTGTTTACTGTGTTTTTGCATCGGCATTTGTAAAGGACATACAACTTCACACGTTAGCTTACAAAATGTTTGCACATGGGCACGGCAATCAGTTGCAGAAGGTAAAGGTTTAATGCTGGGTTATGAATGTGGGTCATAAAATCTGAGTTACATCATTCATTCTCCACCTCAGTCTTATCAACTGCTTGTGTAGTTTGTTTTAACGACAATGATTAAGAAAGTTTTTTCCCCCTATTGTATTCTGTCCAAAGAGAAAACTGTATTATTAAACTGTTATAGAGTAACCCTGGTTCTCAGGTGGTTTATTTGCAGCTCATATAGTGTTCCATTCTTTTGTGCTTGACATTTTAACAACCTCCAAGGAAGACCCCACCACTGAATCACCAAGACAACGGACACCCAAAGCCCTATATTTTTTTTCCTTTTGCTGTTGGGGGGGGGGCATTAGGGTTGGAAACCATAACGCCACATTTCCTACTTTTCTGGCATTACGTTACCCTAACGGGTACATTAATTCAGTTTTTTGAAAATAATTTTAAATATAATATATACACACACACACACACATATTCTACAGGTATGGTCGTGCCCCTATAGTTAGGGTTGAGTAGCCTGTTTAATGTTGAACCTCAAATTTTGCACTTTAAAAACTTTGCATCTAATCAATGAAGTGGCACAAAATTTGGTATGCACTGTTCAGTGGGGTAGGTCTCTGGACGTGACAAGTTTCATTCCAGTCAGATATGCAGATTCTGAGATCCAGATAGAGAAAAAAAGTAAAAAGTCACAATTGTGTGCAGTTTTTTCCTCATCGCTTTGCACCCAGAAAGTGTGGAACTTTGTTTTGACTTTTTTTTATGGTAGAAAGAACTTGGGTAACAGAATTGCCACTGTTAGTTTTGTGCAAACAATATTAAACTGTTGCAAAGGTATTACGTTTTTAAGTTCCCATTATATCCAACAGGAAGTTTATTTTTCTGGATAGATGTAAAATGTTCGACAAAGGATTTGATCTCGCAAAAAAGGATTTAGTCCCGTGAGAACCATTCCTTTTTCGTGAGAAAAAATTATTTTTTCGTGAGGAAAAATCCTTTTTTGCAAGCCACCATCCTGTTTTTTTCATCAACTCAAATGCATGGAAAAAACATAATCATTTTGACATTTTACAAATGAAACACCAGGACCTAGTTAAACAGGCACTGGATAGCTAGATGCTGGTGTTTGTTTTTCAGAATTAAGGCCAGAAATACTTTTTCTGGGCAACCAAAGTCCTGGGTGCCCAACTTAGTGGGAGGAGCCTTCTGACATTTTCTCTGTATGAGAACAACAGATTTTATTACATTCTGCAGCCACAGCTGATCTCCTGCTGCCAGCTGCAGTGTATGTTTTTAAGTCCCTTATTTTCCCCTGGTGTCTAGTGGCACCCCTCACTCCCTGATCACTGTCCCCTAATTATTTTTGTCCCTGGTGTTTACTGGCATCCACTCACCCCACCCTCTAATTACCATCCCCCTATATTTTTATATTATTTATCGCCCCATCCTGTTGGATGTACCACAAGCAAGCCCTGAAGCCCAGCACCTCTTTGTTATTCTCCAGGTTCAGCTGAACTCTGGACAGAGCCTGGTCTTGGAAGTGCACACAGTGTGAGGTGTCAAAGGGTGAGCCAATTAACTGAGTCCCACTATGCTGTGCCATTGCCTGCAGGACTTCACTGCAACAATGCAACATCTTCCCCATGCACTACCCCACTGCCTAACAGCTATCCTGCTGCCAGACTGCAAAATGGTAATTTGGCATCAAAAGCAGGCTTGAGGTTGTGCAGCATGGCCAGTACTAGTCACATGACTCCAGACATCTAGATTCAGGAGGAGGGAAGCGGGAGCCAAATTCAGTTGGTTGGTTGATGGCAGAGGAAAGTAACAGATACAGTTGGTGGGTCAGTGACATAGCCCATGCATTGCAGCCAGTTATTCATGGAATGCATGGCTGCAGCATACTTAGCATTTCAGATATGAGCTAATTGGTGGAGGTTTGGGAACCTCGTAGTGGTGTGTGTTCTGCAGCAGCTCCAGCAGAGATCCTCTTCTCTGATAGAAAAGACCCTGACATGTAATGACTCCAGCAGACATTGTTCTCCTCTGAGAGAAAAGACCCTGACACAACTCCTCCTCCCCAAAAGCAGTGCAAGGTGCATGGTCAGAAGTCAGTCTGTAAGAAAACCAAAAAACAATAGCTACCGAGGCTGATCCATCACAGGCCAAACATCTGACATGCAGGATGCAATTAGCATCCCTAGCACCGAGGGCCAGTCCTCTCCTGATTTATTTATATAACCGACACCAGGATGTCCACCCCCAGTGTCAGATGCCCCCAGCCCCTTGTTTTATTGTAGTGCCAACACTGGAGGGGGGCCTAATCCCCATGATGGCATTGGGGGGCCCAGCAGTGTGGGATACTGGGGAGCACACTGCCGGTGTGACAAAATAGTTTTTATTTTCCCTACAAAAGAAAACCATCCCACATCTTTTATTTTTTTACCTGAAAAAAAGAAAACAGTCCCTCATTGTCCCCGCCATCCCCTCCCCATCCCAACCCTCCCATGGACCACCCACCACCCCACCCACCCTTACCCTATACGTACCTCTGGAGGTCATCTGCTGTCATCTTCTGTGGACTGGGACACATTTGCACTCTCCAAAGCCAAACTGCAAACTGAGGAATCAATGTAAGTATCGTATAATATATTTTAATGATGATTCAAACTTATCTTCCTAACTTCCTCCAGGCTGGAGGTGTATGGGGGGGGGAGCTCAAAACCCCTAGGGTGCAAAGACATCCTAATCAATGGAATGACTGACAATCGGATTGCAGCACTGACATTGTCTTCACAGTAGGTGTTTCACTGCAGCAACGGCACACCTAATATTACAGGACATCTGCTACTGAAAAGTATTTTTTTATCATACATTATTAAAAATATAATATACTAGTACTTGATAAAAAAGACTGAAGCAAAATCTTACAAGGCAATACAGCACTATCATCTAGTGATATAATGTCGTAAGTTTTGTTACCATTAAAAAGAAATGTAATATTACTTCAATGATATGTAAATAATGTGTTAGCCAGGTAGTTGTAAATGCAAAAGGAGATGGCAACATAAAGACTTCCTGAAAATTGTCAAAGTAAAAGGAGATGGTGCAGTTTAACTTGGAGACAGAATGTCTGATACCTATAATTCTAAAGCAATTATAGGGCACCTAAACAAGCAGTTTTTTAAAACTGCAAACTCCAAAATCTGGCTTCATATGGAGGTAAAGTAAAGGCTGCTGTTCACATGTATGCTAAAACTGCATTTATGTAAATAACATAAATACAGTTTCATAGCTTTTGAAATATGTAAACATCAGCCTTTCATACTCAGAAAACAGCCTTGTCTTCTCCCTAAGATGTCTGCCAAGTGTGTTAAGTGATGAGTCATGATGACATCATTTGAGCCAGAGACAGAGATCAACATATATTTCTATAGCGCTAACTAATTATTCTTTCCCTCTTTATTTTGAATTGTTGTACCAGAATGATCAACACCATGTATTACCTCATGGATTATTTTGATCAGTACACATTAGGCTATGATTTTGTTCATTTTGTTTGCTTTAACTTTCAGAAAATGTCTTGCAATCCAGCTGATTTTTTCTTTGGTAGACTGCATTACAGTACAACACTTCAAATACCTGATGATCTAGTGGTTATATGATACACTGAATTTTGTTTTTTGTTAACCAGGAGAGACACACTAAGCTGACAGCTTGTTTACAGGTGTAGCCTAGGAGCACAAGGATGTTTAATGACTTGCTCAGGGTCACACAGCAAAGTACCAGCCTTGTTTAGTTCCAAAGCTTATGCTCTCTTGTTAATCCACAAATAAGGCTTTCTTTTTCCATGTGAACTCCCTGCACCTAGCCTGCCTTTTGTTAAACACCCCACCATCCATACCCTGTCCTTAGTACTGCCAGGGGCTGCATATGAGCCTGCAGTCTCATGAAGAGAATTATCACACCTCAGATTGTAATCTTGTACCTCAGAGGGTCATGCAAATCAATCTTCAGTTGACATTCTCAATGTCTGACTTCTGCTCCCACAGTAAATATTAAGTGGATCACCACCCTTCTGCAGAGTGATGGTAGTATGTACAGTTCCCTGCTGCATTTTTCTCTCACCTTATTAACCAACAACTAGGTCTTCCTGGAGGGCCAAGCAATAAACATCATGACCCACCAGAAAAACTGTTGTTCATGCCCTCATAAGGGCTGCACTTACAATGGATAACAATATTACCAGCAGGAGAGGCATACTAATACCTTGATCTAATCAACCTGACTTCCAGTGTCAGTCTACTCCTTTACCTGTGATCTGCAGAACCCCACAGAATAGTTCCCAGCAATTTTTCTCCAGTACTTTTCTGTGCTCTACTCCACAATGTGAGTTGACTGGCTACCAGACTTCCAAATCTTGAATGAGCTATACAAAACTCCCTCAATACTGTCCTAACAAATGTCAACATCCCCCCCTCCCATAATCTCCCTACATTGAATTCAAGTAACAGTTTAGGTGCAGCCCTGCCACTCTGAATATTTGTCATTGTTGTCTACTCTCAACCACAGTCAGGTAGTGATCACAATGCTGGCAGCCCCACATTTCAGATCTCACAGTGATCTGCTCAGTGTCCTCCTTCATGTCTTCAACTAACCTGAATATATCTGTACCCTGCTGGAATGGCCTCTTCAGTTCCTCTCTGGCATTCATTCTTCTCACCTGCTCCCCATATCAAAAACTAGTGAGTTCACTACCCTTCTGCATCATGAATGTGGTTAGTACAGTCTCCCATGTTATAGTTACATATTAATAATAAACATGATCTTCTGGTAAGCCAGGCTGATAGCAGCATGGCACAAGTGGAAACATAGGCTTTCCTACTCATATAAGATCTGAGCCACCTATGATTAGGCACTATTAAATGATGTGCACACCTATCATTTAATAGTGCCTAATCAAAGGTAGCTTAAATCTTTTAAGGATAGGAAAGCCCATCATTTTTCTTGTTCCCTGCTGATATGAGCATGACTTACTGGAAAGATATGTTTATATTTGATATGTCAAAATAAAACGGGAACTGTACTACTTGAATTCATTATGCAGAAGGGTGATGAGCTCACCAGTTTTTGGCGTGAGGAGGAATAGTGAAGACTGAACCCCAGAGGGGTACTGAGAAAGCCACGCTTGCAAGGTACTGCTATATTCAGGGAAGAGGAAGACAGAAGAAGAGAAATAAGAGCAGATTGCTGTGAGAAATAAGATGTGGGACTGCCTGCACCTTGATCACTTCCTGACCTCATTGTCCTGGCCAACATTCCCCCTTCCTATAAAACCAGTGCATGCAATTGTCCAAGGCTGTGTGTGGATATTAATGTATGGAACAGCTGCCACTACATGTTCAGTCACTTCAGTATCAGTTTAGTATTGGCTGTAAAGCACTTTGGGATACAATTGTATGACAACCACTATATAAATGCTGATTTTTATTATTATTGTTAATATTTCCCATGGAAAAAGAAGACATGACAAGCATATATTTGAGTTTAGAGAAAGTATGAACTCTAACATTGGACTGCACAAGAACTTTGCTACAAAAAAAGTGGTGGCTCTAGGGGGTGGTAAAAGGTGTGGCTGCAACTCCCCCCCCACATAGTAACGTAGTTGCTTGCAGCTGCTGCTGCATTTCACTTTGTTGAAGAAGTCTGATTTATTGATTGTACAAATGCTTATTTTCAAACTATGGATTACATTTGTAGGTTCTGTCAAAAACTTACTAGAAAAGAATAATAGCAGAAAATATAAAGGTTTAATAACAATTTTAAAAAGTGCATATTAAGCATGCAAGCCACCCCAGCACCCCCACTGTAGCATCCTGGATCCACTATAACCACCAGGTTATTCAAGATTTGTACTGCACTGTGGTTTGCAACAGGGAAAGTCAGTTGGATTAAAACACATTTTCAGCATGTGAAAGTGAACAAACTGAACAGTACCACAGCCTAACATGTGCATTATACAAAATAATGCACATGGTTTTGGCCATTTGGGTGAAACACTTCTACACAAAGGGAAAAAAGAACTAGTTAGCACTACAGAGAGCCATATATCTCTCTGACTTTGGCTCAGATGATGTCATCGTATCACATTTGGCAGCCATTTTAGGAAGCAGGTAAGACAGTTTTTTTCTAAATTGGAAGGCTGATTTTACAATTTTCAAATGCTCTGGAACCACATTTAGGCAATTTATGTAAATGTAGTTATAGCATTAATGAATACAGCAGACTTTCCTTTAGTCACCTACGGAGTCAGATGTTTGAATAGTTTGTTGTCAAAATGTTGTTTAAGTATCCTTTAAGTGTTATATCTTAACACCTTACTTAACATCTGTAATTGAATGAAACTTTGTTTTTGTTCAGAATGAGCAGGGAAAAATAGTATAAAAAGAGAAGTCTTACTGTGCTCTATGCACAGAAAAAGGATTACCTATGTGCCACGTATCTGAGGTGCGTAGGCAACCCTAAGTGGGAATGCCATACAGTGGGAGTCCTGTGGACCCCGGTGGCAATTTCGGATTGTGTGCTAGCAAGTTGCACAGTGGATCTCCCAGCTGCATGGGCAGAAACATGCCATAGGTGGTCAGAAGAGTGTATGGAGTGTGCCTGCACTAAACATCATTCACTAGGGCACATAAGTGCCAGGCACAGAGGGATGCATATTATGGCAGCCAGGACCCTGCCATAACCCAGTGTGTCCCCCCAAAGGTTGCCACCCACTGGCTGAAGCAGGGCCGGGAAACAACCTTCCGTGTTGCCACAGCCCACTAGCCTGATGGAGAGGGCTGGGGGCAGCCATCCTGGTGAGTGCCCATATTTGTTAAATGTGGAATCCATGCCATCTCACACACACACACACACACACACACACACAGACACAGACACAGACACACACACACCCACTCCCAGGGCACAAGGGATCCACAGTGGGACACAGGCCAGGCATCTGATTGGGTGCCTGCCCGGGTTCACCCCTCTGCAGCCAGCAACATCCCATGAACCTGCACACTGGAGGGGGCAGTGCCATGGATAGATGCCCTATGGGTTCTTACAATCATGCATTCTGTGCACTCTGAGCCTGTTAAGGCTGCGAAGTTATGTAGGCAGTATATATGCCTTTGGTATGTACCTTACTCTCATTAGTGCATAGGTACCATGGTTAGCAACATCTCTTTATGGTTTTGAATTTGAGAAGCTAAGGTTGCTTATGCTCCATTTCTAATACCTACATCTCAGGAGTTCTCCATATGAATTTTATAGTCCAGTGTGACATTATCACTGAAAGGTATGTATAAAGACAATACAGTAGTTATGTGATATTGATATTATACATGTATTATCAATTGTTTTGCCATTAGTTGAAGTTAGGCTTTGTCATTTTAAAATGCAAACATTTTTTTTCAGATATTTTGTGAGTAGGCCATAACATGTTAAGAAATGGAGTGAGTGGTCTACTGAGTAGTGAACATGGCTTGGGAATCGGGAGCACAAAGCTGAAATCCCATCACAGCCATTTAGTTGCTGTGTGATCCTCAGCAAGTCATTTCACCTCCTAATGCTTCAGTGAATGCAATATTGAAACTGAGTTAGAAGCTGGACCCCACCAAAAATGAGATGATGCAACTCAGCTGTCCAACAAAAAATATAGCAATCAATTTAGAACTGTCAATGGCAGTCAGGTTATTTATGAGGTCATATGTTGTTTGATTCCAGGTTTAGTTTAATGGGTGAACAAGTGTTATTACACACCAAAACACAATCTTTTTATTTTTTATTTTGGGGGATATTTGTAGGCCGTCTGCAACTGCTGCCCATATAATAGTCATAATGACAGTTTTTGTTACTTGATATTTTTCTACACCATCCCTAGTAGTTTGGGCCATTAAGTTGGTGGTTGGCTCCTTCCAAGCCCAGATAGCTCATGCAACATTCCATTTACTTTTAATTGGGAGGGGGGGTTAAAGATAGGGGATCCCAAACCACCACACCCAGGTATCATTTCCTCTATCCCCAGCAACCATTCCCCCACAGTGTATACACATATCCTGTGTTGCTTTTCTATCTGTCTGTCTGTCCATCCATCTGTCTGTCTATCTACCTATCTCTCTCTCTCCATAAATGCATCCATTCATCCTCTATTGACCTATTTATCCACATTTCACTCCCCATTCTGAGATCATACTCCACATTTGAGTGATGGTAGGGTTGAGAGGCATGCAGCCATTAATGATGGACCACTTAAAATATGGCCGCTCTTCCACTGCATACATTCTCACTGTTTTTTCCTGAACACTTTTCAACAACAACGAAAAGTTTTCTTTACAAAAACAGAAAGCAGATACCATGTCACTTATTGCTTATAGCATGCCTCTCACTTGATTGCTACTTTAAATATTTTGTTTCCTATATTGATTTTTCTTTCCTGGGGCTGGCAGGTGGTTCTGGCCCCCTCTTGGAGGGCTCAGTTCTCTCCAGTGGCCTGCCCTATGATCCAGCTTCCCCCTGGGTAATTCCCCCACAGATTCCCCCCAACAATGTGGCAAGAGGAAGGAGGCTGGCTTCCCCTCCCTCTGGAGCACAATCCAGAATCACAGAGGTACTAGAATCTGAGGCCGCAGCCATGGCCATCATAGAGCCTGCCAACTCCATTTTCTGTTTTCTGTCCTTCCTTTTGTTGCGGGTATGCTCATGGAGGCATGTGAATGGTGCAGTCCCACAGCACCCTCCCTTCATGCCATCCTCCATCCTACACTGCCCCCAGACCTCCACCTGGAGGCAGTCTTATGATAGGGGTGACACTCTGCACAACATATGCTTTTGTCAGTTTTGACAGTACTTCTTCTTTAAGGCAGTGTGACATTACACCATTTCTACATACCCATCATGTGTACAGGCAAATTCAGGATATTCTTATTTCCTCCAACATTAACCCCAACTCTTCACTTCCAACATCTGGTTACCACTATACTCACACAGCTATGATGAAAGACACTGGTTTTTGGTATTTCAATAAATGAAGTTCCATTTTCAACATTTGAAATACTGGGACTGCACTTGTAATTGATGGTGCAATTTGTGAATTTTGCTGACATTCTACTCTCAGCTTTTTGGTATGTGCATAAATATTCACAATAAAAGAAAGATAAGTGTACATGATTATCAGAATTTCTGAAATTTTATACATTAAGAAATCATCAAGAAACTCTGACATTTCTTCTCTGTGTAAATAGCCTTACTGCTCTGTGCATAGAAACTGTTTATGCTTATTTAACATCAGCAAAGCAGCAGAATACATGTTACCGCCATCCCTATAGAAATCATGCTGTTACTTTCAAAGTGTACAGTATAATATATATACATATATATATTTTCATTGCAAAAAACTTCATTAATGCATTAGTTAGGGTTGAAACAACAAAAGAAGGGAAATGAGGCATTAGGGATTCAAATCTTAACACCTCCCCACCACTCCACCCTGCCCCCATCCTCCACATCAATAGGCATCAAGATGTGCTTTAGGTCATTGACCTTAACTCTCACTCCATTCTATGTGTAAGGAAGCTGAGATGGTACAGTACAGAAAATGAGAATGGGGTGAGAGTTAGGCCCAATGACCCCAGGGCACACCCCGATACCTGTTGGTGTGGGGGCAGGGTGGGATGGTAGGGGTGGAGGGATGCTAGGGTTTTGAAACCCTAATGCCTCATTTCCCTACTTTTGTTACTTCAACCCTAACTGATGCATTAACAAAGCTTTTTGCAATGAATTTCCTTACTTTTTTAGAAAGTGTAATCTTACCTTTATATGTATGTGGGATCGCAGAGCCCAGAGGGCCCTGCGCTCCCATCAGTGTATAGTGAGTTGGGATTGCATCTCCCTGTGGGAATGCAGGGCCCTTCAAGCCCTGCAATCCCATCATGCTCCCATCACTCAATAACGGTATTCATTTGTGGGAGCGCAGGGCCTACATCTGTCCATAAGTGAAGAGGAATTGTAATGAACTGTCATTTCCCAGTGGGAGCACAGGGTACATAACTGCATAATGGAGGACCCTGCACTCCCATTACTGCAAAATGGTATCCATATGTGGTGCTCCCACCTACCCATAAGTGTAGAGACACAGCGCAAACCTAGAGATATTTCAAGTAACCCTTGTGATTCAAATGGCAGAATATCTCAGTAACCATAGCAACATTGGAAAAAAGTCCACCACAGTTGTAATTATGGCCTGGCAACCTGCACACATACTTAGCACACTGTGTTTAGTGAAAAATCCATATCTCAAACCATTTTTGAGATATAGTTGCCGAAAATCCGCCACAATGTTATCCTATGGGAAATTTCCAAACTTCGAAATCTTTCACATCACAAGAAGGAATTTCCAGCAGGGCCATCTGGTCCCACAAATCCAAATCCCTTTTCTGATTTTGACACCTCGTAAAAAGGAAATCAGCTTGTGAAAATGGATTTTGACAGCTCACAAAAAGGGATTTTAGTTGTCAGACCTCATGGCCCTGTGGTTAATCCCTTTTCGTGATGTGAAAAGGGATTTTGACACCTTGCTAAAAAGGATTCGGCTTGCAAAAAGGGATTTTGACAGCTCATGCAAAGGGATTTTAAAAATGAATCCCCTTTTGTTAGGTGTCAAAATCCCTTTTAGCATAGTGAAAAGGGATTACCTGGAGGGCCATCTCATCTGACAACTCAAATCCTTTTTCGTGAACTGTCAAAATCCTTTTTTGCAGCTCATTAAAGGGATTATAAATGAGTCATAAAAGGGATTTTAAAAATCAAAAATAAACATTTTGGGGTCACAGTAAAGTAAATCAAATGCAGTGAACTGTACAGGATGTCCACATAAGCAAGACACATACTTTGATGTCTCCAGAAAACATCTCTGGGTAAAGTTATAACATTTTGTTTGGGCAGGAAAAATGAAAACAAGATGGCGGCTCATGAAAAGGGAATTTTTTTTCTCATGAAGAGGGATTTAATGAATCCTTTTTTGCAAGCTGTCAAAATCCCTTTTCATGAGCACTAAATCCACTTTTGCACTGTGCAGCTATCCAAAAGACTGAACAGAGCCTGCTCAGAACTCGAAATTTCTAAATTAAATAACTTTGGAACCAAATAATAATTTTTCACCAAACTAAGCTGGCTTGTTCTTTGGAGTAAGCTCTTTCTACCCTGAAAATACAGATCAAAATGTCAAATGGTATGGCCACAGCGCGATGAGGAAGAAAACAGCCAAAACAGTAGAAAAAGGCAACTTTTACAGTTTTTTCACTATGTGCAGCACAAAATCCACAAATCCACAAATATGATCAAAACAAAATTTGGTATCTCAAGAGAACTACCCCACAGGACAGTGTATACAAAATTTAGTGCAAATCCATTGAACGATTGGAAAGTTATGAAAGTGCAGAATTTAAGGTTAAACATTAAACTGCCTACTCAGCCCTAACTACAGTATAGTGGAGCTACCACACCTCTACAATCTATATACATATTAAAGTGGTGCGGTCGCGCCACTATAGTTAGGGATGAGCATCCAGTTACATACTAAAGTTAAAAGTTTGGATGTTAATAACTTTGGACCCATTCAATGGATTTGCCTGAACTTTGGTACACGCGGTGCGGCATATTAGATCTCTTGATTTGCCAAATTGCATTTCTGTTGGAGTGCCAGTCTTTGTGTATGAAAGCGATGAAAAATGCAAAATGATCCATTTTTGGAGGCACCTTTTGGCATTCTTAATGTGGTCCTGCACTACTGTTGTGTATCATGCCACTCTGTGAGATGGCTCATTTGAAAGAAGTTTGGTGGCCGAACATGTTGCTTTTTGTTTGGTGAAAAAGTATTAAGGCATTCAAAAGTTATGGCACTTTTAAGTTCCCATTATAAGTCAGTGAGAAAATTTATATGTATATCTTGCGATCAAAGAATGGGGGTTCTGGCCATCTCGTCCTGCCTGGCAGTCAAAGAATTTGCAGCCATGTAGTTCAAGAATCTTTGATCCAGAGCAATTTCAAAAATTCTTTGTCCGCCATCTTGTTTTCAGTTTTCCGATTGCACAAACACAAATATCTCAGCTCAGGGGTCACTTCTGACATAAAACTTTCATGGATTTTACTCAGGAGACCCCGAACTATCAAGCCATGGCTTTCGTTCCATCCAAATAGGTCCAAAAATAAAGTTATTAGCTTTTAAATTGTTTGTTTGTGGCTCACTAATGATCTTTGATCGTGAGCCGATAAATTCTTTGATTGCAAGAATCTTTGATCATGATCTTGCATTGTGACCTAGAAAATACAAATATCTCGGCTCAGGGGTGGGCTAGGGACACAAATGAGGGTGGGTTTTTCTCAGGAGGGTTCATTCTATCAAATCATGACATTGTTTTGCTTCAAATCGGTCAAAAAATTGTCATTTACTATTTTTTATTCTTTGATTGTGAGTGTGCAATTTCTTTGATCACGAGCCTGCAAATTCTTTGATTGCGATCGTGCATCGAGAGTGAGGGACGAGATGGCCAGATTTAAACATTTATTTTTTCAGCCCAGAGGTGCCCTAGACTGTGAAATGAAGGTGCATTTTGCTCAGGGGGCTTTGTTCTGCCCCATCTGCTTACTTAAATTAATGTTATAACTATCTCTGGTAGTCTAGTGCCCCCTCCCTAATACAATATTAACATCCCTGGTAGTTAAGTGGCCCCCCAATAAAATATATCAACTAAATAGTACCCTGGTAGACTGGTGCCACCCACTCCCTGTTTTTTTTCAGATCCCTCATAGTCTAGTGGCCCGCCCCAAGCTGTATTGTCTTATAATATGTAAATGTTTATATCCCTGGTAGTTTAGTGGCACCCCCAGCATAATTAAAGAAGTAATGAGTTCATATTATACCTGGTAGTCTAGTGGCCCCCCACCATCCATCCAAGCCCACCCAGCACCCCTACCCTTCTGTAGGTGTTTATATCCCTGGTAGTTTAGCATTCCCCTCAGCATAATGAAAGAAATAATGAGTTCATATTATACCTGGTTGTCTAGTGTTCCCCCATCCCCTCACCCATCCATCCAAGCCTACCCAGCACCCCCCTACCCTTCACCAGCCGGTGACTGGCACAGCCTCCTCTCACCTGCATGGCCAGTCGCCGACTGTCTGCATTATGAGCGGTAATGCAAAGAGGCACTCTGAAAATACTTCTGAGCACCTCTTTGCATTACCACTCATAATGCAGACAATCATGGCTGCCATGCAGGTGGAGGAGGGCTGTGCCAGTCACCGGCTGGTGAAGGGAGGGGGGTTGCTGGGTGAGATTGGATGGATGGGTGGGGGGCCACTAGACTACCAGGTATAATATTAAATCATTATTTCTTTCATTATGCTGGGGGGCTGCTAGACTACCAGGGATATAAACATTTACATATTATAAGACAATACAGGTCGGGGGGCCACTAGACTACCAGGGATCTGAAAAAAACAGAGGGTGGGAAGCACTAGACTACCAGGGCACTACTTTGTTGATATATTTTATTGGGGGAGCCATTAGACTACCAGGGATGTAAATATTTTATTAGGGAGGGGGCACTAGACTACCAGGAATTGTTATAACATTATTTTGGGCATGCAGATGGGGCACAAGGAAGCCCTCTGAGCAAAACCCACCTTTATTTCACAGTCTAGGGTACCCCTGGGCTACAGGGATGTATTTAGAAATCTGGCCATATCATCCCTCGCTCTTTATTCATGAGCAAGCAATTTCTTTGATCGCGAACATGCAAATACTTTGACCGCTAGATTCTTTGATCGCGATCGTGCATCGTGAGCGAGAGACGAGATGGCCAGATGAAAAAATCTATTTTCTCAGCCCAGGGTTGTCATAGGAAGTCAAACGAGGATGGGTTTTACTCAGGGGACTTCGTTCTGATGAACTATGGTGGTAATTTACCACGATTCTGTATATTTTTTAAATCACAAGAGTTTAAATTCTTTGATCATGAGCCTGCAAATTCTTTGATCTCCATCGTGCATTGTGAATGAGGGACAAGATCGCCCAATTAAAAAAAACAATTTTCTCAGCACAGGAGTGTTGTAGGAAGTCAAATGAGGGTGGGTTTTACTCAGGGGGCTTTGATCTGTTGAACCATGGTGGTGGTTTACCGCAATTCTTTAAATGTTTTTGATTTATAAGGTTTTTAAATCTTTGTTCGTGAGCCTGCACATTCTTTGATCGTGAGCCTGCAAATTCTTTGATCGTTAGATTCTTTGATCATCATCTTTGATTGTGAGGGAGGGACAAGATAGCCAGATTTTTTTATAATGGAATAGATAGGGAAATTTTAGTAAACTTTCATATTGAATATCTTGGGAACGGTTTGGTCTTTTGACTTGAAATTTGGAGGGAAGAAATGCAATATCCCACAGATGTGTCTTTTGGTGGTTTGGTCAAGAAATAGTACAGGGTGGCAAAGCTACGGCACTATGAAGTTGACATTTTTTCACATAGGATAACATTACGGCATTTGCTGCATTACAGGAATTGTTTGCTGCACTGCTGCAAAAGAACACATTGGTCATTTCTGAAATTTGGAGGGAAGAAAACCAACATACCACAGATGTGCCTTTTGGTGATTTGCTGAAATTATATTACAGGGCAGCAAAGTGACTGCACTCCGAAGTTGAAATTTTTTGCCATAGGATAACATTATGGCGTCCGTTGCATCTGACTGATGACCCCAGCGCACACCCTGATGCCTGCTGGTGGGGGTAGGGTGCAAGGGGTGGGAACCCTAATGCTGAATTTCCTCACTTTTGTCACTGTAGAAGAACCCTAACTGATGCATTAACAAAGTTTATTGCATAGAATATATATATATATATATATATATATATATATATATATATATGTATGTATAGGGGATACGTCATAGCCTGACAGAAGATATATATTTATCTTCATGAGATGCCAATGATATCATGATATCTCATGAGTGGCTTCACCACTTATAAGATATATTGATGTTATTGGCCTCAAGTGAAGATAAATGTGATATCTTCTGTCAGACCATGTTATGTTCTGTTTATACAACTTATGTTTTAGGTACCCCTCCAGCACAAGTCCCCTAAATCTCCCTTTAATGTGATTCCTCACCTAGAGGTTTAGAATTCCTAGACAGAGGTTTTGGATCCCTTCCCTCCCAGGAGACTTAATATGTTTTACTAGCCCCCCCCATGAACTGTCCATAGTCTCTAAAAGAAAATATTTTTTTGATTAAAAAGTTATCTGGTTGATCCTGCAATTTGTGTTATTTTTAAACTATCAGTTTCAGTTTTCCTCCTGGCAGCACTTTCACTTTTCGTGCTGGTATGTAGCATGGCTGAGCGGTATCAGTGATGTGGTGGCAGAAGCACTCTGTCCTAAAAACTGTAAGAAAATGTCCTTTTTTTATAATCCTACTTAATTTGTTTGAAAGAAGCCGCCGACTGTATAGAGATGACAGCAAGTGAGTTGGCAGCTTCAGATTAGTAGATACAAGCACGAGTGAGTGTTGCTATAGTCATATTTTGTTTACATTTTATGGCCCTTGTTAAACCTCAGTTTTCCCATCTGATATGACTTATCAGTTCCAGAACCTGGTGATATGAGTTGAGCAGAAGCCCTGAAAGGAAAGTTTCACTCTTGGCATCTGCTCAACTGATGTCACTGGGTTTTGGAATTCATGTATGTAATAACACACAACAGGGTGCTCATATAGCTAAGTTGACAACATATCCTGGTGCAGACAAGTGCCTTTAGCCACTGCAAAGTGCTTGAGTTAGCTCGATGCACACCATTGAGTGCATTATTGCACTGATAAAATAGGAAACTTTAGTTAAAACGTGAGTTAAAAAAAGGCTTAGATGTAAAAATATATAAGTCTTTGCTTACATTATTGATAAAATAGCTATTCTGCCAGCAGGGACTGTATAGAATTTTAGTTTTGTTTTTTGTCATCATGAGGCTGCTATAGGTGTAGTTTCTGTAGTTCTCTGTCCAAGTAGTAGTAGCTGATATCTGTTGAACTGTATTTGCTTGTGATTTGTTTAAGTTTTTTTTAATATATATATTTTTGTACTGTTAATGTGGAGTCCGAGTTCAGTTGTCTGCATTTAGCAGCTTTGTGCTATGATTGCCTGCTCCCTCCCTCCCTTACTCCTTTGCTATTTCTGTTGCTTTCTAAACACAGAAGAATACAGATGCCATCCAGGATTTTCCATTTTACTAATGAGCAGAAAATCTCCTCTCCCAGCTCAACACTGTTATTATGGTCAGCAACGCCATCAAAGACTGAAGGAATAGTTTCTCTATTTGGTGGAGATGGGAATGAAGAAATCATAGTAAACTATTTTTGTAGCAGCCCTCCCAACCCACATATTAATTATTAATTTTATATTCCTTATCAACTTAATACATGAGCAACCGTAGTGGCTCTGTTCAGAGTTTGTTTATTATAATCAACATTAAAGCATTGCTGCATTTATTTAGAACCTGTTCATATTTTTTCATGAAGTCAGTATAGTCCAACTCAAGTGAAGGAGGCTTTGTATCCATGGGCCTTGTGATATACACTTTTCTTGCGAATATTGAGGCAGCGAGAAAGCATGGAGGTTGAACCTGACTACATGTTTCTTTAGTGTTTCTTTTTCTCAGACATGTATATTTTATTGTTTTTGTTAAAAATGTTTAATACAAATTTTCTTCTCAAGGAACATTGTACAATAAAACATTTTCCACACAGAACACAGGTTCTAACAATATACAGCATGGCAATGTAATCCCCGAATTGATTTAACAGATGAGAAGGCTAATCGGACCACATAGTGAAAATCTAAAGACAATGGGCTGTGGAACTGTAGCCCATGAGTGCATGGTTGTTTCCTTAAGTAGTTAGAGTCCATTATTGTCCTAATAATCGTGTTTCTTCACCATATTACAGGTGACAGATGCCATGATCATATCTTCAGTTAAGTATAAAACAACATTTAAATAGTAATCTCCTTAGAGAACCCTGTCCCCTCAGACAGTAACTTCTTGCAAGCAGGTTATCAAGATACAATTACACCTTGCGTACAGTACATGGAATTTGATAAAATACTGTATGAAGCTATCATATTCTTACTTTTGGTTTTTCTTTTTATTTACTGTGCTTTTTGGTGCCAGTACTCCAATAGCTCAGCCCCCACTTTCTCAGTCCCTGCTCACCCTTAGGGACTTGCCATGGACGAAGATCCACCCAGGCATTCCCCCTCTGGGTGGGGCTGCTGAGCAGGCATGGCCTCAATGGAAGTCTGTATATGGTCCTGGCAGAGAAATCCACCAGGGGACATCCCTGGCTTACCTCCAAGGTGGGGAAGCAGGTCTGGGCCATTGCTGATGGAGACTGTATGCTCAGTCACTGGTCAAGGGCCCCAGAGGATGCAGTGGAGCTAGAGAACTGGGGCATTATACATGGAGCTGGCAGCTGTTTTAGTAGTTTATGCTCCCTGGGAGGCATGGTGTGCATAGAGGTATTGTGCCAAATGGCTGACATCTGGCATGTCTCCCTGGCAGCTCAGCTTCATCAGCTGTGTTTCCCTGGCCTCTGCCAGAGGTCAGTCATGAGACAGTTGTTCCCCACCTCCCAATCCCCCGTCAGAGGAGAGCAGTCCTGAGGATGCTCAGTCCTCCTTTCTCTGTTTGGCCTTCCAACTTCTTGGTCCATTCCTGAACCCAGGGCATCAGCGTTGCAAGCAGATATCTATCCACTGCACTGGCAGGTCTGCTCATGATATCCTTACTGAAAATGGGCTACATGCAACCCGAGTGGGTAACCACAATACATATACGAATAGTGGCCAACATAATGAAATTGTAATAAGATCAAAAAGGCTATAAAGTCCATTGAAATTGGACCACCTTATTAATGATCTTCAGGTAGCTTAAACAGGAGCACTTACCTCTCTGGTGCACTTAGGAGACTATTAACTTGCAAATGTTGCAACTCACTGTATAAAGTATAAATTGAACATACTTAAAAATTAGTCCAAGGCAGTTTAACTCTTGGAACACTTCTACTCAATTCAGCTACAAGAAAATCTGAGTTTTATGGTATCATGTCTCGTCCTCTTCTTCCAGCACTGTCAGGTCCATCGTGGTCTTCATGACAGTGGCCATCATTCTTGCCTATTACTCCATATCTCGCAGATTGGTAAACATATAATACTCTATTCTCAAAGGACTTAGTGTGCCTCAAGTCCTGGATGCGCCCAACGCACGGTGCATAGGGCTTGCGGCAAACCCTGGGCTGCAATCAGGATTCTCAAACTCCCATCCCTCCCTGTGCCAAAACATGGTGAGATAGACCAGCTTTTCTTGGTCTAACATCGCCAACCTTTATACAGGGATTGCACCAGGTACTTGGCACAAGTCACTGTTAAAAGGGTGTATTGTCACAAAAGGGCACAACCTATGAGAATCGGGTGCACCGTGCTCCAAACAGTTCTGGGCAATTGCACTGTCAGGATAAGGCTTGTGTAAGCCCTGTGCTAACCTTTGAGAATGGCGTTGTTACTGTCCAACACCACTCTGAGCTTGGCATGGAATTGCATAGATTGTGGGATATCCAAGTCTTTCAAAACATGCCTCATGCCATCATGTTTTTTTTTCTTTGTCAAGTTGCGTAGCACATGTCAGGAAATATTGTGACAGTGACCTCTGTGATGAGATAGGCGCAGACTTATTTTTACTGTTCATATATTATGTACACATGGGCTGTGTTTCAGAATTAAGCCACTGGTCTTTTAAGAATTCTCTCAGGGAAAACCTGAGTCTCTGAAACATGGTTGCATAACAAAAGACTAGAATCCAAGAACTAGTTGAATTGAATTAATTTAGGGACTCATTTAGGTCTGAACGCTCAGACCTCAAAACCCAGGAGAGTGGAGATGTGTCATCTAGGGTCTATTGTATTCTATGCTGATGATTCCCTTAGATCAAAGGGCAGATATGTCTCCTACCAGTAAGTGCTCAGCTGGGGGTCAATCTGCTAAACTAAGCTCATTAGGCCACAGCCACAGGAGGGCTAGGTTAGTGGATAGACACACAATATTGAGGAATTAAATGTTATTTTTTTAATCTGGAGAGCCTATGGTGGAATGAGAGACACCTCCAGGAAAAATGGTGACTTGATGAACAGTACAACCTGAAATAGGTCCACCAGTAATAAAAGAGTAGGCTGGACTGACATCACCACGTGTATAAAACCAGGGTTACAGATATAAACTGTGCATCTGATATAATGTTTACCATGTGTAAGAGTTTTGAGCAGTTTTGCTTGTGAAAAAGAACAGCCTTCCACACTGAAGAAGAGCGAATGACTAACTAAAACCAGAAGTCATAACTCTTGGGAAAAGGTCTTTTATGAACTTTTCACTCACAACCCTGAATCTACTGAGAAAGTAGATTTAGAGACTGAACCATCACCTTGCTTGTATCTTTTGAGAAGTTTCATCAGAAAACTTAAGGAAGTTTTCTCACAGATGAACTTTTCTTCTTGGACTTAAATCATCAACAAGGTACTAGATTTTGGAATTTATAGCAATTTTTTTTTGTTTAATTCCACATTTATTTTTAACATTGTTGTCTGCAACCCAATATCCAAAATTATGTAGAATATTTAAATGTGTTTTCTTTTCTTTAAGTAAACTTTTATGATTTCTTTATCAAATCTGCCTGCGTCTGATTGTGCAGCATAATATTTTAAGGGAAAAGGTTTTGTCAGACTGGTGCCTCATATAAGTAGACCACTCACAATAATACCAAATATTATGCTATGATCGCTACATGAAAGCACCTTGCAAATGTTTTCCTCAACGCTAGCCCACTAATTCCACAATTTCCCCTTTCCATCCTGATGCTTGCCATGTTTCTACCCCTGGCTCTCACTCATTTCTTATTAACTCTTCCTGCTGCACCCACCCTTCCCTGTCCACTCCAGCCTGGCTAAAGTCCCACCCCATCCATAGTAGTGTCCTAATTATCTACCCCTCCTCCATCATTATCATAATAAACAAGTACACGACAGCCATCGTCACTTTCTGTGGTTTTAGCTCAATTTTTCCCCCAGCCGTCGGTAATATATCTCTCCTTTTCTTTACCTCCCTAACCTGCCACCCCGTACATGGCCTCTTTCCCCTATATGTGTAGTTGCCGGCTGCCTCACTCAAAAGATCTCTGCTTATAACCCCTGTATGCCTATGGTTGATTGTACATCTGCTGACTTCTTCAAATGTGAAATAATTCTGTTTTTTTTTATTTATTTCAACCTTGTAGTGTACTGTATACACTGTATATAATTTTTCTTCCTTGTATATTATTGCTTTTGTATACCTGCTTATGTACTGTACTTTGATGTATTCATGACCAGGTCCACCTTGAAAATGAGCCTTGCTCAATGGTGCCCGCCTGGATAAAAAAAGATTTTGATTGATTGATAGATTGATTGATATTAGAAAAAAAAGGCTCATTGGAAAGAAAGAGAGGAAGCTCTCCTTTTTGACTGTCAAAGTCACACAGTTCATAAGGGGGGTCCTCTGCAAAGAGGGGACCCAGCTGTGCCTGGAGTGAGCCCATGACAGATCTTGTACCAGCTACTGGGATTTCTGAATTGTTTGTACAAAACCACCACACAATAGAGAGCAGAATTTGGAAAAGGGAAGAATATTGTATGCAGACAATAACAGAAACATAGAAACATAGACTTTGATGGCAGATAAGGACCACTTGGCCCACCCAGTCTGCCCATTTCCTTACCTGTTGGATAAGCTGCAGATCTTAGTTAACAAACAGCCTACTTCTTCCTAACCTCCATCAGAATTGCCTTATGTCTGTCCCATGCATCCACCATCCTGTCCGTGAAAAGAAACTTCCTCACCTTGCCCCTGAGTTCTCCCCTCTCTATCTTCAAATTGTGCTTCCTTGTTCTTGCACATCTCTTTTTCTGAAAGATGCTACGCTCTTGGACGTTGTTGATTCCCTTGAGGGTCTTGAAAGTTTTTATCATGTCTCTCCTCTCCCTCTTTTCCTTGAGGATATACATATTAAGCTCCTTTAGTCTCTCTTCATACGGGTTCTGGTGCAGACCCTGCACCATTTTAGTTGCCCTCCTCTGGACTGCCTCCAGCCTGTCTATGTCCTTGTGGAGATTGGGTCTCCAGAACTGCATGCAGTACTCCAGATTGGGTCTCACCAACTGTCTGTACAGAAGGGTAACAACTTCCTGTTTTCTACTGGTGATTCTTCTCCCTGTATATCCCAGTATCCCCCCATCCCTCCTTACTGCCTTCTCACATTGCTTGCTTATCTTTAGGTCATCTGTCATGACTGCTCCTGGTCCCTTTCCATTTTTGTTGTTGTTAGTACCCCCCATTGTGTACTCTTCCCCTAGATTTTTGTTTTCCAGTTGCATTAATTTGCACTTCTTTGCATTGAATCTAAGCTGCCATATGTTTGACCATTCCTCCAACCTTGCCAAGACAATTCTTATCCTTTCCAGGCCCTCTTGTGTATCAACCCTGTTGCAGATCTTTGTGTCATCTACAAAGAGGCATACTTTTCCTTCCAGTCCCCCCACAATGTCACTTATAAAGACATTAAAAGGACTGGTCCCAGTACTGAACCCTGCAGTACCCTGCTAGTAACCTCCCTTTCTTCAGAGTGGACTCCATTTACTATTACCCTCTATGTCCTGTTGTCAAGCCAATTATTTACCCAGGCTACCACCCTGGGACCCACTCCCAGGCTGGCTAACTTGTTTATTAATCTTTTGTGTGAGACTGTGTCAAATGCCTTGCTAAAGTCTAGGTAGGCCATGTACACAGCCCCTCCCTGGTCTACTATTTGGTCACCCAGTCAAATAAATCTATTAGATTCATCTGACATAACCTTCCCACTGTGAATCCATGCTGCCTTGGGTCCTGTGCCCTGCTGGCCTCTAGGTACTCAACAATTCTTTCTTTCAGAAGTGATTCCATCATTTTCCCTACCACTGAGGTCAAACTAACAGGTCTGTAGTTTCCTGCCTCTGCTTTGCTCCCACTTTTGTGAAGTGGAGTCACATCTTCCCTCCTCCAGTCCTCAGGTACCACACCATCCTCCAGAGATTTGTTAGAAAAGGTAGTCAATGATGTCACTAGTTCTCCCATTAGTTCTTTTAGAATTCTTGTGTGAATCCCATCAGGTCCCATTGCTTTGTCCACTCTTAGTTTTAGAAGTTCTTTTAGAATCCTTTCTTCTGTGAATGGACTGGTATTGACCCCCTATCTAGAGTGCTTCTTTTGATTGGACTAGGTACCACCTCCTCCTCTTCTTTTGTGAATATTGAGCAGAAGTATTCATTCAGTATCCCTGCTTTTTCACTGTCACCCTCTGCCCACTCACCCACCCCTTTATTAAGCCTCACTATCCCTCCCTTGGTCTTTCTTTGTTCCCTAATGTACCTATGAAAGGTTTTATCCCCCCTTCTTAACCGAGTTGTCTATCTTTTTCTCAGTTTGGGGTTTTGCTATTCTGGCTGCCTTCCCTGCTTCCTTCTGCTTTAACTGGTACAGTTCTCTGTCCTGCTCCTTCTGTGTTTCCTTATATTTCCTGAATGCTATCTTTTTCTCCCTAACCTTCCCCCTCACCTCTTTTGATAACAATAGTATTTTTTTCCTTTATTTTGATTTGTTTATTTGCTTCACACAAAGGCTTGTTGCCTGTGTGATGGCAGTTTTGATGTTTCCCCATTGTTCCTCCACCCCTCCTTCTTGCCCATTTGCTAGTGCTTTTCTGAGGCACGCTCCCATTTTACCAAAGCCAGCCCTCCTAAAGTCCAATACCCTCACGTTTGTATGGCTTGACTCTACGGCTATGTTCAGTACCCTACCCGGTTTTATTTTATTTATTTAAAAGTCTTACCAGGAAGGCACACTGAGCAAAGTACTGCTCGATTCCAGGTGCGTCCTGGGGAAGGGGACTTGTAGGGTCAAAAAGTCATGTATACAATACAGTACAATTAACATAATACAAAAAAGGTATAAGTATAATATGTGCAGAGTTCCAATAGTGCAATTCAAAGTGAAAACAGAGGCAAGATGATTTAGACAAATAGCAGGTTTAAAAAACATTATTGAAATACATACATGAGATACTGCAGCAATTTGTGAGAATAGTTACCTGGACTAAAGGGGGAATGACCAGTTGAGGGGGGGAGATCATACCCTAACTGCAGGCACAGGTTGAGGAGAAGTGGGCATTGATGAGGGAGCTAAGGAGTTGGGAGGAGTACATGTGCTGGACACCAGCGGGGAGGGAGTTCCATACTTTGGGCATGCAATGATGGAAAGCTGCTTGACCAATCGAGGAGGACATGAGTGGAACACCTAGGAGATGAGCATCTGCATATCTGAGGGAGTAGGTCATGAGGGCAGGAGTAGCTAGTACAGAGGCAAGATAAGGGGGTAGGGTCTGGGACCAGTATTTGGCCATGAACTTTGCACAGTAGAACTGGCAGTGGTCATGGAGTGAGGGAAGATTGAACAACTGGTACAGCTCACAGCGGTGAGTGGCAGGTGGGTAATCAAGGGTGAATCCGCAGAAAGAGTGGGAAGAGGGTCCAGTCTTGCTAGGGTAGACTTGGGAGCACTACTGTAGACTATGTCACCATAGTCAAATATAGGGAGGATCATTTTCTGTACCAGTTCGCAGCAGACTGGCAGCAAGATGCAACCACGGTTACAGTGGAGGGTGCCTAGCTTCAGATGGAGCTTTTTGTGGATTGCATCAATATGTGCTGAAAAGTCCAGGTGCTAGTCAAGCCAAACCCCTAGGTATCTAAAGGAGAAACAAGTCTCCAGTGTGGTCCCATCCAGGGTGTGGAAGGATGGGGTGGAGAGGAGCAGAGAGAGTCTCTGCCTCATGCCAAGGGACATAGAGATGGTTTTCTTGGCATTCAGGAAAAGCTGGTTAGTGCAAAATCAGAGCTGAACATCATTGAAGTCCTGCTGTAACCTGGTCATGGCAGCAATGGTCAAGGAGCCTGAGGCATACAGAACCATATAATCTGCATACATATGGATGGAAGAGTGGGGGCATACAGTTGTCAGGTCATTTAGGAAGATGGAGAAAAGAAGCGGCCCAAGGACAGAGCCTTGGGGGACACCAGTGGTAACTGAGTGGGGGGAGGAGGAGGTGGTGCATCTGATTCTCACAGATTGTGAGTGGCCTACCAGGTAGGAATGGAACCAATTGATGGCCGGGGTAGAGAGCCTTACATGGGGGAGTTTGGTAAATAGGAGCACATGGGAGACAGTGTCAAAAGCCTTTGCCAGGTTGACAAAAATAGCAGAGGTGATGTGGCCCTTATCAATGCCATTAAGGATGGAGTCCATGAGATGAAGAGGTGATGTGGTGGTGGAGTGATCCTTCCTGAAACCAGACTGGTAGGGAACGAAGAAGGAGGAGGAGCTGAGAAAGGGGGAGAGTTGTGTGAGTGCAAGGTGCTTCTGGAGTTTAGCCAGGATAGGGAGAAGGGAAATGGGGTGATAGTTGTCTGGGGCAGCAGGGTTACCACCCTTAGGTAGGGGGATAACTGTTTTATGCTTCCATTCTGAGGGGATTGATGTCAGGGAAAAAGTCAAATTGAGTAGGTCACCAGGAGAGCGGCAATGGCAGGGGCAGCCAGGTAAAGCATCTTGGAGTCCATCCCAGAGGGGCATTTGCTTTTATTAGGGTTTAAGGAGATCAAGGCTTTGTAAACTTCAGAAGGGGAGACCTGACAGAAGAAGAAGGAAGGAGAAGTAGGAGGGTCAAGAGTAGGGGATATGGGGGAAGAAGGTGAGGGTAGGACTGGGAGGAGGGAGGAGCACAGTGTATCAGTGCATCTTACAAAAAAGGTGTTGAATTTGATGGCAACTGCAAGGGGGTCCATTACTGCTACACCTTCTACATTTAGTACAGGTGTGGGAGGCTGGGAGGGTGGGGAGAAAAGGGATTTGACCACCTTCCAGAATTTGGATGGCTGATTTAGATTTGTATGGAAGGAATCTTTTAAGTAGGTTGCATTTGACTGCCTGACTTGCCTAGTGCAGGCATTCTGAAGGGAGCAGTAAGTGGCATGATTGGTGTGAGCATTGGAGGTTTTAAAGGATTTCCAGGCTTGATCTCTGGTTTTCATAAGAGTCAATTTTTTTTTCTGAGAAACAATAGATAGTATTAGTATAGGGGAAGAACATGTCTTCCAAGTACAACACTTTAAATATGGAACAGCTAAGGCAGTTATGTGACGTAAAGGGAATTCCAGGAGAGAGCTGAAATAAAAAGCAGTTCACGGAAGCCATCATGGCAGCTGATACTGAGGCAGCCACAAGGAGCATGGAGCCACAGTTGGTGACTCAAGGTTACCAGACACCAAATGTGGAGGGGCCAGACAGGAACCAGGAGCCACAGGTCCAGAGTGAGGCATCCAAAGACAAGGAGTTGTAGAGGCTGAGGCTCTAGGTGGAGCTGCAGAAAGCACAGCTTGACTAGCAAGCCCAAAAGCAGAAGATGGAGCTGGAGCAGAGAAGGCTCAAGATGGAGGACAAACAGCATCTAAGAGAGGCTGAGATGGAGGACAAGCAGTGCCAGAGAAAGTTTGAACTGGAGAAACTGAAAATTTAACCAGCTGCACTTGAGCAGGTAAGTGGTGGGGTTGAGCCTGAGACTCCAGGTCTGGGCTATAAATTAAATTCAACATTGCTTGCTGAATTTAAAGAGGGGAAGATATGAATACATTTTTAAATTCATTTGAAAAGGTCTGTATCCAGGCCAACATACCCAAGGAGGCCTGGAGCTTTCATTTATCCCCACTGCTTACTGGCAAGGGGTGAGAAGCATTGGGACAGATGGACAATGTGGATAGCTGAAAATAAGAAAAGCTAAATACTTAGGATATGAGATTAAGAGTAACTTAAACTCTTAGATCATGTTAGATGTAGGGGTGGAAGAGTCTGAAATGCAGACCTTGTTCAAAGTATAACACTGTTCATGATTGATGCCATTTGCATTGTCACTTCATATATTAGTTCTTAGAAACACCTTTAAGACCCAGCTCTGTAATGATCATAATTTGGTGAGTTAGGTCAATGCTCATTTTGTGAACTTCAGTAAAATTCTGATTTTTAAGATATGTGAAAACCCACAGGGCACGTTGCAGCACAATGCCTAAATTGTGGGGATGAAAGGCAGCTTAATTGGGACCAGACAATCATTAGATAGACTGTCTACAGGTACATGTGTCAAACAGCCTACCACCTATATATATATATATATACACTAGGGAACTGATATCCTGGTTTACTGGAGAGTGGTAAGTTAAAACATATTGTGGTGAGAGTGCTAATGACCTACAGCATAATTAGCTTGTAACTTACGCCTATGTGAATAGATGGCAGCTCTTGATAGTGCTCCGATCTCAATTACTGTAACCATTTATTTGTATAACTCCTGAACATTCACTATGGGGGTCTGCGTACTTCAATCTGATTACGTTTATGTAATGAACAGTTCATGCTGTCTGATCATAAAATCTTATAAAAGAATGTAAAAAAAGGAAAAGATAAAAACTGCATTGTTAAAAAAATATGATTTAAACCTACAGGGCAAAATTTTGGAAAATCTGGAAGGGGCCCGAAATGAGCTTTGAGGAACTCATCACAAAACAGCGTCAGTATTTAAAATGCTGGTGGCAGGGGGTGAAAGCTGATTCAGTTGAAGCTATTGAAGAAGTGATACTGTTAGAAAAATTATTTTGTGTATGTTCAAAGAACTAAAAACCTGGCTGGAGGACCAAGAACCTCAGACAGAATAACAGGCCACTGAGCTGGCTGACCACTATAACAGAAGCAGGCCTACTCTCAAGGGAAATAGGGGAGCAGGAAATAGAGGGGCAAAAGGGAAAAGTGTTCCCTTTGGGCAGCCAAAAACCATGTTGCCTCTGCAAAAAGAAGGGAACCACACTGTACCTAAAAGGGATTTGGGGGAAAAGAAAAATGATGAGTGTTGGTTTTGCAAAAAGCCCGGCCATATTTCTAGGCAGTGTCCTAAAAAGACACAAAATATAAATGAGCCTGTGCAAACTGAGCTGGTTGCAAATGGTATTCCCGAAGCTTTTCCTGTGAATATGAAAAAGTTAATTCACTCAGTTACAGTGAATGGGGTGTAGACGTGAGAGTTAAGGGATACTGGAGCATCTCTTTCTCTGGAAAAAGGATTTGGTCGGGCCTGATTGAATCCTGCCAAACCAGTTTGTGTTAGTAAGGGTTTTCACTGGGGTGGAGAAAACCTACCCATTAGCCAGTGTTACTCTGGATTGGTGAGATGCAGGTGAAGGGGTACAAAAGGTGGTAGTAGTAGACACCCTCATTATGGACGTTATTGTAGGAAATTATGTTCCATAGGGGTTGGTGTGTGCTCCCACCGAGAGCCAGATGTTTAGGGGCTCCTGTGATCTTCAGGACCCCACAGAGATTCCTACAGGAGAGGTTAGGAGACAGGCCAACCAGCCTGTGGCTCTTATAAGAGAGGGGCCTAAGAGTGGGATGGAACTTCCCTTAGTGGCAGTTCACCAAACTGCTACTGAGGTTTGCTTTAAGGAGGGAGGGGTAATACATAGCCAGAGATACCTCAGTCTGGGAACTGATGAGGGCATACCTCATGCTTTGGGCAAGCATGAGGACTTAGCAGCAGCACAGTGGGCTGACCCTAGCTTATAGAAGCTGAGGGCCTATACAGAGTCTGACAGGACACAGGGAGGTGATGGAAAACATAGTGTATTTTGGGACAATAGGCTATTATATACACAGGACATGAGGACAGAGGGAGGGGTGATAGGCAGGCAGCTTGTCATTCCCCAGGATTATCGTGAGTTATTGCTCAAGGTGGCTGATAATATATCTATGTTCAGACATCTGGGCATTGCTTGTGCCACACACTGCTTAGCCCACAATTTCTATTGGCCCAATTTTACCAAGCAGGTGAAGGAATACTTAAAATCCTGTCACCAGTGTCAGAAAATAGGGAAGGCAGAAAGCAAAGCCAAGGCTGCCCTGATTCCTTTGTCAATTGTGGAGGAACCATTCCAGAAGGTGTGAATGGATATTGTGGGTCCTTTGAACACCCCAGGTTCCTCAGGGAAAAAGTATATATTGACGGCAATTGAATGTGCTACTCCCTACCCTGAGGCCATCGCCCTGTCCTCCATTAAGGCAGACAAAGTGGTGGATGCATTTTTGGGGATTTTCTCTCATGTAGAGATTCTGTAGAAAATTATCTCTGATGGGGGGAGGGTAACTTCATGTCGGACATTATGAAATCTTTGTGGAAAAGGTGTGCTGTGCTACAAAGGAACACAATGCCTTATCACCCACAAGCAAACGGTCTCATAGAGAGATTTATTGGGACCTTAAAATCAATCTCCAGGCATTTGCAGAATAACATGGGCAGGACTGAGGGAGGTACCTTCCCTATCGGCTGTTTGCCTACAACGAAGTGTCACAAGTGTAAACAGGGTTTTCACCCTTCAAGCTCTTGTATGGATGCAGGGTAAGGTGGTCCCTAGATTTGATACGAGAAGACTAGGAAGATAAGCATGCCACCCAGGAAACCTCCATAGTGGAGTACATTTGCAAATTTAGGGAGAAGCTGAAAGAGCTTATGGTCATGGTCCAGAGCAACCTGTCAACTGCCCAGCAAAAACAAAAGACCTAGTATGACCATGGAGCCAGAGCTCGCTTATACGAGGAAAGACAGGAGGTAATGGTTCTGATCCCAGTCCTGAAAGACAAGCTGCAGGCAGATTGGGCAGAACTATACCAGGTAGTCTGGCAGGTAAATGTTGTGAACTACATTGTGGAGTTAACTGACCAAAAACCATTCCACAAGATGCACCATGTAAAGATGATGAAGCCCTATTTCAATAGGGCTGACATGGTACTTGCGGTTTGCAGTACTTGGGAGGAGGTAGGCGAGGAGGACCCCCTTCTTGACTTGTTAGCTGAAAGCAAGCAGGAGTCATTTTAGGAGACTATTCTGTTGTCAATCCAGTTAACAACTGAACAGGCCCAGGAAATTAGGACAATTTTGTGGGAATTTGACCCTTTATTTACATCCAAGCCAGGATGGACCCCACTAGCCGTGCATTATGTAGATGGGGACACAAGCACCCATACATAAAACAGCCTACTGGGTGTCTGAGACAGTACTCAAAGACAATGGGAGGGAGGTGGGGGAGATGCCGTATCTAGGGCTGATCCAGAAATCCCACAGTCCCTGGGCTTCATCTGTAGTCCTTGTTCCCAAACCAGATGGGACTACATGGCTCTACATCAACTATCATGGGCTCAACACCATCACGAAATCTGATGCCACCCAATGCTCTGCACAGATGAATTGTTGGACAAGCTGGGAGGGGTGACATACATATAGACCTGACCAAGGGGGCTCTATGATGCCTGTTCAACAAATATTTTGTCCACCAATGTTAAAGTGACTGATTTATGTCAACTGCAATTGAAGTCAGCATAAATCCATCTGAAAACAATTTGTTTCTTTAGGGAGGCTTTGCCCCTGAACCTCCCATGCAGGGCACTCTGCCCCCACTCCCCCCATAATTAATATAATCAACTTCAAGTTGGAGTTGATTTGAGGAGGGAGTGCAAGACCCTGAGAAAGCAGTGCTGGAGTCCCACAGTTATATTACAATGGCCCGTCGCTGTACTGTCATTCGCAGTAGAGGTGTTGGTGTTCAATCGGCATATGACCAAGGGGTACTGGCAGGTGGAACTCACTGACAGGGCTAGAGAAAGGTCAGCTTTCATCACCCCAATCAGCCTGTTTGAGTTTAAGGTAATGCCTTTTGAGATGAAGAATGCCCCACCACATTCGGATGGCTAGTGAATCAGGTACTACAAGGTAGAGAGGACTTTGCAGTAGCCTACCTAGATGACATAGCTATATTCAGCTATAGCTGGGAGGAGAACCTGACACACTTGAGGGAAGTGTTTGGCAGAATACAGGCTGCAGGGCTGACTGTCAAAGCAGAAACGTGCCAGGTGTCCATGGCAGAGGTCACTTATTTGGGACATGTAGTGGGGTTGGGCTAACTCTACCCAAACCAAGCTAAAATAGAAGCAACTGCAGCATGGCCCATGCCTGAAACCCAGAAACAAGTTATGAGCTTTATTGGGACCACAGAGCACTATAGGAAATTTGTACCAACTACAGCTCCCTGGCAGCTCCTTTACCTGGGCTGTTAAAAAGAAGCAGCCTAAGAGGGTAAAATGGAACCCAGCCTGTGACAGGGCAGGCACACAACTAAAAACCTTACTGTGTAGTGCACCAGTGCTGTCCAGTCCAGACTACACCCAGCCATTTGTGGTGCAAATGGACACACTTGATGTGGGAATAGGGGCCATCCTCAGTCAGACATCCAATCAGGGGAAACAATACCCCATAGTATACCTTAGCAAGAAGCTGCTTCCCCATGTACAAGCCTATTCCATGGTGGAAAAAGAATGCCTTGCTTTGGTATGGGCTCTGAACAGGTTGGAACCATATCTTTATGGGAGCCATTTTAAGGTACAGATGCACCACAACCCATTAGTGCGGTTAGGCCAAATGGGTAAAACGAGTGGAAAACTTCTTAGAAGGTGTATTGCCCTACAGGCCTATGATATGGAGGTGACTCATAGGCCCAGATCTGAAAATGAGTATGAATTGGCCTATCTCACATATTGCAACAATGACAGAACTGTGAACACTCTATCATCAAAAAAGGGGCGTGTTCCCACAGATTCAGTCTTAGGAGGGAGGGATGTTACGGGATAGGCCAATACATATTTTTACTGTCCATAAACAGTCTACCACTGGTCTATATTTGCAGAAAAAGCATGTAATCTTATAAGGGAAAGTCAATGTTAATGTCCAGTGTGTTGTTGTGGCATCTATGTGTTGTAATTTTGGAAAAACTTTAATAAAGAATTTCATGTAAAAAAAAAAAATATATATATATATATAATATACACATGGGCTGTGTTTCAGAATTAAGCCACTGGTCCGTTAAGAATTTTCTCAGGAAAAACCTGGGTCTCTGAGATATGATTGCATAACAAAAGACTAGAATCCAGGAACTAGTTTAATTGAATTCATTTAAGTATTCATTTGGGTCTGAATGCTCAGACCTCAAAACCCAGTAGAATGGAGGCATGTTGTCTAGGATCCATTGTATTTTATGTTGAGGATTCCCTTAGATCAAAGGGCAGATATGTCTCCTACCAGTAAATGCCCAGCCAGGGGTCAATTTGCTAAACTTAGCTCATTAGACTACAACCACAGGGAGATTAGGTTAGTGTATAGACACAAAATATTGAGAAATTAAATGCTATTTTTAATCTGGAGAGCCTAGGGTGGAACGAGAGAGCACAGCCAGGAAAAATGGTGAACCAATGAACCTTGCAACCTTAATTAGGTCCGCCAATCAAAGAGTAGGCTGGACTGACATCACCATGTGTATAAAACCAGGGTTACAGATAGAAACAGTGCTTTTGGTATAATTTTTACCATGTGTAAGAGTTTTGAGCAGTTTTGCTTGTGAAAAAGAACTGCTGATAGTGATGAACAGCCTTCCATACTGAAGAAGAGCGATTGACTAATTAAAACCAGAAGTCATAACTCTTGGGAAAAGGACTTTTATGAACTTTTCACTGAAAACCATGAATCTGCTGAGAAAGGAGCCATCACCTTGCTTGCATCTTTTGAGAGCTTTCATCAGAAAACTTAAAGAAGTTTTCTCACAGATGGATTTTTCTTCTCTTGGACTCAAATCATCAACAAGGTAGTAGATTTTAGAATTTATAGCAGTGTAGTTTTTTATGTTTAATTCCACATTTATTTTTTAATGTTGTCTGCAACTCAATATTCAAAATTGTATAGAATATTTAAATATGTTTTCTTTTCTTTAAGTAAACGTGTGTGATTTCATTATCAAATATGCCTGGGTTTGATTGTGTGGTATAATATTTCAAAGGAAAAGGTTTTGTCAGATTGGTGCCTCATATAAGCAGACCACTCACTACGATATTGAGTATTAGAAAAAAAGGTTCCTTGGACAGAAAGAGAGGAATCTCTCCTTCTTGACAGTCAAAGTCACAGGGTTAATCAAGGGGTGGGGTGGCTCCTAGGAAGAGGGGACACGGCCATCACTAGGGGTGAAATATAGAAACATAGACTTTGACGGCAGATAAGGACCACTTGGCCCACCCAGTCTGCCCATTTCCCTACCTACTGGATAAGCTGCAGATTCTCGTTAACCAACAGCCTACTTCCTGCAACCCCCCATTATAATTGCCTTGTGTCTGTCCCATGCATGTTTGAATTCCCCCACTGTTTTAGACCCAACGACCTCCTCAGGAAGGCTGTTCCATGTATCTACCACTCTCTCCGTGAAAAAATGTCCTCACATTACCCTGAGTCAGCCCCTCTATCTTTAAATTGTGTCCCTTGTTCTTACATTTTTTTCTGAAAGATGCTACCCTCCTGACTTTGTTGATTCCCTTGAGGTACTTGAACATTTCTATCATGTCCCCCGTCCCTCCTTTCATCAAGAGTATACATATTAAGCTCTCTCAGTCTCTCTTCATATGGTTTCTGCTGCAGACCCTGCACCATTATAGTTGCCCTCCTCTGGACTGCTTCCATCCTGTCTATGTCCTTGCATAGATGAGGTCTCCAAAACTGCACACAGTACTCCAGATGGGGTCTCACCAACTGTCTGTACAGAGGGATAACCACTTCCTTTTCTACTTGTGATGCCCTTCCTATGCATCCCAGTATCCCCTGGCTCTCCTTACTGACTTTTCACATTGCTTACCCACCTTTAGGTCATTTGATATGACTACCCCAGGTCCCTTTCCATTTTTGTTGTTGTTAGTACCTCCCCTGCTATTGTGTACTCTTCTCCTGGGTTTTTGTTTCCCAGGTGCATTACTTTGCACTTCTTTGTATTGAATCTAAGTTGCCATATGTCTGACCATTCCTCCAACCTTGCCAAGTCCCTTCTCATCTTTTCTACCCCCCTTATGTATCAACTCTGTTACAGATCTTTGTGTCATCTGCAAAGAGGCATACCTTTCCCTCAAGATCCTCTGCAATGTCACCTATAAAGATGTCAAAGAGGACTGGACCCAGTACTGAGCCCTGAGGTACTCCACTAGTAACCCCCCTTTCTCCAGAATGTGTTCCATTCACTATTACCTTCTATGTCCTGTTGTGCAGCCAGTTTTCTACCCAGGCTACCACCCTGGGACCCACTCCCGGGCTGGCTAACTTGATTATTAATCTTTTGTGCGGGACTGTGTCAAATGCCTTGCTAAAGTCTAGGTAGGCCATATCCACAGCCCCTTCCTGGTCTATTGCTTTGGTCACCCAGTCAAAGAAATCAATTAGATTCATCTGACATGACCTTCCTGCTGTAAATCCATGCTGCTTAGGGTCCTGTGCCTGCTGGCCTCTAGGTACTCAACAATTCTTTCTTTCAGAAGTGATTCCATCATTTTCCTACCACTGAGGTCAAACTTATAGGTCTGTAGTTTCCTGCTTCTGCCTTGCTCCCACTTTGTGAAGGGGAATCACATCTGCCCTCCTCCAGTCCTTAGGTACCACCCCATCCTGCCATGATTTGTTAAAAGCGTGGTCAGTGGTGTCACTAGGTCCTCCTTAGTTCTTTAGGATTCTGGGGTGAATCCCATCAGGCCCCATTGCTTTGTCCACCTTGAGTTTTAGGAGTTCTTTCAGGACTCTTTCTTCTGTGAATGGACTGGTGTCAACCCCTCACCCAGAGTGCTTCATTGTCTGGTTTAGGTAACTCCTCCTCATCTTCTTTTGTGAATACTGAACAAAAGTATTCATTCAGTATCTCTGCCTTTTCACTATCTCCCTCTGCCCACCTCCCCTCTCCTTTATTAATCTTCACTATCCCTCCCTTAACCTTTCTATGCTCCCTAATGTACCTATAAAAGGTTTTATCCCCCTTCTTAACTGAGTTGGCTATTTTTTCCTCGGTTTGGGCCTTTGCTAGTCTGACTGCCTTCCCCACTTCTTTATGCTTTAATTGATACAGTTCCCTGTGATGCTCCTTCTGTGATTCCTTATACTTTTTGAATGCAGCCTTTTTCTCCTTAACCTTCCCTGCCACCTCTTTTGAGAACCATAGTGGTTTTTTACTCCGCTTTGTTTTCTTTATTTGTTTCACACAAAGGCTTGTTGCCTCTATGATGGCAGTTTTGATTTTCCTCCATTGTTCTTCCACCCCTCCTATTTGGTCATTTGCTAGTGCATTTTTCATGTATTCACCCATTTTGCCAAAGTCAGCTCTTCTAAAGTCCAGTATCCTTCTTTTTGTATGGCTTATCTCCATGGTTGTGCCCATTGTGAAGCAGACTATGCAGTGGTCGCTTGTTCCCAGATGTCTACTGACTTCTAAATTTGTGATCCTCTCTCCATTTGAGAGTACCAGGTCTAGTATTGCTCCCTCCTGAGTGGGTTCCAACACTAGCTGTCTAAGGCCTGCCCCCTGCAGGGCATCGAGAAGGACCCTGCTGTTGGATGTGGCTGCAGTACATGTTATCCAGTTAATATCTGGCATATTCAGGTACCCCATCAACAGTATCTCCCCTTTTTCAGCCATTTTGAGAATGTCCTCTATCATTTTGTTGTCCATTTCTTCCCCTTGAGACTGGGGTCTGTATACAACCCCTGTGCGGATTGTGATGCCACTCCCTGTCTCCAAGGTGACCCAGAGTGCCTCTTGTCCTCCCTCTTTACTTTTTAGTTCTATAGCTTTGATCCCTTCCCTTATGTATAGAGCTACTCCACCTCCTCTTTTACCTTCCCTGTCCCTTCTGTAGATTGTGTACCCTGGTATGTTGAAATCCCAGTCATGGTTCTCGGTGTACCATGTTTCCGTGACTGCCACAATATCCAATTGTTCATCTTCCATCAGGGCTACTAGCTCAGGAAGCTTGTTTCCCAGATTACGGGCATTGGTACTCATTGCCCTCCATTTAATGTTGACTTAATCCTTTTTTTCCCCATCCCTGCTCTTATTGTCCTTGTCTAGTTTTCCATTTACCCCTGTCCTGCCCTGTGTTGAGCTCTGTACCTCAGTGTTTACCTTACTACCTGCCATGTTTTGTGGGGGGAGGCTTGAAATTTCCTGTCTTTTATCAGCGCCTCCCCCCTTGGCTAGTTTAAAAGCTTGCCAAGGAAGCATTTAAACCTATCACCTAGGAGTTTGGTTCCCTTCGTGGACAGATGCAGACCATCATGCCAGTATAGACCTTTATCTCTTCAGGTGGCCCCCCCCAGTCCCCAATGAAGCCAAAGCCCTGTGCTCTGCACTAGTTTTGCAACCGTTCATTAAACTGCATGGTGGGCAGTACCCTAGCCTCACTCCTGCTATGGACTGGTAGCACCTCTGAGAAGGTTATCGTGCTTGCTACCCATCTGAGGCCCCTCCCCAACTCCACAAATTAATTCTGCACTGCACTGATCCCATGCCTAGCTAGGTCATTTGTCCCAAGGTGGACTATGATATCTAGTTCCCTCCTGTGATGCTGCTTCTGCAATCCTGAGGATTTGCTTCCTGTTCCTCCAAGCCATGGCACCAGGCAGGCACCTTACTTCCTTCTCCTCTCCCTTTCCCAGGTTTACCCCTAACAATAGAGTCCCTATCAAAGCTGTTTCCTTCCCTGTGGTGTCCCTTGCCACCCTTTTGTGGGTCTCCCTTGTGGATGTCCTCAACATTCTTCTGGGTCTCCACTGAGGGTGCCATCATACAGGAACCTTGCTCTGCCAGAATGGTATATGATTTGTGTAGAGGTATAACTAGGGGCTTGTCTCTGGTCCACCACCCGCACCTCCCAGAACCCACTGTGGTCCAACTGCTCTTCATGCTTGGCAACCTCTGAGGCAGTGGTTGTGGCAGTGGTGCTTTTGGAAGGGGAGGCCTCCTTAGTCCTTGCTAGTTCACCCTGGAGGTGGGCAACCTCCTCCCTCAGAGCTGACAGTTGCCTGCAAATAGAACAGCAACACAGTTTCCAGAATGTCTCCCGGAAAACTGCTGCCCCACAGCCAGTGCATTGTACCACTCCCCACATGTCCCCCTCCCTTATAATATACAATATATATATATATTTATTATTATTTGTGGTGTGTACCTACCCTTTTTGCACTGTGCTGGGTTATTTAGGATATGAGCCTGTGACAGCCCCCTCTGCACTTGGGTCATCACTTTTTGCCATATTTAACAGTTTACCTTGTGTCCCCACACTGTCTGCCACCATGTTCATAACTCTGAGCAGTTCTTCAGTTTGCTTTCTCCTGGGCCAGCAATGGTATCCTTTTACCACCTGGAACTTGGCATCCTCAGTATAAAAATGGAATTGTTCTTTTAACCATTTTCTGAGTAACAGAACTGCATGGTCATCCTAGCTCTTTCTGGATGTCATATGAGCATTATATTGTGGTTTCTGATGGTATGTTTCAGTATCTCTAACCATGCATTCATCTGTTGAGTTTCTATAGCTGGCTGTGACATGGCACTTTACAAGTGTCAGAGTGATGCAGAATATTCTCCTTCTCTGACTAGTGTATCTACAGTTTTTCTCCACTGTCACAATTCTGCCTGTCAGGGCATTCAGATTTCACATCCATTGCCATTGAGGAAGCCAACTGTTGCTGCATTTTGCAGCTTAAAACTTGTAGTATCTCCTCTGGGCTGTTTACATCAGGCATGCCTTGCTGTACAGAATTTGAGTGCTTGAGCCTTCCATTACACCTTTCCCTCCATTTTATCAGCTTTTTCCTGTAGACTGCAAACGATTGGCTTCACTGTAATGATCTAGAATTTTTCTTTCACTGATTAATGTAAATATTTATATCTGTCTTACTGAAAATTGGTAGTTTGCAAACTTTAAGTTATTAATCTGAGGAGATAAAGTGCTAGCTAACTGCACTGCTCAAGTCACAGGGCACTCCCTCTTTCTTTAATATTTTTAATTTACACATACCATTTTTGGCAGGTTTTGGTTCTAACATACTTTAAAACATCTATGCAATCAAATCTTGGGAGAAAGTCATCAGAGATGGACAAGCAGTCATCTCTGATATAACTGGTAGCCAGTGTTTTGAAATGCCTGGATCAGACAGCAACATCATTCCTTTAACTATGCACAGATTACTTAAATTCAACAAGCAGATTCTGTTGCTTGTTTATAGATCAGAGTGCTCAATACCCAAAGAGATTGCAAACCATCAGAAAATACTTGTATGCCAAAAGCAAACTAAAACAGGTCGGTTCAACCACTTTTTTAGTAGAAAACAGCCACTTATCACTTCAGATGCAGTGCCACATGTTTATTTTCAAATTTGTAGTAGCAACAATTTGTTTTATTTCTGGTACTATATTGGCACAATATCTCTGCATATATCAGAGCTGTGATGCAATCTCCGGCACGTGGAAGGAACACTAGTGTGATCATGCTACTGGTGTAAACACTGAGTATACCAACAAAACCAAGCATCAATGAACAGTGAGCTTTAAATAACTTTAAAGGAGAACTGTGCTGAATCTCTAAGTCATTTTTCCCAGTAGAAGCTCATTTGAAATACTGGTTCAAAATATGTTATTGATCTAGATATCCAGGCTTTCCAGTTATCCTATTGGCTGTTTCTGATTTACATGCTGCTGCTAAGAACCATTTTAGAACTGTATGATATAGTTTATGTCCCTGATCTACTCTTCTATTGTTGACACAATGCATCCATATTCTACTACAAAACTCTGTGGCTAAGAAGGACATAAACTACATCATACAGTTCTAAAATGGCACTTACTATCAGACTGCAAAGTAAAAACACCTATTGATGTTACTAAAATGTTTGCATAGATGGAACAATAACAGAATTTTAACCAGTGATGTAAAACAGCTTCTACTGGGAAAAGTGACTTACAGATTCAGAACAATTCTCCTTTAAATAAGTTTTTTTCTTGCTTTGTATAAAAAAAAAATCTGCTGCAACAGCCTTCTGCTTGGCTTGTCCATACTCCTGACTATGACTGACTTACAAATCAACATCACACAAAAATGTCTTCATCATAGTGACTGTGTGCAGGAAACCTATGGCTTTTAACATGTTGCCTTAGAGATGTAATGCACAAAAAAAACACACCCATTAATAGCTATTAAGTAACCAATTCATGAAAAACATTGTAGTGCATTGTCTTAATTTTTACAGGTATTAGCTTTACATGAAGTACATTGGGACATTTAAAACAGAGGGAACAATAAATAGGTTTGTTTGATTAAGCTCTGACCTTCAGACAACCACACTGTATCTAAAAGGGATTTTGGGGAAGAGAAAAATGATGAATGTTGGTTTTGCAAGAAGCCCAGCCACAGCTAACAGTGGAACCAGTGAACCAGAGGAGTGGCTATCTCTGCAAAGCAGTGTGCAAAAGATGGCGATTAGTGCCCAAGAGGTGGATAGGCAGAAAAGGGGCAAAATTCAGCAGAAGGGCAGACAGCAAGGAGAACCAGGGATAAAGGACAACCAAGGAAGGGGCTGGAGTAGAACAGTGAAACAGTCTGGGAGGTCAAATCATGGAAAGCCATGTGTGCAAATGCCAGGAGCCTTAGTAACAAGATGGAAGATCTGGAGGCTGTCATGGTGCAGTCAGACCTGGACATTGTGGCCATCACTGAAACCTGGTGTAATGATACCCGACTGGGAGATGGCCATAACTGGCTACAACATATTCAGAAGAGACAGAGCAGGCAGGAAGAGGAGGAGTGGCACTGTGTGTGAAAATGACATAAGGGCCACAGAGATACAGGAGGAACAAAATGGGGAGAGGTACTGTGGTATGCTGGAAAGGAAAATGGGGACAGCTATCCGCACAGGTGTGGTCTATAGACCACCAGCCCAGGAGGAAGAAACAGATAGGAGTTGATGCTAGCCATCCAAAGGATGACAGACAAGGGTGAGGTAGTACTGGTTGGAGACTTCAATATTCCAGATGTGGACTGGACCATCCCAGCAGCAGCATCAACTAGGAGCAGATTATCCTGGACTCCTTCAGGGTGCCTTCCTCAAGCAACTGGTCATGGTACCAACTCAGCAGAAGGCAATACTGGACCTTGTGCTCACAAACAGGGACAGTGTGATGGGGGGTAACAGTGGGGAGCACCTGGGGAACAGACTCACCAGTCATTGTGGTTTGAAATCACAGAAAGAGCAGAACCAAACCACACAAAAACACGTATCCTGGATTTTAGGGGCAGACTTTGGGAAAATGGGAGATACCTGAAAGAGGCATTAAGGGAATGGGACAGGAATCAAGGGTTGAGGAACAGTGGGCAATATTTAAAATGGGGATTACAAGAACAACAGAATTATGCATTAAGCAGGTTAGCAAGAGGAAAAGGAAGAGGAGACCATTATGGTTTTCCAAAGAGGTAGCAGAGAAGTGAAAGCCAAAAAGATTGCATTCAGGCATCACAGAAAGACACAGGCAGAGGGATAGGGAGAAGTACCAGGAGAAGCAAAGGGGTAGGGAGGTCAGTAAGGAAGCCAAAGCTCAGACAGAAGAACACATTGCAAAATCAGTGGTAGAGGGACAAAACCTTTACAGGTACATGAGTGAAAAAAGAAAGACAAAGAGAGGGATAGTGAGACTGAAGGTGGAGGATGGGGGCTGCGTGGAGGATGACAACAGTAAAGCTGACATATTGAACAGGTATTTCTGCTCAGTCTTTACTGAGGAAGAGGAGGGTAATGGGCCTGAAGGGAGTACAAGGGGTGAGAATGGTGCAGAAATGGACACAAGTCCCTTTACACGAGAAAGGTCCTGAAGGAACTGGAAGTAATAAGAGTTGATAAAGCAATGGGGCCAGATGGGGTGCACCCCAGGGTCCTTAAAGAACTAATAGAGGTGGTGGCTGAACCTCTGGCTATTCTGTTTAGCCGATCACTGGAAACAGGGGAGGTACCCAAAGACTGGAGGACAGCAGATGTAGTCCCCTTATACAAAAGTGGGAACAAAGAGGAAGCAGGGAACTACAGACCAGTCAGCCTCACCTCGGTAGTGGGAAGATCATGGAAGCACTACTGAAGGAGAGATTGGTGGAACATCTGCATGTCAATGGACTACAGGACCCAAGGCAGCATGGTTTCACCAGGGGGAGGTCATGTCAGACCAACCTCATTTAATTTTTTGACTGGGTGACTAGGGAGGTGGATCAGGGGAGGGCAGTGGACATGGCCTATCTGGACTTCAGCAAGGCCTTTGACACTGTGCCACATAGAAGACTATTACACAAACTGGGGAACATGGGTGTGGGCAGGACAGTAGTGTGGTGGGTAGGTAACTGGCTGGGTGGCAGGACACAGAGGGTGATTGTAAATGGCTGTCACTCCACAGAGGGAAGAGTGACCAGTGGGGTACCACAGAGATTAGTGCTGGGACCGGTCCTATTCAACATCTTCATCAGTGACATTGCACAGGACCTAGAAGGCAGAATTTCACTGTTCGCTGATGACACAAAGCTCTGTAACAGAGTAGACACACCAGAGGGTGTAGACAGAGTGAGAAGGGCCTTGCAGAAACTTGAAGAATGGTCAGGGGTTTGGCAGTTGAAATTCAATGCAAGGAAGTGCAAGATAATGCATATGGGGCACAAAAACCCTGGCACAATACATCAGTTGGCGGGTGAGGATATAGCATGTACCAAGCAGGAAAGGGATCTTGGGGTTATCATCTCTGATGACCTCAAGGTAGGGAAACAGTGTGACAAGGCAGCAGGTAAAGCAAATAGGATGCTGGGATGTATAGGCAGGGGCATCACCAGCAGGAAAAGGGAGGTCATAATTCCTCTATACAAGACACCAGTGAGGCCCCACCTGGAGTACAGTGTACAGTTCTGGAGACCATACCTACGTAAGGACATAGACAGGGTAGAGAAGGTTCAGAGGAGGGCAACAAAGATGGTGCATGGATTGCATCACAAGTCCTATGAAGACAGATTGAAGGAACTGAACATGTACTCCCTAGAGGAGAGGAGGGAGAGAGGGCATATGATAGAGACATACAAGTATCTTACAGGGAGGAACAGGGTGCAGGAATACACTATTTTTAAGTGAAAAAGATGTTCCAGGACTAGAGGGCATGGGATGAAGTTGGAGGGAGGATGATTCAGAGGAAACATGAGGAAGAATTTCTTCACAGAACAGGTGGTGGACAAGTGGAACACCCTGCCAGAGGAAGTGGTGGGGGCTGAAACAATCACGGGATTTAAGAATGCATGGGATAGACATAAAGGAATTCTGGAGGTCAGGGGTAAGGGGCAACAGACTTCTAGGAAAACAAACTGAACTTACAAGCTCAAATGGGCAGACTGGGTGGGCCATAGGCCCTTATCTGCTGACACTGTCTATGTATCTATGTATCTATGTATTTCTAGGCAGTGTCCTAAAAAGACACAAAATATAAAAGGGCCTGTGCAAACTGTATTCCTGAAGCTATTCTGTGAATATGATAAAGTTCATTCACTCAGTTACAGTGCAAGGGATTTAGTTGAATTGTTTAACTGAACTTAACTTTCAGGTGCAAATTCAAAACTAAACCAAAGATGGTTCTGGCCCACCTTTCTAACCCTTGCCCAAACTAAGGTATACTGTTGTGCACTGCCTGTCACATGCTTTGGCATATTCAGCAGTTAACACAATACGCTTCAACACTGATATGCGGAGAAATGGTTTCTCTTCTGGTATGTTTTTCATATGCGTAATGGCCCACTTGACACAACTGCTAGGTTTGCCTGTGGCACCATGCACCATGTCTGGGAATTGCATGCCCCCCAGCACAGATGCTTGCCAGCAAACAACTTTATTCATGACATTCATATTACTAGCACACATTGTGGCTAACATCTTGGGCAAACTGCTAGAAAAAAAACTAACACTTGTCTGCATCCATTATTCCATAATCGTAGCTTCAGTGCTAGAAACAATGAGTGAAAGGTGGTTAAAGGGATATAAAAGGATGATTTCTACAGATTTCTATCCACAGCACATTGTATTAACTCTGGTACTGTAGGACTTTCTCATCTAAGCATGCATCAAAGATTGTGTGTGTGTGTGTGTCTGTCAGTTGCAGAAGCTGTAGCCATTTTACCCACTCAATCAAGGCAAGACAGAAACTACAAGAGCTACAAATAAATTCTGGTCAGAGTCAACAAGGCTGCTATAACATTTTAAGAGCACTCATCGGGCTCCAAGAACAAAATGCAGTTTCATTTCTCCAGAAAAAAGAGCCTTCAATGCCCAAGAGGGCTGCTGTGAGCTCCTTGCACATGTGTAAGTTCACCGCTACTGTGGAAGTGAAATTGCCCATGTTAACTGCAGAAGTTAAGTTGCACATGATCACTGGTCTTGCAGTGGCCATTTTAGGCAAGGTGGGCTCTTTTTGGGGGGCAAAACGGAAGTGAAAGGCAGCAATCAAATAGTGCATCCACTGGGGGTGGCTACTGTGGACATGGAGGGGAGGGGCAGTGGAGAAACAACAGTAAAGCACTGACCACAGCACTGCAGAAGAACAAAAGGAAGGAATCTAGACATGTGCTTTCACCATCCCTTCTCTCTTCTGCGTGATAGCAATATGTCAGCATGGCTCCACCCATGCAGCCATAAAAATAACCTGGCTGAGCATCATATGAAGCAAGAAGTGGTCATGCAGTGGAGCTCCATCCTCTACATAATTGAGTATACATTCCAACAGTACAAAGTCATGTCTAACTATATGTTCTTTAACACAAACTATGATGCCTCAAGAAATTCCATAAGCTTAACAACATACCAATGACATCTCATGAATGGCCTGATTCTCAACTTATGGACTTTTAAACATGCCATCCAAACAGTTAGTGACCACGTGGCTTCCTTAAACCAAATAGTTCCACATCTGTGTGTGCTGTGGAAGGCAGTGAGCAATGTGCATCAGCAACTGGAAGTAAGGGATTATTCTGCTGACAATTTATTCTTTGAAAATATGCAAAAATTACTTGATAACAATGTTCTTCTACAATCCATCTGAGAATCTATAGAGTACAGAGGTTTTCACCTTATAAAACCAATGGTACAAATGTGAGCTTTCAGCATATCTGGGCATGGTAGATGCATTCCAGTAAGTGAAGCACCTCTTGATTGAAAATGAGCATGGACAGTGACTGACAGCAGAGCTATCCAAGATGAGGATGGGATTAAACCCCTTGCAATCATAATCCCTTCAATATGTTCCCAATAGTGATTTTGACCCTGACACATCAATGGATATTTTGGACATCAGCATCACTAGTATCACTTCTACAGCTCACCCTAGTAGTAGCACTTCCAGCCCTCTGTGTGCAAAATTATCACCGATGATAATGAGGAGGTTGAGAAGGAAAAGGAAGATGTCGGCCATAAGTCTGCAGAATGTATGGTGGATGCATACCTGACTGACTTAAGGAACTTGAACACTGATGAGAAGCTACATTTATACTGGGCAACAAAGGTTCAGAAGTGACCATCTTCTATGGCAATATACTATTTGAGCAGCACCTCATCCAGTGTCTGTTCTGTTGGAGTGTTTGGTTCATGAGATGCCATCATTACAGGCATATGCAAATCTGTCACCCCAAAATGTTGTGAGACTCACATTCATAAAAATGAATAGCTTCTGTAACTAATTTACTTCATATGTATGCTGCCACAAATTAAATAAGATTCTGCATCAGATGTCTTATTTGAAGTCCCTCCTATCTGGTTCCAATTCAGATACTGGAGATAGAGAGGGTGGATTCAAATATGAAGCCCATAACAAAAATAACCAATAGGATGAAATTGTTATTGAATGAGTGAGTCAATTGGCCAGACCACCTTAAAAACCCTTAAAACAACACTGCAAGGCAAGTCCATCCTCCTCAATGACCAATTCCAGCAGGCCTAGCTTCAGCTTTTGTTTTGAGCTTCAGTCACTGCAAGCCTCTTTCTTTTCCTCCTCTGGAGCCTATGCCTGTGTGCCTACATTGAATCATTGCATGCTGCCTCTTTCTCCTCCATATATGCCAGACAGCCATAGTTTTATGAAACTTGAGTGACCTGATGTCCACTTTATATCTAATATGGAATGGCATTCTGTTTAATGACATATTTGGTCTCTTAGTGGCCATCAGCATTCTAATCAATATTTAACATGTACACGTTAAGCATCTGTTAACATGCTGATGTCAATACAGAAGCCATACATGTTATTTAATAAACAGAGTGCCATGATATTCCCATTTTAGATACAGAGTGTTCCTCCTCTGTTGATATCCTCACATGAGATACCCTGCTCCATCTAAGATGTTCAGTGCAGTGTGAATTTCAACCTGAGAGTTGGTTTATTTATAGTTTTCAAACATATAAAAGCAAACCTACAACTATGATTTTCTGGTCAAACTGTACACTCATTACTATATACATTGCCTTGGTTTTAGAATGTAAGTGTCCTTTAAAAAATGTGCAACTTATTCTGAGTGGTGGTCATGGTGAGACCTCAGCTGGAGCACTGTGTGCAGTTCTGGAGACCACATCTCCAGAAGAATATCGACAGAATGGAGGCAGTCCAGAAGAGGGTTACAAAGATGCTGCAGGGTTTGCATGAAAAGCCCTGCAAGGAGATGCTAAGGGAACTCAATATGTATTCCCTGAAGGTGGCGGGGGGACATGATAGAAATGTTCAAGTACCTCAAGGGTATAAACAAGGTACAAGAGGGTAGCATCTTTAAAAATAAATATGTGCAAGAACAAGAGGGCACAAAATGAGGTTGGGGGGAGGTTCGGGGCAACATGAGGAAGTACTTTTTCATGAAAAGAGTGGTGGATGCTTGGAAAGGCCTCCCAAAGGAGGTGGCGGGGGCAAAAACAGTTAGGGAATTCAAGAATGCATGGGATAGATACAAGTGTACCCTAGAGGCAGGAAAAAAAGAGTGAACTGCAGATCAACTAGGATCTGTGGCTTGTAATAGGTAGGCAAATTAACAGACTAGGTGAGCCACACAGTCCATATCTGCCATCAACTTCTATGTTTCTATGTTTCTATTCTGACTATCTGCTTTGCATTCTAAGGACCATTGCTACATATTTCTAATACTGACAGGTTGATAGGTATGATGGTTTCTTTTGAGTTATGTGCAACTAAAACCTCTTATTTGTGAAAAGTCTAAGAATCTTTACATATAAAAGACTAGCAGCAGAAAATCTGACATTAGTGACACCTACATGACTGATACAAAGTCATTTTCTGCTACAAAATGGATATGGTAGATGTCGCAGTAAAGTGCCCAGACTATTTTCTGCCAATTAATCCTACTGTCAGCATTATGACTTGTTTACCTTTAGCATGAAGGATGAAAAAGAAAAGGAGAGCAGCTTTACCTGACATATCTAGCTTCTTTTTGTTGTGTGGTGACCTATAAGGACACTTGTGTGTTGATGCTGGCTAGTATACACTTTACACCTTACTACATCCTCCAATAATCTTACATGAGCTTATATGACCCAGTTCTTTTCAGAAAGAAAACAACAAATGCATAATACTCATAGTTTGACTTTCATGTCCCTTTAACATAGAAACATAGAATTTGATGGCAGATAAGGACCGCTTGGCCCACCCAGTCTGCCCATTTCCCTACCTTATGGATAAGCTGCAGATTCTAGTTAATCAACAGCTTACTTCCTCCCACCCCCCCAATAGAATTGCCTTATGCCTGTCCCATGCATGTTTGAATTCCCCCATTGTTTTAGACCCCACAACCTCTCCAGGAAGTGGTTCCATGCGTCCACCACTCTCTCCATGAAAAAGAATTTCCTCACATTACCCCTGAGCCGTCCCTCCTCTAACTTTAAATTGTGCCCCCTTGTTCTGACATATCTCTTCTTCTGAAATATACTATCCTCTTGTACTTTGTTAATTCCCTTGAGATACTTGGAAGTTTCTATCAAGTCCCCCCGTCCCTCCTTTCCTCAAGGGTATGCAAATTAAGCTGCTTTAGTCTCTCCTCATATGTCTTCTGGTGAAGACATTGCACTATTTTGGTTGCCCTCCTCTGAACAGCCTCCACTCTGTCTATGTCTTTGCGGAGATGGGGTCTCCAGAATTGCATGCAGCACTCCAGATGGGGTCTCACTAACTGTCTGTACAGAGGGATAACAACTTCCTGTTTTCTACTGCTGTTGCCTCTCCCTATGCATCCAGTATCCCCCAGCCCTCCTTACTGCCTTCTCACATTGTTTTCCCACCTTTAGGTCATCTGATATAATTACTCCTAGGTCTCTTTTGATTTTTGTTGTTGTTATTATCACACCCCCATTGTGTATTCTTCCCCAGGGTTTTTGTTACCCAGATGCATTACCTTGCACTTCTTTGCATTGAATCTGAGCTGCCACATATTTGACCATTCCTCCAACCTTGCCAAGTCCCTTTTCATTTGTTCCACCCCACCTTGTGTATCAACCCTGTTGCAGATCTTTGTGTCATCTGCAAAGAGGCATACCTTTCCTTCCAGGTGCTCTCCAATGTCACTTACAAAGATATTAAAGAGGACAGGTCCCAGTACCGAACACTACAGTACACCGCTAGTTACCCTCCTTTCTTCACTGTGGTCTCCGTTTATAATTACCCTTTGTGTCCTGTTGTCCAGCCAGTTTTTTATCCAGGCAACCACCTTGAGACCCACTCCCAGGTTGGATAACTTGTATATTAATCTTTTTTGTGAGACTGTGTCAAATGCCTTGTTAAATCTTGGTAGGCCATATCCACAGCCCCTCCCTGGTCTACTACTTTGGTCACTCAGTCAAAGAAATCTATTAGGTTCATCTGACATGACCTTGCTGCTGTGAAACCATGCTGTCTTGGGTCACGTGCCCCACTGGCCTCTAGGTACTCAACAATTCTTTCCTTCAGAAGCGATTCTATCATTTTCCCTACCACTGAAGTCAAACTAACTGGTCTGTAGTTTCCTGCCTCTGCCCTGCTCCCACTTTGTGAAGTGGAATCACATTTGCCCTCCTCCAGTCCTCAGGTACCACTCCATCCTCCCATGGTTTGTTAAAGAGAGTAGTCAGTGGTGTTACTAGTTCTACCCTTAGTTCTTTTAGTATTCTTGGGTGAATCCCATCAGGCCCCATTGCTTTGTCCACTCTCAGTTTCAAGAGTTCTTTCAAAACCCTTTCTTTTGTGAATGGACTGGTATCGACCCCCCCATTCAGAGTTTCTCCCTTGTTTGGTTTAGGTACCTCACCCTCCTCATCCGTTGTGAATACTGAGCAGAAATATTCATTCAGTATCCCTGCTTTTTCACTATCACCCTCTGCCCACATTCCCCCTCCCTTTATTAAGTCTATATATCCCTTCCTTGGTCTTTCTTCGCTCCCTAATGTACCTATAAAAGGTTTTATCTCCCTTCTTAACAGAGTTGGCTATCTTTTCCTCAGTTTGTGCCTTTGCTATTCTGACTGCCTTCCCTGCCTCCTTCTGCTTTAACTGATAAAGTTCTTTGTCCTGCCCCTTCTGTGTTTCCTTATATTTCCTGAATGCTATCCTTTTCTCCTTAACCGTCCCTGCTACCTCTTTTGAGAACCATAGTGGTTTTTCCCTTCATTTTGTTTTATTGATTTGCTTCACACAAAGGCTTGTTGCCTCTGCGATGGCTGTTTTGCTTATTCCCCATTGTTCCTCCACCCCTCCTTCTTGCCCATTTGCTAGTGCTTTTCTGAGGCACTCTCTCATTTTCCCAGAGTCAGCCTTCCTAAAGTCCAATACTCTTGTTTTTGTATGGCTTGACTCTATGACTGTGTTTATTGTGAACCACATTGTTTGGTGGTCACTTGTTCCCAGATGGCTACCCATTTCTAAATTGGAGATCCTTTCTCCTTCCCCATTTGAGAGTACCAGGTCTAAGATTACTCCCTCCCGAGTGGGTTCCAACACTAGCTGTCTGAGGCATGCCTCCTGTAGGGCATCAAGAATTACCCTGCTCTTGGATGTGCCTGAGCAAAGGTACTCCAGTTAACATCTGGCATATTCAGGTCCCCCATCAACAATACCTCCCCTTTTTCTGCCATTTTAAGGATGCTTTCTATCATTTCATTGTCCATTCCATTCCTATGCATCCCTGAGATGGGGGTCTGTACACAACCCCCATGCAGATTGTGGTGCCATTGCCTGTCGCCAGGGTGACCCATAGTGACTCATCAACTTCCTGTTTACTCTTTAGTTCTGTTGCTTTAATCCCTTCCCTTATATAGAGAGCTACTCTTCCTCCTCTTTTACCCACCCTGTCTCTCCTGTAGACTGTGTATCCTGGTATGTTGACATCCCACTCATGGTTATCTGTGTATCATGTTTCAGTGACTGCCACAATATCCAGGCATCCCTCTTCCATTAAGGCCACTAGTTCAAGGAGCTTGTTGCACAGACTGTGGGAATTGGTACTCATCACCTTCCATTTATTTTTTATGGTCTTACCCCTTTTAGCCCCATCCCTGTCCTCAATGCCTTTTTTTGCATTTATCCATGTCCTGCTTCCTACTGACTTCTCTACCTTGGTGTTTACCTCCCTAACTTCTGAGTTTTGTGGGGAAGGCTGGGATTTCCCTGCTCCTTTTCAGTGCCTCCCCCTTGGCTAGTTTAAATACCTGCCAAAGAAGCATTTAAACCTGTCACCTAGGATCCTGGTTCCACCCCTGGACAGATGCAGACCATCATGCCAGAATAAGCCTGCATCCCTCCAGATGGCTCCCCAGTCCCCAGTGAAGCCAAAACCCTGAGCTCCACACCAGTTTTTAGATCATTCATTGAACCCCATGGTGTGGAATACCCTAGCATCATCCTTGCCATAGACAGGCAGAACCTCCGAGAAGGTTACCGTACATGCTACTTGTCAAAGGCCCCTCCCCAACTCCACAAACTCCTCTTGCACCATTCTGATCCAATTCACAGCCAGGTCATTTGTTCCTAGGTGGACAATGACATCCAGCTGCCTCCCTCATGCAGCTGCTCCCACGATACATAGAAACATAGACTTTGATGGCAGATAAGGATCACTTGGCCCACCCAGTCTGCCCATTTCCCTACCTATTGGATAAGCTGCAGATTCTAGTTAACCAACAGCCTACTTCCTACAACCTCCCACTATAATTGCCTTATGTCTGTCTCATGCAGGTTTGAATTCACTAAAAATACCACCAATAGCTTAATCTGGTTCAAGGTCAGTTGGCATTCATCTGTATCCCCCTCCCCCGGGTCGTGCCTGAAAATAGGCAGGATTTGTCTAGTGCACTTAACCGGTCAACAAAAGCTAAAATAAATAAATAAAATAAAATTCCCCCACTGTTTTAGACCCCACAACCTCTCCAGGAAGGTGGTTCCATGCGTCCACTACTCTCTCCATGAAAAAGAATGTCCTCACACTACCCCTGAGCTGTCCCCCCTCTAACTTTAAATTGTGCCCCCTTGTTCTTACACATCTCTTTTTCTGAAAGATGCTACCCTCCTGGACTTTGTTGATTCCCTTGAGGTACTTAAAAGTTTCTATCATGTCCCCCTGTCCCTCCTTTCATCAAGGATATACATATTAAGCTCTCTCAGTTTCTCTTCATATGGTTTCTGATGTAGACCCTGCACCATTTTAGTTGCCCTCCTCTGGACTGCTTCCATCCTGTCTATGTCCTTGCATAGATGAGGTCTCCAAAACTGCACGCAGTACTCCAGATGGGGTCTCACCAACTGTCTGTACAGAGGGATAACCACTTCACTTTTTCAACTTGTGATGCCCATCTCTATGCATCCCAGTATCCTCCGGCTCTCCTTACTGACTTCTCACATTGCTTACCCACCTTTAGGTCATCTGATATGGCTACACCCAGATCCCTTTCCATTACTGTTGTTGTTAGTACCTCCCCTGCTACTGTGTACTCTTCTCCCAAGTATTCACTTCCTGTCCCTCTGAGCTGTGGTGCCAAGAAGGCACCTTACCTCCCTATCCCCTTCCTCCCCCTCTTCTACCCCCTAATGATTGAGGCCCCCACTGGGAGTTGTTTCATTTCCCTGTGCGGTCTTGTGCCACCCTCCTGTGGGTCTCCTTTGTGGAGGTTCCCAGTATCCTCCTTGGTCTCCACTGCAGGTGCCTCCGTAGAGGAACCACTCTTTGCCAGAACAGCATATAAACTGTGGAAAGGTACAACTGGAGGGATGCACCTCTCTTCCACCACCATCTCCCTCCCTGAGCCCACCTTGGTCCAACTGCTCCTCTTTCTTGGCAACCTCTGAGGTAACAGTGGTGGCCCTGGTGGTTCCTAGATGGGGGAAGAGGTTTCACAAATCCTAGCCAAGTCAGCCTGGAGACAGACAACCTCCTCCCTCAGACCAGAGAGGTGCCTGCAAACAGGGCAGCATCACAGCCTCCAGAATATCTCCCAGAACACTGCTGCCCCACAGCCATTGCACTGCACCACTCCCATCTTGACTTATTTTGTGTCCCCTCTTTTGTTGCTTTGTATGATTACAGTCTCCTCCCTCTCTGTATTTTTACACTTACCTTCCTAGTGCCTATGTGCCCTTACAACTCTCACCCTTCCTGTTCTGGGACAGGAACTTCCTATAGTCTTCAGTAGTCTCCTTCTTCCATGCTTGGATTCAGACCTCCAGCAGCCGGGGATAAAGAGATTTTTTTTTAGGTTCCTTCAAGGTTGCTGAAACTAATGTGTCTCAGTGATCCTTCCCTTCCTACTGCCAAACAGGACATTCCTGAAAAAATGCTGTAAAGTTCTAGACTGCTGTTATTTGTTATTTGATATGATGACCCTGCTACCCATATTTTGACAGACAGGTGACCTGCATATATCCTCTGGTAGGAAGGGTGAGATGAACTAGCTATGTATTGTGGGTCAGTTCTTCTTGTCTTTGATTGCACAAATATGCCCGCACAAGTCACTGATTGCTGAGTCTTTCATCTGCATCACAGTCAATTTTGTCAGGGAATTTCATGCAATGGTCAACTTATGTGAATCTGAATTAAGTGCATTTGAAACCTTTTTGTAGTCAGGAACATGATTTTTACATGTCTTACCTGTAATTTTACAAACCCAGCGGTCATCTATCACACAATTGGTGGATTTTAATCTGCCATGGTAAATTTTATGCTGATGAATATAGGCCATGCCCCGAGCAATGTCTGTTGCAAAAGAAAACCTGTAAAAGAAATTTAAAAATTAAGTAAAAAAAATATATATATTACTCACAGTGTGACATAGCAATTGCTCATTACATTTTGCATATCTTGTAGTCCACAAAATATGTCACAAATAACATTTCTGCTAAGTATTTATGGTAACAGCAGGTCACAGCATCATGGAAGGTACAGATGTAGAGGCTTTCAGTACCTGAGTCTGATCTTACTACTAAAACTAACTTCCAAATGTTGCTATGTATTGTAGCTTATTCCACCTCAACAGATTTTCTTTCTCATTGTAGGTCTATCTCCATCTCATCCCAGAACTTCTTGTTTAGTTTATCTTTATGCTCTGTCTACAAGAGAGTCCTTTGCCATCTCTTTCCCACATTGGCACTTCTCAGAAAATCATTTATTTATCCCAAAGACATAAGGGATATGCAGGGGGGACCTGTGTGATATGTGATTTATGCACACAAGTGCTGTTTGACCTTGGGTGACCTCAAGAGTGGCGTAAGCCATGAGTGAGGTGGCTAAGAGCAAACAGCATGAGTGTGCATAAATCACATATCACACAGGTCCCCCCTGCATATTTCATTTATGTAATAGGGCTGGACTTTGTGTGTGTCTTTATTTTTGTAGTAATATTTATGAAAATAAATATTTTTATCAAAGTGTGTGGGTCTGTTTCTTTGTTACGTGGTTGTGCACCCTTTTTTAAGCTTGTTACTATGGCTGTTGGCTGTCTTGATGACCAGTAATGAATCATGATTGGTGGAGCAAGTGGTAAGCCCATAAATTTAAAAAGAAGATGGCAGGTGTTGGTAGCAAGGATTTCAGCTGGAGATGACTGCTGTTTGGGAATTTCATTTAAGAAAAATAAAATCCAGTTTCTTTTTTAAAAGAACAAGTATAGCCAGCAGCATGTGGAGGGAGAGCAGGGTTTCTGGTGCAGGCTCAAGTGTTCCATTTGTTTTTCATTTTGTTGCTTGCTGTCCATTTCATTTTCAAGTGGAGCGAGGATAAGGAGTGTAATGTGGAGGGAGAACAGTGTTGCTGCTGTTGGGTCAGATGCTCCTTTTTTTTTAATATTCTTCAGGTTTGGCTGATATTAATAATAAAAACAATGGACTGAAGAGGGTGCGGAGCTTGCCAGTGGACTCTATGCTGAACTGCAGTTGTCAGTAGAGTTCACCCAGCTCAGAGGAAAAGGCAGAATCAGGTGAGTGCAAAAGCTCATTGAGAAGGCTACAGCAGGTAGTTAAATGGTGGTGGAGATGAGGAAAAGTATGTTGGGGAAATGTTTTAACATACATTTAAAAAATACAGCAATTTATGTGCTGGGTTCTGACTTTTGGACAGCACAACTACAGGAAAGGGAGTTAGAGATGGAGGGGGAAGAGTGAAAGTGGGTGGAAGTAGTGCCGACTGGCCGGTGGAGGGGGGCTGACATAACTACTGTATGTATGAATGCCTGATGACATATCTACTATGTGTATAAATGTGAGATTTCACATTTATACACATAGTAGACACATCCTCAGGCATTTATCACATGATAACAGCATTTATCAGTGGATATTTATCTCCACCCCTATAGCATAAATTAATATCTCAGAAATTTCATTCTTCTTTCTCTTACCAGCTTTGTTGTCTAACTGGGCTACTTTTTTAGTTGTATTTCCTCATAACAGGTTCTATATTTATATGCAATCCACACATTTATTTTTCTCCAGCACTTTCTCAAAAGGGACATGATTTTCCTAAACATGCATTAATGGATCAGTATTTACATCCAATCCTCTGAAAGAGTAAAGCACATGCACAGACAATGTTTTGCTTAATATTCAGCTTCACTTTCCATCTTTTCCACCCAGCCTTCAAAAGCAATATCCCCATTAGCTCTCATTATCACTTGGCTATGTTTATATGAATGCCAATCACTTATAAAGTGATTGAAAATCCTTATCCAAATTGTAATCTGACACTGTTTACATGTGGTGATATTCAGTAACTACTGAGTCTATTGTCCATTTACATGCACTATATGAACAGAATAATAGATACCTTAGTGTGCATTACATGACAGTAATTTTATCAAGAGGTTCTGGGTACACTGGAACCTCAAGAGTGAAGGTCAAGAGGTTCCCACATCCCCAGAACCTAGAGATGGAACTACCCCTTGTAATGTACAATAAGGTTTTTGTTATTTTTTAATACATGTATCTGAATTTTTTTAAATCATTTTATGATGGGTGGCCAGCTGCTTCAGTGAAGCACTCTCTCGGTTCCAGCTGACCGCTGCACAGTCTCACTCCAGTTCTCTCACCCCCCCCTTGTAAGCATGGTATACAAAAATTGGTAAGCAATCCTATCTTTTCTTTTTGGGACTGCAGGATACACCAGGTAATTCCATTTTTGCAGAGGAATTAAAAAAAGGGAGAAATGTGTTGAGCACCCAAGGATGCAGTAGAGTCTTACTGAACAAGAGACGGCTGCCATGTTTGTTGAATGTGTTCTGCCCACCCACAGAGAGAAACTGGCCAATCATGCACCATGTTGAAGACACTGTTGTTTGACAGTGGTAGTATATCCTGTTTTAAGAGAGTCCTACACTTGCATTCTCCAGTTTCAGTGGTAGTAGTATTGTTCAGGTATCCAAGCAATAGTATTACGGGCTCTGAACGATATTATTATCAGTGTGCATCAATGGTATTATCACTTTTGGAGCGGTGATATTACCACAATTTTTTTGTATGTTTTAGTACACTGTTATTTTCAATATCCACATATTAAAACTTGATTACTGTTGACTTTTTATAATTCATCTAATAACACCTTCCTAAGAAATGGCCCTGAAAAGGCTGAGATGCAGAACACTGCAGCACCATATGCTAAATAGTAACTATCTTCTTTTTTACACATTTTAGCTAGCCTCTGTGTATAGCAAACACAAGAAAAACTAATTCACCTACTGTAATCATGGTGAAACTATGGAGGAAAACTAATAGTCAAGAGAACAATATATTTTTCCTACTCTAAACAGTTCATATTGATTATTTATTAGTGGAACTTGAATTTATTACTGTTGTTGTCTGTTTCTGTTTTGTTAGTCCTGAAGATGGTGGTTTACTGGTCAAAACACTGACTCTAATTTGATACTTAAATTAGGTTCGGAGCATTCTTTATTAATGGAATTTGTGGGAGTTTGTAATGAAGCAAAAACACATGTGGATGAGTGAGTTTCCATTGTTGCAGATGTACACAAATCATGTATAATGAAAACAATTTAATTAACTATTGATACTTAGGGTCTTTTATAAGATACCACATGACGCTTAATTAAAATTGAGAGGGCCTTGAAAACAAACAGCTGTTTAGTTCATTCTTAAAACTGAAGCAGTGTTGGCTTTGAACACCATTAGTTAAACTGAGTTCCAAACTGATGATACATTAGACCCAAATGCATGGCTACCCAGAACAGAGCATCAAACCTACAGGATAAGTAGTGTCTGACTGGAATAATTCAGACAGTGATGGTGAGGTGTAAAGGGCAGTATCTAGTCAGTCACTTAAATCTGTCAGTAGTAACTTAAAATCTTATAAGCAAGTCCAGAAGCCTTAAACAGACCCTAACATCCCTAGGAAATCTTTAGGAAATCTTACATTTTTGGACACTTTTCAGTTTATAATTCAAATAAATGTTGCTGTTACTATAGTTCCCCTGTATTCTTTTAAGTTAACATGGCCATAGGAACACCCTGTGCTATGCTTCATCTGCTCAATCTGCTTGTCTATGACTAACATCATAACCATCTGCTTCTGACATCACGGCTGAGAAGCAGTGTGGTGAAGTAAGAGGGCTTGAGTATGAGAACGGGTACAGCTTTGCTCCCTGAAAAAACAACTTTTTCCCAATTTCTGAAGAGGCTGATGTTTTCACCCAGAACACTTTATCTGATTACACTTGATCTAAGGGGTATATCACATCAGTAGCAGTCAGAAAAAAAAGGATTCTTACATTGTGTTGTTTTCATGCCCTTCCCTGCTGTGTGCCTTATCAGAGTATATCCAGAGAGGTTTGGAGGATGAGAGAGCTCACTGACCAGATTTTCCCAGGGAAGCTGACTTGCCACAGCCATAGAGAGCTGCAATGTTTGTTGCTGCATTTCCATCAATCTTAGCTGCAATCACTGAACTTCAGCAGAAAAGGGAACTGTTTTCTGCCAAAATCCCAAAAGTTTTGTCCCCCACCACCGCAGTCCCCTGCAGCCACCCAGCAGTGCTCTGTACTTGAAATGACAGGAGTCAAAAGGAAGCCCCATTGTTGTATCTGATGAAACCACCACCATTGAGGCAACAACCTTGATTGCTGCTCTCTTGTTGCATGCTGCTTCCACTGAAAGCTAGAATATAGCTGCTTCACTGGAAGGAGCACAAGCCATGGCTTGCATGCCCCTAGCAATATCCCGATACTCAGCAGTACGTCTACAGTGAGCCTGAATGCCGTGTTTCCACAAGCGGTAACTCAGGCACAACCCCTTCACTCTTGGACTCTTTTGCAGATCTGGGTTAAGTAAAATCTTAAAATAACTCAAGCACTACTCCAGGCCCTATATCAATGTGATTGAGGTGAATGAGGTGCACTTTTCTTCTTGTACAAGGGAACGTGTTTTGGTCCCAGATTCAGCTGGGTCCAGGCCTGTCAGCGTTTCTACTAATTCTATATGCTCTGAGGTGGCTAGCTCCAGTCTCTCTTCTAACATTGCAACAGTACCTGGTACAGTACCTGTTCCTGATGTTTCTCAGACACCACAGCCATCACAGAATACAAGAGATACAAATGACACTGGAGCTACAGGAGCCACCAGAGATTTTTAATTTCTCAGTGACACCAGCCCTAACTGCATGAAGCCCAGGTACATTTTCCTAATTCTTTGTCTTTCAAAAAAGAAGTCTTGGCAGGTATTACCTAGATACAGAAAGCCTTGGGTACACAAACTGATGCATTAGCAGGAATTAACACTAAATAAGAAACTCTAATACTTAGAATTGGGGAGGAGGACAGTTGGATGATCACGTAAGAGGATACCATAAATCTCCTAAAAAATGGTGACTTTACAGTCTGTCCAACTAAGAGCTTCTACTAAGAAAATACATGACCAACAAGATAGATCCATCAGGAGTAACTTAAAATATTGCCACATTCTGGAAGGAGCAGAGGGCTCCAGTGATTCTCTTCCTTAGTTTGAAGAACTACTAACTTTGTCCACTAACTTAAAGTTTCCTGCATTAAAATCCTGCTAGATAGTGCCTACAGAAGTGTTGGATCATATTCTTCAGCTAACTCAAATTACCCTCACTTCATCTATGTGAAACCACATAGATTCTAAGATAAGGAGCTCCTGTTGAGAAAAGCATGTATAGAAAGGAGTTTAAAGCAAAGGGTATAAAGTTCCAAGTATTCCTGGACTTCAGTGCCAAGACTATGAATGATAGGAAAGCATTTGGCACTGTAATGAATACTTTGAGAGCCAAGAGGATCATATATGCCCTTCTCCCACCTGCTAAACTCTGATTCTATCTAAATGGAAGGATAAGATATTTTGTGGATACCAGGGAGGCTGAAGTGATGTTGAAAGAAAATTTTGCTCATTACTTTTTTGATAGACCTTCAGATAGATTGCCCAATGAATTGATTGCTTCTGACACAGGGCTGAACATGCCTCTACATCAAGCCCTAGAACAAAAAAATAGTTTTCTCCTCCCCTGGCCAATAGTAAAGAAATTGGCCATATATGAGCAAAAGGAGCCTTGGTCAACAATCAGAGAGAATGCAGACCTTCATCTGACTAATCATGTTATTACTACCACCTGATCTTTCTGCATGATTTATGTGAAGTTTTTTTTATGATTTATGTAAAGTATTTCTCTAGAATCACAATGAAATAATTAACTTTTATTGATTTCAATATTGATCCTACTATTACTAAAAAGTATTTGGAAAGAGAAAGACATTAATATAAAAATATATAGTAGGGGGTGCAGAATAGTGTTGAACTTAATGATTAATTCATTAGTATTTAGTTTGCTATCTGTAAATTGTATCTTATGGTGTCTTAACATATAAATTTCCTTGTTTCCCCCAGAAAAAAATATGTTCTTTTCTATCTGTATAAATAGTAACTGGTGCACTGAGACTGTTGCAGTGTCAGATCTCACTAAATATACCTTATCATTTTTCTATCTATTTCTACATTAATTATCTCACAAATGGGGAACACAGCTTGGCTTGCCACACTCATGAGGTAAGTGGGCATTATAAAATGGTCCTGTGTTACTGTAAAAGGATTTGGTGGGTGGAGTCTGAACAGGAGGTCTGGGTGGTAGGTAAAAGGCAGGAGCCAAATTTTCAAGCAATGTTGAAATTAGTGAATGTATGGAAAAATCTTGCATAAATGGGTCTTCGTTTGTAGAGCTGCAGGTTTTTCCACATGGTCCATATTTTCTATTGTGGAGCCATTGTGCAATAATTTACAGCAGCTTATCCTGTTTTTTGGGTCCAGCTGTGTCAGAATGCTACACCCACTAGTACCAGGCACAGCTGTGCCCAGTGTCTCTGCACACAACAGCCTGAAAATAGAAATGTCCGCCAGATGCATTCCATTTTTGTTTCTGTGTGTTTTTTAAACTAGTGGCTTTTCCAACTACATATACACAAGTTTAAAGTGGATTGGTTCGGCATAAATAAAAGAAAAAATGACATCCATGGTCTGTGGTTTGTGGTCTAGCAATTATATAAAACAAATTATGAGGTATTGTCATTATTATTTTGTAATAGCTGGCTTGTCTTTTTTCCCATAGAAGGAGCAGGTTATAATTCACCCTTGTAACCCGCAGGCTATAATGGTGAGCACGCACCACTGGCTGCTTCTCCTGCCTCGCATTACACCTTAGCACATACTCTGTAGTCAAAACTCCACTCAGAAATACCTCTGACAGTTCCATCAAGACTGTGAAATGAGCAGAAACAAAATGGCATTTCTCTAATAAAAAAAAACTTCTCAGTACCATCCTGAAACTTTTAAACATACTTACCAGATCCCTCACATCACCAACAGAATTATAATATCACTGAGGCAATCGACTGAAAGAATGTATACCTAATAAGCCTAATTTGCATATCACCAAGACAACAGATACGGAGAAAAAAACAAAACAAGAGAAAACCTTGAAAAAAGCAATGAAAACCACTAAAACTAGACTACTAAACAGACACTTTCACCACAGAACTGCAAGGTTCCCTAAAGGTACAGCAAATTTAAATACCCTTCTTTGAAAAAAAGTTTGACAGTTCAGTCACATTTTTGCCTTGACGTGTTCCCATTCTACTTTCAAAACAACTGAACTTTAAACAAAAGAAAAGATGTTCTGTTTCAAAAAAGATGTTTTGTTTCAAAGAATTCTACTAGTCCTGTTACAAGTTGCATTTTACCAGCTTTATTATGCCACAGTTTACAAATAACAAAGTTTCCAAAGTTGTATTCAATAAAAATGTTCCTGGTAGCTGTGTGTCACACAATCTTTTTTTCTCTTTGTGGTGAAAAAAGACAAACCAGCTATTATTTATACCAATGCATGATGGTGAGTGCATAAATGAGAAATTAATGCACATCAACACTGCCATCACTGAGGCAACAAGCCTTTGTGTGAAGCAAATAAACAAATCAAAATGAAAGAAAAAACCACTATGGTTCTCAAAAGAGGTGGCAGGGAAGGTCAGGGAGAAAAATACGGCATTCAGGAAGTATAAGGAAACACAGAAGGAGCAGGACAGAGAGCTTCACCAGTTAAGGCAGAAGGAAGCAGGGAGGGAAGTCAGAATAGCGAAGGCCCAAACTGAGGAAAAGATAGCCAACTCGGTTAAAAAGGGGGATAAAACCTTTTATAGGTACATCAGGGAGCATAGAAAGACAAAGGGAGGGATAGTGAGGCTGACTAGAATAGACGGTGGGTGGGCAGAGAGGGACAGTGAAAAAGCAGGGATACTGAATGAATATTTCTGCTCAGTATTCACAAAAGAGGAGGAGGGGGAGGTGCCTAATCCAATTAACTGAAGCACTCTGGATAAGGGAGTCTATCTCAGTCCTTTCACAGAAGAAAGGGTTCTGAAAGAACTCCTAAAACTGAAGGTGGACAAAGCAATTGGGCCTGATGGAGTTCACCCCAGAATTCTAAAAGAATTAAGGGGAGAACTAGTGAAACCACTGACTACCCTTTTTAACAAATCATGGGAGGATGGTGCGGTACCTGAGGACTGGAGGAAGGTGGATGTGATTCCCCTTCACAAAAGTGAGACCAAGACAGAGGCAGGAAACTACAGGCCTATCAGTTTGACCTCTGTGGTAGGGAAAGTGATGGAATCACTTCTGAAGGAAAGAATTGTTGAGTACCTAGAGGCCAGTGGGGCACAGGACCCAAGGCAGCATGGGTTCACAGTTGGAAGGTCATGTCAGACAAATCTAATTGATTTCTTTGACTGGGTGACCAAAGTAGTAGACCAGGGAGGGGTTGTAGACATGGCCTACCTAGACTTTAGCAAGGCATTTGACACAGTCCCACACAAAAGATTAATAGTCAAATTAGCCAGCCTGGGAGTGGGTTCCAGGGTGGTAGCCTGGGTAAAACATTGGCTGGACAACAGGACACAGAAGATAATTGTAAATGGAGTCCACTCTGAAGAAACTAGTGGGATACTGCAGGGTTCGGTACTGTGTCTAGTCCTTTTTAATGTCTTTATAAGTGACATTGCAGAGGGTCTGGAAGGAAAAGTATACCTCTTTGCAGATGACACAAAGATCTGCAACAGGGTTGATACACAAGGAGGTGTGGAAAGGATAAGAAGAGACCTGGCAAGGTTGGAGGAATAGTCAGAATTATGGCAGCTTGGATTCAATGCAAAGAAGTGCAAAATAATGCACCTAGGAAACAAAAACCCAGGGTAAGATTACACAATGGGGGGGGGAGGTAGTAACAACAACAAAAATGGAAAGGGACCTGGAGGCAATCATATCAGATGACCTTAAGGTTAGCAAGCAATGTGAGAAGTCACTCAACACAGGAGTGATTCCACAGGACAGGAAGAGGGCACATGTAATACCTCTACACAAAAGCAGGAGTAGGGAGGAGGTAAGGAACTATAAGCCTGTCAACCTCACCTCACCTCAATAGTGGGTAAGGTAATGGAGGCATTGCTTAAAGAAAGAATAGTGGTACACTTGGAATCCAGCAGTGCCCAGGATCCAAGGCAACATGGATGCACAGCAGGAAGGTCATGTCAGATGAGTCTAATAGATTTTATTGACTGGGTGAAGAATGAAGTAAATTGGTGGGGGGGTGGTGGATGTTGCTTGCCTCAGTTTCAGTAAAGTCTTCAACACTGTCCCGCATAAAAGGCTGGTTAACAAGCTGCGTAGCCTGGGCATGGGATGTGAGGTGATAAACTGGGCCAGGAACTTGCTAACAGACAGGAGGCAGAGGGTGGTGACAAATGGGATCCAATCCTGGGATAGGGAGGTGACCAGTGGAGTACCTTCAGGATTAGTCCTTGGGCCAGTCCTGTTCAATATCTTCATTAGTGACATTGCAAAAGGACTAGAGGGGAAGGCCTGCCTGTTTGCAGATGACACCAAGATCTGCAACAGGGTGGATACACCAAAAGGCGCGGAGAAGAAGCTTGAAAAATTGTCTGAGCTGTAGCAACTGAGACTCAGTTCAAAGAAGTGCAAAATAATGGACCTGGGGAGGGGGGAACCCATGGGAGATCTACAGGATGGGGGTGAGCTGCTGATGATCACCAGAGAAGAAAGGGACCTGGGGGTTATCATTTCAGATTACCTCAAGGTGTCAAAGTAGAGTACAAAGGTGATAGGGAGGGCCAGTGGCATGCTGCTGTGCATAGGCAGAGGTATCACTAGCAGAAGGTGGGAGGTAGTGATGCCATTGTATAAAACACTAGTGAGACCTCACCTAGAGTACTGTGTGTAATTCTGGAGTCTGTACCTTTGCAAGGACATTGACAGGGTGGAGGTGATTCAGAGAAGGGCAACTAAGATGGTACAGAGGTTGCACCTGAAAGCATATGAGGAGAGATTAAAGGACCTCAATATGTATTCGCTGGAGGAAAGGAGGGATTGGGGGGAAATGATAGAAACATTTCAGTACTCTAGGGGTATAAACAAGGTGCAGGGGGGAATCTTAGAATATATGAGGAGTACAAGAACGAGAGGGCATGATATGAAATTGGAAGTTGGCAGGCTAAAGGGAAATGTGAGGATGTTTTTCTTCATGGAGATGGTGGTGGACAGATGGAAAAGGCTGCATCAGGACGTGGTGTGAGCGAGCACAGTGGACGAGTTTAATCATGCCTGGGACAGGAATAAGGGAAGCTTAGAGGTGGAAAGGAGTAGTGATGACATTGACTAGTTAGGGACAGAGACTGCGAATAAGTGTAGGGCTTATGTGCAGACTGGATTGGCCTGGTGGTCATTCTCTGTGTTTCTATGTTTCTATATCCTAGTTCTGGATAATCTCAGGCTTCTATCCCTTCCCAGTGTTTTCTTCTCCCTTGCCTGCACTGTATCATGTGCTGCTCTGACCAGACTTCAGGTTGCTATGGTGCTTTTCCTCCCCTTTTTACTACTCTGACTGGTCCCAATTGCAGTACAGATCCTTTCCACCCCCTATCCAGCACTGGAGTACTCCTATGATCAGGTTGTATCATGTAATGCTTGATATTTCTCAACTGTTTTCATGTTTTATACTGCTACAGTGGTAGTTATAAAAAAGTTTCCTGTTAATGAGATATACCTTGTTAGGTGCAGTATACCGAGCAGTACTGAGGAATACCTCAGTAAGGATCATTAATGCAGTGACAAGGTAATGTGATAAGTTGTTGCTGAGTTCTTAAATTAACTGAATCCCATTGTCATCTGCTGAAATGTACCAGGTGGCTCTGTTTGCAGTTAAATGTATCTGACAGATTTGCAATCTTCTGGTAGGTGCTCCCACAGTCCACAGTCCATGTACGCTGTTGTCTATGTCCATGAACAAGGATACTTGAAACAAGAATTTGTCATTCTTGTATTTGAAGCTTTAAACCAAGCCTTTTGTTTCCAGGACCTGAACCAACACCGGTTTGTGTCCTGACTTCCTTTCATTCAACCTCCTGAATCCCTTTAGGCTGCGAGCTTTAAATAAAAAAATAACCAAAAATTATTAATCAATAAAAAAAAAAACAGTAATTTGTAAGGCACAGACTCTTCCCCCATGCCTCTCTATACAAATGCAGGTGCTGATCCATTCTAGACCATGGGTGCTAATTTACAACACATATTTATGAACATGTTTGACTTTGATCAATGTGAGGTTTTCATTTTTAAATAGAAAAGTAAAGCCTGCTACTGATGGAAAAGATCAAAGATGGTGAATCACAGATGGAGGGAATACAACTTATTTGGGATAAATGAACAATTCACAAAGCCAAAGAAATGCTGATTCCTTAAACATTTAAACAAAGTAGTCTGTTGAAAAGCACATGACAGGCAATCCTGAATTACTTTTACTGTACAGTATGTCCCAAAGAAGATGTGCTCCAAACTGTGTATGTTATACTCTCACCTGGGCTGAGCACAAGTGGAGAGCTGACAGACCACTTAGTAGGAAAATAACTTTTACACTGTTGGCTGGTAAATATGTCAGATCTGCTCAGAATGAATTGAGGCTGCAATGTCAAAGATTTAAAATGTGTATATTTTTTCCAATAAATAAAATGGCCATACAAAAGGTTTTAAAAAACAAAAAGGTTATCAACATTTCTAATTAATAAAATAAGAGCAGTATACTGTAGCTATCGATTAGTTTTCCATTGTTTTGAACAGTTGCAGCAACTGTAAATAAAAGAGTAAAACTATTTTTTCCCATACAGTAACATACAGTTGTACTACTAAAGAGCATGAGTAAAAGGGAAAGGGAGAAGTGTTAATTCTTGTCAATTTCCCTTGCGCTCCTCAGTGGTGTGTAATGTTCAAAACATTTTTCAACATAACTGTGTTTATTGCACCCACAACATTTAATAGTGAGTGCAGATGTAAGAATAAAGCAGCAGATTATAAGGTTGATGTAGTTTAGACTGGAACTTCAGAGACTGCATTTGAATAAGGCAAAGTATTCAAATGCACTCAACAGGCTCTGAAGTATTTCATATTTAGAAATGGCTTTACACACAGTCCTGTTCCAAGACTTTACTCACCTTGAGTATTCTCTGTGCACAATTGATCATTTTTCCACAGGACTGGACTGCTAGTTAACCTACTGGATTGCTATATATGTACCCAAATGTGTTTCAGAGACTCTTCTGTGCCCAGTAATCATTTCCCAATAGGCTAACCAGAAAATTGTACTTTTGTGTCATGTATCAGCATTGAATTCTTATTCAGTAGTTGGTATTTGGTCAGCACATTGGAATGAGGAAATGTTTCTGACTGCCCAATGTTGTACATTTTTTTTATTCAGTCTAAAGTGCTGTCAATTGGTCAACTACTCTAGTCAAGTACAGTACGGGGGCAAGACAATGTGTATAGCCATTTCTTACTGTTTCATTCCATGAAATATCTTCAAAAATATTTTGCTCATCCTAAAGTGCTAACCAGTGGTGAACTAGTAAAGTAAAAAAGTAACTAATGAAACATGACAGTGTGCAAAGTTGTTTTCCACAATTTTCTCGTATTAAATACTTCAATGTCTATTGATGGGTGTAGATATCAATATAAGTTCACATGGACCAAAAGGAACCATGGTCGCATTGCTGATCAGTCCAATTCCAGCACTATTTAATGTTACATAGTCCTCCAAACAGGAGATATTGTACAAAATGCTAAGCTACCTTTTAAAGTAATCCTTCTATGCATCAGAATTTCAATTCAATATCATTGGTAGAGTTGGGAGTCCCCTTCAGTCAGTACATTGCTGCTACTGCTACAATCTCAGGTCTTCACGTCACCCTGCATGTTCAGAAATATCTTTCAGTCACAAATCACCTGCTGAATCCATGCCTACTTGTGCTTGCTCCATCTCAGTTATTGTTAAGATCCCAGTTGCAGCTATTGATGTGTGGTCCATTAAGTAAAATAATTTTAGCTTGTTAATTGAAAAAAAGAAGACATGCCTATTTTAATTACTGTATAATTATTTTAATTTAAATATTTAATTTCAGTAATTCACCTGTCCTCCAGAATCTGTTCTGATCAGGCACTGTTTCTATTTTGCGATGTCTATAATTATAAACAGTTGCCTCTTTTTTTTTAATGAACCAAAAATTATGGCACTTAATGGAGGGCACGTCAATAGCAACATCTGAGATAGAACAAAAATAAGAAATTGCGGATCCTGCTGGTGAATTTTGTCAGAAAGATATTTCTGAATGTGCAAGGTGATGAGTAGACCTAGACTGAAGCAGTACCAGTAATGTATTGGCTGACAGTGACTCCCATTTCTAACCCTGAAACTGATGTGAAATTAAAATTAAATTTGGTATGTCTAGAATGGTTACTTACTAGAGAACGGTGCTTTTACTATAATATCTGTATTATGAACAGATAGGCAACATCTAATAGGGACTGCAGAGGTGGGAAATATGAATTAATGAGCAAAACAACCCTTTGTAGGCACTTCAGTATTTAGAAGATATTTTCATAGGATGAAATAGTGGGAAACGGCTTTACACATCATCCTGTTCTCAAACTCTACTTGACTAGAGTAGTTGACCACTTGACAGAACTTTAAACTGAATAAAAAAAGTACGACACTGAGCAGTCAGAAATATTTCCTCATTCTAAGGTGCTGATCAGTTGTCAACTACTGATTAAGAATGCAAGGCTGATAAATGGCACAGAAGTTAGTGTATTGGAAAATAATTATGGGGCACAGAAGAGCCTCTGAAACACATTTGTGCACATAAGTAATGATCCAGTGGGTTAACTAGCAATCCAGGTCTGTGTAGAAATTTTCACTTTTTTTTAATTTTTCAAAAAACTTGATATAACCCTGTCCCCCACTGTATCAGGTGTACCAAATGCTATCTTAGGACCTTCCTCTACTTAAGCAATATACCCCTCTAAGGTGTGGGTATACTGGTGGATTTACCACGCCTGGTACTGTTCAGTCATGATGCGCAGCTGAGTGACTTACCACACTGGAAGTGGTAAATGCACCAGTATACCCAGTCCCTGGAGGAGTATATTGCTATTATACAATGGAAAGCATTTTTTTCCATTTTTGTCATATTTTTCTTGTGTGATTTTATAAAAAAATAGCTGGCATGGTGTTAATATTCTTCCACCTAAAGAAATAGTTCCTTGTTGCTATCGGTATTTATGGTAGAAGAGAAGTGTAGACTTTTTTTTCAATGAACTGGCTGTCTCTGAATTTGGTTACAAAGAGGTTTTGCAGAAAATGCAGTAAATAATGAACTGTAAATGTTTTTTATGCTAAAGTGCACTGTGTACCCCTTTTTTAAATGCAGAGTTTTTTAATTTGTGTGCTGTGTGAACTGTAACCTTCCTCTGACAAACCTGTATAGAACGATCGTATCTCAGTCAAAACAGCGCTAACACCGTAACCATCAGCACCACAGAAAGTGCCAAGAAGCCGAAGAAGCAGAAGAAGCAGAAACCCTGCCTTCAGCCACAGTTCATGCTTGTTGGCTTTGGAGTGAAGAGTGGCTGGCAGTTGAGCATTGATGTGCAGTCTGAGTGGAGCTGAGGAGTTGGTGTTTGCTGTAGCCATGTTTCTTGCTGTAGTGGATTTGGAGGTGCCAATGGCAGATCTGACATTGTTTTTGGAGGTAATGTTTCACTGCTGGATGGCTCATTTTTTACAGTAAATAATTTTTGAGCTCATCTGTGTCTATTAAAAGGAAGGAGCTGTTTATCTTTTTCAATTTACCATGGCTTGGTTAGTAAGTGGTGAGTAAAAATGGCGGCATTTTCATTTGATGTTGACTGGGGGCAGTGACACCTGTTAGGGTGGCATGAGTTTTGGCTGGCTGGCATCTTTTCCAGTGGGTACACTGGAGGATTTACCATGCTGAAAAGGTGCCAGCCAGCCAATGAGAATGCAGGATTTGGCACTTTCTATTTTCACCATTGCATAATAATGTTTTTAGCTTCAATTCTGCCCCTAAAATTCCCTAGTTCTGTTCTATGATATGTCTCACCACTGAGGTCTGATGGAATAGGTGGTGACAATTGGACATTTGGGACCAGGGGATCATAGAGTACATTATGTGTTCTTGGTACAAAAGTGGACTCTCTGGGAAGTTTTTCTACCTGTTCTATGGCTGCTACAATAGCATGGTTACTGTAACCCCTCTCTTTCAAATGATTAATCTGTTTCACCTTTTTTTTCCTGAAAGTGTTGTGGATCCCTACAGTTATGTAAGGTGTGAATCAACTTTCCATTCAGTACATTCCTGTTAATATATGGGGAAGTGGCAACTATTATATTGAGGAATACTGTTCGTGTCCATTTTTTTTGTTAAAGACTTGTTGCCACACTTCTACCCTCTATCCTTCCTACAATGTTTATCATTTTAATTTCAATAGAATCCCTCACATATGAGGGTAAAGCTTTCATAAAAGGTGGCAGTTGCTGGTCAAGAAAATCTGACAATGATTCAGTAAGCCAGCTGTTCCCTGAAATAATGGGTCTGCTAGTGGGGTTCAACCAATCTTTAGGAATTTTCATTAATATGTATCTGGTTGGTATTGTAAGATGAGGTGCAGCCAATGTCTGGTACATATTTTCAGATAAATATCCCCTATGCAGCCTTTCTTGAAGAATTCATCAAGGTGCTCTTTAAAGTAGAATATCTGATTGAAGAGGAATTTCTAATAAATATTTTAATCTGTCAACTGGCAATTTATTTTCTGAATGTAATAAGAATACTTAGCTGAGGCTGTGAGCAAATAGCACATGTTGTACTGTAAACATACAGTATGTCTGTGTGTAAATCATGCTTACTGGTGTCAGTTGTTTCAAGACCTTATCTACCTGTTTCACTGGGCAAAAAGGAAAATCCAGTTCTATCAAAAATAATTAGACATTATTACCTAATAAATACCCTTCCTTGCTTTGCCTTATATAGTACATGGTACTAATTGCCACTGTCTGGCTTTTGTCAAATCAGTCTTTATAAAGGCTGGATATCTGGGACCTGTGAACTTTTCCAGGAAACTTATTTTATTAATGCACCAACCAAGGCAAAACTGTTCTATCCACTCTAAGAGAAAGGGCACACATGGTCTATTCTCCTCTTTTAATAGCTTTTGAAAATTAAATAAAAAAAACAATAATACTATGAAAAAAGCCACAATGTTAATAATCTCAGCCTCCCTTTACTAACTGACAAGTAAATAATTACTCATTTGATGGGATTTAATCTACCTGTCAAGAAAAAAAGACAAAATAATTCTGCTTCCAAATCTATAAGGAGATGAAAAAATAGCTTAAATACAGGAACTGTGGTAACAGAAGATATTTAATTAAGAAAGCTATCTTCATTTTAGACAACCACCAGGATTTCCAGAGCTGGGCCAGATTTAGAGCTGTGCTGAGGTGGGACTCTCAGTTTAACCCTGCCATGTCAGCAACTCCAAATCTGATATCTAGCATGACAGTTTAGGAGCCTGATATGCCAAGTACTTACAGTTTAGAGTGCACGTGTCTAATCCAGATTTCTGGACTAAAATAAACATTGGCATTGGGAGCTATTTGGACAGATGTACTGGGCATATTTAAAGTGCATATTGATTGAACAAAGAGAAATGTATTATATTAAAAGTACACAAAAATGAAAGCAAACACCAAAACTCTATATTGCACACACAACCCTAACATAAAAGACCAAAACCCTATATTACATACATCTGTGTGATTCTGATATGATAGATTTCTCCTTGTTTAATCAATATGCACTTTAAATCTGCCCAGCATGTCTGTCCATATAGCTCCTGATGCCAGTGTTTATTTTATTCCAGAAATCTGGATTAAACACATGCACTCTAAATTGTAAAAGATCATCCAAAATATCAATTGCCATGTTAGGGTATTTGCACAGATGGTGTCAGCCAGAGATTTGCTTACATAAATATTCTCTGTTGATATATTTTTGCATTGTTATTAGACCCATTAGACTAGTTACATTGAATGGAGGAAATTACATTTTATGGCTTCCCATAATTTTGCCATTTGATAAAGATGATTTCTCATTATATCATTTTATTTTTTGGTTTAATTCAATTCAGCTATGCTCTGGACTCAAAACGACCCATTCACCTTTTGGAACTCACCATTTCCATTCCAAGAATGGGGGGATTTAGAACCTGCTCCTGGATAACCCACCAACACCGATTACAACACTCAAAAGAGCTTACTCACTTTTTCACACCTGTGCCAGTTGACCTCGTAACACCTAAATATCCCCATCTACAATTCTTATCTGCTGTTCACTGATTTGATCTTCCACCTCCAATTTTCAGATGACCCATAGCTAATTTAGTATTGACATGATCTAGACAGTGAGCTGATTTCAAATTCAGTCACTACTGAAACTGAGCTGGTTAATTTTCCCAAACAGATATGTACTGTATGTGTTTCATAAATCAGGCTGCTGTTCTGGAAATATATATTAGTGTTGATGAATTTGTTACCAGATTAGGGAGCATATTATATTATATAACAGGTACAGTGTTATACTGTATGTCTACATGTGGTGCACAATTTGGCATACACTGATGACTCATTAGTGATATCTACATCTTTGTTAGGCCTTCAAAGAAAGGTCAATCACTTTTAAAAACTATGTAATATTGATAACTTAGTTATAAATTACTCAAAGATAAATATGCTAATTCTTAGGGAAAACAGAAAAATATTCCATCATTATACATGGGGAAACAAGAATTCATACCCTTAAGACCTATGATTGCTTAGGGGTATGTTTTTCTCAGAACTTTACATGGACTAACCACATAGAGTTAAAGAAACTTAGAACTAATGCGGACTTCAATGCTTTTAAAATATTTTTTACATGCATGGGTGATGGCTGTATATGTGCCTCCCTTAAAGTAATTAATGCTAAAATAAGAGCTAGCGCTATGTATACAGCCAAGATGTGGGCACCAAATCATCCAAATGTTTTACAAGTTCAATTAAACAAGTTTCTGCATTATATTCTTTGGGTTCCCCAGTCAATCCTCCCAGAGATTTTAGGAATGGAGCTGGGTCAATTACCCTTATCTGCAATAATTCTTGAAAGGAAGTTTACATTTCTCTTGAAACTGTTTCTTCTTCTGGAGCACAGACTCCCAAAACTGTGTCTTGAAGAGGAAATAAAATATAATGGGCAGGGATTCATTTCACCTATGCTGGAAAATATGACATCTTCCTTGTATCCTATGGGTCTGGGGTCACCTCCTCTATCAATATATTTTAGACCATTTAAAGAAATAGTTTTGCAACTAAAGGAGAGAATAAAGGATATCTCTATTACTAAAGATTTCAAAACTCTGCAAACTAAGAAATTATATAAATGGTACAAAAAATTAAAAACAGACCACAAATTGGAAATATACCTTAAAACGCTTACCAAACCCCAAAAATGTATGATCATTGCAAGGTTCAGGTTAGAATGATATGCTGCAAATTACACTTATTTTATTCAAAAATGTTCTGAAACTGAATACTATAAATGCAATATGAGACCAAATGATGATTTAAAACATGTGGTTTTATTGTGTCCATTATATAAAACAAACCACAAATTTTGTCTCTGTGCAATAATCTCTGAACTCGGTCTCCCTCCACACTAAGTATTTACTGAGTTATTTAAATCTAATAATTATGAAACTCTAAATGCCTTAGCACATTATCTGCTTTCACTTTACTTGTGTTATTGATACAAGATATAAGATACAAAACATGACGTGCTCAGTGTTTTGTTTCAGCCATCTCTAGCGATATACTGTATATTTTAAAACATATTTTACTGATGATGTAACCTATAGACTAGTCATTTTTGTGTTTGTACATTAATATGACTATTGATGTAAATATTGTACAAAGTGGTTTTATATGTATATGTATTCCTTTTTTACCTGTTTGCAATGGCTTTGTATTGAACAATTACAACTTTTCATTCAAACGTGTGGTGCACTTTCTTGCAGCTATGCTTTTCAGTAACCAAACTAAATTCAGTGAGGGAAAGTTCCACTCAGCTATATCCAATAAAGAACATGTTTTAAATTAAAAACCTTCTGAAATGTTAATTAAAAATCTTTTGAAATGTACAGTAAGTATCTTGGCCATATGTCAGCAAACAAGGGAAGTCACCATCCATTGAAACTACTGCCACCTCCTCAGAGATTATAGGGATACTCTTTATATATCATTTTTTATTGTGTTTTAAAATTAAAACAAGAAAAAAATTAAAAATATATAAAGATAAGCATATATTACATGGTGGAGTAGGAAGAAGTATTCTGAGCAAGAAGAGGGAAGTCCAAAAAGGTGAAAAGTAATAGCAGTTTGCCTTCTATGTAATAGAACTACTGTAACCTTTCAAACTGACTCATCTAAGAAACTAAGTCAGTAGGGGGAGGGGTAGACTAGTCCCTTCACACATATTATTCAGAAGTTAATAGCAGTAAATGGCCTTTGAGAATCATCAATCAGTCACCATGACAACAGGCCCAACTGGTATGTGTGATTTTTTGGGGGAAGGGTTGCTTTTGGAATGGCTGGAGCAGTTGAAGTGAGTGGTGGATTTCTTGAGGACATACTGTGTATTTATGATTATTTTCAGTGAGATGAAAAAGAGGATAAAAGTGTCCTTTATGTCTTCCAAATTTTTTTAAATATAGTTCAACATACTAGACCCTTGCTTTTTCACTAACACTGTGGCTGTGTGTTGTTGTGTAATGTCAGACTCAGAAAGTCAGTGCCCCTTTCCAACAGTGTTGAAAAGCTATGTGTACAGTCCGATCAACAAGTAAAGTCAAAAGGTATCATTGAAATAATTATGGCAGGATGATGAGGAGCTGGGTTTGATCAGATGGGTTTTTCCAATCCAAATTAACTGAAGATGTATCCCTGATTTTAGCCACTTGTGCCTTGTTTTTAATCATTTTCCCTAGTTTGTAATGTGGGAGTTTGAGAGGTATGGCATACAGATTAATATTAAAAATAATGGTGATGCATCTCTTGAAAAATAAAACTGTATGTGGGAGGCTCCACATAATGTAGGGATGGGGGTGAACATGGGTGAAAAGGCAAAAGGTCACATGATCTTTGTAAATTGTATTGTACTGTATGCATTCAGAAGACAGAGGTTTTATACAGGTTTGACTTACACTGTATATTGTAGCAGACACAAAACTTGTTACATTGTACAAGAGTTCACTTTGCAACATTGTATTTATCTGAAAATGTTGCACTGCTTTGAAGCTCAAAGACAACCATTGCAACAATGTATCACAATGGGCTCCTGATAACAATGTTTGTGCTTTACTTGTAGCAACTTTATTTTCACAGTCTGGATATTCAGTCAGTGATGTACAGTAGTTGAATGTAATAAAATGTACATAAATATATTTTTGCTGTGCTAGACAGAAGAATGAATATCTACTTATTTCAAGCTGTG